>CM026203.1:16170130-16855130 GCA_014839995.1 Xenentodon cancila | reverse complement strand
CTTCATTTCTTGCACTAAAATATAGTTGTCAAATTAGTACACCAGTAAATGTAGAAGGGAAATGAAAACTTTCCGAAATTCTGATTTTCTGTATTTTTTTTGATTAAAAGGAAAGCAGAGAGCGCCCTCTTGTGCCAGGGAGGCAGCAGCGCTTCCCCCAAAACAGTTTTCATCACATTTCTCACTGCTATGAACCTTTACCACTAATCATTGCTTATTGTTGTTTATCTATTAAAACAAACAAACAAAAACATCAGTTATGTTTCATTGTTATGTACATAGATCAGAGAATGATATGGCTGAAGGTAGTAATGGAAGGCTTTCGGGCTTGAATATTAGTGCATTTTAATTTTTCTTTTTTTTTTTATCTACCACATATGTATTGTCCTTTGAAGGTCTTCAACTGTTTTCCCCCCAAATTACAATGGCATAAAAAAAATTTAAAAACAACAGGTAATGCAGATGAAACATAAATATAAAATTAAAAAAACGCCAGAACACATTTCCAGTGAAACAAATGCTGGGGTGGGGGGTGAAGTGGAGTGAATCAGACTAGTGAGCGGCACCTTTATTCTTTGCACAAGGCCGCCTCTCTAGCAGAAGAGATGTCCTTGCACAGACTAGTAGCTCTGCACAAAACTGCACACTCTTTGGAAATCGTATTTTATGTGAGCATGGGTGTGTGTGTGTGTGTGTGTGTGTGTGTGTGTGTGTGTGTGTGTGTGTGTGTGTGTGTGTGTGTGTGTGTGTTTTCTTCACCAGCCCTCTTGACAGTCTAGCAATATTTTATTGATCCCTAGAAAAAAGAAAAAGGAAAAAGAACAAAAACAATTCTGCCAAAGAGGACTAAGATCATCGAATGTGGGATGGGAAAGACTAGAAAAGAGTGGAAGATGAACGAGCAGGAAAGAAGACAGTGATGGGTGCAGTTTGGTGACTGTGTGATGTGTTTTAGTGTGTGTGTGTTAATGAGTATAAACTGTACAGTATTGATATGCATTCATACACTATATGGTCAACAGTATTGGCTCACCTCCCTTGACTCGCATATATAATTAAGGACATCCCATTCTATAGGGTTTAATCCCAAACCCAGACTTGTCCATCAGATTGCCAGGAGAACCGTGATTCGTCACTTGAGAGAACGCGTCACTACTGACCAATTCCTTAAAAATAGTTGTAAAAACAGTCTGCATGCCTAGGTGCTTGATTCCAATACACACACACTAGTAAGGCACAGTTTTAGACAATTCCACGTCAGCTGTGATTTACTCTTTGGTCTGTAATTTTACTGGCTTTAAGACCCAAAAGCGTTGGAAACACACACACACACACACACATTTATACACGTATATACATATATTAGTTATAATAGTAATCATCATCATTTTAATAGTTATTCTTACAGTTACAATGTTGGTTCTTATCATCACTGGTTACAGCCACCGACATCCTCGTTATATATTAGACTGTCCCAGGCCCTCCAGGGCAATGATCGGGACCGTATCCCAACCGTAGACACACTGCCAACCAGAGACCCAGCAGGACCCAAGAGACAAGGGCCACAAGAAGCCTCCTGACCCCAGGCCCCCAGCCCCTTCACACCCCCATCCAAGCCACTGTGCCACAGAGGGCCTACCAACCCAGTACACCCCCGCACCACTCAGCCTGGCAGCAACACCAAACTCAAGTTGCCAATCAGGCAGAGAACGGGCAAGGCAGTGAAGAGGGAGAGAAAGAGGATGGAGAGGATGGAGAAGCCGGAGCCACGCGACCAGTCCCAGAAGGACCAGGAAAGCCACCACACCCAGTCTGAACAGCGGTGGCACAAGGGGAGGGACCGCAGACACCCGGAGGCAGCACAGGCCCAGGCACGCGGAAGTATAGCTTCACACCCACTGTGTTTTAAGAACTTTATTTTACTACTCATGGCTTGCATGATACAGTTTATATTTATTAACAGAATAATTTAAGATACTGTTTTATTGTTCTTAATGAATTTGATATCAACGCTGCCATTAAAACTACAAAAATAAACTTTCAAAAGGAGTTTCTTCAGCAGCAAAACTGCACCTTAGTGTTTCCAGTAATTGTCGTTCGGTCTTAAACATCAGCTAAAAATTAATTTGAACTAATTTGTGGTGTAAAAAAAGAAACAAAAACAAAAGTCTTGAATGCTGGTGGCTTTGCTTCCATTTTCCTTTTACTGAGGTTAGTATTATCCCTTGGCTATGATAAAAACGAACAAAAAAACAAAAAAGAAAAACATTATTTGTCAAGTCCTTGCTGGAAAAGTAAGTCCACAGAGTCTTTATCCTCCTGCATGACCCTCCTGTTGGAGTTTCTGCTCATGGACCAGCGTCCTGAGATACTCCTTTGGTGGTATAGTTTAGAAAAAGAAAACCTGTGGTTTCATCAAAGTGTGGCTATTACCATTTAACAAACACACCTACTTTAAGAAAAGGACCTCCATTTTCAAGGGCTCATACATACTTGGACAATTACCTGAAAATGCATCAAATTGCCTGGTACATGGTGATGTATTACCAAAAAAAAAAAAAAAAAAGATCCCACTGGTGAGCTCAACAACATTAAAAGGCTCAGAAGACCACCGAGGACAAGTAAAGTGGATGATTGCAGAATCCGTTCTTTGCTGAAGAAAAACCCCTTCAGAGCATCACCAGAACACAAATACTCAGCAGAAGGTAGGAGTATTATCCAAATCTATAACCAAGAGACGCCTTCAGGGTAGTAAAAACAAGCAGATACAAACCGCTGGTCACATTCAAGAAGAGGAAAGCCGGATTAATCTTTGACAGAAAACGCAAAAGTAGCCTACCATCGTCACGAATCACATTCTTAAGACAGATGAAACCTAATTAAACTTGGATCTGAATGGACGGGAAGAAAGAAGTATAGAGAAGGCCAGAAACGGCTTACGATCCAAAGCACATCAAGTGTAAAGCACGGCGGAGGCAGTGTTATGGCATGGGCAACAGAACCGGCTCACTGGTGTTTATTGATGACGTGAGTGCTGATAGGAGTACCAAGATGAACTTTGAAGTGTATAGCGCTTTAACCGGCCCTTCACAGTGAAGATGGATAATAATCAAACATACCACGAAAGCAAGTTCCGACATTATGAAGGCAAATAAACTAAATCTTCCTCAATGGTCATGTCAGACTCCTGATCTAAACCTAACAGAGCAGCCTTTCAGTTACTGATGTCAAGAGTAAAGGCAGAAAGACCTACAAATAAGCAGCAGCTGAAGGGGACTGCAATGAAGACCTGACAAAGCATCTACAGGGAGAAAACCATGGACTCCAGGCTTCAGCCAGTCTGTCATACTGCAGGGCATTTCACGTATTTTTATACTTTTATACTTGTACTTACAGTGATGTCACTTTAACATACTTCTGAGCTGCTGAAAATGGAGCTACTTTGCTTTAAATATCAGAAATTCCCAAATGCACTCCCTTAAATTAAAGTTGGAAGTCTACACTTTGACCAAATCTTGTTCGTTTCATTTCAAATGAATTGTGGCGGCGTTCATCTCTTGCATGGCACTAAAGCTCAGGTCAAACTGACCCAAGCCGGAGCAAATGCACTCAGTTCCACCAGAGGGCTGGCCTAACATTACCGCCTTGCAAGGGATAAAGGAATACAAAAATCGTAATAAAAAAAAAAAAACCCATAAAAAGCCTGTTTTTGTCCAATTACGTCTGCACCTAATAGAGGGTTGAAACTGATTGTCTCACAGACTCACAGTACGGTGAAAGTGACCTTGAATCTTACTGCGTATTGAGACTGATTCAACTTTAAAACAGCTCTGATTAAAAAAAAAAAAAAAAAAAAAAAAAAAAAAAAATTGTATTCACTCTTACCTGACTGTTATCTCACTGACTGATCAACCTGAATTTCAGCTCAACATCAACCTCAAAACCTTGAACTTCACAGATTTAGCCTCCCACACTATTTTCAATCAATGTTATCAGTGTTGACGTACATAAATGTATCACTTGGGAGACGAGAAAGAAATTGTCCTTCTGCTTCTTAAGAATCACCACAAGCTGTCACTGTGGCACCACAGAAGAGACAGCCGGGACACTTGACCTGCTAAACTGCTGCGCGGCGTGGAGACACAGATTGTTGGAAGAATAGATATCATAGACATGGTATATAGACGCACTTCACTTCACCAGGAATGTTGTTCTCTTGACATTTTTCTCTTTGCTAATGACCGTCGTAGCGTTTATCTGCATGAAAACACAAACAGGAGACAGCACATTTGCATGCCATTTTCATACGGGATATGTGGTTGAAATGCCACGAGCAGCAGAGGTGTCAACCAAAGGCAGAGGATTCATATTCTCAGAATGATGAATACAGATGATGATGCAAATGGCGGTGGCGGTACACCCCCGACATACCCCTCAAGGACACAGTTAGGATGGCTGTAAATCACCTAATCGTCCTCTATTCACCAATCCAACTCCAGAAATTCACCCAAGCTACAAAAGCTTGTTGGATTGTCCCACTTATCGGAATGGTTAGTTTTTCTTTTTTTTATTTATTTTTTTTTTTTTTATTGTGAGTCTTGTCTCTGACCCTGTGTCAACATATAATTATTTACTCTTATGTTTTGATAAAACCTTCAATAAAATTAACCAATGTTTTTATGAAAATACAAACTTACCTGAACGTAATGGAAAAGTCAGATGACCAATCAGCGCTAATTATGCCTGTATTTCATCAGCTATGCTTCTTGTCGTAAAGAGGTTTTTGTCAGTTATAGTGAGCCAAAAGCTTTATCCTTGATGCAGTTTTATTTATAAACAGATTAAAAGGGATTCATTACTGCAAATAATACAGAAAGCCATGCATATATGCAGTCAGAAGCTGCACATTATAGACTTTCCTACACTCCAAAGTTCAATTCTGACTTGACAATACTTTTTATAAATTTTGACTCATTCCATATATAATAATAATAATAATATTCATTAGTACAATTTTAAAAAATCCCAAAATTATAGAGTCATCTGAGTGTTTCTGCGGATGAAAAGACTCTGAGTGGTAGTAGAGGTCTGAGGTAGAGTGAAGAAGAATGGTGGCGAGTACCGTCCCCTGTGGTACTCCTGAGGTGCTGACCACTCCATCAGACACATCGCTTCAATCTTGTGAACTGCGGTCTGTTTTTCAGGTAGTCAGTGATCCAGGAGATTGTGGAGGTCTCCATCTGTGTCTTATGGAGTTTCATACACAGAAATCCAGGATGGATCCTGTGAAGTGCACTGGGGAAATCAATGATCAGGATCCTAGGAGTTCTGCCTGCTTTTTCCAGATTACAGTAAGTTTGTTGAAGCAACTTTTTTTTACTCCAAGATACTGCGTTCCACACAGAATTTTATGTATCCAGGCACTTGGAACAGACTGAGTCACGGCTTTGACGTCATCTCTTTGCTGCTCACAGAGTGCATCCCACTCTGCAGCCTCAAACACACACACAAAGAGTTTGTTTAGCTTCCGGTGACCACCTCTGCACAATTCTCTCTGTCACAGACTCCCTCTGAACAATGGGCTTAGAGGCGGAACAGAGAAAGACCAGATTATGATCTGCCTTGAAGAGAGGTCGTACAGAGCAGCTGCGTGCATCTCTGACAGCAAAAAGAGAGGCGTGGACGAAATCTCCAGAGATCGTCACAAATTCAGCGGGGTGTGGTGTGGCAACAACTGAGCCAGCAGCTGAATCCAGCATGTATACTAAAATAAGACTGATGGACTGTCTAGGTAGACAGTGGCGCAAAAAAGTATTTAGTATTTAGTCAGCCACTGATTGTGCAAGTTCTCCTACTTAGAAAGATGAGGAGGTCTGTAATTGTCATCATAGGTTCACTTCAACTATGAGAGAGAAAATGAGAAAAACAAAAATCCAGGAAATCACATTGTAGGATTTTTAAATAATTTATTTTTAAATTATGTTGGAAAATAAGTATTTGGTCAATAACAAAAGATCAAATCAATACTTTGTAACATAACCTTTGTTGGCACTGACAGAAGTCAAACGTTTCCTGTACGTCTTCACCAGGTCTGCAGACACTGCAGCTGGTTATTTAGGTCTGTTCCTCCAAGCAGATCTCCTCTAGAGCAGTGATGTTTTGGGGCTGTCGCTGGGCAACGACTTCCTACTCCCTCCACAAATTTTCTATGAGGTTGAGGCCTGGAGACTGCCTAGGCCACCAGGACCTTGAAATACTTGTACGTTCCCTCTTCCCAGCCTGGTGCAGGTCTCCAATTTTCTTCCAGCTGTCCTTCGATAGCTCTTTGGCCTTGGCCACGGATGAGTTTGGAGTCCGACTCCTGGCTTTTTGTTTTTTTTTCCCTACTTTTCTAGGAGAAATTGCACAATCAGTGGCTGACTACATACTTTTTTGCTCCACTGTAACATCTACAAAGATGTTCATAGTAGCACATCCTGGATTGCACCACCTGCTGTTGACGAGCACTGCAATTACACTGCCCCCACTTATGCCGCTCTAATTCCAGTCTGCTCGCGCAGTCAGAAAGCCAGGAAGGAAGGAGCTGGAGTCGCAAATATGCTCCTGCAGCCATGTCTCGCTCCAACACATCACATGTGCAGAATTGCTTGGCGGGCAATTTAAATGCATGTTCAAAAGGGAAAAAGATCCCCTTTATGTGTAAACACAGATGTAGGGTTGAATAAATGTCAAATAGAGAACCACAATAAAAACACTGTAGAGGAAACGGTTCACTGGAACTGTGATGGAGAAAGTGGAAAGGCACAATGTCTATCCCCATATGTAGTGTTTATAAAAAAGTATATCTTGAATGTTGTCTAAATGTGTGTAAATTACCATAAGTTGTAGTACTGGGATGGTGGAAGGGTTAGTGTTTTTTGTTTGTTTTGGGAGATACAGATGGGGAAGAAAGTGCAGATAGTTCTAGCCTTTACAGCTAATCTCGCTACATTGGAAATTAAATATTAAAATATTAAATTAATATTTGACCTCCTAATTACTTGAAGTACTAACAGCAGGTATTTTTTCCAATTGTTACCATGTAAATATCAAAAATAGATCAGAATTCTTAGATATCCTCGAGCATCCAGTAGAAATGATGACAATTCATGCAACCTCACCAATTAAGACGATCATTATTTCTTTCGGGTCATGTGTTGTGATACTGCAACGCCGTCTAAAGCACAGAACAGGAGAGTGTAAATCACGCGGATGCCTGTAAACGAGGACACGTGTCCCTGACCTGATGTGGAACGAGACCCAGCGATGTGGGAGGTTCATTCATTCTGTCATCACTGCTGCTGGCCACCGCATAGCCTCTAAAAACAGACAAAAAACAAACAAAACAAATGCATGTACTTTCATTTATTTATTTTTTTCTTTTGATTAATTTTGCCTGAAACAAAAGGAGAACCAAAAAAAAAACAGCCAACTTCATTCAACATACTACCGTATTAGACATATGTTAGTTATTCAAACAGAACAGCAGAGAATGGAGGCAAAGCCTGAATTTACCACCGCAACAGTTTGTACAGCTCCTTTAGACCTCTTTTGCTCTTCGACAATACCCCAGAGCTCTGAGGCTGGACCCTGATTGGGCCACTTTAAAATCCTGACTGTGATTGCTGTTATTTTGCCATCATGTTCCAGATCATTGTCTTGTTACACTGTGGGGACACACGTTTCTTGGGGCTGAATGCTGCTCCTTTCTTCCACCAACAACAGGAACGTCTCTATGTTCCAGCAACTCAATTATCTTTTCATTCAACATTAGCACTAAAGACAAAGAGACAAAGGTGTGCTTTTGAAAAGGCTGAGTCATCTTTTGTGGACTTATCTTTGAGAAATTCCACTGAGACAAGGCTTAGGAAATGTTTGCAGGAGAGTCGTGCATCTTTACATGTTGGTGACAACATAACTGATCCACAAGGATGGCACTGGTGTTGTCCAAGAATGCCATGGTAGGGTCACATTTTTTTTGGTTTGTTTTCCATAACTGACTTTTTCCACGTTACACTCAGGTTTTTAAATGTTAGAGGCCAAATATTTTTCTTGTGAGCAGCCACAATAAGCAAACCAGTGACTGTCAATCTTGCCTGTTGGTTATAGCCATGACAGAAAACTTCCCTAATAACTTCACCATTTCAGTTTATACATTGATCCGCATCGTTCACCAGTCAAATCTGACACACCTGACAGAATTTTGAGTCATTGGACAATGGTCCTATGTTTTTGTTTCCTCCCCCGCCCCCCACAGACATGCTTAGCTGTGTGTTGTTCTTTTGCTTTCCTGACACTAAGCAGAGTGTTTTGCAGCAGGATGGCTTGATAGTATCGATACCTCATTACGCCCTCCCCTCTGACGGAGCAGCAAAGCAGCCTCAAGACATAACAGAGCCCCTTCTATGTTTCATAGTAGGTTTGATGTTCTCTTCTTTGAAAGCCTAATTGTTCCCTCTGTCAACAGAGCTTGCCAGAAAGATCCAGTTTTGTTTCATTTTTAATTGTCGAGTCCTCCTGGGTGTTCTTCCGGGGAGTCCATTGTTATGTCTAGGAGGACACTTGTTTAATGGATTTTGTCCAACTTGCCTTACCTTTTACTGCAGAACCACAGTTATTACAAAGTAAGGTTCTACTGGCCGGCTGTTATTGGGGTCTCAAAAAATTAAGTAATTACGAAGGTGGGTTGAAAACAGAGGGGTAAAAAGCACAATTATAAAAAAAGAAATGAAAGTGGGGGTCAATACAAGAGATAAAATCATACAGTACAGGAAAGAACTGAACAACCTCTAAAGTACAGAAGCAAACGAATGCTTTTCTTATCTTCTTTGCTCTCTCTGCTTTTGATGCAAGACAGAAAAAAACATCCTATTGTTGTGTGTTTCAATACATTCTGAGAAAATAGCTTTCCTATCAGATACATCATGTAGCCACCTTAGTGTGACCTACACAGAAAAGTGCACGCACGACTCTATCTCCATGGTGACGCACTTGTGCATGACTACGCACCTATAGTGCATGAAGACATCTCTGAGAGCATTTCAAAAAAAGAAATACTAAGTGTTGGAAATATCAAGCAGGTGCAGACTGCAAAGTGAACTTAGGGGTTCACTGAACCCGAGTGTCAGAGCTCTTCAAGCTAAAAGATAAGGGAGCTGTGCCACAAAGAAATACCGGCAGCACATACAACCTCAGCTGCAGTACCGCTTCATCAAAGACGCAACATCTCTCTTGCTGTAATGGATGGAGGGAAGTTGAGTGAAGCTCCATGAGGCCATTTCAGAGGGCGGCTCACTACGGTGGAAGATGTGGTCACGTAATGTTGGAATTGTGCAGGTTACTAAGAAAATAAGAAAATGCTTCATTCCTCCTGAAAGTTTAAAAGAAATTGTTCCGATTGTCTCAAGACCAGCTTGCTTTTACTAGGCGATATAGGAAATGAATCAAAGTAAAATTAGGATTAGGAAAACTAGGATTTGCTGGTTCGCCTTAAATGAGCATACGTGCCTGCATCATAGTCGTGTTTCAAAACTAAACTGTTCATCCATCCATCCATTATCTGTACCCGCTTTATCCGTTTCCGGGTCACGGGGGTCTGTCGGAGCCTATCCCGACGCATATGAGGCGAAAGGCAGGGGTACACCCTGGACAGGTTGCCAGTCTATCCAGGGCCACATACAAACAACCAATCACACTCACATTCACACCTAGGGAGAATTTAGAAAGATCAATTAACCTACTCTGCATGTTTTTGGACTGTGGGAGGAAGCCGGAGTACCCGGAGGAAACCCACGCAAGCACGGGGAGAACATGCAAACTCCACACAGAAAGACCCACCGGGCCGGGAATCGAACCGGGAACCTTCTTGCTGTGAGGCAACAGTGCTAACCACTAAGCCACCGTGCTGCCTAAACTGTTCAATCTCAGACTAATAAAAAAGACTGTGCAGATGGGGGACAAAGAGCAAGCAGGAAAACATCCAACAGCAATAACCGCTGAGCTCAAAGATCAAGGTTGCATCACTGTCTGATAGCGCCTTCCATCACCTTTTGAACAATAAGACTCAAGAGGGCTCCACTATTAAAGACCTGAATCTGGTGAAAGGAATGTTTATAAGCCGGTTTCTGAGAGAGTCCCCTTTGGCTGATGATACTAAGCTGGAGCTTTTTGGCAGGTTACATCGGCCCTATGCTTTCAGAGAAAAGAACACCTTACCTACCGTGAAACACGGAGAGGAGTCTTTGCTTCATCCAGCATGAGCGCGGGTGGGGGTCTTGAATTTAGTCTCAAGACTATCAGGGCAAGTGCTTTAAAAGATTTAGACTTGATTGTGGAGTTAACTAGAAAAATTAGAAAGGTGGGTGACATGAAATCCTTCTGATGCGGTGTAGAGGCCGGATGCAGCACCATCCTCAGTAAAGTGGACGTTTTGTGCTTCATGGATAAACTCAAGCGGCCATCCGGACATCCCAGTGACGGGAACATCTGCCGGTGTCATCCAAAGAGCATCGCAGCATGCGGCAATTCCTCTCCACAGCAGTAAAAGTCGATCTGGTGCTCAGCATCAACACCCAATCTTCTTTTCATGATTATCTTTTTTTTTTTGATCAATATAAAACTTTATGACTCCTGCGTTCTGTGTTTGTTGCGATGTTAGACAAGAGTTCTGTCAGTCAAATGCATTATTTGCATTTTCTAGTCTTTTATATCAGATGAGTTATCTAAAAGTTAAATAGTCTCTGTTTTCATCAGGCTCTCGATACTATGAATAATCAGACAAATCAGTACCACTGCTGGTACTGACACCTTTCTTCATAACGGCATGCATAGCTGCTCCCACACTCACCCTTCACTGTGCTGCAGTATGGACACCATCATCTCTACAGCCAGAGCTCCAGCGATCATGGCGAGGCCTGGTCTGCTGACTGTGCACTGCTGATCCAGGGTTCGATCCCTGGTAGACTGGTAACAATAAAATGCATAAAAACATAAAAACAATGACATGAACATGAGTAATAAAGATGTGATGCAAAACTCAGTGCACTAATCCTGGGAACTTTAATGGAAGTGGAGATGAAATCCCTACCTAACAGGATATTAGATGGTAAAACAAAAACAACTTCTGCTCATTTAAATTTAAGTCAAAAGCAGTAATGTCAATGTTTGAACCTTCTATTGATGCTTTTTTTTTTTTTAAACTATTGGCTTTTTTAAGTTTCCTGTTAAGCAGGCATTATAGATTCCCCAGTCTATCAAAAATAGGACAATTAGCAAGAGAACACTATTGGGAAATAAAATATGTGCTTGGGTGTAAGTTTGGTGCTTGAACACCTGAATTCAACACTAACCTCCGCAAGGATGAATTTATATTGTGAACAGATGGGAGGATGGGCCCTTTATTAATCATTTTTTATGGCACTTCATCAAATAGCTGATGGGATATTACACTGCAGCACATCAACAGAAGAAAACATTTACTAATTTCACAGGTAAGATTTTACTAGATTATGGCAGCTGATCGATAACACAACTTAGAGATAAATGTGTGCATACGTTATACCGAAATACAGCATTTGTACCTTAATTATATTATTTAGATCCATCCCTTTGCCCTTTCACCAAACGTAAAACCCACATCTACATCTAGAATCCACTGAGACAAGATCACGCCGCTAAATCTGATCTTAATATGACTGCAACCCACTACTGTGGCGCGATGCCAAACGGCATTAACAGAAGTCAGAGTTGAAACAAAAAAGTTTCCAACAAAACGGCTATGACCTTTAATAGCTGACAAAAAGTCCTCATATGTTACTTCTGTGAAAAAGTAATGAGGGAAAACCACAAAGAGAGAAAACAAAGAATATCTGGAGGCACAGGCAGAATGTGGGCGGCGTGCAAAGTGGGATTTTTCACAAGAGGACAGGCTGATTCAAGCCAAGCTGCCTCATAACGTCATGTTTAAACATGACTTTTAAAAATCTGAAGCATAGAGACAATAGAGAAAAACCCAGACTCCTTCATAAAAAAAAAAAAAAAAAAAGGAAAAAACAATCACAATACTTGGGCTGACAGCTACACATTATGTCTACTTCAACAGATATTTGATGACGAGGCAATGTTTATGTACCAAATTAAATCTTTTTGGTCTCTATTAACTCCAAAGAAATGAATGATTCTGGTTGGCATCCGGCGTGTGGTGAAGAATCGGAGATAAAACAGCTGCAGATCGTTGTAGCTGCACATAACATTTCTGAATGACTCATCAAATCATCAAGTCTAACGAGTGACTGCAGTTTAAAAAAAAAAAAAAAAAAGCATTACAGAGTATCTGTTTATTCTTAAATTTATAGATGTTTCCATTATGTATGTTCATTTATTTATTTTGTTTGAGTGTAACGTTTCATGTGTGGCTGTTTGTGTGCTTTTTCTCACATCACCCGGAGCAACAACGTCATTGCAGAAATAGCAGCCCAGCTTGTGCCCTGGGATGTTGGAGAACAGGGAAGACCCTGGAAGGCTGGGAGCAGATCTGGCCGGAGTGGGGGATGGAGAGGAGGCGGAGGAGCAGGAAGTGGAGGAGTCTGTCCCCGTGGAAACACTCTGACTGACTGCAGGTTTCTTAAGGCCGTGGCGCATCACAACAAACGTGTCGAAGCCCAGAGCAGCATTTACCACAAGCTAATTAAATCATAAAAAATTAAAAATTAAAAAGTGACAATTCATCTTTTTATAAAGCAGTCTTCATTTCTCCTGGACACACAAACTGCAAACTTGAACCAAATCAGATAAATGACATGAAAAAACAATATACTGAATCCTTTCAGAAAGCAGCGACGTGCAAACTTCTCTTTTTTAAATGTTTAAGAATATTAAACCGGACTATCCAATTTATTTTTAAGTTCAAAACCTGGGGGTTTCTTAAGAAACTACAGCCGTTTACTAAACCTTTTTGTTTTTTTTAATTTTCCAGCTTCTGAAGAAACTACAAACATGAAGAATTTAAAAAAAAAAAAAAAAAAAAAAAAAGAAAGAAAAAGAAAAGTCTCGCACTAATGACTGTAGGTAGTTTAGTGTGGCAGTAATTATGTGTATCTAAAACATCGTAGGCTCTGCTCTGCTCTGCTCTGATCCAACAGCCCAAACCTACGTGTGCGGCGTCTGAACTGTTCATCTTACAAGCTGCGGCGTCTCTTCCTACCTTCCTTTTGCTGGCAGCTATCACCGTAGGCAGCCAGCGGCTCTCCCTCGTGTCCATCAGCAGAAATACGACGTCGTTCTCAGAAATGAGCTTCTCCAGCTGCTCCACATCCCTCTGGGCCTGAGAAAGGGTAGCCTGAGAGAAGTTCACAGGGTGGCCGGGCATCGGGATGCTCATGTTGTAACCTTCCGCATTCTGCAAGAGGTAGGAAAAGAGGAGAAGAAGAGAAACGTTGTCAAAACAGGAGACATTAAAGAAAAAAATCATGTCCTGCTGACCTGAGAAATCCCAAAAAAATAAGTAACTAAAACCCCGTAAGTATCGCTGCACAGAAGGACGCGTAATGATTGAATAAAGTTCTTGCTGTGAACAGTGAGGTGCTTTCTCAATAACACTTTGGATCACTGGTGACCTGAAAGAGCTGCTCTACAAGAAAAAAATAACTTCCAGGTGGGGAGACATGGAATTATTGAAGAGAGTTCGAAAACAACATTAAGACAAGATAAGAGACAAGAAGGGAGGCGCACAGGAAAGTTCCAGATACAGTTCCAGTATCTAATGACTACAGAGCTGTTCTAGCTTCGCACATCGTCAAAGTCCGGGAGAGACTTTTATTAGCCTGTCTGAGTAAGAAACAAGCACCTCTCTAGACCCACTACAGTTTGATTATGATGGAGTTGTAGACGCCATCATGCATCCTGCTCCAACAAACCAAAACTGAGCATCCTCTTCACAAGAGAGCAATTTCAAAAAAAAAAAAAAAAAAAAAACAGGAGATCCCTGCTGCCTACAGCTACAGCCATCTATAATGACCATTTCCATTCCCAGCAACATAGACACTCACTGCTTTTACACAGCACGTGCTGGACACTGGTGTGGATGCTTCAGTGTGAAGGAGGCATGAAGCTGCCAAGCTCATCCTCCGAACAGTGAAGTGCTTCCCCAGAAACACTTTGGAGTTACTTTTTCTCGCTGAGCCGCTCCTTCACCATGTCTGATGCATCAAAATATAACTTTCATTTAAGATTTTTTTTTTTTTTTTTTTTTTTAAAAGCATTTGGATCTTCTGAGGTTATGTTCAATGTTCTAGGCCTAAGAACTTATGTAACCTGCGTTACCATCACTAATATCTGAGTCGACTGTGGTTTTAAGAAAAAAAAAAAAAAAAAAAAGCCTTAAATCATCAGTTTCACTGCGTTGGATGAAGCAGGGCTTTATCATCAGCATCATCTTGTCCATTGCAAACTTTGGATTACTACATCCATCTCCAGGGACTGGGTATGTGACAGTGAGGAAAATGGAAATGTCAAGTGTAATTTCAACCAAAGGACAGAAAAGGGCAGAGATGAAGTGTGAGATTTTAACAAGGAGAAGTGCTGCTTTTTACTCAATCAGGGAATCTTGTGCCTTCAGTCTCCATATTTCAAGAGTGGGAGCTGTTAAACTTTTGAATTTACATTTCTCTTTGACGTAAGTGTTGCCAAGCAGTAAGAGGCTGAACTCACACCGCAGAAAGGATAGACACGTTCCAATTAGCACAACAAATATCCATAACCTGCATCCAAGGACAAAAAAAAAAAATGTGTTTTCTGAAATAAAAAGCATTTCTGCATTTCTGGGAAAAAAAAGAAAAAAATTCCAAGAGAGAAAAGGAAGCTAGAGCTCAATTTACCAGCTATCCTGTAAATGTCAGGTGGCAGTTTGTGTCCGTCTGTAGACAAAATATGAAATCTGCTGACCTTTCCGAGATTGCGACCCTTTTTTAAACCACATTCAGTTCAATAATGGAGTTCAGTATTTTCAGCACCTGATGTCTCCGTGTTTGTGCACATACACCCAAATAAATAAATATTTTAAAACACAGCAGGCACACTCCCGCAGATGGTATGGATGCAGCTGGGGTGTCTGGAAACAAGCCTAAAAACGGAAACAAGCCTAAAAAGGTAGACCAAATAAATTAGTTTAAGATTTTAGGAGTTTTAACAGAGCACTTAAACGATAACCAGTTCTACAACACGTATCCACGAAAACCTGCCATTTTCACATCCATCCGTTTTATGGTGCTCATTTGGAACCGGGTTGTTGAGATGACCAGATTTCACTCTCACAAGCCACATCCACGTCAAACTAAAGGTATAATCTCCCTGGGGAATGTCCATAACTCCTTCCCTAGAATGTGTCCAGTGTGTATCCATCTGGAAATCACACCCATGGATGAACTGGACCAGACCTGGAAAAGTATCACAAATCTCTTCGCAGCTGATATGTTTTAAATTCCCCATGTTGTCACGTGATAAAGATGCCTAAAAATTCATCACCAGGTGCATTTCTTTGAACAATGTTAAACTAATGGAAGCCTACAACACCACAATCCCACTTCCGAGATGCTTAAGAGCACTGCCAACTTCATGTATTAAAACATCTGACTTTGAAGAAAGTTATTAAAAAAAACACTCCCAATATTCTAAAATTTTACAACGAAAACAAAACTTGAGAGTCTCAGCTAACCTACAACAGGAAACGTTTCCTCAACTCGACTGTCAAACGTTGGTTTTCTGTCTCTTTCTAAACTGAATATAAATCTTTATTTCACATTTCTTTTGTTTCCTTTTCAGTAATCAATGATTGAGTGCAGTCATGAGCGCCGGAAAAGGCGCTTGAGGTATTTAAGATTATTTAGGGTTGCTCATCAAAAAAAAAAAAAAAAAAAAAAAAAGACAATTAGAGAAGAAAGACATCTTTCCATGAGATAATTAAATCCAAATTTGTGCAGTCTGGCATTATGGGTTTTGTCCTGAACGATTGTCTTAACTAAAATGCAATGAATGAATGAATGACTGAAGGAAGGAAGGAAGGAAGGAAGGAAGGAAGGAAGGAAGGAAGGAAGGAAGGAAGGAAGGAAGGAAGGAAGGAAGGAAGGAAGGAAGGAAGGAAGGAAGGAAGGAAGGAATAAATAAAAAGAAAGAAAGTGGGTCTTTTATGCCATTTCACAAACAAAATAAAGCTTTTGTGAATTACAAATCGTGTTTCTCAGGTTCCACTGGTGTGTTTTTGATTTGAGCCTGGTCTAAGGCGCTCTACCTGTCATAAACAGCAGGGGATTTTGCCCTTTTTGCATTTCAAAAGATAGAATTTAGGTCTCACTAATGACGTGTTATTGAAAAAAAAAAAAAAAAAAATCTTTACTATGTTAGACATCACTTTATCCAGGTTTGAGTGGTTTAAATTTGCCCTGTAAACCAGGTACTGAAGCTGAGTGGCCCAACAACAGCAGGTCTGAATTCGATGGCTGAGCCAAGGCCCGTTTTAGAACCTTCTCAATCGTATAAAGTGTTAGTTGTCATTTTCCATGTACAGGGAATAGGTATTAACAGTATTATCAAATCCTCGTTCAGAAACACAATTTACTATCGCCCACTCTCAATTACGAATCACAAACATGTACTCACAAGACTGACATAATAAATATTCATTCATTCTATACAATTCCAAGTGGTTTCGTAATGGCAACACTCGTTCTTACTCAATCTGGGTTCCACTTTGAGTGATTGGCTACTTTTCATTCACTAATATGGCAAAATATCTCCATCAGAGATCCCACTCATTAATTAGAGAACTAATAAAACCTGCAGCATTAATATGCAGATAACGCAGCTTCTCATTTTCTCCCCAATCTGGCCATCAGATCCTAGACATGAACACTGAGAGAGGGACAAAGCTCATATTACTGTAATGTCAAACTAAAATGATGTCTGAGTTTCTGAATTTAGTGGATGAAAACTAAAGATAATGGGACTCAGAAAAGCACTGATGTGCAGAAAACGCAGGGTTTCCAAGGAGAAATCAGTTATTTGACCACCCACCTCACCACCACCACCACATATGAGGGATAATAAGTATATTGCATAGTTTATTTGAGACACCATTATTTTACTCACCACACCAGGAAAGATTTTGGTAAGACGGTCAACAGCTGCCATTGCTTTGGACTTCCCTCCTCCAAGGCAGTCTTCAAACTCATAGAGTGGCTGCCGAACTGGATTGGAGTACGAGATCTTTGCATTATCTACAAATGTGATGTGTCTCACTCCCCATCCCTGGAAAACCAAAGAAAACAAATCACCTTTTTTTCCTTTTAGAATATTTTATTTTCCATTGTTCAACATAAAGCACACATGAACACATTAAAAAACATTAAGAAGACATGTATATATACATACATATCTATATAGCATAAAGAAATCTCTACATGGTTCCAAAGCCCTGCCCTGACCCACCTACAAAAAAAAAAAAATTTATTAAAAAAAAAAAAAAAAAAAAAAAAAAAAAGAGGCAAAAAAACAAAACTAAATTTCTGATGACCTAACGCTTGTCATTATAATAAACATACTACAACCCGTCCATCATAAGCCCCCTTTACATTGGCGGATACTCCGCGTTTGACACAGATCTAGTGCGTTGCCTGACCTTTTTGCATTGACTGACGTGGGGTGGCGTGTCATGCTGGCCCTGGGAATAACTTACCTCAAGGGTACACTTAATAGCGGGACAGGACTAATGTTAACAGAACTGACGGGGGTGTCGGGTCGTGGAAGGGATTAGTTGATCATGTAACCTGAGCAAAACCCACCAGGGGAGTTCTTTTATTATTTTTTTTCTCCCTAAATAACATAAGCAAACAGTAATGTGGGTAACAACAGCAGCAGGACGTCAAAGGTAGGGCCTATATTTGCAAGATGAGTAACTGGGGAGACAAGGAGAACCGCGAGCTACTCAGCCTCAGACCCGAAGACGGCATAAACCAACCAACCACAAGGGATGGTCTATTGTTTGAACAACTGGCCACAAAAATGACAAACCGGGGCTTTGCAAGAAGCAAAACTCATCCAAAACCCTCATCCCAGTGTTCATCCAGCCTTGTTTTGAAAATTACACCTGTCTGACGGCGTATTTCATCCTGCTGAAGTAGGGATAATATGTCATTCTGCACGTCCACATATCTTACATTATGTTTTTGTGGATAACGCCTCCTGACTCGCCTTCCCTCCCATCACTTCGCCTTCAGGCACAGCGTGGCAAATTATGCGCCTGGTGTTTATATTATCCAACATGTGTTAATTACGCATTCATCATCCATCAGCTGGATCTAATATAAAAACGCCTGTAGACATTGGTAGGGCATTTATATAGTCAAGGTAAGGCTGCCAAATTTCTACAAAAGTGCTATAGTCTTTTCGGAATATAAATGTGACTTTTTCAAGTGGAATATAGCTGTTCATTTCCAAAATCCATTTTGCTATCAAGAGTGAGGACTTGGATTTCCATGTAACAGCGATACATTTCCTGGCAACACATGAGGCTAATGCAAGAAACGTCTTTTGGTTTTTTTCATAATAGTGCATCTACCCTTGTGGAGTCCCCTAACAACCAAGGTAAAAGGGGAGACAATTACCCAAGAGCTTTGTCATTACGTCAGAAGAATTATACCAAAATTAGTTTAGTTTTGGACATAACTACTGCGTAATATTTTTAGAAAGCAGGAAATTAAAATCTAAAATAATCTTCTAATTTTCTCAAAACAAAGCATTTTTATTTTTACTTTTTTTAAAAATTAGTTTTCTCAGTGTAGAAGTAGATTTTCTACAAGTAGTTATACGGAACAAACATGTTCATGAAAGTTATATTGCAAAAATTTTGCTCTGCAGACACTTCATGCACAAATTTTTATTGAGTTTTATATTGTGCGCAAAAAAAAAAAAGAAAGATAGAAGAAAAAGAAAATCGCTCACGTGTATGGAGACATCGCAGTGTCCAAAGCACATTGTTGCCAGCAGTCACATAAGTTTATAGAGATATTGTCAACAAATTCTATAAATAGAGTTGTTTCTAAAAACAAAATTGGAAAACATTAGAGAAAAAACAGGATTTGAGTTTGTTTTTCCAACCTTACCATGAGAGTCCGGGCCACATTACAACCCAGCGTCCCGGCACCCAGAAGAAGACACTTGGTGTTGATGACTTTGTCCAGGTCCAACGAAGGCACAAGCCTCCATCTCATCAGCTTCAGGTTCAGGTCCACTGACGACTCTGCAAGCCTGGTGGTGGTGAATTGAGACCGTCAAAATCTCACGGTTTGAATGGCTACAGCAACAGAGCCTGCCAGTCCCCAACTCCGTTTTACATAAACATGTCTTTATGATACTTTTACCTTTTAGGGTCCATACATTCACTCAGGTTGACCATTCTGGGCCCCATGGCCCCCTTTGGGTTCTTCTCCCAACCTACATTTTTAGGGCAAACTATGAAAAAAAACATAAAAAAACAAAACATAAGCAAAGAAATATAGATTAATATTGTAAAATAAGATTTCTCCACAATAAATTGACAAATACACAAATGATTTTCAGACCAATGACATGTTTGCATCTTGTTATATATATTTTCAACCCATCTATAATTTATAAATATATACATAAGACACGATTACGTACACAAAATGGCAATAAATTTAGAAACTGAACAAAAACACTTGCAACCGAGGCATCTCTGATAGTAGTAGCATGTCCAATCCCAGTATCTTTTTATTTTATTTTATTTTGTTCTTGTCCCTCCAGCACTCTCACAAAGGTTTGATGCCACGGAAGAAACAGTTTCACTCACTGCTATTTAACAGTGGCTGTTAGAGGCACACATGCATGTGTGTGCTGCAGTGCAATTTAAACAAGGGCAATTTAAGTATAAATTACAGTTTAACATAATATAATCTCAATTTTCACTGTGTGGACGTCAATTTAGAAAATCATTGCATCCATACATTTTCATGATCTTTTCCGGATTTAGGGGACAGCTTGTGCATCTTAAAATGTATGCCATGGTGGATTGTTTGATCCCTTTCAAAACAGTACAAAATCTGTCTAAGTAAATAGAACAGCTGCATACAATTTTTATTTCATGAATACATCCTCTGTAAGGTAATTAAAAGCCATGATTTACTCATGGAGAGGACTTAGGCAAACAAAGACAGCTCATTTGAAACCAACAAAAACCTTCACAGATCACAGAACCACCCTCTATCTCATCCTGCTATTACCATTTAAATTGCCTTCATCATTTACTCGCCAGACAAAGAAATAACGGATACTCTGAGAGATTAGTGAAGCTTGAAAAGGATGCAGACGGTCTCAGTGGTAAGTGCCGAGACAGTGGGATCACATCAATAAAAATATAAGAAAACTTCACACAAGTGTGGCAACACCCATTCAGGTAAACGAGTGCAAGCGCGTTGACTTGCTGGGCAACATCAGCACGCAAATACATGTTGCACATCTTAACTCATTAAAACAAAAAACAAAAAAAAAAAACAATTACCCGAGTTGTTGGGAAGTTCAGGTAGTTGGACCTGGAAGACGATGCTGTGCTGAATGGTGCGGCTTCCCTGCAGAGTTCTGTCCCTAAAACAGAGCACCTCCACTGCGTCCAGCTGAGAGCCCCTGAAGCACCCACATCCACGTACATGCATGGGAAGGAGATGCAAGCACACGCAGAATACATGCTGTCAAGTGCAGACTGACAAAAAATGTAATCAAAATCGAATAAAGTGAAAGAAAGATAAGAAGATCTTGATGAGAAGGAACAAATATTAGTTAGCCCTCATAAGAGCGTCACATATACACGTTTCGCAGGAACACTGGTTTCCAATTCCATCTTCACTTATTCAGTCCATCTAGAACCAGCAGCTTGGGGTTAGAGGGACAGTGGAGACAAGCTCAAGACTAATGAGGTCTGTAGTAGAAAACAGTTCCCTACGACTGCAAGCATGAAGGATAAAACTATTTGGGGCTGATCTGATAAACCAGAGCTATGAAAGATCCCTCAAAGGATTTTTATCCTTCATGCTTCTTTCAAGTCTTTCAGGAGTGTAGGTGCTACTTTCAAGAAAAAGCAAACTGTGTGTGACAACAAAAGAGAAGGTGATGGTACATTATTGGAACATTGTTTTTTTTTTCCTTTAACATAAGTAAGTGTATTTTGGAGAAAATGTTTTGTTGCATGGTTCTTATCTATAGTTTATATACAGCATCGCAGTTACCAGGTCTAGTGTTGAGTTTGCTCAGAAAAAAAGATGCTGCTTTGTGAAACCTGCAATTTGCAGTATTTATACAAAAATCAGCCTTTAATTTATTAATAAACTTAGCATTTCCTTACATTTTGTTTATACTATATATATACTACCCATCCTACTGACTAACCGTGAACTTTATCCTTTAGGTTCATGTTTTCTAGGACCCAAATGTTTTAATTGGTTTCTCAAGACTGAAGCAATTTCTCCTGTCTGACCTCACTTGTAAGAAAAGAAAATTCTTATTCTGCAGATGGGCAGTGATCACATGACTAACCTTTTGTGTGCTCCTACAAAGACTGTACTGCCCAGAGTTACACATGGACTTCACAATGTAATGTTTCTCAAAGGTCTGCACAATCCTACAGTTGAGTGAACCAGACAGAAACGGAGCAATTGCTGTGTTTAAGAAGAAGGGGAAGAAAAAGCAAGTTTTGAAGAAGGGACGCCAATCATTCCACCGCCGAGACATTGCGGGTCATCCATGTGTGACCGCTGACTGTCTGGATGAGTTAATTCACTACGTCCACCTGCGCCACAGACGTCACGACATCACAAAGAGTACTGCCAGGCAGCATACAAAGTTATTGCCACTAAAAATGTTCTACAGCATGAGATCTGCTTGGTTACCTAAATGAAACAGGTCATACTGTCTTTTGTGCCTGACAGTAGTGTGTAATGTCATGTGTATTAGTTCACACAAAAGGCCCTCTGGTGTCGAAGGACAGCAGCTTTCGTATGCGTGTCTCACAAAAAGTGACATGTGATTATTCTAAAGCAGCACAACAGTCTAGACCTGAAAATTCAAATACAAGAGTGTTGGTGTATTAGTGTATAATGTATTAATGTTCTCTGCAAACAAAAATGACCCAAAAAAAAAAAAAAGAAAAAACACTAGAAAATCCTGACTATTAGTATGATACTATACCGTTAGTAAATTCTGTAAAAAACTGGCCCCGTTTATGAGAAAACAGCGCACTTTTAACACAAACCATGTTTCCTAAAATACGTCCTTCTATTTAAGAATTAGTGGACTGAATCCAATATATTCAGTCTTCCCACTCGACTCTCACGACATTTCTGTGTGTTAACAGCAGACAAATATTTCTTTTTTACTAAGAGGGTGACAGAGAGGCTTTGAGTTTGGATTGTACCCATAGCAACATAAACGGTCTGCAATCCAAACACATCAAACTTATTCATATCGTTGTGCGGAGATTTCCGGTTTTTCTTTGACTAAATAAGCAACTCAGTTGGATGTTGAGATCCATAAAAGTTAATTTACCAGACACCACATGATTTTGAAAATCAGTGTTTCACGGCACCCACCCACACAAGTATTTGGAAGAAATTCCTCATCTTCTGTCTGCACGGACACACACACGGACACACACACGGACACACACACGCGGAGACACACACACGGAGACACACACACGGAGACACACACACGGAGACACACACACGGAGACACACACACGGAGACACACACACACACACACACACACACACACACACACACACACACACACACACACACACACACACACACACACACACACACACACACACACACACACACACACACACACACACAGGTTTTGGTTTACCACTGGTTGGCCAAGAGCACCAAGAGGTTCCTCAGAGGCCATCCCGGATGTTGAGACAGAGTACAGGGATCGTAGACGCCCACAGTCGCCTGCGGAAATAAAACAAGACGTAGTTAAACTATTAAAAGAATAACCATAGAAACAACAATAATGATCCCATTTAAATTTAAGACGGACCCGACCATTTCGAAGCACAATCAGTAAATGTTCCATGTACAGAATACTGAAAATGCTTGATATATTTTTAAATCAGCGTCTTAATCATGCTGTTGCAGCTTTTCACACAAAGACAATAAAAACATATCTGTATTAAATCATCTCCAAGTACTTGCCTTCTTTTTGTCGGTGAAAAACGTCTCCCAATCCCTGAGTGGAGCCATCTGAACAGAGTGTTCCGAGTATTTTATTAGGAAGTAAGGAACTGCAGTGATCCCGCTTTTGATGCACAGGCCATCGTAAGCCTCCCGCAGGGCAGCGATCTGAAAAGAAATGTTTCTTCAGCAAGACTGGTAACGTCTCCGACAACTTGTACTTCTTTAGTGGTAATAAACATAAGCAAGATGCTTTTCTTAAACATTTCTACCACTAATTCTGAGAATATGTCTCAAAGTGTATATGTACCAAATCATGGAAAGATGTCATCCTGTTAAGAAATTTCAAAGGAAAAAAAAAAAAGAAGTGTTTTTACCATTTATTAATATTTGCAACATTTCCAACTTAAAATTCAAGAAATATATACTCACAAATTAGGACTTTTAAGAATAATCCTTTTCTATTCATTACCCCTCCCCAACATCAAAGAGGATCATTTATTCCTCCCATAAGTTGACTGCTCAACTTCGTGGATTAATCAGGTATCGAACATCATTCTGCATCCATTTGTTATTGTTCAAATATTAGAAAAATGAATTTAGTCGGATAAAAAAAAAAAAAAAAAAAAATTCCCACAAGCCTCAGAGTTCTAGGTGAGTCACAAATATTTAAGTGTTTTCCAGGAAGTTAGGAATTAGAAAATATAATTCAGAATCCCTACAAACATATTTTTTTGTGGTTGCTGATGGTAATAGAGGTATGTACAGAGATTAAATACCAAATTTATTTGGTGTGGAAAAGAGGTCAAGAAACATGTGCAAGCAGGTTGAAATAGGTGGAGAAAAGTGATGTGTGATAAAAGAGTACCAACAAGAATGAAAGACAAGGTCTACGAGACAGTGGTGAGACCAGCGATGTTGGATGATTTGGAGACGGTGGTGCTGAAGAAGGGATGGGAGGCAGGGCTGGAGGTAGCAGGAATTAAAATGTTCAGGTTCTCTTTGGGAGTGACGAGGATGGACGGGATCAGGAATGAGCACATCGGAGGGACGGCACACGTTAGATGTTTTAGAGGTAAAGTCAGAGAGGCCAGATTGAGATGGTTTGGACATGTTCAGAGGAGGGATGGGGAGTTTATTAGGAAAAGGAGGCTAAGGTGGGAACTGCCAGACAGGAGGTCTAGAGGAAGACCAAAGAGGAGACACCCTATAATGTCAATAGTACTCGCTCGCCCATCCAAATAATCGGAATCAGGTGTTCCAATCACTTCCATGGCCACGGGTGTATAAAATCAAGCACCTCGGCATGCAGACTGTTTTTACAACTATTTGTGACAGAATGGGTCGCTCTCAGGAGCTCATATTGTCATAAAGGTTTTTTTTTTTGTTTTTTTACTGACACTGAATCTACATCTCATGAAATTATGCATAAAAACAAACAAAAAAAAAAAATCAGATTTTTGAAGCAAAAGAAATGACATGTTACAGAATAACAACAAAGTGTACACTAAATGTTGATTCCATGTGTCACATAGAGAGAACATTTAAAAAGCCAACCTGTTTTTTTGAGAAAACCTGCTCGAGGACGGAGGGCTGTTGAACAAGCTTGATGCCCTCTGGGAAACAAAGAGCAGGGAAGCAGAACCAGTAGTAGAAATGGTACTTCTTCAAGTCCTATACAACATATGACATGGGGGGGGGGGGGGGGGGGGGGGGGGGGGGTTATTAGGTGGCAAAAATAGGATAGGAAAAAAAATAACACATAAACTCATTAACATATGGAAATAAGACATTTAAAATACTATTTATACGTACTGCAAAGGTCAGTAGAATAAATCTGCAGAGCACAGATGGGTCCTTCAGCGCAGCCCCAGACTGTATGGCACACCATATCTGCATCACAAAAGAAGATGAGAAGAAAAAAAAAAAAAAAAAACAATGATGCGATCGTCTGATTTCCAATGATCTTTCTGATATATATATTCTGATATTCACCAAGCGAGAGAACACGGACAAACACTTGTCTCTTTGACAAAGTCTTACCTCTTTGGCTTCTTTCTCCAACAGAGACTTCTTGTCCGCAGTCTTAAAGGCATCGAGCGTGTTGGTGTTGTACAGCGTTCCAAGAGCTGGACAGCAACGTGCCGGTGTTGGACCGTCACTGAAATAAAACAATAAATAGATAGATAAATGAATAAACAAGGGTTAGGGTTAGTACACAGTTGTAACAGGAAAAAGTCCCTATGGGCCACTTTAATTTACAACGCTTCTTTTTTATTCCAATAATTTGAAGCACTTTATTTTGTGCCTCTTGAATAAATGCGCCTCACCATTGAATCCACTCGTGTGTAGAGTGGTGTGAAAGGTTTTATTCCTTAAAAGGTGGCTGCTTTATTTTTTTTTTTTCTTTCCCTCCTGTTATCTTACTTCAGAAGTTTGATTAGCCTTTTCATTTAAGACATTACATTGTCATTTTATGTTGCACACAATGACAAAACAGGCACATAGGCGTTCAAAAGTGTCAAAAAGCTAGATGCGCATTTTGAATTTGTGCGGTTAGGAGACAGTTTCAATATCATTGCAGAATTCTGCAGCGTGTACAAACAGATTTGTTGATTAGTGTCAACTGATTATGATGACGAAATGCCACTCAGTGTCCGAAAGAACTGATTGCAAGTGAATGATTTTCAAAAAACTGAAATAGAAAGGTGTATTTCCGAGCCCCCCTGAGACTGCTACTGAAGGCGTGATGAGCAAGGAGACGATGCTTCCCCCTCTTCACATGAATCCACTTAAAAAGCCTGGCATGACCGCTGAGGGGCTCAGCTGGTGCTGGTATGGGGGTGGAAGTTAGACACGGACCGTTGAAACGGAGGGGGGGTGCGCCAGCAGGTATGGGCTGTGCAGCTGGAACACGAGCGCTTGTTCCTCCATTCAGGGAAGCGGACTGATCCATGCCAGACCGTATTAAAGCCTATTGTGTCCGTTTCACACTGGACTACAGGTGTGTGAACAGTCTCGTCACACTGAAAATTAGTGGGGAAAATGCCAGTTAACTCATTTCATTTATTCCAGGACTCCAAATGACTTAATGCACAATAAAGTCTTTAGAGGCCGAAACAGGCATTGTTCCATCTTTACCGGTTTTCTGCATCTTCCTGCCTCACATATCCTCTTTCACCAGATCCAGATTTTCTCTTCGGTCATTCCCCTTCTCTCCTCCCAGATCTCCATCTCCAGCATCCTCCTACTAATGTATTCACCATCCTTTCTCTTTTCATGTCCAAACCCTCTCCATCTAGCCTCTCTTACTTACCTTTACTGATAGCTTCCTCTGGCCTTTTCCCAGATGTGCTTGTTTTTGATCCCATTTATCCTCGTCTTTCTTTAAGAAAATCCTAACATCATTCTCTCTTTCACCCTTCGCTCTGCCTCCCGTTTCTTGGTCTTTGCTACTGTCTCCAAGCCACAGAGAAGAACCTTGTCTTCACTGTTGGTGCTACTTTTCTATCACAGATAACTCCAGACACTCTCCTCTTCAATTCATTTCCACATTGCTCTGCTCAGTTGAACCCCAGTATTTAGACTTCTGCACCTTCCTCGCTTCGACTCTTTGCAACTTCACTGTACTGCATGCTTCCTTTTTATTTATATTCAAACCTTTTGTCTTGCCTTAACTGATGTCCATGCTTCTTCTCTCCAGCACATATCTCCTTCTCCCCTTTCACCTGCTCCCTACTCTCACTACAGATCACAATGTCATCCAGAGAAGCATTTTAGTCCATGGAAACCCCTGTCTGACCATGATGCAGTCCCATTTCCACCTGAAACCCTTCTGTTTGTCCTACTAAACACCTCACTGTTGTCATGCTGCCGTCAAACTTGTCTTGTAGTCTAACATACTTTTCAACCAAACCAAACTTCCTCATGTAATAATCACAATTCCTCCCTCCACACTGTCGTACACCTTCTCCAAGACTACAAAGGCACTGCAACTCCTTCTGACCTTCCTCGCCTTTCTCCATCAGCATTCACAAAGCAAAACGCTGAATCTGTAGTGCTTTTTCTCGCAATGAAACCATACAGCTGCTCACAAATCACAACCATTTTTTGAACTCAGCTTGTACTACTTTATTGTGTAACTTGTCTGCTTTATGCTTCTTTAAAAATATGTATGCATCATCCAAAAAAGATTTTTTTTTTAAAAAACACACTAAAAACAGTAAATAGATTTTTTTTTTTTCTTTTAAAACTAATATGTTTTCCTGTAAAAGATTAGGTATACCTATATTATACTCAAACGGTACCACAACAACTTCAGATCATCTTTGTGATGTGGTTCTGCATCGTACTTACACATCAAATGCACTGAACTCCAGGGTCAGACGAGTGGGTAAACCGACCGGGTCTCCTGTTGGGTAAAATTGTGGATAAAACATTTTAATGAAACATATCCATAAATTAAAGTCAACGTGCGTTAACGAAGAGACTGCACCCAGCTGTGATCATTTTAATGGGACCATCTGACCAGACTTCTCACCATTATAGTAATATCCTTTAATGCATTTAGGGCTTTCATCCAGTCTGTAGTCGTTGAGCTTCCTCTGAGTGAGCTGATGCCAGAAGCCTGCCTCCAGAGCACTGCTGAACGGTGCAAACTGTAGCTTCTGGTCTGGAGCCGATGACGCTGCTTCACTGATGTCGGATGCCATCACAGCTTCACTAATGAGCTCCTCGGCCAAATTCTACAAACTGAGATGAAGCAGCAGTAGGTTACAGAACACGTACGTGCTTCTGGCTCTGTGTTATAACACCACATAATGGTTACATCCACAAATATGTATTGCAACTATTACGGTTAAAAACACACATGCAAAGAATGAATAGTTCTTACATTATGTTTTTGGTTTGTTTTTTCCCCATCTTAGCTGACAAAGCGCTTTTACATCAGTGCCTCTCTTTCACTCATTCACACACATCCTCGCTATAGCTGGCAGATCTACCAACAGATGGACCCTACAAGCCCACTCAGAGCAGTTTGGGATTGATTGTTTAAAAAGAAAAACAAGAAAAAAAAAAAAATCAACAACACTTCAACATGGGAAGCGGAACCCTGAGCTAACCCCGTCTATATACCAACACTTTACCAGCTGAGTTTATGACCTGTGAAAAGCCTGTTAGACTTACAGCCTCTCAAGGAAAACTTTAAAGAGATACACATAATAAGAGTTATTTTAGGCTTTAGCAATTAAAGCCACTTGACAAGATCTATATTGAACATCATTACACAAGTCTGTCAAACACATAATGGACCATCGCTGGGACTGAGCATGAACATCTGCATTATTAGGTTCAAATAAAGCCATCAGAGTACAAATCAGTTTTGGACAATCATAAAAGTCATTTATGACATACAAACACGCTGGAGTAAAGACGCTGAGCCAAAGCTGTATTTGATGTGAGGCTTTCACCTCGCTTGGTGTGGGGATGTGTGTGTGTGTGTGTGTGTGTGTGTGTGTAATCAGGTACGCAGTGAAGTGATATGTGAAACCACCACAGCACAAATCATTAACAAGTTACCATTTGCAAGCTTAAATAAAACAGTTTTAAGATTGTTATTTGGGCTGCGTCTAACAGATCATTGACGCATTTGACACATTTTATTTTATTAATAGACCAATTCTTTGTCAGCCAAAACGGTCTCAAAACAGTTCAAATTTCTGCCAAAACTGTTGTTGGCGTTTTGGTTTCAAAAACTGGACTGAAATATGTTGTAATTCTTGAGAGGAAATATACTTGAATTAATTTAGAAAACTCTGATTCATTTTAGTCATGAAATATAAAAATGTTTTGAGAGAAATTTCACAAAAGTCACAATTATTAATAATTAATCATAAAATATTATTACCTTCTGTGAGGGAATTATTATTACAACTTCCTACATTATGTTTTATTCGTTATGAAGACATGTATCTAGACAAATCCATTTCTAAAACATAAAAAGGACCGATGGCGTTGACACAGAGCAAATACCCACAAACAGGAGGTTATACAATCTCTATTTTAAGATGTGGCCTGTTGTTTGGTATGAATGTTTAACTTTTTTTGCCATTTGGGTTTACTGGAACCTGGAAGAGAAACTAGGCATCATTTTTTTTGATGGAGAAATATCCACATACACTTGGTCTGACATTCCACAGAGCAGCAGAATTAAGTATTATGGTATAGACCACAGTTTCCCCAACGCTGGTCCTCGAGTACTCCTGTCCTGCATGTTTTAGACGTTTCCCCGTTTTAAACACACCTGATTTAAAATCGATGGTCATCATCAGCTTGCCATTGAGGTCTGCACAAGTATGTTAACAACACGGTCATTTGCATCAGGGTGAGTTAAAGCAGGGAAACTTCTAAAACGTGCAGGACAGGGGTACTTGAGGACCAGCGTTGGGAAACACTGGTATAGACAGCTCAAACTGTGATGTCCACACATGTGGACACCAGGTCTTAGGACGGTAAATATTTTTTGAGAACCAGAGATATTTAACTGTTTTAAAAAGTAAAAAGAAAACATTTGATTTTTTTTCTCCGTATCCCATTTTAGACTGGCTCCATCTAAAGAAATGTACCCTCATCCACATGCAGAAAACAAACACTAACAAAACGGTTTAACATCTGGCAAACACTTGCACCACAGCACTTACGCTTCGCTTTAACATTTATGTGAACATTCATTGTGAAATCTCCACTTAAAGAGACTATAATGTAATGATTACTGCAAATAAAAATAAAAATAAAAATAAAAAACGATTTATGAGTTTACGAGATAACTGCAACTACAGATTGGTGGACGACTTATGTTTAATATTTCACCATTTACTAATCAAACAGCTACAATGAATACATTTGAGTAGTCCAGCTGTTTGTAAATTGGAACAATGCAAAAAAACAACAACTTTATAGTGGCAATACATTCTTACCTTCTGAATGTGCGAGTGCTTTTAAATGTCAGGTTTAGTTTTCACGTGCAGATCTTTCAATAAAAACACAAAAGAAAACAACGACGTTTGTTAAAATCGATGACATTCAGCAAGAAATTAAACGTCAGGATTACGAGTGCAAAACAACCACCCCGAACCAGATAAGTGGGATTAAAACAGACAAACGCGTGTTTATAAACCAAACTGAAACAGTCTTTGTGCACTTACCTCCAGTTACTTCCTGGTGACGCCGTCATGTGATCTAGGGATTTGTCAATAAAGCAGTGCAGTATGGGTAATTAGCCTGTCACTTTTAGCCGCTTAGCTCCTGGCGTTTGTCTTTTATGGTGCAAGCGCCATTGAGTAAAACACAAAGAACCAAAACAAAAACAAGAACAGGCAAACGATGAAGCAGGAGAAAACTGACAGAAATTTGTACGCGCCGTTTCTTTTCATTTCGAAAAGGCAAAAATGCTCAGAAAAGCGGAAACCAGCAAGTCACTGACAAGTGTGCTGGCTTCTTCTGATTTTATAAACTGTTATTGCAGATGAAACCGCAGTAGAACCACATGGGCAAAAGGTCAATATTCTGTCAATTTAAGACATGACCACAGACCTATACATTGATTTTTCACCCGATTAGATACCTGAAAGCCGTCAATACGCACTACATACAGGCTACAGTAACGGCGAGGGACCGTCTACAAAGTAAAGATGGAAAGAAAAAACGCACAATCATGAAGCGAACGATGTAAAACTTTTTTTTTTTTTTTTTTTTGTACATTTAAACTGTTATTATTTAAAACGGTTCATTTACATAATCAATATATTTTTGGGTGCTAAATCTGAGGACATACTAAACACGACAGCTTTATTGTGTGAACATTTTAGATTTAAGCAAACAAACAAAACACACCAATACCAATAATGTATATCTAATTGTTGCCTAAAAATTAACAATACATTTAAATTTTAAATAAAACTATCTGACAAATAATCAGAGCTACTTTTTTTAAAACGTGGAAGCTCTAAATCAACTCTTGCAGCTCTGTTTTCATAGTAAATTCTGTATTTTTTGCCAGCTGTATATTTCTGAAGTCTGTTATATTTCGGTAGACATAGAAAATATTTTTTGCAATGACATTGATTACTTATAAGGTGAATTTACTTATCTAATTAAGCCAGATCATTGTTTCTTCACGGACTTTCTGTGATCTCAGGTCAAGTTGTAAAAGAGAAGTTGATATGCTTCTTCTTATTTTTTTAAATATCCTTTTGTTTTAAAATACATATAAAGTGGCAACAAGAACTTTAAACTCCCTTGTACATATTTTGTTTTCATATCAGCATATCCTTTTCAACAGTGCTCGATTATGATGCTAATAAAGTTATTAAGCTTTGTCCTGAGACAAAGCCCACGTCTGGCACCAGCCCCCAGTGGTCAGCCAAGGAACTGCAGGTTCATTCTTATTTCATAGGTGGATTCAACCTGGACGTTAGAATATTGGTGCTTGGATGTTATACACCTTTTTTCTCTCGCTCTCCCTTTGGTGTGTTTATACTGTACTTTATTTTATTTTGCATACTTCATTTTGTTTCTAAAGGGGCAATGATGTTACAAACTAAAAGTCTGTGATAGGAGAAGGGTTTGTTTTGTTTTTTTTGCACAGAAAACATTAATCCAGAACTACATTTGTTGAATGCCAGTAAATACATAAATATGTTAAAAAAAAAAACAAAAAAAAAACTCACATTCTTAACGAATTAGTTGATAACATAGGTGTAACATGACTGAAAATGTATTATGTGTTTTCAGAAATAAATGTAGGAGTTATGATGAGGGTCATTTAATTATATATTTATTTTATATTAATTCCTTTACAAAAGGAAGATCCTTGAGAGGATACGTTTGTTTTGTTTGTTTTTTTTTATAAAAATTTTGGAGGGGGTTACATGACTCTGAACAAATGTGTGCTGGCAAAGCCTCTCAATGAAATTTAGAGATTTTAGCATCCACATACACAATATCATCAAAATATTTAGACTGGAAAGAAATTTCATGACAAGAGCTTTAACCCTCAAAGCCACTCCAGTCTGCACATCTTCATCTTATCTTCAGCATAGTGGCAGAAAAAGGGTTTGTATGATGCAGTGATACATGTAAAAAGAGCATCCAAATGCCTTCATTTTTCAGAAATAAACATAGGAGCACCTCAAACTTGAACATGAACATATAAATACATTTGACTCGAGTGATACACACGTAATATTAAAATATTCCAAAAATTTTGGAGTAGTAACTGCATGCTCTGGACATTGAAGTGCCACTACTAAAACTAAATTCATTTCCGTCATGGAAATTACTGCACCCGGCACTTTTAAAAACCATTATCAGCGAAGACAGTCCGTCGCATCAACACATCGAAGATACAAAATACGTATCACAAATCAAACATGACATATGGCTGAACATCTCCACCCTGGAGCTGCAGTGTAATAGTTTCAAAACTCATGAATTCAAACTGTCATGGTTTCAAAAATAAAATGATGAATCTAAATCCGCCAGCTTGTGTGGTGTGGTTACCTTACAGCTGTGGCAACTTTGGACAAGGTTTATCCAGCATTAGCATATCCCAGTACATTATTAACCGTGTTAAATAATTCAAGCTGAAGACTCATTATCCGTTTGCAGTCATTAAATTTCAGCTCAGCGTGAGTCTCTGTGATTCTTCTGCTGCTCTTTTACCTCTGTATCACACATTTATGTTTGTGTCTAATCCTCTGCACCCTGTGTCTCTGCTCCCATCACTGTTTGTACAACAAGTCACTCTTTTTTCTTTCTTTCCTTTCTTTAGCTTCAGTGTTGTTTGGGGATTTTCAAAACTAAATAATAATTATCATGCACAATCATAATAGTAATGACCCTGTTTGCTCCAACACCATTATCTGTAGTATGATTCATTTTAATGTGCTGAAATTAAAAATAAATTGAATTAGGCACACTTATCACAAGACAAACACGTTTATTTGGCATTTTTAAAAAAATCCAAAGAACAAGGAGTTTGGTTTTAGCTCATATAAACAAGGACAACAAGGCTGCTTTCTGTAGTGTTTGATGGAGACGTGCCTGCAGTAGAGCCTCTATATCCATCACTTCAGCTACATATTTAGGATGCTTCTTATGTAACTAATGTGCACTTGGTCAGAATTAAATCTGAATAAAATCTAAACATTCTAACTTTCCACAAGGGAGTCTTTATTATATCTTCATATGCTTTATGTTTACTTTAGTTTAGATGCTTTAGGAGACTGTAGGAGAATACAAAAAACATACAGCGGCAGGAGAAATCCTGTGTACCCCTTGGAGTTCCTTTGTCATCAAATGTAGTCTGATCTTCATCTAAGTCAAAACAGTAGGCGATCACTATGTGCTTAAACTGATAACACAAAGGCTCTTACACTATTAAAACATTTACTGTACTAGTGGACGAATTTCAAGTAAACCCACAGACTAATTATTTGAATGAAAGCTAACTGCAGTTTGAAACCTGGAGTTTGTCTACTATTGCAACTAAAATTAAGATCAGATTGCTTTATATGGGAAATAAATGGAGAAAAGTTCAATAAATCCAAGAGGTTCACACCCTTTTTCTTGTCATTGTTAGTTGGTTTAACAGAGGAATATTGAAAATGATTAAACCTAACTAATGGACTCATTCAGGGAAAAAAATAAATAAAGAGATCAACATGAATAGATATATAATTAATAGTATTAATTAGAGACATTTGTTCTCTGATTTCAGTAGTTATGCCATAAGGAAATAAAATCTTACCAGATAGCTGCTTGACTTTATTGATGGTGTCCAAATAAAATATTAATACAATTAATATAAAATACATGAATCCATAATGCACACTGTGTATGCTTGTACATAGAATAACAGCTACCGTTGTATATAATATTCTATTGTTATCTTATATCATTTCATTTTCTTTTTTTGCCTCATCTTCGTTTTTTTTGTGCTTAAGCTGTGGTAACACAAACATTTCCCCTTGTGGGATCAATAAAGTCCTATCTTATCTTATCTTATCTTATCTTATCTTATCTTATCTTATCTTATCTTATCTTATCTTATCTTATCTTATCTTATCTTATCTTATCTTATCTTATCTTATTCAAAAGAAAGAATATGCACTTAACCCACTTTCAATCAAAGCGAAAGTGTTTCTTTTCTCTGTTTTTCAAGTAAAAAGAATGTTGAATCACAGAACGTCTACAACAGTTTTGCCGTCGTGTTGCAGACGGTGTGTATTCACATGTTACTCGTTACATAATCATAACTTCCAGCTCAGTTTCAGCCCCTCTGACTGTTTAATTCAGCTAAGCAGCGAGTCACATCCCGTCCATGCGTCCAAAAGAGAAATAATGAACGTCTCAATTTTTACTTTCATCATGACACATTAGTTTGTTGTAGTACCATTTCAGACACTGCATGATTCACATATTAAATATAAATGAAGTAGTGCGCCTCCAACATGGGAAAAGACATAATTTTATTATTTTTATTATTTTTATTATTCCTGACTAGTTTCCTAGATTGAACACACACTTCGATATGATGGTAGCGTATTTGTTCTTAAGACCATTTAGTGTTGATGATTGTTTTCCCAAAGCATTGTTGAAACTGTCTGTGACTCTAAAGCTAATGACATGACCAAGATGCTGCTTAACGTTATCTGTCAAATAATGTTTTTTTGTTTTTTATTTAAAGAAAAAGCTTTTTAATAACTTCACAGTGGAGTGGAACACAAAGCCCTTTTTTTCAGTTTAATCGAGCAGCTGATTGCATGCGGTTACTGCACACATAAATAAAGGAACTTTTTAGAAAACACACTTCATTAATTTAAGAAAATAAAATGTTGTGTTCATGTTCTACTTTCTTCACATTCATATGTTTGAGCAAATTACTGACGTGCCCACTACTCTGGACAACATTCAGTTATTTCACGCCATAATAATGACAAGCTCACAATGTACTTCTCCTGCTTCTTCTTTTAACAGATTCAACGATGATCACCAAAGTTGTTCATCATGTTCTTCGTGGATTCAGCTGCATTCAACCTCAGGAGAAATCTTTAAAGTCAGGGTAAGGGATTTCTGGGTGACGTCACGTCTATTGAATTTTGAGACAAAACATCAACAAAAGACAAAAAGCTGTTTTCCCCTGTTGGTGATTGATATTTACCTTCACTCCACTTTTCTACTTTATGGATCCAGGGTTGTGCGTGAAAACCTTTTTTTTTTTTTTTTAAATAGTGTGGAAAAGTGAGAAGATTTTCACTAAAAGTAACTAAATTTATTCTGGTTTGGAAATGTAGTGGAATCCCTAACCCTAACCTTAAGCTCCAATGTGGTTCATTTTAATGCATTGAATGGATATAAGATAGATCCCTGATGTCCACTGAAGTGGCTCATGTGAGACTAAACTATACTAGAAAAGAACTTTTTCACAGCTGTCTACTGTAGTGACTACTACGCATGAAAAGGTCAAAGCTTATTTTTCTTTCATGTTTACATCTTTGTGCTTTGATGGACCTATCCTACACATTGAAAAGCACAAAAATGTCATCTGTTGACCACACAGTGAAATAATTTAAAAGCAGCATGTTTGAAAATCACACACATAAAAATGTAGCAATTCCCAGAGCGCCTTAATAAACTGTATAACTGTAGTGGAAAAAGGGAACTTTTCACTTTCTACACATTTGGAACATGATAATAGAAAACAAGATAACTGTACACTTTACTGTCAAAGCAGAGTCTATAATGCTGGCTGGTTGTTATAGTTTTCGAGGCACAGAGATTCCAAAAATAGAAACCCTTTATAAGCCACGGAGGCCTTTAAGTTGGTGCCAAGAGACATTGAGGACTCCGGACAATGGGGTGAACAGATTATTTTACTTATTTATATTTTAGTGCTTAGTTGATTTTGGATTTCATCATCTTTACCAGCCAACTTACTGGACCCAGTTCTGCACTTGCTTCCTATTTGTGTTTTTCCTTTTATTTATTTGATTTTGTTACACTACATTCATGCTCCTTTTCCTCCGATGTTGAGAGATCACATTCTTCCTAGTTTAAGTGCCTCTGACTCTCCGCAGACCGTATCGATCGCAGAAAAGACAAAATAAATAACATTAAAGTTAGACGCTGCCCTCAAACTGACCTAAAGTCAAATGGTGGGCTACAAAAATAAAAATCAAAGCATATTGAACAAGAACTGCCTGACACTGAAAACATGTATCTATGACCTCTTCGTTTCGCTCACCTCTTATCTGAGAGTATTGGCTACATTTAGACACACCTGAACCGGCTCGATTCTTTTCCCTGCATGCAAGGTTGAAAAGTTAAAAATGAATCTTGAGAATATTTTTGAAGACCCGTTTGAAGTTTCCATTGCAGAGAGGGTATATAAAAGGGTTCAGAGTAGAGTTCATGTAACCTAGCCATATGGTGAACATGTGAAGATCGTGGTGCACACACTCTCTACAGAATGCCATGACCATGAAAGTTATGAAGTACGGTATCCAACACAGTAAGAAAACAGCAATTATGAAACCCAGCTGCTTGGCCGCTTTGTGCTCCTTATGAATCCTCAGACTTTGAATACGGTGTCTCGATTGGTCAATAAACCTGTGCCAGGCCTGCCTCAGAGTTACGGCGTTGTTCGGGTCTATTTTGACATCTTCAACGACTTCCTCGGGCCATGGCAGAGCTTGACTTGGGTCATAGCTGTTGTAGAGCACAGATGTATATCTCTGCATGTCCGACACTTGACTGTCGCAAACTCCGCTCACCAAGTTTGGCACCGTGACATGACATTCATTGAGTGAGGCTTGGAGTTTGCCGTCATTGCCCCCACCTGAGCAAGTGGCATCCTGTGCGGCTGGTGGTTGGCTCAGTTGAATCTGAGCGTCTGGCTGGCTCTCCTCAGGGGACAAAGAGCATGTTTTAGACTTGTGTGCCATTCTGAATCGTTTCGTTGTCACGGAGAGCAGTGACGTCTGCTGGTGCTTTACACCGACTTTTCGGTGAGCTCTTAAAGCAATAGCTTTGGTTTTATCAGACTCTTCAAGGGCGTACGCCTGGTCAAGAGTGTTTTGGTCCAGCAGTCGCTCCTTCTTGGATTCTTTCATTAAAACCTTTTTATCTTTCATGGGCGATTTCGAGTCATTCCTCTCTCTACTTGGAGCATTTGCTCCATTTTGGTTTTCAACAAACGAATCGGTCGGGTGAATGATTTTCTCTCTGTCTCTTAGATGCTGCCGTACCGCCAAGTAGATGTGCGTGTAAAACCACAACATCAAAATTGAGGGTATGTAGAAATTGAAAACTGCAGTAATGACTTTAAACCATGTGACGAAACGAAAGTCCGTGTCACACTTGTTCTCCTCCTCGGGTTTGAGGTCTACGTGTGTGAAAGATCTCCATCCTAAAATAGGAATAATCCACATTATTGACAGCAGCCAAGCTCCAGAGATCATTACGCTGGCTTTTCCCCGTGTTCGATATTTCAGGTATTTAAGCGGTTGTCTGACTGAACGGTACCGATCCAAGCACAGGATAAACAGGCTGAAAATGGAGGCGGTGCTGGCCACGTAGTCCATAATCAGCCAAAACTGGCACACAGCCCGACCCAGCTTCCACTTGTCCTCCAACAGATACACCAAGTTCAGAGGCATAACTGTCGTCCCCACGATCAGATCTGCTACTGAGAGGCTAACGATGTAGAGGTTCCCCACAGTGTGGAGACTCTTCTCCTTTTTGACAGCATACAGCACGAGCAGGTTCATTATGATGGTGAGGAGGCACAAGAGTCCGAGAAAGACTCCCAGGAGGGCACTGTGGAATCGGTCGGGGAAGGTCAGGGTATGATTTTCTGCCAGAGCGTCACCATCAGAGAGGCCATGCCAGGTGTTACTGTAGTTGACGCAGCTGTCGGTGTATGGATGTAAAGAGTCCGTGGATGGCGACAGACCAGATTCCATCATGTAAGGATGCAGTCACATTTTCGACAGTTGGCGTCCGGTGTGGTTATTTGTTAGCAGGTTATGATTAACCCGTTTCTACGGTAACTCTGACAGAGCATGACGAAACTAACACCTTTAAGTTGCAAAAAAAGATATTTCTTCATTAATCTTGGTCAGTGGTCCTTTATGTTGAAATTCCAATCTGGAAAGCAAAGAAATGTGATGAGTGAGACTTTTTTTCTTCATGCTACACTTTTATAACAAAACCAAAAAAAAAAAAAAAAAAAGAAAGAAAGAAAAAGCCCAAAAGGCGATTTATCATACAGGTAATTCTTTATCATTTTCCTTTCTATCTTTCTTTTGAGCATTTTACCAAACGTGTTTTTGACTACGACCACATTCTTCCCACTCGTTCACTGTCCAGCTGGTTTTCTCTAACACCTACACGTGGGAAGGGCAGCAAATCCCATCAGCAACACAGCAGCAGACAAGCTGTATCACTAGCAGAAAGGAGTCGCCAATATATCACCAATTGCCCTGCTGAATGATGGGACGTGACCCAGGACCCACAAAAGCCTAGAGGCAAGTTTGAATGTGAAAAACACAACAAGATTTCTGCTATTAAAACAATATTAACACGATACTAAACACACAGCGCCATCTGAAAGAAAAAAAAGAAAGATTCTGGTTGCCATGGGCGCATCTGACATTTCTGTATTATAAAGCAATTATCCATCCATCCATCCATCCATCCATCCATCCATCCATCCATCCATCCATCCATCCATCCATCCATCCATCTTATGTTCCTGCTATTTTTTATCAATGACGGGAAGATGGAAAAAAAAACTGTCATCTAGTTCATCTACTGTATTGGGTAAAAAAAACCCAACAACCTGTAGTGGAGGCTGAGACGTTATAACGGTAGCCCTACATCCTCATTCTGTGACTCATTCTGTGATCATGGTTTCATCATAAATTGAGTGGGCTTGGAAGAATGAAGAATGAAGACCCCCATGTTTACATTCTGAATATAATCAAAGAGCAAATACTGGTGGCAGTTATGAATGGAGGCTGGGAGGTGAGCAGTCTCCATGGAGAGGAATTTTAACAAAAGCTCTGCCGCTTCAGATTGCAAGTCATTTGACTCATGTGGAGATTTATGAGTGGATTACAGAAGCATGATAAAACAGAAACAAAATGTACCACTGTACCATTCAACTGAGGGGACTGCGAAAGGCAAATTGACCCTTAGGTTATGCCTTTCCATATGTTTGGAGATTTTTGTACATACAACTTTAAATAAAAAAGACACAATTATAAAACTTAAACGATTCTTCAGTGTCTTGGAAACCAAAATGTTGGCTTTGACTCTCCGCTGAGGTAACCCAAGTGATTCCAAATGGTTTTCCTCAGCTTTATTTATACCATACGTGCCAAACCGTTTCAATAGCTTTATTTATACCATATGTGCCAAACCGTACAAATATTTAGGACTCCTATTACTCTGCACGGTAGAAGCAAGCGTGTGATAGATGATAACGGAACTGAACCTCCTGCGCACCACAGGACGACGGGACTTATCCAAGACAGAAAATGCTGCAGTGGGTTCTGATTACCGGTCATTTAATTTCATTACCGAGCAGCTGGAACACAGATCAATCGTGGTGTATCTTGGCCAGCTGTACCGACAGGAATATTTGCCTCCACGCGAAATAGGTTACTACAAGTCCGTGTGCAGAGACGCACCTGTTGAGCTGCGACGGAAAACTTTCAGCACATTTGCACGCATACATCTTTCGTACATTAGTCTCAAAATGACTAAAAAAGCGTAACACTAATAATAACATCTTAAGAAATTGTGACTGCTAAGTGGTAAAAAAAAAAAAAAATTAAAATCTACCTACCATTGATACATATACGGAGCAAGATAGTCCTCTTCATGCCAGACTATCCCTGGTGAAAATGAGAAAATGAGAGAGGTACAGGGATTGGAAGTGCAAAGACAACGTCTTCATCCCTCCTCCCTCCTTTATCGCACTCTCTCCGTCAATGTCTTCCCCTCACTGGACTAAACTTTGTTGTTTATGATAAAACGTTGACCTGTTGAAGCCATAAGAAGCAGTCCGTCCTTGGCGCGGGCTTCCAGCTGAGACGGTGCGTTATGATCTGCTGTGCCATGATTCAGGGGATGATTCACGGTACAGTTTTGCGCAAAATGTGAGTATCTTCCAACATGTCTACCCTAAATTAAATTAACTGCTATAGAGCTTATGAAATCATTAAGCCAAATAGTGATTATTTTGTGTTTGCAATATTTAGGGAATGCGCACTAAATAATCTGGCATATATTTAAAAAAAAAAAAACAATTTCACTGGTCTGGTGCCACAGCTTTCATTTAAAAAGAAGGGGAAACAGTTTGGTTAACAGTTAAACTATTTGGTTTTGCTATAAAGTAGGTCCAGTTTTCAACCTGTTGATTATATTCCCAAGACCTGTCTATTTATCCTCAATTTTAAAAAAGAAAAGTACACTGATAGACAACAGTTTGGTTCTTTTTTTTTCACTTCAGGGTTATGCTGGTTTCTGCAACTTTCTTTATTACACTTTCAATACCTGTAGACGTAAGCATTTCCTTTTCAGTATAAGCCTTCATCCACAATTACCGCCTGCTAGGTTTTCTTCACACAGACTGAAGAATTTGGAGAATTCAGTAAGGACATAGTGTTTTCAGCATTTTGTAGTTTTCTGTGAGTCAGACCGGAAAATCTGGATGATCAAGTTCCCCTTAAAAAAAAAAAAGATAATATAAAACCTTCATTATCAAATGTCTATAAGGCGCGTTTCCACTAGCAGGAGTTCAGGGTAAACCCACCAGACAGGAAAAAACCGCCTTCTCACCTCCTTCAGCCGGCATGTAGCACCACAAAAGAACCTTTGACTGTAAAAACAATACCACAGCCACCACAAGGTGGTGGTAATGCGCCCGTAGATTGAAGGTTAGATTGAACTGCCGTGGATCAATTAATGCTGTCAACTGTACTAAGCGACGGCTGTGAATGCATTTTGGGGTTAACCTGGAAGCGTTTGGGGCAAAGCAAACGTGCCTGACCCGCCGGCCCAGCCATGTGAGTGGCGGGATGAGTAACCATGTGTCCCAGCAGTGGCGCTCCTCCTTTTTAGCTTTGGCAGCACGCATTTTGGATGCTGTTCTGGGACGACATTTAAAATGAAAACATTTTCACGGACTTGATCCGAATGAATGTAAAGTAACGTTAATTAGAAATCATATTTTTGTACAAGCTAAGTTAGCCAAGATAAGATAGTTATCTTGCAGTGGGTGTGTTTTAACCAGCTTCCGGGCCTGCTTGTTCCTCCATCGCAAAATATGACAGGGAAAAAAAGGCTTTAAAAGCACTCAGATGAGCACAGGCAGTTTGTTCAGATCTTCTTACACAGTCTATTGTTTTCTCCAAAACTACAATAACCTGAAGTCAAACATATTGTGACGGACCGTTGCCTGTCACCTTGTGACACCTAGTATAGTAGATGATGGATGGGCTTTGAAGCATCCTCCTGTCCTCTGAGCTCAGAGAGACTTCATGACGGGCCTAAATGTCATCATTAATCTCACGGAAAGACATGATTATTTGCTACTCAAAAGCTCTGAAAGCATCTGATGAAGAGGTTACTTGACAACACATGCAGTTTGCAGTTTTAATTTCTAAAAATTGTAATAATTATTTTCCTCTTTAAGTGAAATTTGAAAAGAAATTCTGGCTTGTTAATAAGTATTTTTCTTGGCATCCCAGTGTCAGGGCAGCATAATGGCTTTGTGGTCAGCAGTGTTGCCTGACAGCGAGAAGGTTCCTGGGCCCGGTTGGGGTCTTTCTGTGTGTTTGGATGTTCTCCCCATGCTTGCGTGGGGTCCCTCTGGGTACTCTGGGTTCATCCCACAGTCCAAAGATATGCATGCAAGGTTGATTGATGTTTATAATTTGCCCGTAGGTGTGAGTGTGAGCATATATGGTTGTTTGTCTCTGTATGTGGCCCTGTGATGGACTGGCGACCTGTCCAGGGTGGGCCTCTGCCCCTCGTCTATAATGAGTCGAGATAGACTCCAGCAGACCCTCGTGACCCTGCAATAGATAAAGCGGGTAGAGAAAAATGATGCATGCATGGATCCCATTGTCAGGGTGATATTCCATCATAATTATCAGGCTCTAATCTTTTTCTTGTTCTTTAGTAAACAGTTCTACTTGGTTTTCAAAGAAATATCTTTTAGTTTCACACAGACTGTGTCACTTTCTAACCTTTTCTCTATTACGCTTGTTTTCTTTTGTATTTTCAGGCCATTACTATCCATTTTGTCCTTCCCAAAGCAATTTTAATCACATCATAAATGTGAACTGAAAGGAAGATTCAAAGTCACAGCCATCAACATACAATTTAGGACAGGAGGACTGCATCATGTGGTATCGTCCACCTGATCTACTGCAATCCTGATGTTGCACAGTCATTGGTAGTAAAACAAATGTATACACAAAAGCAGATTAAGCAGCACAATTATAGTCAAAATATCCATTTTCCCTTTTATATTTTCTCATTGACCAAAACAACAGGCCAACTGTCAACTTACAAGCAATTAATTAAATTACACCTAATTGGATAATGCTCTATTTATCCCCAAAGGGATACCATATTTCCATAGTATTCATTATTTATGCATAATAAATAAAAATTATAAATCAATAAAAATATAAAACAGCTGACAACTGAAAGCTTGTTGAAAAGGGGTATATGACATTTTCAGTGATCTGACTTACTGGCGATTTGAGAAATTTTGAGCATCGTTGTAACAGTGAAGTGGAATTTTATAGAACTATGATGAAATTTAACAAAATAAGTTGAACTGTAATGGAAACATACACATATGCAGTTGCAGATGAGAAACCACAAATATAATTGTAACCCGTTAGGTACTAGACACTTGCCACAGTGTCGTTAAGGGCACACTAGTGGAGACCCAAACAGCTTTACTTTTCTTCTTTGGTGTCTATATGTGTCATCTTATAAACAAGAACAAGGAAATAACTGCTGATAATAATATGATATCTAACAACAATAATGTATGGAATTTAACATCACAATCCTTCATTTAATTTAGCAGTTCCAGGACTTTCTTAATAGTTGACACCAAATTCCTGCCCTTATTCAGCATAAAAAAATAAAAGTGAATTTGAAAAAGAATAAAGTGAATTTGCCATAATACTGAGTGGCATCTGCTTACTTTAGCGATAAGGCGAGCTGCTAATTCCACAGGATATACTCATGTATATGTACATTAGAAAGTAAAGCATTATTGCATCGGCATCCCAAACTACAAAGGCATCGACCAATGCATCAAATATGTGATAAGTCACGCCTAAAGCTCAAAAGTGCCTTTTGATTTTGCACCACTGGGCTTTTTCCACCAAAGTTGTTTCAGTGCTGGGCTATAGCCAGTGCCTAAATTAAAATGTGCCCTGTGGTTGTTGTTCAGCCAACAACAACAACAACAACAACAACAACAACAACAACACCTGTTCAGAGCCAGGCAAATTGATGCTAATTTATCCCCAAAACTCTCCTGGACTGGATGTAGGAATCAGTAACATTGGCTAGGATCAAAGTGAACAACAATGTTACTGCCTTTGTCGAGTTACCTTTGTGTGGAGTTATTAGAGATGAAATCAATGAAAAGAAATGCGCAAAAAAAGGGACACCAAAATAAAGCATCAGTAGTCCATGGAGGAGACTTCCTCTTGTTGCGGGATAGTTGTTCATCGAATTGGAAATTTTGTAATTGCATTAAAATCAGTTTTCAGTGTTCTTGATTGTTGAAGCAGTGCATAAAACAGCATTGAAAAATCCTTTTTAAAAAAACTGAATTTGAAAACAGTCTGCATCTAAATTAATAAATACTGGATGGTGTTTCATTATCATTCAGCGGTGTTTATGGATGCTACTTAAAACAGCAGGTATAGATCCTGTTTGTGACAGTGAATACTGATCTGCATTTGGAAACCGGTCTGCACAGCAAAGAACATTTGAAATTGCCACCTGTTGTTTATGACAATAAACAACACAATGAATAAATTATGAGTTTAAAGCTGCTCTGAAGTGGCTCTAGCACCAGCCTAACTCCACTACCTGAGAAAGGTGGTCAAAAAGTGGTATATTCCATTGTGATAAAGTCACCCTGTGAGTTCATTATGACTACACTCAGTTCAGACCAGTATTGTGTCTGTACAGTTTGGCTTTATCTGTCCTACACAGCTGCAAAGATGTCTAAAGAACACCCAACCCTTTTGAATGCAAAGATAATTAAATAATTCACAAATTCAAGCCATATTACCACGTCTTTATTTTAAAGCACTATCATATTATTTCAGTCTTATTAAGATATTTGAGCCACCTAGTGGTTAAAATGTGTTTTTACAGAGGTATTAGATATGTTTTTCCACAACAATTTTGGGATATGAAACCAGTTTCCTTGAGTGTTTCCCTGACTTATTGCCCCCTGGCTCGGTGCCTGTACATTAAGGTTCACACCAGTGAACGAGAGGGCAACTTCCCTCTTTTTTGGGTGGAGGGATGGGTCCTGACTGTTTGTGCTTATGCAGTTCAAAATAACAGCAGTTCAGAAACCCCACCCCTCCTGGAGTCCTTGGGTGGCGGGCTGGAGAGTGCCCCTGCTGGGGACTCGTTCTGCTGGGGGACGTCAGTGCTCACGGGCAATGACAGTAAGCGCTGGAAGGGCTCGATTAGGAGGAATGCCCCCTCTGATCTTAACCGGAGCAATTTTGTTTATTGTACTTTTGTGCTCGTCACGGATTGTTTATTACAAACACCATATACAAGCACAAGGATGTCCAAATGTACACTACACCAGGACTCCCTAAGTTGCAGATTGATGATTGACTTTTTAGTGATGTTATCAGATTTGTGGTCACATGTCTTGGACACTCGGGTGAAGAGAGGAGCAGAGCTGTCAACTGATCACCACCTGGTGGTGAGTTGTCTCCGATTGTGGGGGAGGATGCCAGTCAGATCTGGTAGGCCTAAATGTATTGTGAGGGTGTGTGGGAACATCTGGCAGAGTCTTCTGTCAAAGAGAGCTTCAACTCCTATCTCCAGCAGAGCTTCAACCATGTCCCAGGGAAGGCGGGGGACATTGAGTCTAAGTGGGCTATGTTGTGCGCCTCTATTGTCAAGGCAGCTGGCAAAGCTGTGGCTGTAAGGTTGTCGGTGCCTGTTGTGGTGGTAATCCCTGAATCTGCTGGTGGACACAGTGGTTAGTGATGCTGTCAGGCTAAAGAAGGAGTCCTATATGGCCCTTTTGGCCTGTGGGATGTCAGAGGCAGCAGATAAGTACCAGCAGGCCAAGTGGAATGCAGCTCTGGTTGTTAAGATTGTTGAAAAGCTCCTGGGTGGCAAGGCACCAGGGGTGGATGAGAGCCGCCCTGAAGTCCTTTGGGCTCTGGATGTTGTGGAACTGTCTTGGTTGACACTCTTGTGCAACATCGCATGGGCATCTGGGACAGTGCCTCTGGATTGGCATATCGGGGTAGTGGTCCCCCTCTTTAAGAAAAGGGACAGAAGGATATGTTCCAATTATGGAGGGATCAAATCCTTAGCCTTCCTGGTAAGGTCTATTCATGGGTACTGGAGAGAAGGGTCCAACAGATAGACGAACCTCAGATTGAGGAGGAGCAGTGTGGTTTTCTTCCTGGCCGTGGAATGGTGGGCCAGCTCTACACCCTCGGCAGGGTCTTCAAGGGTGCAGGGGAGTTTGCCTAACCAGTTCACATGTGGTTTTTAGACTTTGAGAAGGCATTTGACTACGTCCCTTAGGGGACATAGTCTCCTGGGACTCCTGTGGAGGATTTTCCCCACGGGAAGAAAACCGGGACCCATTATATTGATCTGCATTGTGACATTGTGGCCTCAGAATTAGGTCATTGCAGATGATGTGGTTTAGTTGGTTTTATCAGGCCAAGACCTTCAACTCTTGCTGAAAAGGGTTTTGCAGCCGGGTGTGAAGTGGGTGGGATGAGAATTAACACCTCCAAATCCAAGAACATGGTCCTCAGTTGGAAAATGGTGGAGTTTCCTCTCTGGGTCAGGTTTGAGCATTTAGAGCCTTATTTGCTGAATGTCAGAAGTGATTTGTCACCCATCAGTTATAGAACTGGTGGAAGGGCAACTTAGGGTGAGCTGCTAAACCCAGCAAGGGGCTGGGTGGGTGCTTTATTGAGGTTGTGCCTTAAACAAACCTGGGCTGATGGCAAAAGTCTTCATAACTGGTGGAAAACCACTGTTTTAGTTTTTAGTAGAGGAAAAGGCACTGTCTATGTTCTTTAGAATGAATTAAATTACATTATGATAAACATAGATTGAAGTTAAACTGACTTTAAATGAATTTAGGTGTCTGAGCCATTGACACAATTGAAACTAAAGCCACAATCATTTGATGTAACACACTGGCAACATCCATCCATCCATCCATTATCTATACCTGCTTTATCCGTTTCCAGGTCACGGGGGTCTGTCGGAGCCTATCCCGACGCATATCAGGCGAAAGGCAGGGGTACACCCTGGACAGGTCGCCAGTCTATCCAGGGCCACATGCAAACAACCAATCACACTCACATTCACACCTAGGGAGAATTTTTTTTAGAAAGACAAATTAACCTACACTGCATGTTTTTGGACTGTGGGAGGAAGCCGGAGTACCCGGAGGGAACCCACGCAAGCACGGGGAGAACATGCAAACTCCACACAGAAAGAATTGAACCGGGAACCTTCTTGCTGTGAGGCAACAGTGCTAACCACTAAGCCACCGTGCTCACTGGCAACATTGTAGGCTGAATTATAATTCTGGACTAAGCAAAACTAAGTAGGAGTATTTGATCATTCAAATTTATTGACAAATTTAGGATCTGACCATTTATGAACAGGAGAGTCCTGCCCAAAAAGACTATACTTTGGATTCTGGCTTTTTGACCTGAACATCTAATGATACTGAGTTCTGAGAGTACTGATTCAGGTTCTGCAGGGAATGTGCAAGCAATGAACTACTCTTTTGATCTTTACAGCTGTAAAGCCGACAGAGAGGATTTCTTCAGTTTATTAATAATCATTTGTGTCATAGAGCCTGTGTCCTTTTGAGACTCTTCAGCAGGTTGCCACCAAATGGGGGTGTGGGGGGGTCCACCTTAGCCTCAATCCTTCTATCAGCTGAGCTGTGGGTGTGTGTGTGAGTGAGTGTAATGCAAATATAGGCTACAGAAGGACTCTGCTGACTTTCGGAAGTTTTTTGCCTCAAAGCAAAAATTCATAAGGATTCTGCTGCCTTTAAGAACTTGTTTTGAACTTTTTGGACAATAAAGACTGATACACTGACACACACACACACACACACATACACACACTGCTGCTGTTTGAGAGAGCATTGTGATTGGCCAGTGAGTTCTGGTGTCACCAATGTGGGGATCTTCATGGGAAAACGCAGGACCCGTTTTTAACTTAACCCTTCACAAGAAGAAGGAAGGACAAGGAAAACTGGGATTTAAGTTCATGTCAGTCTTGTTTGTATTCATTGTAGGGTTTTTGAGTTTCTGTATATTTTCTGCTAATGCCACTGTTCATTTTATTTTGTTTAGATCTGCTAGAGATCTGGATCATTTGTTCAATCACACAGAATTCCTTGGGAAACAGTTGGTCCCAGAATCTACTAACTTTAGTTGTTCATTAAGCTTTAACATGCACCTTAGTGCAGTTTGTGTAAATGGCAAAGTTAATACTAAAGACATTACTTGAAATGCACACAACAGCAAAGATCAAAGATTTGGAAAATCCAAGCTGTGGTTTCTGTGCAACATTTTCCTTGAATTTTGGTGGCAGATAATTAATGTAATAATGTCCAGTTCGCTTATCAACTGTGGAGGGTAAAAATTTGCCCAGGGGGTGTAGACTCATAGGGTTGATGAATTTAAGTCCAAATTGTTCACTTGTGATGCAATTGAGGCTGAATTTTGTCATGATTGAACTTTGTTTATCATTTTCCAGGTTTTAAATGGTGGAGAATATGTTGCATTTAACAATGACCAACTTGCAGCTGATAATACTTTGGGAATCACTGAGCTTAAGTTATTGTTCATGAACAATGGTTGCATCCAAAATAAATCTGATAATTAGGAATTTATGCTTCATACCAATGAGTGGCGTGACAGCAACTGAAATCTGAAAGCATTATGTCACAAAACCCTGCTGTCTGCTAAAATAGCTTAAAATTATCAGTGGGAAAATATTGATAAGCATAATATTTAGTTGCAGGCTGCTGTAACATCAAGCGACAAACGTGCTCTTGCTGACTAAGGTATCAAATGTATAGCAAAGGTGTAGTGACGTGAAGGCCTTGGACAATGACTGTAATGAAAAAGACCAGAAGACCAAATTCAGAATTATTTCCCCTTGTTGACGTCAGTCTTTTGACCACAAACTATGACCATAAGCAACACCAGTCATCTTATTTACATTTATAATAACGCAATGTGCATGGCTCTGAAGAATTCTGAAATAAAACTCTGAGCTCATGAAGTAAAAAAGAAAAGAATGCTGGGAAACATCTTGTATGTATTAGACAAAAGTTTGATTAAAACATACAGTATATAGTACTGAGGGACTTATCATGCAGATGCTGAAAATTACTTTCCAAATATTGCCTTCGGTTTTGCGTTAAACTCTGTTGGCTTTTCTCCAAATGTACACGAATCTGCTTATCGTTTTATTCATACCGTTGATCTTGTTCTGATGTTCAGCATGGAAAATGAGGAACTCACACAACCTCATCTCATCTGATCATTTTTAACAACTTTCGAATTTATAGTAATCGACTGCACAGCATGTGAATGGAGATTTCATTTTAGTAGGTGTTAAGGACTGTTAAACTTGATTTTGAACTGTGCCAGACCCCTTGAGAGCTCAGAGCTGCCAGGAGTAATAGCTTCATATAATTAACCAACATGTCTTTTAGACCCCATCCTAAACAGACTGCTATGGAGGTTTTTCTCTCACTCTTATTTAATGAATCATTTCAATGTAAGCAGTTATCTCCTGGAAGTTCTCAGCCTTTTGAATATGTGGCTTTGCAGGTGAAGACCTTATCCAAAGTCATCTTTCTTAATGTTTACAGGCCTCCCAAATACTGTGCAGACTTAGATTACCTTAGTTAACTGCTGTCTATAATCTGTTGCCCATGTCATTATTGTTGGGGATATAACATTTATGTGGACAACCCTCCGGACAAACGGACTGAAGACCTGAGTAACGCTCTAGACAACTTTGGGCTGACTCAGCATGCAACAGAAATCACGCGCAACAGAGGACACACTCTGGACTTACTGATCTCTAAAGGTCTGAACATTTCAAAGGTTACTGTGTCTTATGTGGGCCTGTCTGAACGTTTTCTTTGAGAGTGCGATTTAAGTGCACACAAATGTGTCAACAGCAGGGATCACAAAACGATGTATAACTGAAAACAGTGGTGAGATCTTTAACCAGGTCTTCTCTGTAACCGCTGCCCTGTGCGGGGGTTCAGTCAATGAGCTCGTCCCATTGCTCCCGTTGAGGTGAAAGTTATCTCTGGGAGGAAGAAGTCTCCCTGGGGAAAACTCCACTCTGGTAAAACAAATGATAAAAAAAAGAGTGTCTGAAAGCTGAGCGCAGATGGAGACAGACTAACAAACCCTCCTGTGTCAGTGGCAGCTGAACATCATTCCACCATGACCTGCAATGACTTTGCCAAATTCTTCACAGACAAAATCCAAAATATTAGACAAGTAGTTGGTGCATCAACAGCAGCCCACTGCTGTTCCTCCCAGCTCTCTTAAAAGTTCACCATCACTGCAGTCAAGCCCAGCTGAGTACAAATACCTCTGGAGTCTCTCACAGCAGAAACAGCACATCTCAGGTGAGGCTAAACCTATTAAGTCGCCATGGCAACGGACACACCCACACCAAACCAAGTCCACTGCAATATTTACACTTTCTGTACACCCTGGCACAAAACACATCAAATATACATTTTTTTAAATGAACTTCTAATTTTAAAGTGGACACTGCGCTTGAAAAGCAAATGTTTTTGCAAAATGTGTATTTGTGTTTCTAAGTTATAGCGACATCAGCAAGTAAAACATGACTTGCATTAATATAAAACCAATTTAATAAAAACTTGTGAAACATGTTTTGCAACACCTTGTGTAACATGTAGCTTCGAATATCTCAGCTTCAGCCACAGTTCAGCAATCACTTTCACCAACATCCAAACCTGTCAAGATAACCTAAATACTTGTCAGTGGCTCACTAACTTGAGCTATTACGTTCACCCACACAAGTGTACGTGTCACCGCTGCTATTGTATAGACTTCAAACACAAGGATGCCTGTTTTGTCTGAACTGTCTGGGCTCTTATATAAGTCACAGTGTTAAGCCGAGGTATAAATCAGACTCATATTCTTGGAAATAATCCACTGAGACTATTGTGCATATTTAATGCATTTGAGTACAGATGAAGTGGCAGACTGGTATGAGGGAGGATTGTAAAAATGTGATTTAACAAGGTTTATATCATTTTACTTTTTCTCTTCCAAAGAATCAGTATTGCCATCTTTGTAATTGAAGCTCATATTTGAGAAATGCCCACATTTTGCCTGTAAGATTTACTTAGACTGAAAAAAAAGGTCAGATTATTATTTGGGCGGCTTTTGAAACATTGTTGGTTGATCATTCAATGGACTCCTTGGATGCTTGTGACATGACACCACCAAGACCATGACATTTCTGAACCCAGCAGACCTTCATTTTCTACTGCTGTAGTAGTGCCATGTCCATTACAGCTGAAGCACAGGCTTATCCATCTGTAATTGAAATTGAATAAATAAGCACTGAAATAGTAAGATAGGAATACTAGCTGGCCTAATAATTGCCCTCAACAGTGTTGCTCTCATTGGAATTACAATGCCTGTTATTAGAACCCAGCTGTGAAGACAAGAAACCAAAGCTTCACTCCGTACCCTGACAGATCTGTGAAATGTCCTCTTTGCTCCTCAGATATGCATAGATCCATCCATTATCTCTACACGCTTATTTCTACTCGGGGTCACGGGGGTCTGCTGGAGCCTATCCCAGCTCCCTTCTTAAAATCCCTTACTATCAACGTGGCACAGAGCAAATGACAAAACTGTTACAGCAGAATGAAAGGTCCACAGGAGGAAGTCTTCTCTCAGCTAATATGACATTTGCCAACAATGTAGTCTAAACCCCCCCCCCCCCCCCCCCCCCCCCCACCACACACACACACACACACACCACCTCCACCACCACCATTACTCCAATCTTTAGAAAGATTTAAACTCCCAGAGGCACTGAGTGTCACACTAAAATAGCACTGACAAAAATGTCAAGCATGGTTAATAACATCCAGCTCATTGCGCTGCAGTGGGGTGATGAGGCACCTAATCACGTCGCTAATGCGCTGATTCTGAGAGTTAGTCTGGGATTCATTGCAGACTCCTCAGGGTTGTGAAACTCTGACAAAGAGAGATCTAATTTGTGTGTGTGTGTGTGTGTGTGTGTGTGTGTGTGTGTGTGTGTGTGTTTAAAAGAGAGAGAACTAAAGGCAGAATGGTAAGAAAGATCTAACTCTAAAACCTGAAATATGAGCTTGTGCTACAGTCTACCAAAACAGTACAATTATCATAAAATTTAATCTTTAGTCATATGGTGGTGCAGCAAAACAAAACAAAACAAACAAAAATGTAATTAAATTACAGAGACATACTGAAACTTGCTGTCTGCAGGTGAGAGTTTCCTCCCACAGCGCAAATACACGCATGTTAGGTTTATTGGAGTTTCAAATTTGATCACAGATGTGAACTTGCACAGCTGTCAGTTTTAGTTCAGTTCAGTTCCACTGGGTGAAAAAAAAACAAAAAAAAAACAAAAAGTGTTTGATGAGGTTGAAAACAATATAATTGCTAGTGAATTATCATTTAAATTCAGATTATTGTGTAACAACTATAGCTCCCAAAGAGAATGAAATTTCATGCACATTTCAAGTAATTTGATTATATGATGTCATATCTAAATGTAAGAAGAGATTGTCTGGTTAACATCATTGTGTACCTATGATTGCATAATTGATTATTTCTTGTATGCATCTTTAATCCTGTTATTTTTCTTTGTCATTGTAGATGTAATATTTCATTCTTTTCATTAGTATAAGACCTGGTTAATTGAAAATTAGCTTTATGGTACCACAGGGCACTTACACTCCTTCTGATCATAGTGTGTTATTCTTCATAACATAAAACTAAAATGTAACTTCATTTATAATTAGTTTTGTGACTTTAATGCAATATATCAATTTTGTACATTGGTGCACGATTATTTTTAGCCGACCAGACGTGTCCTCTGGGACTGTGTGGGCATGTGCAGACTGTCTTCTTCAGTCTATTTGCTGCACCTGTCAGGTGAGACAAATTACTCTTCGTGTGTGAAGTATCGGTGACCTCCGCCACTCTCTTGTCGGAAATCATTTAGAACTACTTTCACACACGCATCAGCTGTAAAAGCAACATGTCACCACCAAAATGAACAGGTGTGAGTCGGTCATCAGCAGCTGAGTGAAACCATTAAAGCTATTGTGAAAAAATGGTTTACTTATCATTTTAAGCTTTTATAAATGCATTGTGGAGCTGCACTGATAAGGGATGTGAGCAGTTTATTTTTTAAAACTTTTTTTTATATCTTGGACAATCACAGATGAAAGATATCCAGCAAAAGTAGAAAAGGACCTCCTATTGTTAAGATATAATTTAATTAAATATATCATTTTGAATAATCTAATCAATCCCTATGATTTTGTGTGAACCTTTGACGTTTATGAGTTTTGACTAGCGAGAAGGAAAGACTTGAGTGGGAAGAGGGGAGTTTTCGGGGAGAGACAAAAATGCAGAGATACAAAAGGACAGAATAAAAAAAGAGACTTGAAATTCAAGAGGATGATGGAGAAAAAGGCAGCAAAGAAATGAGGACAAAATTTAAAAAGTGAAAATTTAATCCACACTTGATTAAGAACTCATTGAATAATGGCAACTTTTTTTTTTTTTTTTTTTTTTTGGATATTTAGCTTGTAGATCCTTTGGGGAAATGTTCTGATTTTCACAAATGTCATTAAAGTGGTTGAGTAAAGCTGTTCTGTCATTAGGAAACTTGACAACTTGAATCAACTGAATAAAATTAGGAATGGTTATTTGCTTGTGCATTGTGTTTAGTTTATCTTCATGATCTTGTTTCACTCTAATTTTCATTTGCTGATGAGTCAACACCTGTTTCTCTCTGCTGTGTATATACACAAACATATATTCTATGTTTTTACTGCCTAGTTTTCTTTATTGTTAGTGAGATCCTTGTTAATCTTATATGACTTGTTCCTACTCTGATAGCTGTTCCTTATGCATTTTGATTTTTTGAACTCCTGACATTTGTTGTGCATTTCATAATTTGCCAAATGAGCATCAAACGAGCAGTAAATTATTTTCTGCTCTTCATCCACCTGTTTTTTTGCCTCTAAGTCCATTGTTTATGCTGTCCATTTTTATACATGACAGTCCTCTGTTGTTGATTTTTGAGTTTTATACTTTAATACGATCTTATTGTCCATAATTCATAAATGATTTAAATGCATCAGATGTGTACCTGAAAGAAGATTTAAAGAAACTGTGATTGAATGTGCAGTGCTTGCAAAGTCTCCCATCTCTGCACCATAGTTGTGTGAGAAATCAGGCTTCTTTGTATGTGAATGCATGCACCTGTCTCTAGTGTCTGCATGCACATGCACAATGTTTATTTCAAGAAATCTTCCTAATTTCATTATGGCCAGTGTGCACTATGGGAACCTGTAATTGTCTGTAATTACAGATGGAGAAAGAAACAGGCCAATTACAGTGTTTTTCTGAGCAGTAATTGCATTTATGAAGTCAAACCAGCTGCCTAAATGGAAGTCAATCACTCATAGACATCAGGCTGATTATTGGAGCTGCAGAATGTTGAGCTTAAAATCTAAGACATCAAGCTACAATTACAGAACCTGATCTTAAATATTGATTTAGAACATCGATATGCTAAATTTAGGATAGTCTTGAACTATCACCACAGCAACACTGAAAACACATGTGATTGTGAAGACGTTTTTAAAGTCACACTGACATCTGCTGGTCTGATCTGTAGTTGCTGGCAATGTATCAATGTAGCACCAGCAAGCTCACAGCACTAATTGAAGCCTCTTTTAATAGCTGGAATCATCATCACCTTCTATAAGGCTTTTATACACTCAGGACCAATCATGCCATATCAAGTGTGTAAAGAGTAAGAGTAGAAAAGCTTGGCAAATCTACCATCACAAGTGTGGGATTTACTCTCCTGCCTGGAGCTTGCTTCTGCAACCTTTTGTCAGGCATCTGTGGACAAACCTATCAAATGCAGAATGTCAACCTTAAAAGCACCCGACTGTCAATCATTACATTCAGCCAGCAGAATTATTTGATCTACTGAAGGTGTGCAAGTGTGGGCGACCTTCATTTTTGTTGTTGTTGTTGTATTTTCTTAGTTATTCCTGTCAGATTTTCATTATTCTTCTCTGTCAACCCCCACCTACCTATCCTTCATATTTTCTACCCTACAGTCTTCTCCTTTCTTTTTACATTTATGTTGCGCTAACTTTAACTGTCACTGCAGTTTTTCCTTTACTTTTGCAAATGTATTATAGCCTCCCAGACTGCATCCCTTCACCATTGCTTTATTTTGTCCTAGAAGGATAATATAAAGGATTTCTGGAGGACCTCTGCCCAGTGTGAGCTGCACTTGTACCCCTGCAGACCACCTGTCCCTCTAGCTGTCACCATAATGCTTTTACACGAGTGAGTCACTGCAAAAGTCACTTAGTACTGAACATCAAGAAACGACATACATCCTGCACAAAAGAAGAACTTTTCTTGTGTGTAGAGATCTGTAGTGTCAAGGTTGAAGAAGGGATGATGAACTTTTTCAACCACTTTTATAATTTTTCCACAAATGACATACCTTTTGAAATTTCCCCAAACAATGTAGATATTTAAATGTGTTTGGTGTTCCCTCTTGTATGTCTAGGGTTCAAAATATGAGGATCTGAAAGAACATTGGACCACATGAACATCTGACTCACAGGGCATGGGACCAAGAACAGTGCATGAGCAGGATTCTGATGTGAAGTAATACTGCAACGAGGGATATAAAATGACAACAAAATACACAAACAGGTACACACACACATATATACATGCAATGAGGAAACAGCAGCCTAAGAAAAATCACAGTTTGTGAAACATCACAAACTCTCTCTACCTGGGCCACTCCCAACTGAGAGGGTACACATCTGAAGATGAAGCTAGGAGAATCAATAGGATGTTCTCCACTGAAGCACCCAAGATGTGCGCTCAGTGGCAGAGTAATAACATGAGAATCAATCCACCCGAGGCTGAGCCTGGGGAATATTGGGAAAGTATATGGGAGAGGGAGCTAATACATAACACCGATCCCCCATGGTTAGTGGATTTAAGAGCTCACCACAGTAATCTCCCAGAGCAAGACCCAGTCACCATTACAATGGTGACATCCAAGAAAAAAAGTCTTAGGTATCAAGAGTTGGACAGCTCCAGGCCTGGACATGATCCACACCTAGTGGTTGAAGAAACTTACTACACTCCATGAGCGCATAGCAGTACAAATGAACCAGCTGCTCACAGATGGGACCCACCCAGAATGGCTGACCCAGGGCCGCACAGTCCTCATCCTGAAGGACCACCAGAATGCACAGATCCAGAAGAAGTGGCTGACATCGGCTGTAAAAGGCTGCACTGAAGGACAGCAAAGAGGCAATTATCATGGCAGCACAAGAACAGGCCTTTAACACAAGGGCGATAGAGGCCAGGGTCTACCACACCAGACAAAACCCCAGCTGCAGACTGTGCAAAGATGCCCTAGAAACAATCTGGCACATAATGGCAGGATGCAAGATGCTGGCAGGCAAAGCATGCATGGAACGGCACAACCAGGTGGCGATTATAGCATACAGGATCATCTGCACTGAATAGAAGATGGAACACGAGGAACTGGCAAAGTACCACGGGTTGAAGGAGGAGACAGAGAAGATCTGGATGGTGAAGGTTACAGTGGTGCCAATAATAGTTGGAGCAGTAGGAGCCGTTCCTGGAATCTGCTGGAGAGTGGCTCCAGCAGATCTGGGATCAGAGATCTCAGTCCAGAAGAGACTATATATATATATATATATATATATATATATATATATATATATATATATATATATATATATATATATATATATATATATATATATATATATATATATATATATATATATATATATATATATATATATATATTCTCACTGCAGCAGCATGATAACGTAGGGAAATGGGGAAAAAAGGGGAAAAAAGGAAATAAATAAATATAATATAGAAAAAAGCATGAGAGCATAGTAAACTAACATTAGCAAATAAATATGAGGGCTGTGATTTGAAAGTCAATAAACTTTTATCCCACCTGTGAACTTGATTCGTTAATTAATAGGCACATTTGGAAAATGAAAGTACATATTTAAACTTGGTTCCTTTTTCTTTGTCACCTTTGTCAGGTCAGCTCTGTGGGATCCACACTGGCCTTAAAAAAAATCTATTTAAAGGCCATATAGAAGTGCATTAATGTTGATAGGCTAAAAGCGCTCAATGAACAAATGCGACTGCACCGGACCTGGAAACAATATACCAGGAAATGCATCTGCTCCCTGCAAATCTTCTGATGATGGTAGAAGACAATGACAGTCCTCCCCCAGCAGGACAAATCGAGTTAGGAATCATAGTTAATGTCATTTTTTTGTGTGTGCACAATATACTTTAGGTGTGATGTACTACAAATAATACATTTTCTTGATGGTCTTTCATTTAGAGGCAGAAACCAGCGTTGGGAGTAAACAGGAAGGATAAATATTGGTAACATTATTTTGTGTAATGAGATTTATGTCTCCTTGTTTGAAAAACAAAAATGACTTGGACTCGTGTTAACACTGACCTGTATCAGGTTTAAGATAGAAATGTAGGAAAAGAGACCTCAAGTGGTTGTTGTCACATTCCTTTGAGAACACTGTAATGTAGTTTAGGTTTGGTTGCACATGGGGACAATGCAAAGGGTTTCAGACATCATATTACATCACACAGGACTTTAACGCAGGGTTAAACACTACATTTCAGGCCCAGGATGTTGATGATGTCAACAAAAACATCAAATGATTTGTACTGTCAAAGACATTTTTCTGAGTCATTTTCACTGATGACAAGTCTATTGCCTCTGGAGGTTGCAAAAAGCAATTATTAAAGTAAGGGTTTGCTGAGGTTATTATTTGTAACATTATTACGGACGATCTGCCAGAACACCAGGATAACGAAACCAAAGCATGATGCAACGCTGGAAAATAATTATGTCACAGTATGATGAGGCAATTTGGAAGTGAGTATTGGAGTATTATATAAAAAAAAAAAAAGTATATATAAAAAAAAAAACAATTCCAGTTACACGTGATTATTTTTGCTTTCTTTTATTTTTTGCACAGGTAGGAACCACCAGAACATCGTACTAACAGAACACTGGTCCACAATATTGTAAGTTAACTTTAACAAATAATTATGAGCTTCATAAAGAAACATCAATACATCTATATCCTGCCAGTATTTTTGAATAATTAAAGAACAGACACGTTTGTAGATTTTTCCTCTTGTTTTCTCTCTTTTTTTAAGTTTTGGACTGGAAAGATCGGCCAGACCAATAAACTGAAAGGGTTAGGGTCTGAGAACAAGTCTCGCTTATCATGCAGAGGGTGAGTGGATTTATCGTAAAATGTCAAATGGTAGGTTTTCTAGAACAATTTTCTCAAGTCTTTGAATGAGTTTATTGATCCTGCAGTCGTATCTGGCGGTGATGTCTGTCCCCCCGGAGGACCGGAGCACAGAAGATAGTACTCACTACCACAAACTGCTGATATATCTCTTACTGCATATATCAAAGGATCTGAACATAATATTTAAATGACAAAATGTGATATATATGAGAAGTGTCGTATTTAATTATACCAAGATAACACACCTGTTTTGAAATTTTGTGATAACACTTCTTCATTAAGTCCTTCATTATTCCTCTCGATATTGGATTATACACATCTTGATGATTTGTATTTCCTTTCAAATGTCAGAAAAAGAGGAGGTTTGGGGTAAAGATATGAGAATTTTGAAAACAGCTACGCATATACTTGCTCAGTACAATACATTTTATGGTAGACATAGTCAAAGGACATACTTTGATTTTACTGTGAGACAAATACCGTGCTTCCAGAACAAACACCATGTTTGCTCTAAGAATAGAGCTTGAATGATAAAGAATGCACTTTGTGTTGTTTAAATCATGAATATACAACTGAATATATAATAACAGCTGCCACGTGGAAGTTTGCTGGCAGAATCCAAATGTTTGTGGAAAAACTGTGTGGCCTGTAGCAGGTCACAGAGAGCAAAATCAGGACGCTGTGTAAATCGGAGGTTTAAAAACCGCAGCAATCAGGTACGTGGAAGCAGTTTTGGCTGAGTGAGGGTGAGGGGAAAGCTGGAGAAGACAAGTAAGTACATTTTAATTGTATTCTTTTCACAGGTTAAAAGCCAAAAAGTGCTTCACAAACCATGCATACAAAGATAAGACATAAGCATAAAATAGAGGAAGCATAAAACAAATATAAAATAAGAAAAGCACAAGAAGGAACATACAGAACACACTACTAAGTCTAATTAAAAGCCCATCTACATTAGAGGGTCTTTAGCTGCTCTTTGACAGATTCAGTTGAATCAAGGCAACGTAAAGCAGGCAACTCGTTCCAGAGCCACGGCTCTAGTTCACCGCGGTTCAAACGAGTGTGTGGTGCCACCGGCGGCCTGGGACCGGGTGACCTCAGACAGTGAGAGGTGGTGTGGGACTCTTAAAGGCCAGACATGCAGGCAGCAGCCTTCTACGCCTTCTTGGGGTCACTGTCTTATTGGAGGATCCATGATCTGCAAATGACCAAGCTTTCTGACACTGGGCAGCACATTTCTCTTCAGAATGCCTTTATGGTATTAAGAAATGTATGGCAACCCTGCACATACTACTGCAATTCTTTATTTACAAGTCTCAGTAGGGCAGCCATTAATCACCTGCAGTTGGTACAAAAGGCTGCTGCCAGACGGCTGACAAGGTCTAGGAGGAGTTCCCATGTAACTGCGGTCCTGGCCTCGCTGCACTGGCTTCCTGTCAGTTATAGGATTCATTTTAAAGTTTTACTTTCAACTTTCAGAGCTGTCCACGGTCCAGCGCCCGATTATGTGTCTGACCTGCTACCTGCTATGCCCACGTACCCAGTATGTCTCTCTTCTGGTTGTGCCTCAGACCAGGATCAAAACAAAGGGAGGCAGAGCCTTTCAGAGTGCTGCTCCCAGGCTGTTGAACGCTCTTCCCCAGAACCTGAGAGACTCGGCCACTGTGAATGTTTTTAAAAAAAAAATCTTAAAGCACACCTGTACAGTCAGGCTTTTAGTAAAGATTTGTAAATGAATGATTTTTGACTGTCCTGTCTGTTGTCGTCTTTGTTTTTTTTATGGTTTCTGTTTTTATTTGTGAAACTATTTTTACGTCTTTTACTTGCTACTCTGTGTTTTTAACCTTGCGAAGCACTTTGTGAGCTTTTTCTCTGTGAAAGGTGCTATACAAATAAAGTTTACTTACATTTAAGCCACCTTGTGAAGCGGCCCTCCTCCGTGTTTCACATGAAGTACAGTGTTAGTGTTATTTAGTAGAAGGGTACCAACAAATGTATGCGTCCACATGTGTATAAGGTGCATCTAACAAGGACAAAGTGCTAAAACAATAAGCAAGTCAAGAACAGGTGCTTGAGAGAAAAGTTAATACTGCATGTTAGTACATTGCACCACTGAAGTGGAATATAGGGGGTGTAAAATAAAAAAATAAAAAAACAAGGAAATCTGTCCTCCTCAGATGCCCGTGCCCTTGAATGAGATGCTTAATCCTTAGAAGCTCTAGTGATTTGGATTTCCAACAGCAGCTGTGCTCCATGAACCAGAACATCTGAAAAAAACAGACAAAGAAGGTAATATGTTGAAGTGTGATTTCACATAAATTTATCAATTACTGCTTATCGTTAACACAAAAGCAAGAGGAAGGAGTTTCTTTTATTGAGTGTGTATAGCTTGAGCACATCACTGAAACAGTTCTTTAATTAAACCCTGCAGGGCAAAAGCATAAATTCCCAAAATGAGTAAAAAATGACTACAAAAGGCATTCTCTCACACAATTTGAAAGAGGTCATAAGCTGCCTTCGAGCTGACTTTATTTCAGCGTTTTGCGTGCACGTCAGCGTTTTTCGAGCCAAGCTGCATCTGATAAGTGCTTTTGTCGGCCGGCATATCTGAGCCCTCTTCAGCAGCAGTCGTTTTCGCTGCTGTTTAGACGAGGCAACTGGCATTAACGGGAATGACAGAGGCCTACTTCATACACCCTCTCCATCATCTTCACTTTCCTTTTTATAAACCTCTCATCAGCCTCCCTCTCCTTTACTCTCTCTCAAATCCCCCTGCTCTCCCCTCTTCCACTTAATTTTCTCCAATTTACTCTGCTTCCCCCACCTCTTCTCCTCACACTGCCTTCCTCCATCCCCCAGTCTCTTGGGCATTTTGCAGTCACATAGTCAGGCATGTGAGGTGAAAGACTTATGTAATATGGCTTCTATACACAATCACTCACATTCTCTCTGTCTCTTTTGGTCTGTCTTTGTGTTTAGTCTTTCTCTTTACGTTGCTACAAATTCGACCGTGAGAGAGAGAAAGAGAAAAAAAAAAAAACAGAAGTCAAATACATGTCCTGTCTTTGTTTTTAGGAATCCTACTCTAAAAGCGATCAGACATTTATGCTCACTACTGGACAGTTTTTAAAAAAAGACCCATTGTTCACCTTCCCATCTGATATAATATGTGGCTACTCATTACTCATTTTGTTTTTAATATGATGCAGCATTTTCTTTTTTTCTTTAAATATTTGATTCTGAGCAATTTTGATACCTTTAAACACAGCTGTGGACACAATATCAAATATCCTTGTGTGTGACATTATGCAGGAGGCTGGAAAGCCGACCGTTCCTTTTTACCATTCAAAATTTTCATAATCTTTAAGCAAATCAACGTAAACTAGAGGCATCAAAACCCTAACGAAGCATATTGGATAAGAAAATGAAGTCAAATCCCTTTTATCGATACCAGAGGGGATCAACATGCAAGTATATGACTCTTGAAAATATTTAAACCATATTCCTCCAGTTGTACCTCAGGAATTGTCTTAGAAGCATATAAATCACAGTCACCTAATAAAAAGACTAAATGTGATGATCTTATTAAATTTAGGCAATTTAAAGCCTTTCCATCATCAAGCAAAACAGTACCCAAACTTTACTTGCTTGATTGGACTTTTCCATTAATTTATTCAAATAGCCGTTGGAGTACACGTTCTTTGAACTTTATTGGCCATTTTAGCAGCGGATCTTCCCAGCAAGTCAGTATTCATCAATAGGAATGACGCCGCTCTGCTGGCTGAGGTACAACTCCATCATGCTAATTCCTACAGGGACTCATTTCTCATTGATTTAGACAGACGTGCTACATAATGTGCGGCCGTGTGCGAGTGTGTGTGTGGCGGAGTGGGTGGTGGGTGGATAGTGGACTGATGAGAACCCAGGGGGCATCCTGGAATAAACAGAGTCACTCATCTGTTTCTAATGAAGAATAATGCACTGCACTGGGTACAGGCGAAAGCTGAGTCCTCTCTCACACGTCCACGAAAGCACGGTGACATGCTCAGACATGCGCTGTACATACGCACACATGCGCACACACACATGCACGCTCCTACAGCAGCATTGACAGGCTTTTGGGTTTATTAGCTCACGTAGAGCTTCCCACAGCAACGTATACACAGAAGATAATATGAATGCATCAGGGGTTCAGATTTTTGTCATCCTTTCCGCATACTCTGGACCGATAAACAGAACTAAAGAAGCTCAACGACAGTCACTAGTTACTATGACGATTTCATTACTGTTTTTGCTTAGAGGAATCGCTTCAAAGTCGTACCTGTTTCCAGCTGTGCTGTGTGACCAGGTTGAGTTTTAACCACAAACTCCTGGAGTGTCTGTTATAAATCAATATATCGTCAAGCTTTAATAGTGAATGCAAACATTTGAGTTGTAGAGTCACAAAAAAAGAACTTTATGTAGTTGTACCAAATGACAGTGAAACACTGACTATTTTGATAAAAATACAATTCAAAGGCTGAATAAAAAGAAAGAATAAATATCTGTAAAATTTGAGCCAAAACACACTAGACGGGTGAATGCATGACCCAAATAGCATGACGGTTTTTATCGGCTTTTGCGTGAAACTGCCACCCTCTTTATGTAATAAAATGAGAAATGTAAAGAGGCGTTAACGCAGCTTCCTATGACAGCTGCTCGGTACAAGCTTATTACAGAGTGTGTCGCCGCTGAATTCATTGCTGATGAAGGTAATAAGGACAGTCAGGCACGAGAAGACGTGACAGGGACTTTTTCGTCAAACATAAACTTTAACTGGTGAAACAAGCTTATGTCGTTCTAAATACAGTAAAGCAAAGAGAAAAACCCTTAACACAGGATGTCAGGTAATGTCAAAGGCAGTAGATTGGTGAAGAATAAGCAGAAAGTTTTGTTTGAGAAGGGTCTTTTGTCTTGTTTTTGACTTTTTAATTTCTGAAAGAAAAAAGAAAAACATTATGATTATGGCTTTTCCTTTTGTTTGGTCTTTTGCTCTGAAAGGAGACATCTGATTTCTGCTTAGCCTATCTGTCCTTGCTCCTCATTGTTCTCTCGCCCTGTTTCATGCCCCTTGTTTTATTTATTTCTCATTATTCATATTGCTGTCTTTGTAGTTCATCTTACAAACACGCACATTCATTAAGATGCTGCGTTACCTTGTAACATTTCCTCTAAGTGAGGCGCATGCTTTCTGTCTTACTTATTTTCACATAAGCACTTCCACATCTAATCACAAGCATACACGCAAAGCATTAGATGCACTATATGTAATTGAACAGATTCAGAGCCAATGACCTTCAGTGCCCATAATGCATGTTTCTCCAGCCATGCAAATTAGTAAAGCTCAAGCATCCTCAGGCTAAGATACATCTTCACACAAACACCATGCAGCAATTGTGTGTGTGTGTGTGTGTGTGTGTGTGTGTGTGTGTGTGTGTGTGTGTGTGAGAGAGAGAGCGAGAGAGAGCGAGAGAGAGAGAGAGAGAGAGAGAGAGAGAGAGAGAGAGAAACAGGCATTATCTGTGCAATTCCAAGCCCTGTCCATCACGTGGCACTGTGCAGCTTCTTAGGAACTGCTGTCACTATGGAGCAAAGCCAAAGTCAGCCTAATCCCTTTAACACAGACACACGCACGCACACACAGATATGTCTGGTCTTTATCTCTGTGTGCAGCTTGAAGCCTACAGCCTGCCTTCCTCTGCTTCCTCCTGCCCTTCTCTCTTTGATGCCTCAGTGGAAACACAGGACCTGCTAATGGAGACAAGGAAAAGGCTTCTCACTACACTGCTTTCTTGTCATTCAAGCCAATTTATTACAGTAATATTTGAAAAAGGAGGGGGAAGGGAAGGACATTTGCTGCGTCTAGTTTTATTTGCTTTTGCAAAATAATGGGGGGAGTGTTTCAGTAGGGTGTGAAACGCTGTAAAATAATCACAACAAATTTTAGTGAAACAGAATGAGCAATGATGCATTCCCTTTGACTTGGGTTCATTAAAGACAAAAACCCCAACATGATTATTCCTCATGTCCTCTGACAGTTAGACTGCTTCTTCGAAGGTGGAAAATAGTCACTCGGCTGTTTAGTGTCATCGTGAGCACCACAGTGAGCATGAACTGTTCACAGATGCAAAAATGAAAGGAAAGGAAACGCTGTAAGTGCTATGAAACACGGAGGAGGCTCCATTATGTTCTGGGGCTGCTTTACTGCATCTGCCACAGGGTGTCTTGAATCTGTGTAGGTACAATGAAATCTCCAGACTATCAAGGCAGGCTGGTCTAAATGGGCTCGAGTCTGAAAGGTTGATCTCAGGTCACGGCTCTTCCTACAGGATAATAACCCACAACACACAGCTGAAAGAAAAACGACTTGTCTCCACAGGCAGAAATCTCAGAAAGTTACAGAAATCACAGTAGTGATTTCAAAAGGCTGCAAAAACAAATGATTAAGTTGAGGTTCCCAGAAGTTTTGTCCAGACCAGTGTTTCGTTCCATCCATACGTTTTCTATAGCCGTTTTTAAACTGTCCTGCTCGTGTTTAGTTAGTTTTTAAAATTATTCTGTTGAACCACAATTTGCAGTTGCTCAGTTGAAAGTTATTTCAGTGACCACGGCAGGTTTTTCTGTGTGTAATTGAAGGATACCAACAATTCTTATCCATGTGTTTAATTACAGAATTTATTATGTTTTGTCTTGATTATTGACTTTAACTGTTTGGATGAGGACAGAGTTGAGATCATCAGGAGTGATGAGCCCAGACTGTGATGTAGAAGGGAACACTTGCAGTATCGGTCAAAACCTTGGATGCACCTTCCCTTCAAAAACACGCTGTCGGTAGAGATGTCCATACTCTTAAACTAAAATTACTCTAAAGTGAACACAGGACCTAAACATCTGGTACTGCAACATGCTGACACCTTGCAGCACAAGTTCACCTGCTTTCTAGTAAGAAGACAATACACTGCTATTGACAATTCGTCACTTTGACACTCACAATCTTTATTCCAAAGTAAGAAAAATAAATGAAATATACAAAGTACTAAGGAAATAAACATGTTTTCTTTTTCTCGTTGGTGGTGATCACGTCAGTGTTTTCTCTCTATTTAGGATTTTTCCCAAAAAGCCAAGTTAGCAAGCTGTTGGTGCTTGCTTTGTACTTATTTGGTGCTAATTAATATTACTTCTCATCACTTCTAATGAAATCTGTCCAGACATGTTAAGTGTTTCTACCAAAATGTCATCTGAAACGAGTGCTGCCAGAGCTCAAGCAAGGATTAAGCAGAGCTCAGCCATGGTCTGTTATTACAATTAACATCCCAGCAAAATGCATTATCTTTGACATATGAATGTCTTTGCTCCGTTAGGTCTTCATTCACAGCTCAGAAGCTATGCTCAGAAGTCCAGGCAGTGCTTCGCACTAAAGTGCAAATGGGATGACACCTGACTATTGACTATTCCCACCTTCAATCAAAAGACCACGCTCCAATTATGTAACAATTTGTTCCTTTATATCATTTTAACTGATATAGTATAAAAAAAGTTGTTATGCTGCAAGGCTGGACATTTTAAAAGTAGAACATTTCTAAGAGTCAATCTCTTTTAGCTGGTGGGAATTTTCTTTACTCAAAGTTGTCCTGAGGGCAGAAACGTTTGCGATTGATTCAATCTGACAACCAATCGCAATAGAGGAGATAATTGAAGAGGCGGGGCCACCATTTTTTAATCTCAATAACATTGTCCCGCAATTTCATTTTTAATATCGACAAAATGACAAAAAGGTGAGCAATTTTCCCTGAAATGGAACATTGTTTGTGCCGCTGTGAGATGTTTTTTGCAATCAACATCATTACGTTAAAATTAAGCTTTAGATAAAGTCAAACTAATCAAGTGAGCTAGAAAGCTTGTTAATGTACATTTATTAAGCTTCACGGTGGCCTTCTCATATTCCAGAAGTGCCAAGTAACAAAGTACAATTACTTAGTTACTGTACTTAATTGGAATGTTTTGGTATCTACTCCATTTATTTAGAAAACAATATGGTTACAATTTTTTTTTTTCTCCTTGTCTTTATAGTTTCTTACAATTTTGTCTGAGGGCAGCTGAATCTCTGCTGGTCTCAGGGGCAGAAGTCATATGTTTTAGTACATTAGTGATTGGACATCATGTGTCTGAAGGGACTCGGCTGTCTCCTCTGGTCTCAGGGTACAAGCTGTTTTTTTGGATAAAATGAAGAACGTCACCCATCCATATCCATGGCTCAGGGGCTCTTAAGCAAGGCACCCAACCCGTCAATGTTCCCGGGCACCGCTGCAGCTGGCAGCCCATTAATTGTCACTAATTCATAGATATGTTTAATTTCAGAGACCAAATATCCCTCACAGGAAATTTTTTTTTACTCATTTTAAGTTGCGTAATTGTATTCTTGTCATATATTTCAATTAAATCAATAAAAATTATGTATAACCCCCCCCCCCCCCCCCAAAAAAAATACTTCTGCCCTGAAACCAAAGGAGACAGCCAAGGACATTGAGACAAATGATGTCCATTCACTAATATACAAAATAATACTAAAAATATATGACTTCTGCCCTGAGACCAGAGGAGACAGCCGAGTCCCTTTAGACACATGATGTCCAATCACTAATGTACTAAAACATATAAGTTCTGCCTCTGAGACCAGCAGAGATTCAGCTGCCCTAAGACAAAATTGTGGGAAACCAGAAAGAAAGTAACCATATGTCTAGAGTAGATACCAAAAAATTCTAATTAAATACGGTAAGGAAGTAATTGTACTTTGTTACTTGACACTTCTGCAATATGAGAAGGCCACAGTGAAGCTTAATAAATGTACATTAACAAGCTTTCTAGCTCACTTGATTAGTTTGACTGGCTAGTTTAACTAAAGCTTTTTGTTAACGTGTATGGACACATAATGTTAATGTCAAAAAAGAAAATCTCACAGCTGCACAAACAATATTCCATTTTGGAGAAAATTGCTCACCTTTTTTGTCAACGTTTCTGACCTCAGGACAACTTTGAGAAAGAAAAATACCCACCTGATTTTTTTTTTTGGACTCACTTTCAAAGCAAGCCCCTAGTGGTCACTTGAGGCGCTGTAACCTTCCTTTGGTTGGCATTGCAGTCATCGTGGAAGCTGGGATGTTGAACCTTTGTTCTTATCTTCTTACTCCATCCACATCCAGACTTTGGAGGGGCGAAGCTTCCATTACTACAGGGAAAGTAGTAGTTTTCCTCGATGGTGAATTTCCTGCTTTTTGTCTATGAAATGCATCAGGCTGATGGAGGGCATTCATATGTTGCGCTGATGATGTATGTAGCAACTAACCATGCGAGTTTGATGATGTTATTATTTTTGAAGAGAGGATGATGAGATACGAACTCTGCACATACAGTTCCTTTCAAGTAAACATAGTTGGAGGTGACAGCTGTCACCGACACTGACAGGAATTCAGAAAGGACATGGATGTCCTGACATTCTTTGAAGATGATTTGTTCATAGTTGAAGCGTCACCTCAGTAAACAAACAAGCATACACTGCAAGAGGGTAGACAAGGTGAACTTCTCAAAATGGCAATCTTGCCTCAGAGAAATTCAAGAATTGACTACAACCTGTTTAAAGTCATGTTACTTAAACAAAAGACATTTTCTTGGAAAAGCTATTTAATGGAAAGTCTTTAGGTTCGATGACTGTGTGGAGCAATTATTCCCTTATTTTTGTATTCTGTCTTATTATTTTGATTTCATGACATTTTCTTAGGGTGTAAGCAATAAAGTGGATAGTTTTAAGTGTCAAATCAATTTTTTTATTTTGTATTCCATACTTCATACTCATCATAGACAATAAAAAACACCTAGAATAAAATCTTTAAACTTGCCAAGATGTGACCACCACCACCTGGGGCACGACTTGTAGCCGTGGTAACCACGACAACAGAGGACCAGGTTTAGCTTTCTGTGGTGGCAACATATACTATAAATGTGTTACTGTTAAATTATGATTTCACCAACTAAATACTTCAAAATGTAAATATTTATCTACAGACAAAGGACTTAAACCGGTATTATTTCAGTCAGAACGAATAAATGAAACATCATAACTTCGACAATGTTTAGAATTCAACTCAGCTGATTAATAATGAACTCTTGTATATTTACAAACCATGAGAAGGACAAAAGTAGCTATTAATATTTTATTTATTCATTCTTTGTTTTTTTATTTTCTTATTACTTCTCATAAGCATCTGAAAATACATCCATGCACAAATACGTCTGTAAAATGCTCTAACATGTACATACTGAGAGCCCTCGCGCTCTGTGACTCAGTATGAATCTGCAATCAGTCAAATCAGCTGCTCAAGTGTCGGCTGTGGGTTGGATCGGAAACCAGCACACTCTTGAGCCTCAATGGTACGTGATTGAAGACCAGTGCAATTATGTACAATGCACCTGCTTTTTTTTAGACTTTAATGACTAGGCTGTCATTTTTGGGAGTCGGTTCATATGCCTGTTAGCTAAGGCAATAAATGGCTCATGGCTTTAAACTAAAAATCATCTTTCTGAGTCAGTATAGAATATTTTAAGCCCAATCTGCAAACCTGCTGCCTCACAGCTTTGAATTAGTGCCACAAAATTCCTTCTAGATGTGTAAGAGGTACAGACGTAGCTCACTATAAAACTGTCAATAATACGCCCTTAAATTTAGATTCCTCCTGATTTTTGAGGAAACCAAGTTAACAGACTGCAGAAACGAAACTGATTTGAATCCTTTCACCATACTCAAAAACAGAGATGTGTGTGCTTTAACGTAGCAACACCGGCAGGTTAGTCCAAGCAGACAACTCAAGCAACATCTGGCACTGACTTAAGCTCTGTTTCCGTTAGTGAAGGTCCAGACTACTTTTTGTGGGGTGTTAGGGATAAAAGTTTGCACTGCTTTTCTCCCCCTTGTGTTGTCCTAAATATCAGGCCACCAGCAAGGTAAATACTGCTCTGTGGTTCTGTGTCCCTGGTTAGTTGTCTTCCAGACTATGATGGACTATGAGGACAGCATTGGACCGGCTCTCGCCCACGTGGACCGTAACTCATTTGATATTTTAAAACACGTTTCATACACTTTTATTCCTGTGCAGTACTTGCTTCTTGTTACTGTGCACATTAGTATGTCACTTCTGTGCATCACTTTTTGGTTACTTTTAGTTAAGATGGGTGTCGTTGTTGTGTCGTTCTTTTTTTCTCCCTTCTGACTTGCTAAACTAAGGTCACCTCTCTTTTCTGAGGGTGAGTACTCGGAGCGTCAGATACACACCTACAAACTTGTACAAACTGAGCTCCTTACTTATCAGTGAATGCAGGGTAATGTTAGCACACTTTAAAAAGTATTCTGAAATACAAAATTTAAGGAGCCTAAACAATATTGAGTTGAAATGACGGTATGTTTTTTGTTTTAACAAGTTATAAATTTTATCTTTGTTAATGGTTTAGTCACCTCTAAATGAATAACAATTTTCCACGCTACTTTCTATGTCTTTTCTTTTCTTTGGAATAATTAAACGTTTTGAGGGGTGGCTTTCTGAGCTGAAATGTAATTTATGAATTAATCAACTGAAAGAAAAAGAAAGAAAGACAAGTTTTGAATGCATATTTGTAATGTTGTTTTTCTTTTGTTAAAGCCCCTGAATGCTTCGTCCACCACAATCCAACTGATATTAAAATCGCGAGCCTCACCTGACTGAAGCAGCGGAGCATTTTCACTGCTCACTTATTCAGTCACAGTCAGACCGACTCTCCCACAGCCTCTAAATATGTTTTCATGTTTATCTTCATGTAAACCTTTGCTGAGAATGAGGGTATATTTGAAATCAGGAATAATTTGTTTGAATCTCTCTTAATAAGCATGGAAATGTAATAGACGTTTAAAGCCAAGTGAACCAGAGTAAGTGTTGTGTGATTGTGAGTAGATATGCTCAGTAGATACTTAACAGGAAAACAGTTTTTCAAGACAAAAAGGAATAAGCAGGAATACAAATGTAACACACACACACACACGCGCGCACACACGCACGCACACACACACACACACACACACACACACAGACACACACACACACACACGCACACACACAGACTTTTTGAACCTGTTTTAAATACAGCTGTCATTTTGTTTTTTATCCTGTGATTTCTATTTATTTATTTTCCAAGTGACTGCATAATTGGAAGAGTTGTCAGTGGTGCGTCTCGTTAAAAAAAGAAATTAAATTTGGATGTGATGAAACTACCAGGACGGTTAAAGTCAACATCATCATAAAGTGAAACAGTTGAGACGTTGACGGTCAATATCACAATAAAAGCATATTTCTCTTATGAACCGGATATGGAAACTGTTGCTTTATATCACACTTTTAGTGTTGTTTTTTTTACCTTTCTTCTTTTTCTTTTTTTTTTGGTAAAAATGTTGAACACAATAAGCAGTATGCAAACAACATCCCGATGTTACATACAACTGACCAGTCTACCTCATAATATCCAATAATACAATTAGCTGCTACAATAGAAGCTGCTCACGTAACTGCTGAGACCAACTTTCAGTTATGCCCTGGCATTATGGATTTGTAGGTGACGTACCACATACCATAATGCCATGCGGGTATGCCGCAGATACATTTACCGAATTGTATGGACAGTTCATACGCCCCTTCCAACATAGACGCTGTATAATTTTTTGCCTTTTTTACAAATCTGCAGTGTCTTTTAAATAACAATGACACTCTATTGAATATCTTCTTTGTATTTATTTATTTTATTTGATTATGAAACATTGCACCATTTTACCCTACTAATATATCTATACAAGCGTTCCTTGTCATTCTTTTTCTAGAATACAAAACGCCTATTTATTTGCCTGATATGCTAATAATGCTGTCAGTGGTGACCTACATTAATGGCGGTAAACCATTAATCATACAGCAGGAGAGGAAAGCAACAACCTGCCACAAACCAAAGGAGGCAATTCAGGCAGGGCACCAGGGGAGTCTCTGTTTGCCTCTAGACCAATAGAACACGTTAATAAATTCGTGACTTGTTGGAAGTAACCTCACAGAAGTTGCACAGGGAGCTCTGTGTGTGTGTTTGTGTGTGTGTGTGTGTGTGTGTGTGTGTGTGTGTGTGTGTGTGTGTGTGTGTGTGTGTGTGTGTGTGTGTGTGTGTGTGTGGGTTTGTGCACTGTGGATGTGTTGCGGTCACCAGCTGCCCTCTATGATACACAAAGGATTTTATTTTGAAAGTGACAGATTAATTACAGGTTTTGTTTTAACTTGAATATACTTTTTTGTTTGCCCACAGGTGGCGGAAATCACAAGTTCCTCATTAATGAAATATGAACTGAGAAACTTACTGAAGCCAAAACCATCTGTAAGAGATTGATTCAGTATAGCCAACGCCGTAATTTAGAGGGACAAAGATGTTACTGTTTCTAGTTTCAAGATGTTCTTTTGTTGTTTTAGGAAACAAAAAAAAGTTACACAGTCAAGATGATTTTTTTGTCATATAACATGTGTATTGGTGCATTCATTTTAGAGTTTCTTTACATTTGGGCCACTTCATATTACAAGCATGTGTTATGTATATAACCCAGTTTTGTGAGTGTTAGTGATATAAGTATATATATATATATATATATATATATATATATATATATATGTGTATATATATATATATATATATATATATATATATAGTATATATATATATATATATATATAGATATATATATATATAGATATATATATATATATATATATATATATATATATATATATATATATATCTATATATATATCTATATATATATATAGATATATATATCTTATATATATATATATATATATATAAAACACTAACACAAAAATCCTTTTATTTTTGTAGACAGATTACCAATGTGATTAACCTTGTATGAGGGCCCATTTTAAGACAAGACATGATGTTTCCTTAACAAAAACAAGGGCTTTAGGTTGCTAAATCTAACCAAACAATAACTGAAAGCAAAAGTAAATGGCACATACAACCTTGCACCAGCCTCCCGAATCTTTTCAAGGTTTTTTTTTTTCTCTGCCTGGAGACTGTAGGTTCTTTTTGTAATTGTTGTATGTCATGAACACAAAAGGTCCTATTCAAGAACATTAATGAATAGATTATGTTCGTGCCTGGAGACTATGCTCCATACCAACCAGAAAAGTAAGATGGGGAACACACTTTATACCAGCACCTTAACACCAGGGTTCACCAAATGTAACACTTACACAAAATTCACATAAAAAAAAAAAAAAAAACAAAGAAAAGAAACAAAAACTCCAACAGTGTGAACAAGCACTGTCAACATCATTAAGAACTGATTTAATTTAAATCTTCGTTGATGGAAGCATATTTCATAGGGCCTCTGGGAGAGAATATTATCAAGTTAATGTAAAACTAAAGTCATTACAGCCGCCAGCCAGAACCACTTAACAGCAGGGAGCCCTATTCCCCATAACCACTCACCCACAGTTTCTCGTTACAGATTAATGAACTCACTGTCAAGCAGCACTTCATTTAATTTTGCCCTCACTAAATGGATATTCATATTAATAGATAAACAAACATGATAACATGTCTTACTTCATTGCTTGCAATGGCTTCTAGGGTTTCAAGTGAAGGAGGAAATTAGTTTATTCCGCCATACTTTAACACAACCCTGATATATTTGAGCAAACAAATAAATCTTCAATATGAGAGTTTCTTTTAAGGCATACAAAATATATACAAAAAGCATAAAGACCTAACCTGCTTGATCTTATATTTGAGCATACTAGAATATATGTTTACCTTTTATTTTGAGCTGCTGATAAAATATAGAATGGCAATAATTGCAAGTACCTATTTATAAAAACTGCTGTTCAAAACAATAAAAACAACTGAATTAATAGTAGAAATTTTTCAGTTAGTAGGAAAAGCTTAGCAAACTGTGGCCCTATTTATTATGATCACATTTCACATTTCTTTTATCTAAATTTGATCTGACTTTTTCATAGGCAAGGTAAGACAACTGTATTTATACAGCACACAGAGACGATTTAAAGTGCTGTTTCCACATATTCAACAGAGTACTCTTTAAGCAGGCCATTATAGCCAAAAGCCTAAGATGCCAAACTTCCAGCTGAGGGGAGTTCTGATATTAATGTGTGTTAAACAGCCAGGTTGAAGTGTCCCATTAAGAATGGATGAATGAATGGTGAGTTATGGATGAAGGGGATACTTGAGGTCATACACTCCGTTTGCTCTTTCTCTCCATGAGTCAGAGGCAGTCAGGCAATTCTTGATCCTCTCGTTCACAAGCGACTGAATTAGTTTCAGCGAGACTCCATGTGGAAATAAATTTTGCAGACAGGCATACTGTGGTAGATTCAAAATGATCAGGTAATGTTGGTTACATAATTCAGAGATGTGTCATCATAAATCCAATTAATCAGAATGTATGCATGCAAAAAAAGACTTTATATTTCTGCATCTTTGTGGCTGAGTGAGGATGGACTTGAGAGCCGACGGGGGATTGGTTTGTGCTAGTTGAGTTCAAATTGATATTTGACCATTTTAGAGGTGCAATGGACACAGTTTAAGACATTTGACACAAGAGATGATTTATGAGAATACACAAGTATGTACAATCTTTAGCTTTGTTCTTTCATGCAGCTTGTGATCAGCATCACTAAAGAAAAGCTGAAGCTTGATGTATCACAGTTTTCCGACCCCAACCCTTATTCTTTTTTTGTTTATAATTACTTTTATTACAATTATTTTCTTTCTTCATTAATTCATAGTGTTCTTATTCACCATGTATTTGCTCCTTGGATACATGAGAGAAGTTGCAATCTAATTATTTTATAGTGATTTCTAATTTTCTCGTCTGTTTTTTTTGCATATTCCAATTGCATTTGTTGTCAGATTTGTCTGCTTTTGGATACTTCTGTTCAAATATAGTAATTTTCTGTGAAACTGTGTAGTGTTGTATAGGAATAACTGAGAGGAGTATACTAACCTTTACTTTGGAGAAAATAAACAACTCCACAATTGCATTGCACAATGCAGGAGACCAGCTCATCATCTCAAGACTCAGCAGTCCACCTGAATCCTTAGGATGTGGGGCACTTTTTTGAGGATTTGATAGTAGACATTTTAACAATTATCCACGACTCTTCACCCTGTGGGACCAAAACCATTGAACGGATATACCAGACAGGAGGTTACTCATACATGCAGTTTGAATACAACCAGTATTTGATTCATCTGTACTATAATGAGACTGGTTTTGATTTGCAGGAAGCTACACCCGTACATTTTTGTAGAAATATAAACTGATGTATAAGGTAAAATTAGTAACAAATTCTATCCACTGTTTTTTCATCTAAAATGATGACTAGAAATTTCAACCAAAACCGTCGTGGTATAGACAGCAGCTGTGCCATTTCTTTTTCATTCCGACTTTTAGGTCACATGAGAATCTGGGAGCTTTGCAGCCTTTAGAAACTCTTTGAATTGAAAGAAATGGCCCATGTCAGTTAAAATTTCCACCAGACTAAAATCATGTTCTGTGGCTCAGTGAAGGAGTGCGTCATTCTTGGAGTGAAGGACTATTGACTGGTACACACTGGAGTTAAACAGAGCCAGACATCACACAGAGAACTGAAATCAAATCATCCTCCCAATTCTACATGTTGAAGGTGAAGGGAAATGCTTTGTCAGGATATATGAGTATAAGAGTATGTTGCTGTGGAGGATGCCTTCGTCCATCTACAATGCTCCCAGCTCAGAAAAAACCTTGGAGGATTTCGTGAATCCTCTGTGTCAATCTGTCTAAAGCTTTTGTAATCTGAGATATCAAATGTACATTTACATTAAGACCATTATGACAACATGAGCTCTGTGTTTGAATAAACAAAAAAAGTTGTGCTAGAATTTATTACATGTAGTTCCTTAGAGAAGAGGAAATAGAAAGATGAGAAAGAACTAGAAAAGAAAACAAACTAGATGACTGAAGGCATTTGCCTGAAGGAAACACCAAGAAATCAGGACAGCTCTGTGGGTAAGTAATAACATGGGGGAGGGTTTATAAAATTACCCAGCATGAAATGAAACACAAACATATTCTCAGTTCATTTATAAAAAGGGTAAATGAGATTAGGTACAAGGCCTCTGTTCACCACACATGCCGTAGACAACCTGCACGGAGCCCAATCTCTCAAGAAACAATAGTCCACGCAACTAAACATATGAGACATATAATAAATGAAAACAAAATTACAATATACATTTCTACACTTCAACTGTAATAAGGTATGTCATGCTCATGCAATGAATAGTGGGTGTTGTTTATAGGTTTTATGCCAATTGCACTATAAACATGAAAAAAACAAAACACAATGCACAAAGAGAGCAGTGAATATTAGAAAAAACACAAAGAAGGTGGAGCTGTGAGCATCTTTAAGAAGCTGCTTTTTGGTAGTAGGCTGTAAAGAGCAGCTGGGTTTTTTTTCCCCTGCAAAAGAAAACAGCTACAGTCGATGAAGAGGGAAGAGAAGAAAGATAGTAATTCTGAGCAGAAAGCCATCATGGATCATTAGATCTCAACGAGACTTGGATATGTGCTTTTCTCCCAGCACCACTCAGGGCATTCACAAACTTTAGGAAAGAGGCCATGGATTAATTCTTTCATCCCCCGGTGCCTATTGCACTATAAAATCCTTTAAATGTGAAAAAAAAAGACTGCTTCCAAAGCTATCTTCTCAAATACCCATTGCCGCAGCTCTTATTGTGTTATGCCTCAGCTGACATAGAGCCTTGAGAGCCATATGCAGTGTGGCACAATGACACAAACACTGTATGGGAAGAGTTTCTGAACATATGGTGATTGCTGGGTCCAAGATTTAACATCACCCAAAACGCCGTTTTGTTTTTGTGTTTCCTTCCTTTTCTCTGGAAATAAACATACATGGAGGCAAACAAAGCGAAAAACTCAATTCAACTCAACTAAACTTTATTTATAACATTTTTCTAAATTTTATTTATATTGTTTGATCAGGTTAATTATAAGCTTGTTTAATAGGTAATGTAAATTGACATTCCTTTACATATGGTAAACGTCTTCATTGTTTGTGAAATCTAAACATTCCCCTTAAAGTTTAGTTTTCATGGTCTTTTTAGTTAAATCCTGATAAGATGTGACACCCCGGAAGAGAGAGGGCAGTTCAGCTCTTTTTGAGAGGAATGTTATGGTGTCACATTCTGTTCGGCTCTTGCCCCGAGCCCGCCAGAGTCCAGCATGAAACTGCAGAGTTTTGGGTTTTCTTCAGTTCAGTGCAGCCATGGGTTGTTCACTCAGTTTTTCTTGAGAGTGGAGTTTTTAGTTCAGTTTTTCTTCTTCTTTCACTAAAGTTTCTCCTCAGTCACCAGATCAGCTTTTGACTTAGTTCAGTCATGAGAGCACATGGACGTCAACAAAGAATCATCCTCATTCAGAGGGTGTTGTCCCAAGCCAAAGAATCTTCTTCCTGAGTTATTTATTTATTTATTTATTTATTTATTTATTTATTTATTTATTTATTTATTTATTTATTTATTTATTTATGCCAGCAGGTTTCAACCAATCTCATTATATTTTGAAGACATTTTGCTCATTTTACTAATAATGTGCCATCATTATCCATCCATCATGTATTTATTGTTTTTCCTCTTTTTGTAGAAACATCCATTTTTGTAACGCTTTTGTTGCTTTTCTTTTATCTGGAGACTAGCTCAGATCCAGAAAGTCCTTCCAGATAATCTTGCAAGATTATTATTATTATTTTTTTTTTATGTTTATGTTTAAATTTACCTAACATCATTTTTCATCGGATACTTGATCACCATCAGTCCTCGTCTATGTGGATCATCAACTATCCATATATCACCCATATATACATAGAAGTCTTAGTTCTGCTGCTGATGGATAATTATACTAATGTATCCTGTCTTGTACATTTGACGGTGTGTCTGTGTCTCTTCTCTCTCTACTTCCTGTTCTACCCGGCTGGCCTTGGAAAGGAGGGTCCCCCCTTATGTTCCAGGTCCTGATCCAGGTTTCTTCCCTCTTAAAGGGGGGTTTTTCTTGCTGCTGTTTGGCTTAAGGTTTTTTTTCCCACTAGGGACATTTTTACCTGCCGTTGTTTATATAATAATTGCTTGGAGGTCATGTTCTGGGTCTCTGAAAAGCACCTAGAGAGAACTTGTGTTAATAAAATAAAATTAAATTGAAAATTGAATTGAAATTCTTCAAATTTGATGAATATAATACATTAAAATGCCATTTAAATGCAATGAAACACTTTTGTTATCAGGGGTGCAGAGCATTTGTGTGAAGGTGTTTGTATGTATTAATATATACAGTATGAGGGTTTCTTCTTTTATCTTTTATCTTCTTCTACAAACTCTTCTGGCTCTTGGTGAAGGCGGACGCTATTTTTTTCTTCTCCCGTTCCCTCCCAATCTGCCCCTGCTGCTGCTTCTCTGTCTTGTGCTGTCTCGTCAGTCTTTTCTGGAACCTCTCTCTGCATATTTCTGAATTTCAAACCATGGACCTGGTCAACACAATTGACCAAATTTTCTCAGCGAGTAGACTGGGCAAAGGAGAGCCCACGAGTGCTCCGACCGGACGTTTGCTGCTGGATGCACGATGGACTCCTGGCCGGAGTCGTGTGTATTTGGATTGTTGATAACAGGATTTCTGCTTTTTGGAGTTGGAGGTTACCTGCCATATTGACAGATTTGGAGATGGAATATGCTGGCTAACAAAACCCAGACTCAGACGCTGTGTGAGCAAAATGGCAAACCGGACGCAAAACTGGATTCTTGAACAGAATCACAGGCCAGCTGTGGTTCTCGAACTCATCAGCGGGATGGAAAAAAACCTTGGAGAAGTTACCAGCTCGGCTCGGTGGAAACCGACCACTCATTCTGCTTTTTGGAGTCGTCATTGAGCTGTAACAGGGAGACATCGCTGGAGTCTGCCTGACCTAAAACAGTTGTTATCTGAACTGGCTCCCCTGTCGCCGGCCTTGGAAGGCTGGATATGTCCATTTGTCCTAGATGTTTTGCTAAAAAAATGCTCTGCCGCCACTACCCCTCCCCTTGGCCCTATGACACCTGTGGACCTGAATCAGAGCTCTACTGAGGCCGGCTGATAACACTCCATCGCTATCAAGCACTATGGCGAACTATGGCTGGGGACCGAACTGCGTTCCCAGACTTACCCACGTACTCACACAAACATGCACACACACACATGCTATAGGCACCCCCCCCAACACACACACATATGTAACTTTATAACATTTGACATTGTCCTGGTGTGTTTTTTTTCTGGTTTTATACAAGATATTCTCTATGACCCATATAAGTTGAAAAAGAAAACCACATTCAGAGTGTCTGAATTACATCAGTTTCTATAAATTTCATTTGAACAAAATAGGCCTTGCCACTTGTCTCCGCATGAGAAATAAGCTACAGCTCATTATGCAGCTGTACTTTCCCAGTGTGCAATTCTGTGCTTGTGACATATGACAATCCTAATAGGAACATCGGACAAAATGACTCACAAGCTTTCTGCTCAGTTGTCACGGAATGTCTTGCAATTTCTCCATAGCCCACGGCTTATAGTTCTCTCTGTCCCTGTCTAGATCACACGCTTTCACCCCCCCTTTCCTTCCTTTTCCCCTTTGCTTTTCCCTTTCTTGTCTTGGCTGAGATAAATAGGAGGTATAAAGCGCCTATGTGAGAACATAGTTTTTTCCCGCTCGCTAAAAACTACATTTGTCAATGCCACCAGGCTTTTTCCTTGGGGTAATTGTGTGCCATTGTCTTGCAAGGCTGCCTGGAGATACTCCACTGCAGAAAAGGAAGCGAGGCTGGTGGGAGTGGAAAATTTCATGCTATATGGAAATTAAAAGAAGGCTAATGTGTTGTTCTAGTACGTGGCACATGCGGTTGCCTATGTGATAAATTGTGCCATTAGGAGATACAAATAATTCCATGTTAGGATTTTACATGTCTTAATTTCCATTTTAATAATTTATGATTTCAATTTTTTTAAGTAATAAAAAAATCTTAAAATGTCTTCACAGAAGAACAAATAGGTGCACATACCTATACCACCCACAGCATTAATACCATCTGTGTAATACTGTGAAAGTACCTCTGGGTCGTTTGGTGCTGGCATGTCGACAGTTCTTTGGGTCTTGTCTTGTTGACGTGCAAAACTTCTGCAAATGACGTGGAAAATTTTGTACTCCTGTCCTGTTTGGAGTTCTGATTTATAATAATGTTTACGTGTGTGGTATGTCAACGTAAAAAATTATGCTGCAGCTCAGGTTTTTAATGTATTTTGTTCGGTTAAATGCTGAAATGCATTGTGCCAATGAAGAAGAATGGGATGGGAATGGGAATGGGGCAAATACTACTTAAAGACAGGCAAGTACTAAAAAACTTTAAGATAAAAAAAAATAAAATAACTTTAAGCTTTTATATTACCATTGTGTGTGGCCTTCTGGACAGAGATCTCTGGTGTTGTTCCTGCAGTGTGCCAATGCAACTCTACCAGTTTGGGTGTTTGTCTTCATTGTCCACATTATCTCTACTTCCTCTTTCAATCTTTTGTTTCATATTCATCTTCTTTTATTTATTCTACTTGATATTGTTGTCACTTGGGATTGCTACATCTGCCATCATTGCTCGTTCACCACATTGTCCGGTTGGTCAGCCGACACATGTTGGTCAGATTTGTAAATCCAACAACATTGTTGCTCTGTCTTTCTCTACCACAGTTGGAGGTTTTGCTCAACATGTCTTTGGGACTTCCAACTCATACTCAGCATAGATGTTCCTGTACACTATTCCAACTACTTGCTTATGACATCACATTTAGGCTGTGCCAGCCTTTATCTTACACCCTGCTGTTACGCTGCTGGATTGACTCAGGGACATCATAATACAAGCTGGGCTCTTGTCCGGTGTGCCTCAGCATCTATTGTGCTCATCGTCAGGGCCCATTCTCACGCTGCAGTGATTAGTGCCGCAGAAAAATCTTTCAGACCAGTCTTTTTGAGCCATTGGTAGGACTTCTTTATCACCTATTACACACTTCAGTAAATTGCTGGTACATGCTGTGTGGGGGGTACTTCATCTATGACGGCTGTTCCTCCTTCTTAGTGGGTTTCTGGAGGCGGAGATGTTTCCTTATAAATTCTTTGTTGGCACCAATTTTTCCAACTCTATTTCTGGGTCTTTCTTGTCGTCTTGAATTGTAGTTTTGCTGCTCATTTGTCGCAGGCTTGCCTTCTTTTGCTTATGCACAAGGAGCTGTTCTTGTCTTGATGTCAGTGTTTTCTGCATCCCTCAGTGGCAAGGTTACCTCCCATTAGTACTGCAAATCATAGAAACTCACAAAGCATGTCCAACGCAGACTTGGCTTCAAAAAGCTGGACTCATTTGCCTTACTTGCTTTGTCATGCCTTACTCATTTCTCAGGGGTCATACTCCGGGTCTCTGGACATTGCCTAGAGGCAATTTCTATTGCAATAGATGCCATATAAATAAAATTTAATTCATGGTGGTGTACCTATGCTACAAATTATTCATTCTTCCATCACATCAAAATTAAGCCAATATAAAACTGCCATAAAAAGAAATTTAGACATTACCCTTAGTTGTGCAAGCACTAGAGAACCTAATGAACTATGTTGCAAGAGTCCACTGAGTTTCTTTACATTTGGCATAACTGAGACATTCTCACCCTTCCACATGCATACATAGGATGGTTGAATCAGGAGGTACAGCAACAGAGGAACATCAGCAACATCAGACGTGACATTGATTAGGTCAGATGGAGTGCCCAGTCAGCCTTATAAATGCTAACTGTCAGGTGTTGTGTGATGACTGGATTACTGGAGACTGACGGATATCTGTGGCCACATGTGCGGGTAGATTCCAAGGCTGTATTCGTAAAACCAGTATTTTCATTTTTCTTAAGCCATCTTGTACATCCAATCAAGCATCTAACACAAATCTGAAAGACATTTTCTTGTTGTTGTTGTGCTGTATAATGTTTTTTTCCACTTAAACACAACATGCAGTGTTCCAAGAAGCAAATATTTAGACATGTAGATGTGAACCAAAGTGAATTTAAGCTGTGAAGCGTCTCTTTGTGTCCAGAGCTCAGCATCTTCCCAAGCCTCCCGGTCATTGAAATGGTAAACCAGCAGAACCGACTCTTAATTCATTGCGCAGCATTAACAGTCCAGTCCAGCTCTTAGCACTCCAGCTCAGCTCACTTTTTCCCACTACTTTTTCCAAGAGGAGAAAAGGAATGTATTTACCATAAGAAAAGAGACAAAGAGAAGAGTAAGAGAGCTGGATGCGGCACACTTAATCTCTAATCTATCTCTGACATTTTTTTCCTCGAAGTATGTCCTATTTACTTCTTTTGTGTGTCAGCCTGACTCTCACCCAGGTTCGACTTAAAATTCCTTTAAATGAATACTTCGAAAACTCGACACAAGCACCAAGAACACATAATGTATACCGCAATGTATCACTTTTAGTTGGAGGCGTTGATATCAACAGTTAGAGATGATACACATGTAAAAATGACATTTCAATCAGTCTCACTTGCATTTTAGCATTGTCACTGTGAGCATTTTGGTATATTGAAATTTGCATTTATTTACAATCCTTTAAGACCTTAAGCACGGGCTCACAAAACCTACAGCTTTGATGAAGCAGGCATGAACCTTTCCTTTTGCTACTCCAACCAAGAGCAAAACAAGAACATCCTAAAACACAAATAGTCACACTAGTTGTTCTGGAAAGCAGCACAAAACATGAAGTCAAATTATTTTAAATGGAAAAGCTGTTCCAAAAGACTTCAGTTAAAGTTCTTTCGAAACTATTCCCTCTCCTCATCATACTTTTTAAAAGGGTTATAAAACACTACAACTGCATCACAGTTTTCTGACGGAGTACTAAAAGAACATCTGTCTGCAGTGCTTGCGATTGGTGTTCAACGTCATGTCGAGTCGTAAAAAATCCACGCTAATATCCAACTGTCTCTCACACATGCACCCAATTACATCCAGTTTCACTCAGCATGCCCCTCAGCAATGCACAAAGGCATGAAGCAAAGACAAGTGCATGTTGTGCTCGCATAGCTCAGATTACGAGAAACGGAGGGAACAGCAGGATGATAGTGCTTTGTGAGAACAAATGACTAACTGATCTTTGTCATTTCTCTGTCATCTGTACAGGATTTGCATAGCAACTATAGCCTGTAGAAACTCATAAATATAATTTGCATGCTGTTCCCTGCGAAATTGTACACTCTGGTCTAAATCTGAATTGTAATGGGTAAAATTAGAAGTTCTGATGAGTTAGTCTGGATTGCACCGGTCTGTTTGTGTGACTCAGTAACTTCAACTTTTTTAAACTCGAATGGGTTATTTTACATTTTACTATCTGGGAATGTTTTCCAGGATTACATTGTGTGTGCTGATAGTCATGCATGTAGCTCTGTAATATAAGTCAACTTTTCTCTTTGTGTCATATATGCTACACGCCTCAGTAGTTTGGTAATACTCAGTGATGAGCTTGCATCTGAACTGTCATGAAAGTAATTACAGTGTAAATAATGTTTGTCTGTGTATGTGTGCCTGTGTGTTGGAGGCCTTGGCACTCAGGGGCAGGCAAGCATGACATCAGATTTCATCCTCTCCGCATAAGCAGCATTAAGAGATGATGGGGAAGAGGGAGCGTGGACCTTTGATGCATTCTTGGTTGGACATTGTGTTGTTGAGTTGCTGCACTATAGAGAACAGTTAAGGATGCTTTTTGTTTTATTGTGCTGTACATTGGAGACATTAGAGATGCTGAAAAGCAGAAACCTGAAACACGGGGCTCCTCAATGAGAAACATAAATGAGAGGGATTACTTCGAGTGTCATAGCTAAATGACTTCCTGCCCTATGCATGAGGACAGCTGTGTAGCCAAGCGGCATCACTAAGCGAAGCGACAAACTGAGAGCGTCGGTTTGTCTGTTCTTCGTATTTGGCGTTGATAAAATGATCGGTGGTCCGTCCGTCCGTCCATCCAGTTATTGAAATTTAAGTGAAAGTAAGACATTATACCCACTTCACCCTGTTCGTGGTCATACAGCTGCACCCTGGTCCACAGCACTAAACAACAGATTAACAAAAAGCCCAAAATGTCAACATTTTTGGGGTCCAGTCATTTCATGCTGACATTTATAATTTAAAATCATTGCATATGTTTTACATTGTGGTAAATTTTCATTTGATATAACAATTTAACCAATACAATGCTACAATAGTGATTTTGCACAATCATAACACTTTAAAAATACTTATTTGCAGAAAGAAGCATTTACATGGGTTGTCATATCAAAGGCCTGAGTCCAAGCAGTGTGATCCAATATTTTTTCATTGCCATTCTTGTCAGTGTGGACATTGTGCACACCACGTATGTACGATGCACACCGAAAATGCACCTCTGCTTTTAACCCATCCCAAGTGAGCAGTGGGCTGCTAGAACCAGCGATTTACTTATTGTGGTATTTACAGCGGTGGGCTTGAACCTAGGTCTTCCACACCCAAGCCCACCACCTTCGTGTTGTTCAAGGACTTTAAACGCATCCACATTGACCACATTGATTCAGTTAGTAGTAGGGATAAGATAAGAAACAAAAACAAACAACAACAAACAAATGACATTTTCTTACACTTAGAAGCATAAAAAGACATTTAAGATGATTTCTACCAACCTGCACAGCATGTGCTCAGCAGTCGCTGATTTACATGAGGTATTATTTGATTTTAATTGTATTCTGATGTTTTTTTTTTATAGAACTGAATTCTTACTTTACTGCAATTTTAAAAACATATTTATTTGGATTTTTTATTTTTCACTTCATGGTCATGCTTATATATCACTACAAGTAATTAACACAGTAATTAACGTTTCACCCCTTCTCTTCTCTTTCCAGAAGAAAACATATGCAAATCACTTGTGACAATAAACTTTAGGCAGGAGATGTGTTGGTAACAATCAGAAAATGATGTCAAGTATTTAATTATAAAGTCTGAGAGAGACAAGGACATTATCAGCCTGTTTTGGGTGGAGAGCACTGGTTTGATGAGCTGATAGCTCTTCACAACAAATATCATGTGTTTCGTCCTTAATACAGAAGTGAGTCAGTAAAGACCTTATGTTTCGTCACATCATGTAGTGTTAGTACAGGGTGAGTTAAATATAAACAAAAGGGTATCAAAAGTAAAGCATATGCAAGTAATGACTTGCACAACTCAGATCCCGCTGAGTTTAGATCCACCACAGCGGAAGCACTCCTAGTCCATTTGGTGAAAAATGTGGCATTGCAAAAAGCCTCAGCAGCTGGATGAGATGGGATGGCTTTATTGGTTGAGGCTCTGGAGTGGCAGTCATTCTCTCTACTGGGGAGCTCAGCTTGCTTTTTGTCAGGGTAGGGAAGCCTTTTTCAGCTGAAAGTCACCCTTCTATTTTTGATATGCAGCTCTGTTTCTGTTCATCACTAAGAGCGATTGGAGAACGAACCTTTTTCAAAACCTCTCAATCATGTGCATCTACTAAGATAAAATTCCACCCATCAGCCCATTATCTACACCCGCTTACTCCTTCTTAGGGTCACGGGGGTCTGTCAGAGTCTATCCCGACGCATAGCAGGCAAAAGGCTAAGATAAAATTCTTATAATATAAATTATTGCTGCAATTCAAAGACTGCCTCTGCTCACCTCTGCCTGTGCTAAAGTACTGTGTTAATTGAGCAGCTTGACCCACTTCAGAGCTTTCCTTTATCAGTGCTGGCCTTGTGTTTCATCAGAGATATGTTGTGTCACTTTGTTCTCTGCAAAAGACCTTCAGTAATACCTGTAGCATAATGGTTAGGGCCGGTTCTGCTTTGCCTGGGCCAGAACCGCTCAACACCGCTGATTGAACGCTGAATCCTTAATTAATAATGTTAATTCTGAAGGAGACTGTCAGGCTATCCGTCTGTAAAAAATAATCAGCCTGAAACAAGTCAATTGAGATGTTTCAGTCATCTGTTTGAGTTAAGTCTTTGATGTCTTTATCAAGATAAGTGGTAAAAAAAATAATCAGATTGATGGATAAAGGGATAACAATAGATTTAGATAGTCAAAAAATACTTAATCAAGCAAAGCAAAATTCTCAAATACAGCTGAAGACTTCAAAGTAAAGAGCTTATTGGCTTATTACCTTAAAGAAGACATAGATTCCCCTTTTTTTCAAAATCTGTCACTATTTCATGAAATTTCAATGAAATATCTGTGATGTGCTTTGGTGAAAGTGCCACAGGCAAACAATTGCATATTTGGTTTTTTTACTCCTTCAGTCGACTCCTCGTGTCTGTAAGATGCGCCTCTTTTTTTAGATTAGTGTCATGGTTTGGTGCAACCTGTTCAAAAGGTGCAGCAAATGAATGATGTGAAGCTGGGTGGGAATAAACCTGGAAAGGCTGGCTAATACCTCTCTGATGTGTGTCTGTGATGATACAGTACTCTGCAAATCTGAACCGCTTTACTGAATTATATATTTTCAGACTTTGGCAACCCAAAAGAAAAGTAACATAGTTGTGCTATGCAGCATGATTTAGCTACCGAGGGCTCCTCACCAGCAACATGCAACACACAGCTGGTACATTTTTGTTTTATTTGTCGTGCTGTCAGTTGCACTAACAGACTGCAGCAGTCAATCAGCCTGCAGCTCGCAGACTGATGCTCGTATGCTTGCCTGAATGCAACCGGTCTAACACCGCAAGCAGCGGCTGGAGTGACGGTGACTCCGAGCAGAGCTCATCTAGCCCTTGTTTCAGCCAAGCGCCAACCATCTAACTTCTGTGTTGAGGCTCATCCGGGACTGAGAGTCGTTTCAGTTCCTCCACTGGTCGCTAGAGGCTGACTCCAGAAGCAGCTCAGTCTCCACTGACGCTCATGTTGAAACGTCCAGCTTTAAAGCAGAAGTAAACATATTTACTTCTCTCAACAGTACAGTATATTCTTCTATAAATGTCTGCCGGCAGCTCTGGAGATTATTTTTCTGAAACCAAAGTGTCACATGACCTAATGGTTCTTCTTTTGTTTTTTACAGTCTATCGTTTCAGCTCTGAGAGAGCTATCCTTAAAATGAGGACGTCTGGACAGATGTGATCAGAATAAATGCATAGCAATATTGATTAACATCGTGGATTAGGATAAACTAAGCCAGGGAAGCCACGCCCACCTCATGTTTCAGACCGGAGCTAATAGACAGAGATGCAGAGAGCATCACTGGGAGGTCCAGAGCAACATTGACCTTGCTCTCATGTTTTCTCTCTGTGGGTTTTTCGCCAAAAGGGACGTACTATAATTCCCTGCGAAGATGTTAAAATTAAGCCACAGTGAGTCAGGTCTGACCTGACAGTATGTACTTGTAAGGGTAAAGGTTCAAGTCGGAGTTTGTATAATGCCGTCTATAATAGAAAGAATGCCCCAATAAAGATAGCAACATTAGCTTGTGGGCATATGTGTGTGTGTGTGTGTGTGTGTGTGTGTGTGTGTGTGTAGTTATAGTTCAGGAGCTGAGCAGAGAATGTCATGCAGCCAATTAAAAGTGTTCATTAATGCTTTGTTAGACAACGCTCCAGCTAATCCCATCGTATGGCAGGGGCGATAAGGGCATTTTCCACTTTTACTGCCCTGCCCTGCCCGCCTGTCTGTCTGTCAGTCCTTTGGGAGTAGATATGTTATCATTTCTGTTTTGTAAAAGGTGAACAGAAGACTGACAAATACTCTGACTCGTGTTTCGTGCGGTGTTCTATTGAAGCTGAAGGACACTCCTGGTTTCTGTCCAAACTAAGAAACAAAATATAAGCACATAGTGCTCCACAGTGACATTATGGGACTTTTTTTTATCTGATTCAGTGTCCCAGTCAAGAGAGGATAACATTATTTTTTTTGTCCGTATCTAAATATACTGTAAATAAGCTTATGTATACATGGATGTGCACCACACTATACTGCTAGTGGAGTAGACATGGTTTGTAGTTGCTGTTTTTATTCCTCTGTTTTTGTGTTTGCTACTGGAAGCCTTGGTCAAGCTGGCAGAGAGAAATACAGATTACCATTTTTAGCACGTGTGTGCGTGTGTGTGTGTGTGTGTGTGTGTGTGTGTTTGTTGCTAGGATGGTGATTTCTAAGCTGCAGCTATCTCTGCTAGACTGGAGCTGTCAGAGTCGCTCCACTCATGACTGTGTCATCACCACCACTCACACTTCTACTGCCGCTGCAGATACATCTGGATCTGCCTCATACAAATGTGTTTTTATATATGTCACTTCTTGATTAGTCTTACATTTATTGCAATTTTGCAAAGGTGAGCTAGCACCTCCGGAGGAATGCAAAAATAATATTCTTTACGTGTAAATGCAGGTAAAGCATGTGCTAAAAAGTGATTCCATATTTTACGATACAGATAGACAGCCTTATCGATTAAAGGAGAACAATGTAGAATACACATTCACACATAAGTATAATGGCAAGAAAACGTTTTATAGATAAACCTGACCTGCACAGAATTGGAAAGGGACTCGTATATAAGGTCGCTGCTGTTTAGAGAAAATGTGTGCACTTGGTTGCACAATATTCAAAGTAGTAAGAGATTTAGCCTCTGCAAAAATGAGCACTGGAATGTCCTCAACCTGTTCAGTAGTACATTTAGGAAAACACATATCTTTGTATTTGTATGCGTGATTGTCTACTTGAGCTTTTAAACTTGATACTTTGTATTATTTCCTGATATATTAAGATTTTCCGATTGAATCACATGAATGTTCGTACCCATTTTGGTCGAAGCGAATGATCCCAGCGTGGCTGATGCCTGGTCAGTGCATACAACTGGATGGAGTGTCAGCATCAATTCCTACCATTTGCATGTTTTGTTGTTTATATTCGGGGAAATGACTGCAGATATTAAGCCATGATGCACATATCTTACACACAACTATTCACAATATAGCTGGTGTTAAGCATGGTGCCTGAAACATGTTACTATTATCACTGGCTTACACTTGCAAGGAATGATAGAAAGAGCTAAGACGACAATACACTATAAATATTCTCTGTTCGTATATAATAATATGTTCAACGTGATTGAGCTGGCTGAAAAGCAGCAATGCATAGAAGCTAGTTCAGAAAGAGGACAGAATTGAGTTCTTCTCTCAAAACTATATTTTCACTCTTGGTTTGGACATGTTTTTAGGTTGTCACTGCTCTGCCCAGTCTTATGATTTGCTTCGGCTGCTTCATGCTGAATTGTGAAAACAACGCTGTATCTGTTGTGTTTATTTAATGCCAGTTCTACTGCATTTACCCCACTTCAACAAGAGAAGTTTTGCTGCTCATCTGTCAAAAGGTCAAACCAAAAAAGAAGCTTTTTGTGTGTATAAATACCATCTTTATATCAGAAAATGTTTATGCAATGTTCTGAAAAAAGATGACGAGACAGTAAAGAAAACCCAGTAAACAATGATCTACTTGGTAATTTAATTATTTCACTTATCCTTAGTGGCAGGGAGGGACTTTTCAACCTATCTGTAAGGGAGGGTGCAGTGATCCTGAGAAGAAAACTCACATCAGCTGTTTTTATCCTCAATCTTTTTCCTTCAGTCACTATACACACTGTTTAACCAAAAGTGAAGTTAGGAATGTAGACCTGTAAACAGACATCAAAAGAAAAAATCTCAGAAGGAGTCCAACATACTGCTGTTAATGTAGACCAAACAACCCTTAACAGAGAACCCAGTTATCTCATACAATTGGAGCCCAACCTAGAATACCTTAACAGAAACATTTGACTTTCCCAAGGCCATAAATCACACGTGGACCAGTTGGACAAAAACTCCCAATTCATCATTTATCTTTGTTGTTATTTTGACTGTAAGAAGAAGCTGGAGAACCTGCAGGAACCCACACAAACACTGGCACAACATGAAAACTCCATGCAGAAAGGCCCCAGCATGGATTTGAAGTGGAACCCATCTAGCTGTGAGGAAACAGTCCTAACCAACATGCTGCAGTGTAAAAAGCCCCGGGGAAGTATAAGCAATAATATCAACCGATCTCTGTTGAGTTGAGCTTTACGTGCTCTCGTTCAGAGGGGATGATCAGAGTCTAGATTTAAAATTACATCCCTGCAAATATTCATTTTATATTCACAATTGTTTAATGATTCTTTCTTTTCTGACTTTGAGGAGTTAGAGATAGTATAGGAGTATAGGAAGTCAGTCATAAAACACATTATTACGGTAATATAAAATAAGAAGAAACAATATTGCACAAAACCTCCATACTAAAAAACAAAAACTGAATGGATTTGTGAACTCAGCGAAAATAAATACGACATTTATATTAACATATAAATAAAGGTTGATGTTCTTGACAGTGTAGTCAGTTCTAATTTTTGCTTTCCCTTTTTCTTTGGCCTTTCAGCGTTCCTTTTTTAATTAAATCGTTCAAATCAAAAGCACGAGCAAACCATGCGGTTCTTTCACCGAGCCTTTTTGAATGACTTGGTGGCTTTTTTTGATTCCAATAAATGTATGCGAACTGCTGCACGGCAGCAGGGGGATGGATGGCGCATTGTGACTGGGAGGTGTTGGCTGTCAGCCAGCTCCGCTCTAGTCTCTGCTGGCACAGATTTCTCTGCAGGTGTCTTGAGGATATTACAGTGGCAGCAGAAAACCATTTTGTCAGATACTGTCAGCTAAGTTTACAGCCAACATCTCTTGTGGTGATGGAGCTGATTGCATATTCATTTCTACTTATGTAATAAATAGGCCATTAGCATAATACTGAGCAGTCGGTATCATGTGTGACCATCATTATCACCAATGGACATTTAAAGAGCATTTATATACCTTTTAAGGTGGGGCATGGGGTCATGATTATCCCATTAACTGTTGACAGCACTGGGATTTTAAAGAACAATGTTTTGGGAATAAGGGAGAGAGAGTCAAGTGGATTAGGGATGCATTGTAAATGACTGCAAAAGACATGATGCTGACATTATAATCTATAGATCTTTATTTATTTCGCTGATAACATATATAGCAATCATGCTTTTTCATATAACACCATCTAAAGACATTTATTATATGTATTTTTACATAGAATATTTTACATTAGGCCCATGAAACAGCTAGAAATATACAAAACAATATTCTCTGACCAGACTTTTCTATGATATTAAAATTATATCCTTATTATTACTCTAATGCTTTTTTTTTGTTATCATTATTATTGATATTATTATTATTGTTTTTTTCTTCTTTTACAGTTAAGAAAGATGTGCCTTTGTTTCTGTGATGATATTGTTTCAGAAAGCAGCACATAATATTGCTTCTTTTTTTTTTTTTTTTTTAAATCCAACATTTAAGCAAAATAAAAGAAAACCTCAGGTGGTACAGACATTCACAGATACATGTATTACACAGTCCAGTTTACAACATCATTCAAGAGAGAAACTGCATTATGGTATTGTTATACAAAATTCATGGAATCTTTTTCTTGTCATTGCACATTTTAATTCACATATCTTTAAAAGAAACAAAAGAATGCTAATGAAAGAAAAAGAAAAACAGGACTGTTTCAACCTGATTCCTGTCGCATGTAGCTGCCACAGAAGCAAACTCTCTTGATCCCTCTTTATGGTGATATCTGTGCTCTGCCTTGAAGTCAGCATCTATACGTGGGTTTTTTATTTTTTTAATCACTGAGCAAACTTGATATGTTAGAATAGGCTTTCATTTACCCTATTAAATGGAATAGTTTTACTGGTGTTGACCTACACAGTACCTGGCTGTGTTCTGTTGCGTTTAACAGTGCTTTGTCGGCTTTGTTCTCTGACTGACTGGGAAGTTCTGTCTCCGAATCTGTACAGGAAATCAGCACTTACCACAGAGAAAGAACACAGTATGGCTTCACTAAAAAGGAAAACAAAATAAAAAAAAAAAAACAAACAAAAAAAAGGCCATAACAGATGATACACACCAGCAGACAGTACACACAGAAAATAGGCAACAATTTGGATCAGCTTTTGAATGTGTGCAAGAACGTTTTTTATACTGAGTCTTTATGTCTGTGACTTCGTGTTTTGCTGCTGCTAAAGGCAACGCGTTGAATTTATGGGGGCAAAAAAAGAAATTAATTAAAATAGTTGGAAATTGATAGTTACATTTCTTTTTAATACAGCATTAAATGTTTTAGTATATAAGGGCTGTATTTGAGACAATTTGGTCACCTCCATCATTGTTCCTGAGGAGTGGCTTTCTAAAAAGATATAAAAGTAAATGTATCCAGTCAAAATAGTAGAATCTATCATAGAAATCCATTTCACTACTTCCGATGCAGCACACCAGCCATGGCAGCTTATTCATTGTCCTGGTTAAAGTAACAAATATTATCTAGAAATGGATTGTTGCACCACAAACCCCTCTCACCACTTAACTGGTTGCAAGTCACATGAAAGTTTTACTTTTTTTTTTTTTTTCCAAATAAACGAGCTCCTTCTGAGCTGCAGAGTGCATAGTGCAAATGTGGGAATTTTAGTGGATTTATTACTAGAGGTGGAGATTTATAAATTCAACTTGTGCTTGTAGGCGGATTATGCGCTCTTTTTTCCTACTTGTACCTGTTTTGCACTACTGCATCACGAGTGGTGCTTGATTTAATCCATATATAGTCCAATGTCTGCACTAACTGTTCAAACTATGGCATGATTTTGGTCCTTCTTGTTCTCACATATAGAAAATCACCTAAAAAAATGACTCTACAAAATGATTCAGACAACATACAAAGTCAGTGTAGAAAACAAAGAAACAGTTATAACAGTCTCTTGCTATGTATTCTCTATAAGTTATTTTTGCTGTTGTCACAGGTTTCAGTCATGCCTATAACACATTGGATGCTTCAAAATGCCACACTTTAGTTGTGCTTTTTTTTTTTTTTAATGTAGCCCATAGAAGTGGGAGGTAAACATTTCAGGTGAAGTGCAGGATTCTGCAGGGAAGTGACAGATCTGAGAAATTATGGTTTACACATACAAGCAGATTTGGCCTTACCTGTTGCACATTCCCATATTGTCTTTGCTTTAAATTAGTCAGTAGTCAGCCTTTACAATGTTATATATATGTGTGTGTGTGTGTATATATATATATATATATATATATATATATATATATATATATATATATCCATCTCCAATACTGCATTCATTTATTTAATGTATAAACAAAATAAATTTTAAGCAATAGTTTTTTTCTTTTGTACAGTAAATAGAGCTTAGTAGATTAATAATTATCTTCAAAGTACAATGCTATTGAATCAATGTGGGCCTCCAGATTTAAATTATGCATATTCAATATACAGTAATTTCCTAAGTCACACTTCCTTTTTCTAAGAATACTATGTTTTTGCATAATGAAATACATAATATCACATCAACTTTGCTGGGTAATTTGTTTATCTCTATATCTCTGTATTTTACAAATAGACAAACAGAAATCCCCTTAAAAATAACTGTGTAATCAGGTTGGTTTCACATGTCCCCAGGAGGTAGGTGAATGAAAGCAGACGTAGAAGTCTAGTGGTTGTTCCCAACCTTGATTACGATGGAGTGCCGATCCGGCCGTTCAAACTGAGAGACAGGCAGAGCTTATTAGATGTAGGCTTCCTCGCTGGCAGGGTTCTGATTCTGGTTTTCTGCCTGCTGGTCCGGACCATTTTCCTGAGCCTTTACCATTACCAGAGGCTTGATCATCATCCTCAGGCGCTGAGAAGAAAATCAGTAACACCGGTGTCACTTAACTCCGAACATTAAAATGACAGATAATATCCTACACTAGAACCCAGAACCCAGCAGCTACACGCCCGTGGCCAAAAACCCATCAGGAGGAGAAGACCCCATGGGCCAAGCTAACCCAACATTTTATATCTGAGGTTGTAAAACTTTGAGTTTTTCAAATGTTCCCAGCTATGTTGGAGCCAGGCACTTCACGATCCATTTTTCATGGAGTGTTTGCGAAACTAAGCGTCCGCTTGGGTGTAGAGCTCTAATCAGCTGCCTGATTGCTACAATTAGACAATCAGCCATCAGCTGGCACTGCCGGATTTGACACCTGCATTTTGACCCTGATGGGCTCAGTTACACCGCCTGCAATTACGGCCCATTTATTCTGTCAATGGTGGCTACATCTGCCCCCGGGGACTGCATAGATGTACGCCACTTGTTCAGTACCCTGTGGACGACTGCAAGTTAAAAAGCTTTTAATGTACACGGTATGCCAAAACGACATTAACTGCCATCGATTGTGACTGTCAGACCAACAAACAGCATTCCGTTATTGTGCTGCACACAAATGAGTGTAATTTGCCGAGAACTCAGAGGCTGTTAAAGTGGAAAGTCATCAAAAATTACTTCATAACTAATTAAAAAAAAATTCTCTTTCCCTAATCCTTTTATCACTGTACTGCTCTTCATTTCACTTTATTATGTCTTTATTCAGCATGCTTGTGTGTTTGCTCATTACAGAGCCACTGAATCACGACGCTACACAGAACAGAGGCACAGAGGGCTAAGCTCAGCATTTCCTTATTTGTTGCTGGGCATCTTTTAGCTTTTAAATTATACATTTAATTACACATGTTTTACGTTTCCCTAATATATTTTTTACTTGTGGCTGTAGATGCTATAGATTCTGGGATAATACACTTTTTGGTGAAATCTTCATCCAATCTTTCTTACAATTGTTTCTATACATTCCTGAGGACTTGTGCATTGTTCTGATACTATACTGACATACACTGAGCGATAAAAGTTTGGCTCAAGGAAAAATAAAAACGAGAAAAGAAAATGTCCAGTAATCCATTTGAATTCTCTCAACCCAGCGTTCCTTGATATGGATTACTCCAGGTGGAATACGAAAAACGTCGGTACAGTGATGCACAGGTTCTTGTCTGCAATAGCATCTTAATATTTATATATTAAAATTTATTTTTCTTAATCCTTAACATTACAACATACATCCTAAGTATCTAAATCAGTTCTTAATCTTTCAGTCCAACATTTTTACTTTGTGAGAAAAATGTGCAACAAGTGTTTTTTTACTCAAGAAGTTAAAAAAAAAAAAAGGGTCAAACTTCCATGTTACTTTGTAAACTTACCTCTTTATATGTGCCTTTGAGTGTGAGGAACATGTAGCCCATGTAACCTGGGATGAGGATCATGGAGGAGAGGGCCATGCACCAGCCAACCCCTTGACCCCAGCCTGGGAACACATAATCGCCCATAGTGAGGGGAACCATCTGGACTGCACTAAACAAGAACACACCCTGCACAAGAGACAGACAAGAGAACACATTTCATTATGTTTTATCATTCAGACATTCTAATCCAAGCAAAACTGTACAACTATAAATGACCAAGCATTATTTTTCCTTTTAATTATGATATTTTGGCCTTAAAAATGCATACGTGAAATCACTACCCTTTTGGGAATAATTCAATATCTCTCATTCAAATCTAGTTAAATTAAAAAAAAAAAAAGAAAATGCTGCAGTGTTGTTTTGCACACGCAGCACTTGTTTTAACATTTAACTACTTTGAATAGTAAGGACCAAAATAGATTAAATCTGTCAATAAAGGGTTAGAAAAGGCATTTTTGTTTGATACTCTAATCTGCTTTGGCGTTTGTATCACCATTACCAAGGAATTACACTCACAGTTAATGAACCCAGGCAGTAAATAAACTGTCACTGATTGTGCAGCTCACAAGCTACAATCATAGTATAGCTGAGCTCAAAAGGCTTGTCCTTATAATGTAAATAGTTTTTATTACAGCATGAACTTTTGCCCCGGGGAACACTTACAGCAACAATAAGAGGAGTGAACACGACCCAGCAGGCCTTCCACCACAGACAGGGCCTGTAGCCAACCATTTCTTCGATGTTGTCATAAAATTTATTCACACCTGCAACCCCAAAAACAAGCATGATGAATATATGTGTCTTTCCTGTCTGTAATTAATCACCTCAGATGCGGTACTGCACTCTTTTACAGTTTAGAGCTTGACATTCCTGTTGAGAGCTCTTAGACTTGCATTGTTTTTAAGGTCTAAAGAAAGTCTTTACATTGCAGACGAACGTGTTGCTCACCGTAGAACCATGAAATTGAGATGCACTCAAAGAAAACCAGGAAAAGCAGTGACATCCCACTTGCTGAGTAGTAGTCAAACAGCTTAAACACATACAGTCCTCCCTGCAAATGAAGAAGAGGAAGGCAATATAAAAGATGATGGAAGACAGGAAAAAAGACACAGAGGAGGCGTTTATGTGGACATGCGGGACTGTAAGAAACTGGTGAAGTGGAATAATACACTATTAAGAGTGCGAACACCGCTGACTGGGATGCATGGACGGTAGAGGCTGCTTATTGGCGTGAACAGAAACGATGTCTGCCAGGTGAGAGATTTGCCACGAACAAGACCACTCTAGATTTGCTTAAAAAAACGTCAGTTTCAAGTCAGTTCTTTGTTTAAAAAAATCCGTGGATCAGCTCAAAAATGCCTCTTGCAGTTTGTCAGTTTGTCCTTTCTTACTCTGTGAAGCTCGGTTACTTTACATTTACAGGAGTTGGAGTAGGTTGGTGTTGGTGTGGTATGATGGGAATGCTGTGTAGCAGGACCAGAGGGATACGACAAGGTTTTAATCTTTGTTTGTTGAGCTTGAACTACCACTGCACACTCAGGCCTCCAAACTGCAAGTGGATTGATTTGCACTTCTGCTATATAAATATATAAAAAAAAAAGAAAAGAAAAAGCTTGCTGATTCAGCAGTAATTTTACAGACTGTTAAGAAAAACAACACATCATTTACTCCCTCAGAAATCTCTTTAGACATGCTGGATTAGAAGATAAACAAGAAACATGTATGCAGACATATTAAATTACGGTTTGAACTGGTTTGTAACATTAAAGAAATGTATGAAAGAAAGTCTGCAGAGCAGGAGAGACGTTAGAAAATGTGAATAATTCTAATACAGGAGAGGTTTATTTGTGTTGGTCAACGCTCATATTATCCTATGGATACATTTTAAACATAAGCAGATTAATACTAGTATTTGTTCAAAAATTTGTGAATAAATATCTTAAAATAAAAAAAAAGATGAATACACTTCTTTTTTCAAACCAATATAGTACAATTATATTAATTTCATTATTCATCAATTATCATTTAACTCAGCCAACTCTTGCTCCAGTCATTATTTAAAAATGCTTATATTTCAGGGTCTGGGCCCAAACTTCCCAACGTCTCACAGATTATGATACTGAGAGTGATCCACAACAACTTGACCTGATCCTCAGAGTCACAGCCGCTAGGAGGATGCTGTGGTGGGGGTGGGGGTGGCGGTTTGGAGCAGCAGCAAGCTTGGCAAGGCAGCGATGGGCACTGTTCGCTTATTGAAGTAGACAAATGAACTAGAGTGTGTAACTGGAATGAACAATGTAGAAAAATACATTGTTAACAATAATGATGGGATGTTCTGAATTGCCTTCATCATACCCATAAGTATGAGGTAGACAAGTGAGCTGCTGCTGTGGCGTGGCCCCGCCCCCATGTATGACTGTATTCAGCATTAGTTGTGTAGCACCATTGCTTGCTTCAGTATCTGAAAAGTTGACCTTTTCTGAACTCGGGTGCAATTCCTCCCACTGCTACAAAATGAACTTGGAGTCCAACAACATTTGACTTCACCGTATTCAAAGTTAGTGGACAGCAGCATTTTTTTTAAAACTTATTTTACAACTTACAATCTTATTCCGATTCTCTTATAAGCCTCCAGGCGACTGTTGTTTTTAATTAATTGTTCAGATTTTTTTTTTGTTGCTTGCTGGCTTCTTTGGATTAAAGGTTGTTACACTTAGGCACTTGGTTAAAGTTAGGAAAACATGAGTAAAGAGTGAGACCAGGTTCTTTATCCCATTGACACTTTGGATTTTGACCTATTTATTCATTTATTTGTTCATTTGTTTATACTTAGATGCTGTTTTGATATCAGTGCCTCTTAGTGAACTGAGTGGTAAGTCTTACAGGCTAACAAGTCAACAACTAAGGTTAAGTCATCGCTTGCTATGAGATTGAACAAAAGTGAATCATCCTTTTACTAAGCAAAAATTAATAAAGTAAACAGAATAGGATTGAAATAATAGCGATGTGATGTAAAGTTCTTTGACCTACTCAAATTTTTTTTGTGTGTTTACAGAAAAAAGGCAGTAATGAGTCAGAGTTGTTCCGTTATCATATTTACCTGTGTGATGTTGGACAGGCCGATGATGTAAGACACAAGGCAGACAACCGCAATGAAGATCTCTCTGCGCTTCCGGAGGACCAGAGGAAATTCATCCACCAGTGCAGTGATGAAGCCTTCCACAGTGCAGAACTGCGCAGATTCAAAACTGCGTTACTATTACAACCATCGAAAAGGCTTAATATATAAGAGCAAACAAGTAATGGGAAATAACAAAACTTTACACTTAAAGTGATCACAAAGGTTTCCAGTAATAAAGCAATTGAATTCTGGGATCAGGTGTGAAAATCTGTGAGTTATAGCTTAGAAAAGTGATTCAATTTAAAACGTTTCGCCCAAGTCAAAACTAAAGGTGACCATTTGTCTCGGGTTATCATCACCTGGCTGTCGATTCCCAGCATCAGCAGCATGGAGAAAAAGAGTATTGCCCAGAGAGGAGAGATGGGCAGCTGGGTGACGGCCTCGGGGTATGCCAAAAACGCCAGGCCAGGTCCTAATGTAAAACAAATTACACTTCCTTCTAATATACAGCATGGAGACTGTATATTAGCTTTGATTGGTGTGGTTATCGCTCAAGAGTTTAAAAAAAACGTCGATTTCAAACGTAAACACCATTTTGCTGAATGCACCTTGGGGTTATAACAGAAAAAGATACTGGCTAAAGTGGAAGTTAGAAAGACTGAAAGCGTAAACTGTCCTTCAAAGTAAAGTAAAGCACAGCGTGAGACTGAAACTTGGCTTCATGCAAAATACAAATAAAGCATTTCCCTTCTAATGAATATAGACATTTAAACTTACAGCGTACAAAAGAATATAATCTTTCCTACTATAAGTGTAGCATAGTCAGCTTCTTCTATCCAGATTTCTCTTTTCTTTTGAACTATTCTTTCACTCGGGATATTTGATGCTTGTGCTTGTTGTTTCTATTGAGCTTCAGCATTGATTGCAATTACCTGAAGCTGCCACATCAGCGATGGGTCTCTTTGTCACATTGGCCATGAAGCCCACAATGGAGAAGATGACAAAGCCGGCAAACATACTGGTGAAGGAGTTGATGCAGCAGACAATGATAGAATCTCTGTAGGGCAGAGACAAAGCACAAGGCAGCCATTTCCATGCCTGTATCAATTCCTTATCAACCCGTCACACATTGTGGAGCGGCATAGGGGGAAGGGACGGGAGCGATGGAAAGCCATTTTGCATCTCGCAGCAGAACAGCAGCTGAATACGTTCTTTTTTTTTTTTTTAACAGACCTAATTCTTTTTTTTTTCTATGATTTCTAGCAATTTTAGAATAGTTAGAAGCACAGACGCACGTGATTGTGTTGCTGATTACTGTAATTTGAAGATGACAGGGTATGACTTTTTGTAGGGAATCTACGAAATGCCATTAAAAGTATGCAGAATAAAAACAACACATTCAGCCAATCTAAATAAATACCAGTACAACTGGAGAGCCACGCAGCCCTAAAACAACAGGCACACTATTTTATTATAATCACAGAAACCAAAAAACAAAGACAACGTATGCAGATTCTCCGTAAACAAATATCATATTTACATGGTCAGCTGCAGGTCGATGGGGAAATTACATTTTAAGTGGAATAAATAAACCTTAATGCATCCCATTTTTTGGACACCTACCTGTATACATTGTTATTGAAGGGATTGTAGCTCCCGAGAGCAATCAGAGAACCTAATCCCAGCCCATAGGAAAAAAAGATCTGCGTGGCAGCATCGAGCCACACCTGGCACACAGAGATTAGAAGAATTAGAAATGACCAACGACAAACTCTCTTCCTGCTTTTACTATTATTATTATTGTTATTATTAATGATGATACTACCACTACTACTACTAATAATAATAATGACAATAATAATGATACCAAGATAATAACAGGGGCATAAAACTTTCTTGTCTCATGTCAAGGTGTAATTGAATAAGAACAGAGAAAATTTAAGCTACAGTCAACTGGATGTTTTTGTAGTGTAAGCCACGCAGTTAGAGTTGACTGTTGCTGACATTATCTGTGGATATTAATGCTCATGCTGCATGCTGGTTGTGGATTTATCTGAATGAACGCTCCATAAATCTCAGTGGCACGTTACACTTCTTTTAACATGACTTGATGCCGGTTCAGGAAGAGACCAATTGCATCACTCCGTCCTGTCAACAGTATTTGCAACCTTGCCTCACTTTAGCCAGAACACGTCCCCCTTAGAGCTCAGCTTATCATCTGCACGCACTCGTGTTGTTGAGGTTGCGGAGTACCTGTTTGTGTTCTCGAACGCATCACAAAAGACAGTTTACCTCAGACTGCTTAAGTTTTTCAAAGTCTGGCGTGATGTAGAAGAGAATCCCATCGATGGCACCAGGTAGACTGACGCCACGGCAAAAGAGGATGAACAGCATAAAGTAAGGGTATGTAGCCGAGAAGTACACCACCTGCGATGTACAGAAGTAATGTTAGAAAAGCTTTCAATATCAGCCTTTGTTAGCACTTAGAGCGAACGCTTGTACTTGGAATATGCACTCCCCTCCTCCTCTCTAGGTCAGAAAAGAGTGGTTAAACTGTTCAACTTGTCAGTCTATTGTGTTACTGTGGCACCTTCCCCCCGGCACAGCACCGTGCCCTAGTCAGAAATCCTCATAAGGCAAGATGACCCCAGAACGAGAGGGTTCAGGACACTCCCAGTGAACTAGTTCCCTCCTTACCAGAGCGGTTTTACTCCAGTGTTTTCAAACATTGTTCATGCTATCCAAGATTAAATCTACAGGAAAAGGGAATAATCAGTGGTGGAAATGCTTTTATTCTTTTTCTGACATAAAAAGATAAGGATAAGTCTTTTTTCCTGTGAAGAAAGTGTGATGCTCATTGTTCACCGTACAGTAAACTGTATGAATTTATTAAAAGGTGCTGTGTTTTTATATCAATTTTTTACTGATTCTTTCTAAATGGAAACCTGCAATGGCCTGGAAAACAAAAAAGCTCACAGAATGACGGTGTATTTAAAAACAGGTAATACAAAATCTTGTAAATTAGATTGTTTTGGGTTTTTTTTATCATTGTGCTGTGCTCATTTTTTTTTTTTTGTCCTCTTCATTTACTCACTTTGCCAGTCCAGCTGACTCCCTTCCAGATACAGAAATAGACGAGCACCCATGCAATGGCGAGTGTGATAGCCAGTGGGATCCTAACCTCCCCAGGCTTCTCCAGACCATCGGTCAGCTGGTGCATGTTACGTCTGCAAGGAAAGAGTAAAGTGCTTTTATAATAATGCACAAGGGCATGGGTGATCTCATACAAGTACCGTGCATGGAGGCATGCTCAAATGTGCATACTTTTCTGAGTATTCACAAAGAGACTATCTTTAGCTTTCTTTTCTCACTCCTGAATCTTTTCAGATGCGGCACAGTCAAAGGAATGCATGACTAAATGCTTTTTTTCTTTTAGGGTTTGTTTTGGGCAATGGATTGTGTGAAAGATTTTTTTTCTTTTGGTGCCCTGCGCAAGATAGCTGTTAAAGGACTTTATCATCACATACAAATGACTGAGTAAGACTCTGACCCCCTGCTTTGACCCCTCCTCATGCACACAAGGGTATATGGCCTCGCCAGGTTTCATAGTTCACATTAAAGCCATATCACCAGACTCCGAAAGCTCAACTTACTCCCAGAACTCAACCACAGCGCTGGTGAGGTTTCTGGTGTCTGTGATGCTATAGTTGACATAGCATCGGTCTGTGTTCCAGGGATTGCCACAACTCTGCCACGGCAGCTCCTGAAATTCAAAGAAAAACACAGAGACCGAATCAGCTCTTTTTAGTTGGACCACTCTCCCACAACTGGGTTCCATTCTCTCTGGCTGTCAAGCAGCCAAGACCGTGATGCTCATTCAGGACATTGAGATTTCATGCTTTTCTTAGAAGACTGAATGCTTCATCGTAGAATGCATTTATCAATACCTTGTACAAAGTGCTAATTATGTGGGAAAGGAAGTAATAAAAGTCATACTCAGTAAGGAGTTTTGTATCCTTATGTAAGAGATTCTGGCATGCTGCCTGAGACTTAAACCGTGGTAAATTACAGAGTAAAGATTCATAAAGAGAACAACATCCGTGCTTTTGATGGAAAAGAATTTTCAGAAGTTACTATGAAATATATATCTTTCTTTGTGTGTGGGTGGGGCTGGGGTCAAAGATGGTATTTCAGGTCTAAAATACTCACAGTAGTGAAGGAGTTGTACAGATAGTAAATAGCCCAGGAAATGATTACTATGTAATAAATATTGAGCCAAAAGGACAGAACAGCAGCAGCCAGACCCACACCTGTAAGAAAACAAGCGTATTATTACACCTGTGCTGGAATAAAATCAGAGCAATATTAAAAGGTTCAGAACCTCCATGTTATGGCTGTCTGCTAAATTATTGCAAATAGCTTCCACTGCCAGCAATGTCTGCACTTGTTTCCAGCTGGCATTTATCACGGAGAAACATAGCTTAGCTCAGGGACTTAACAGTCAAGTTAAAGTGTTTACCTTTGAACATTGGGGCCAGCTTCCAGACGCCAAGACCTCCAATAGAGGTGTACTGACCAAGTGCCGTCTCCAGAAAGAACAAAGGCATGCCAGCAAATATGAGCGTCAAAAAGTAGGGAATCAAGAAGGCCCCTGAATGAGAAGTGAGAAGCAAAGATGTGTAAATGGCGAGACACCGTACCATTCATATTCACGATATTCCGATAAGTCATTTGGCAGACGAGGTATTTGGTTTCAGACTGCGCTACAGATCACAGCACTGCTTTTGCTTGCGCGCAATTACGCACGGCTATGCGGGGAAATGCGCTTAAAATCACATTCAATTAAAATTGTCCGAGTGCAAACCGTCGTTTTTTGATTTCAAGACCTTCGCATTTCCTCTGGTGTGTAGATAAACTGAAAATTGTCATAAAAAAAATAAAATAAAAAATAAATCCATATTACCTCCGCCGTTTTTCCCACACAAGTAAGGAAATCTCCAGACATTTCCGAGTCCGATTGCATATCCGACACATGAGAGAAGAAAGTCAAATTTTCCACCCCACGTTTCTCTCTCCGGTATTTCCTTTTTTGTCTTCTGCACCTTCACCACCAAGGTTTTAGGTTTGTCATTTGGCGTGGTGCTGGGCGCGTCATTTACAGTCTCTGTTAATATGTGTCCGTCTGATGCTTTGGTACCGTTGGTAGCCATGGTCACGATGTTTCTTGGATAGTCTTGACCAGAACAGAGATGGGAGTTTTAATACCGGTCCAGACAGGAGCAGCAGTTTATCCGTCCTGTGCTACTGTTCTCCACAGAATAGCGGGTGAAGACGAATAATCGGGGCTCTTCGGGTCTCTGCGAGTGATTAGGAGCGGAATCGGAGGCACCTTAACAACGATCCACCGAACCTGAAAACACAAATATGTAAATATTATAAAAAAGAAAAAAAAAAAACGAAACATGTCTGATGGGCGAAAGGTTGTTTGTGCTACAGATAAATAATCCACCCATTTTCCTCACCCGTTTTATCCTTTGCAGGGTCACGGGGGTCTGCCGGAGCATATCTCGGCTACAGATAAATAAATTTATTTCAAAAATTTCCTGAATCAGAAACTCAGACGAGTGATGGAGATCCAGAAGTCTACTTTCATTGTTTCGGATGTGGGCTGTATTAATACTAAAACAGTTTTTAATTAAAACGTGAATAATTATTTTCTAAGTTAATTACATTTTTTGTTTTCTGGAAAATGCATTTTCAAGTGGCAATTATATTTTACCGTAGCCTACTTGGGGGGGGGATTTTATGCAGCTGAAGCCAAATTGCATATTTATTGACATGTGAATAGGAAAAATAGAATCTGCTTCACTCTCCGTGAAACCCCCAGGACCAAATAAAATACTTCTCATGCACTAAGAATCACTTTTAATGGCCTGAAGTGAATCCATGTTGGAGGAAATTTAGAGCTTGTTCTTGTCCTTGATTCATTGTGCTCTAAATTCAATGGCCCACTTCCCACTGCTCCGGTAAGAGAGCACTGCAATTAAACACATTTAGGAGACAGACGCAATGATCATGTCTAATAAATCACCTGGGAGACTAACTGGATTGTCAGTTTCAGGTGATATTTTCACCCATTATCAGAATATTGCCAGGATAGAGATACAAGATTGCACATATTTACTCTCTCGAACTGGTCCGTTAGTAACAGTCGGAGCTGCTGGGTTGGACACATTTTTCCCACTTAACATCTTCATGTAGCATTGAAATTTACATGCCTATGCCATTCGTGAAATTTTTCTACAGCCTTTTTATTTTATTTTATTTTATTTATTTGAATATTTTCGTAAGAACGTTAGATAAATGCTAGTTGAAATTTGTATGCATGCAACATGCAGCGCGCTCCTCAGTTGGTGCGTAATTGAGAGGAGCGATACGAAGCGGAGCGGGAGCAGAAATGTTGTAATGGTTTAATAAACCTGTTTTACATAGTAACATCGATAAAATTCCAAGTTATTATAATGCTGTTTTCACATATTGACAAACCATACTGAATAATTATCATGCATTTCTTGTTTCATTGATAACAATTTCACCTTGCACATATTTGTATCGTGGCTCCAAGACTGAAGGATTGAAAAAGCCAAATGGCTCTGTGAGATTAGTCCTGGTCGACCTAAAGTGAAGTGGAGATGCATATCCACACTCTTTTCCAAATTCAGCGCTTCTGCAAATCACAGTTCCTAGATAGTTCTTACATGATTTTTTTTTAAAGACAAATCTTTTCCGTATTTTAAAAAAGCATTGTTGATGTACAATACTTACATTAAACTGCTCCTTATATTTTTTTTCCCAAGACGGGGATATCCAGATTTGGGGGGAAAAAAGAAAAAAAGTTACTTCCTTTCACAGGCAGTGAGTAAAACCAAGGTGGAAACTTTGCGTCCGATGACGGTGAAAAAATATGATCCTGAAGGTGGAATGATTGTGGCCAAATGCTTCTTTGAGGGCGAGGTGCTGTCCTTAAAGGAGTGGTGCTGAAAGAAAGGAGGGGAAAGAAGACGGGGACAGGAGCTGCCGCCGTCTGAGTTGAAGCGAGCAGGGACGTAACATGGAGCACAGGATCCTCGCTCTCATCTACATAGCGTCAATGTCACCTCAAAGTCGACCCACCCCAACTCCAGCATTTCCACCACTGAGATGGCAGCTGGTTTGAGAGGAACATCCTCTTGTCTCAAGGTTTTATATGCACTCCTGCAGTTTTTTTTCTCCTCTCACATCAGCAACTTTCTCTGTCCCACCCTCTCTCCTCCTTTCTGTCTCTTTAATGGGCCAGTTGATGCTATAGACTTTCATTGTTTACGTAGCAATTTTGCTTGGCCTCAAGTCAAGGTAACTAGATTCCATTAAAATGCCATTAACAGCCCAAGTATGAACTTGAATGACACATTTGAGTCGCTGACCTTCCATCGATTGAAATTCTAAGTTCTTCAGATCATACCAAAAAAAAAAACCCCAAAAAACGAGAGGCCACACTTTGGATAAATATAACATCAATACAATTGCAGAAACTCTAAAGCAGTGGATACAGTTGAAGATGCCAGTGGCTGGTGTTGCTTCTGGCAAAACATGATAAGAGGGCCCCAGCCAATAAAAGTAGTCAGGGTGTGTGAGATAAATTGAAAACAGTGCTTATAATCTTCTTAGCCTGCTGTCTTCCAAAATGAAATACCCTTGTGGAACAAACCAAATGAGCAGCCTTAATGCCAACTTTAACTCCCACATGAAGAAAGAATATTGAGGTCTCAGTGGGAGATTAGACTCTGTCATCGTTTAAAGTTATCAGGAGTTAAAGTTTGCGTTAAGGAGTTAAGAAGTACAGGTCTTGCTCGATTCTACTTAAGCAATTGTGATGCAATTGTGATGATAAATATACATTGTTGTGGTGATGATGATAGGCTTTTATGTCTATGTCTATTTCTTGGTGTAAATTTCTATTTTCTACATGACAAAGACAAGAGCTCCCCATCATTTTCCAATAACTCACAATGTGCAAGCACAATTAAAACCTCCCTCTGGGATTCATGAAAAAAAATATATATATTTTACTTCCATTGGCAAAGAAAAAAAAAAAAAAATCAAATGCATATTTTATAGTTTACCACAAGACCCGGATAGTCTCCTCTTCTTCTCACTTGTGCCTCTGTTTTCAGTCACTATTTTTTTTTTAATCTCCATCTTTGGTTCATTTTATCACTGTCTGCCACGCTGAAGGCTGTGCAATGCTGACATAGTACTGAAAAGCTGCACCCCCAGGGAAGAAAAGAAAGCCCAGATGGTGAACCAATGAGGGGTGAGCTAACCTTGTAATGATATGAAACAAAATTTAGCATTCCTAATCCCAAATGGCTGATTGGCCTGCAGGCTGTGGCACCTCTGAAGTGCAAAAAGCTTCCCATTAGCCTCCAGCTTTCATAAAGGGTGGGGTGAGGCGGGGGGAGGATTCAAAAGCTATCCTGACGTGAGAGCTGGTGGTGCTGTGCTCGTGGCGCTGGCCCCACCTGATGGCAAGTTTGTGTGCAGTGGAGCTTGTAATTACAGAAGGAGGTGGTAGTAATAGAGAATAGTGTACAGGGAAACACACGAGCAGACAGCTGGCCTCCTGTCAGTTTCACTGTTCAGTCATCAGGGACAAAAGTGATGCTCTGAAGTAGCAGAGCAGGTTGCTGTTCATGTGAGAAAGACAAAAGGGTGATGCAGATGGTTACAGTCAAATGACTGAAAGTCAGGTGCATCTACCGTGCATACACATGATACTCATAGTTGCACCTCCAACTTAAACTTTGCTTAAACTTGTTTGTTTGCTATATTCAGACCAAAAATTGGATCCTTCTGAAACAGTAGATCATCTTATCCATGATCGCAGAATGTGATCTGACATAGTTGAGGTAATTAGAGTTTTGCATGACTTGGTGTCAGGTAACATGTTGTCAGCTGAAACATGTTTATCATGGCAGAAGTTTCTAAATGGGAGGATCTCACCTGCTTAGTTAAATTGAGGTGGTGACCTTTTTGGTTAGGCGCTATTTATCATTATTACCTCATTGACCAATAAATCAATAGATGTTGAGAAATATGTCTAATAGATGACCTTCAGCGGCTAAATAAATGTCTCAGACAACAGAAACCCCATTAGGGAGAGGATTGGCTGGAATTGTGAGGTGTCACTTAGGGACTCGAAAAGCTGCTCTGCCATCACACATAGGAACACTTATGCCTAATATGAGTTTGAATTCCCAAAGTGAAAACAGCAGATGCCTTTAAGAGTGGTTCAGATGGAGAAAATACAGACTTCCAAATCCCGATTTATAACCAGGTTATGGCACACTAAGCTGACATTATGGATAAACACAGTAACACAGAGTGAAGCACTGGCGACAGATGTAACAATTCCTTGTGACAGCAATGTCAAGAACAAGTATCAGGATATCCTATTGAAATTCAATAGTTTGAAGCTGGAGGTAAGAAAGATATGGAAACTGAAGGCAACATTGGTGCCGGTGATAACTGGAGCAACTGGGCCTGTGACTCCCAAACTACTAAACTGAAATCACAATGACATGATGACGGAGCAGACTAACTCAAAGACAGTTACGTTTATTAAGTTTAATTGGCCTTGAATCCTTACATGGTTCCTGTCTTACCTTTGGTGGCCTCAATGGAAATGTATAATGTTCTGGGAATCTGAGCTGAAGTGAATAGTCTTTAAGGTCTTTCTTTTGTGAACCATGATTATTTTTTTCAATATGTCTAGTAAATGTGTAGAACACTTGAAAAAAAACACATGTGCACTGTTTTTCAATTAGCCTTAAATAACCCAGTCTAAACCAATATACATCACATTTTTATATTTACATACATTTTTCTTCATGATGCACCTACAGTAGTCCATCCAGGTAACACTACCAGTGATACCAACATTTTCTACAGACCAAGGTAATGTTATGACTTAAACAAAAAAAAAAAGAATACTAACTCGAATAAAATATCAGATTTTAAATGGGATGTTATTGTAAGGCTCATCTTTATAATCTTTATCATCTTTGATAATCTTAAATATGTGATTGTCAGGAGATACAGATTGAAAAGTAAAGACAAACATTGAGAAAGACAAACAGAGCAGAAAGCTTGAACTGCAGCTTTTCCCTGTCTTACAATCCTAAAAAGCCCCAGTTCCTTTCTGCTGTGGAGAGGGAGGGACCAGTTGTCAGGACCAGTTATGTGTAACACTTTAGCCCCATAGAATGTGTTTTGGTTCTTCATTGGTAAGGCAGTCAGGTAGGATGATGCTGGGCCTCTCCAGAAGAGCCTCGGCATACCGTTTCCGCTTACACTGAAAAGATGGAGACAAGTGATGTGTCTGTTGCCGGGTGATATACAAAAGGAACCCTGGGTGCGTTTTTATAAAAGGGAGGCTGGAAACACAGCCGCAAAGTAAAACAAATATTGGCATCTGCCCATGCCTCCCACTCTTCTCATTCCCTGTGAGGAATTTAGAAGTCAGTGACTGAGCTTGTAAAAGAAATGCAAAGACAAATAGTTCCAGACAAGCAGGTTTATGCTTCAGTGTGACAACATCTTTAAGAACTTCATGGCCCATAACAAAAGCTTGGAAAAATTTAAATGCTTACTTAACCCCAAAGCATTTGATGGATAATGCAGAGAAACAGATTGCATCACGCTAAATATAATAATGATAATAATAAAAACAAAAAAAACATGTGCTGTACAAGTTGGATAGAACACTGACTCAGATAGTGCGTTTTTTTCTGTTGCAAAGCACAAAGAAACATAACCAATAGAAAGACACTTACTTACTGTAACCTTTTGTGTGTGTGTGTGTGTCTGTGTGTGTGTGGTGGTGGTGGTTGTGTGTGTGTGTGTGTGGGGGGGGGTGTCATAGAAGGAGGTAAAGTCTCTGTGTACCTCTACACAGATATCTTCTGTGTAGAGGTGAGACAAGAATTTATTTGGGCAGACAATAATCTCCAAAGAGCTGTTGTATATTAAAGACAGAAAAAGGGCTCCAGTACCAAGCCTTGGGGCACTTACTTATCTCATTTCAGTGAGAGGGGTGAATAATGGAAATAATGCCCTATTATGTTTGACTTATGGATAACCTATGGTTTATTAATAAGGATTTTTAAAGGAAAATCTATGCTGAGACACATGGCTGGCTTGGAAGGGGAATGTTCCTTTTACCAAAAAAGGTTGGTTGTCACAGGGTGAATTGGAGAACTGATCACTGATTGCCATTCATTTCTTACTAAAGACATTTTCAGAGTTGTCAGCAGAGGTCATGTTTTGAAGGTGGAAATTACCAGCAGAATATGAGTGATTTTGCCGGTCTTTTAATTCCAAACGTTTTTCATGTGATAGAGAGGTTGTCTTCCAATGTGCTGCCCAAACGCCTCCTGATGTCCAATTATATAGGGCAAGATATTGAACTCCACGCAGAAGGCTTAAAGGTGGTGAGAAGCTGTGTATTTATGTGTGTTTGTTAATGGTTAAATAATAAAGATATTTGAACACATTTTGTAGAATCTAAATTAGGTTAAAACATATTAAATAAGTGTAGACCATTTACCAGTTAATCACTATTGACTTAAAAAAAAGTAACAATGTACAGACCCAGGTTTTACATCCTTCCATTCAGTGCTTACACCTATGGGGAAAAACATCAGAAAAGAAAGACTAAAAGTAGCAAATGTTAGCCTCTGATAGCCTCCAGTAAATTATGCAAATGTATGACAATTTATTCATCAACTGACATACTTAAAGTTTGACCTAAGAGCTCTAAAAGGCACAAAGATATTTGAAACAAATCAATTTAAACAATCTTGTCATGTGATATTGTCTTTGACAATAGTTTTCTTTTTTCAAAACACTAATTAAAGACCGTATGAATGAAATCAAATGATATTTAAATTAGATTTGCATATTTGTTTAATGCCTATGCTTGAAAAAATCGCATCAGTCTTAGATGTTGAATTCATTGAACCTGCAATCTAAGTAGGCGACAGCCATTTAAAAATTGTACTGTAGCTTTGGGTATAAGGGTTTACACATCCAGGCTTAATGTGATTTGTTTTGTTTTTTTCAATGTCTTTTTAAACATAATGAATACTGAAACACTGTCCAATTCACCAGCTTGCAGCCCAGAGTATGTTATAATGAAAATAACCACATGCACATCTGTAGTCTGTAAAAAACTCGTCATTGCCAAAAACAAGCTTAAATGTAAAACAGTGCGGATTTGGAGCTTTATCACAATGCAGCTGAGAGCAGGTGAGTCTTCAACCTGAATTTTAATAAACTGAGTGTTTCAGCTGATCTGAGGCTTTCTGGGAGTTTGTTCCAGACATGTACGGCATGAAAGCTGAAAGCAGCTTCTCCATGTCTGGTTCTGACTCTGGAAAATGATTAAAAAAAATGGATCCAGATGACCTGAGGAGTCTGGGAGGTTCATACTGGGTCAGGAGGTCACTGATGTATTTTGGTCCTAAACCCTTCAGAGCTTTATAGACCAGAAACTACAAGTTTATTTGTCAATCCAGCTTTGTATTGCCTCAGGTTTGTGAAGCAGTCTTATTCAAAGTGGTGTAAGCACACCACCGTGTTAGTAGGACTTTATTCTTTGAAAATGATGTTTTTTCCTTTGAAAATTATGTTTATCCACAGGGCTTTTTGGTTGTCTGTCGATGTTAAGGAATGCAATGCTTTGTGTTGGCCTGCACAGCCAGCAACTGAGTACTTAAAATGCCTTCCAGTTCTGGGATTGAGAAGTCTATTAAGTGGTGCTGAAGAAGACAACAATATTGTATTGTGCAGCCCACGACCATCCGAATAAGGAAATTTTACCATGTAATGTCCTGGTGATCTGTTGAAACAAGATCAAAATCCAAACCATTCAATTTCTTCCATTTGTCTCGACTGGGACCGTATGCCCAACACATACTGAGTGGTTTAATGATTTGGTAGACGTCCCAGATACTAAACTCAAGTCTTATAAGAAAGTGAATATCCCATAATAAGTCCCTTTTTTATTCAGAGTAGCAAGCTGTATGCAGCCCCTTGGTGAGAACATAGATAATGATGTTTTGGTGTAATGTGAATGGATCATTATTTGGGTTGTTTGCATGAATGGATGTAGAGAATATTGACCTGAAAGTTTATGTTTAAACTATGTTTTTGTACACTGATGGTGGTAAATATTGACCAATTTGTGTGTGTTTCTAACTGTACATCAGATAGTTAAATAAATAAATTAAAAGGTGCATTCAGTCAGGTTCAGTAGTGTAGTCAATGATTTTTGCTATACCAAAGGTTTAATTGAAATATAAAAAACGCAAACAATGGCTGTTATATCTTCTTTTCACTACCCAAAAACATAAAAGAAATATATCATATATTACTCTTTGACTTAACACTTTCACAGTGTCTATAAAACAAATTCAGGTTTCCTTATTTTAAAACTCAAAGGACCAGATGATTTTTGTGATGTTCTGATGTTTTAAAGAGTTTGCATTATATTTCTTATTTCTCTTCTAGACAAAATAGTGTGATAGTGAAGATCTGTTTTGTCACAATAATCTGATGAGATGACCAAAACATCTTGTGTATTTGTGGTAGCAGACACTTTGCTTCAGAAATGAATGCATAAACCACCATCACATATTGTAAAACACCTTTTGGACCTAAATAAAATGCAAAAGTGCTATTTAAGCATGGATAATTTCTTTTTACATTTGGTTTAGGACAACCTCATGTCCACCAATCCCAATATTATCTTAGTGTACACTAAAGGGAACAAAGAGAAGGTATCTTTATATTCAACTGCAATTGTGGATTTTCAGTATGGTTCCCCAAACTGCCTTTGCTGCCCCTAGTCAAGGTAATTGAGGCAGACAGAATGCCATACAGGAGTTGGGACTGATATTTAGACTTAATGGCTTTCAAGGAATCTGCATCTGCTGCCACCTCCACCCTTGATATGTGGCTGTCTGATGCTACGAAAACCAACAGAAACAAATACATTGGGAGTCTGGATTTGAGTTGTTTTTAACAGTGCCATCTCTAGCTTTGTGTGGGCCCTATGCAAGATGCTGCCTGGGGGCCCGCAGTTTGCCCAACTATGATGGAGAAATTCCTACCTGATTACATTATCCATGAACATACCACAAGTTAAACAGACTTACAATCGTCAATCAAATTAAACATCATATGTTAAGCAAAGATAACTGGCAAAAAAAGATGATACAAGGAAAACAACAATCCTATATATCTATACCTATATATACCTATAAGTTGGCCAATACCGGGAATGGGCACCCACCAAACATGGTGGGTGCCCTGAACATGGACCAGCGAAAGAAAAGAAGAAAGTTGTCTGAGAAGATCATACAGACAGTAGATGATGTTTCTATGACTACAGTTCTTTCAGCTCTTTCATTGAGAAGTTTAGAGTCCATAGGACTGTAGTTAACATTCCTGGACGTGGACACAAGAGGAAAACTGATGAAACCAAATGGAAACCAAAGATCCCAGAACAACTTCCAAAGAGATTAAAGCTGAACTCCAAGGTCAAGGTACATCAGTGTCAGATCACACCATCCATCACTGTTTGAATCAAAGTGGACAACTAAGAGGACTCCACTATTGCATAAAATCAGAAAAATAAGAGAGACTGGAATTTGTCTAAATGCATATTGACAGACCAAAAAGCTTCTGGGAGAATGTCCTTTGCACAGTTGAAACAAAGCTGGAGCTTTTTCACAGATGCAAAAATGTGTCCTTCAAAGAATAGTAGACTGTAGCTACTGTGAAACACGGAGGAGGCTTGGTTATGTTCTGGAGCTACGTCGATGGATCTGGGTCTCTTGAATGTGTGCAGGCACAATAACATATCAAGACTATTGAGACATTCTGGAGTTAAAAGTGCTTCCCAGTGTCAGAAAGCTTGGTCTGAGTTGCTGGTCACGGATCCTCCAACAGGATAGTGAAGTGTCCTTCTAGTCCTGATGTAATCCTACTGAACATTTGTGTAGAGGGCTGAACAATGTATCACCAGTGTCATCAGTAGAATGAGCACATGAACTGGAGTTCTGGTAATACAGAGATTCAACAATAAAAACAAACAAAAACGCTGAACATTCAGTTTTAGGGCCCCCTAGCCCCGTTTGAGGCCCTATGCAATTGCATTGTCTGCGTATAGCAGGAAAAAGTTCTGGTTGTTATATCACAATCACCTTTTGCACATTTCTTGAATGTAAATCTTAAAGGATAACAGTAGCATTTAATTACGCTTTTTAAAAGCCTTAGGGCTTAATAATTTGTGAATACTATGACTGAAATACTTTAGTTCATTCAAAAGTTAAAATGCAAATCCCTGCAGAGATAAATGAAATATGCAGGAATATCTAACTAGGCAACGTAGTAGTAGGCAGGAGTCTTTGCAAAAGTCACAAGCACGGCAAGGATAAAATTGTAACGTTTTATTCATCAACTTAATTGTAATATTTAAAATAGATTTGGTTTTCTGAGATCAATTCTCAGCTGCTGTAATGATGAAGCCAAGGAACATTGAGACCAGAGACATATATGCTCAGTTAAGAAGACAAACAAAAAAAGCTGATGTTTGGATCAATGAGGCAAAAACGGAGGTACTTTCTGAGTCTTGGAGCCGAGATGCAAGCTGAGCTGTAAAGGAGCTACTGTTAGATATGTTGTGAAGACTCAGACAAGGTACTCGAGGCAGAGACTTCAGCAAGTCTGCTGCTGCAACGCTCTTCTAACTTCTCCCGCAGCCTCCCTAAATGTTATGGAATTGCTATTATGGGTCATCAGCTGAGGTTCAAGGGGATTAATTTAGATTTGGTTTGCCCCATCAAATGCGTTGTGTTGTTTTGAAGCTTAAAGCCGTTTGTCTTTCATGGTTCATGATTGTTACAAAATCCATTTGCATTTAGAGCCCAAATAATCCAACCTACATTTAAGTATGGTGATGATTGGTACAGCAAAGTAAGATGATCATTTTAGAATATTAATTCAAGGAAGTCAAAGTTATATACAGTGCCCAGGCAAAAGAAAGTCCTTCTCATTCCTTCATGCTGTGTTTTTGAAAACTGAGTTATTATTATTAAGAATAGAAAATATTTATCTACACCAAGCCTAAAAAAAGAAGAAGATTGCTGAAATGACTTCATGGAAGATGTTAAATGCCTTTTTTCATTTAGAGTTAGTCTTACGTGTTCCTCTTCGTTTAATTATATTCTCCTTTTATTGGATTTTCACTCTTCTTTTTTTATAAGGGATGCAAACTGAAATACACTACTGTAGTTAATGTTTCATAATAGATGAAAAACATGTTAATGTGACATTCATAATACTCATTAATGGGAAATAATATTGTAATAACTTTGATTTTATATGTGATGATATGTCAAAAACATGTTAGTCCTGTGACATTATTGCCTTTTTTTATTGGTATCTTTTTAAAATGCTTGACCTTTATTTCAATCAAGCCTTGCTGGCTTTGCTGTAAGAAGGGTTTGTTAGGGCTCTAGATTGGTTCAGCATTATTAGATACATAATGATCCAATCACACGTTTCCTACTCCCCTCTTGGTCCCAGAGAGAACCCAGAACTCCATTCTGTGTAGCTTTACTCCATTTAACATGACTAAAGGTGATGTTTATCCATCCATCCACCCATTTTCTATACCCGCTTAATTCTATATATGAGCATGGGGCGGGGGGTTTATTTTGAGTTCTTGAGTTTAAGCATTTCTCTGTGACATGTTAACCATATGCTAATGAGGTAATAACCTCATCTACCTGGTGGTGATGTGAGTGTTTGCTGGTTTTTCCACTTTCACACAGCTACTCCTACTTGGGAATAAGGCAGTGAATGTGAGTAGCTGATGAGCATGCGGATAGAGATGAAAAAAAAGTCTTATAATGAAAAAGTCTCAGGGAGATGTTTGCATTTTCACAGGAAATTCCTGATGTTTGTCAATTTTAGGTAAAGATAGGAATAAGCATTATTGCTACTGGGGTAAACTTCTGCTCATTAGTCAGTCAGGCCAGCAGAGAGACATCTTCTTTCTCAGATGTGTCTGAAGGGCATTCAAACAAAAGTCAAAAACTCCACAACAGCCATCTTTTCAAATCAAAAGCACCAACGTTCTGAACTCCCACATCCAAAAGAGGAAAGTCCACAATCATTTGAATGAAATTCATTCTGTCCGCTTGTTTTCATGACCTGTATCATAATATCAAACAAAAAAAGTTAACTTTATTTCATTCCTTGTATTTCAAATAGAATGAATGGCTCATAAACGTATGGATCTAAAACACATTTGTTTTTCCGTAACTAATGTTCTGTCTTGATGAAAACAAAGCCAAATGCTTCACGTTTCCTCTACAGGTACCGTTCCCCCTGGTTTGGATTAATCATCAAGAAGACAGCATCATTTAACTCTCAAATCCTAAAGATAAGATTTTGAGTGCGAGAGAGAGAGAGAGAGAGAGAGAGAGAGAGAGAGAGAGAGAGAGAGAGAGAGAAAAATCTTAAAATAATGCACAGATGTTTGTGAAGAACTTTACAGTATATGCATGAAAGGAAGGAGAACAGGTGTCAGCAATCTCTTCATGTTCTCCCACTTAGCCCCTATTCACCCAGGCTGTTGCTATGGTAACGGATGAATGGATTGCCACATGGATGATTGGTACCAATCCACCAGTCATTGGTCTCATAATGGACACCCACTCAGGAAAATAATAGTAAATTAACACAGAGCAAAGCCTTTTAAGAACTACATCCCTGGTTGATTTCAAATGTTTTGCCCCCTATTTCAAACACTTTTTAAACTTACATTCAAGTGCATTAGGTTCCCACTTTGTCTATAACTAGTTGGACATGCTTCTTAAATTATAAAGTGTGAAGGTCAAGTGCCAAAATTTAAATAGCCTCTTCTGTCTGTAAAGAAAGTGAAAGCACGACTGAAGTCTGCAAAACCGAATCGGAATAAGCCGCAAGACTACTGGTGTCCTTGGACCTAAAGTCTTCCAAATGTTGTGAGCGCATCTTCTAGCTACAGTCCGGTTGGACTTGTAAGGCAACATGGTGGAAAAATAAAAGAATCAAGGTTCTGGAAAGGTTAAGTCAAAATCCAGACTTCGCCTCAGTTGAAATGTTACGGCAGGACCGTAAGAGACCTGAGCATAAGTGAATTCCCCAAAAAAACCTAAAGCAATTGAAGCGATAAAATAGCAAAAGAGTGGGCCAACAAAATGTGAAGGACTAGAAAAGTCATACAGGAAACCGCTACTTCCGATTATTGCTTCCAAAGGAAGATCTAGAAGTGAATACCTTTTTGGCATACTTCTTGTCATGCTTTTTATTTTATTTTTTGTTTTTTTTTTTGTATTTAAAAAAAAACTGCCTATTGAATTGACATGTACAATAATTTTTCATTTAACTAACTACATATGAAAATGTCTGCATCCCTTTAATACGGAAAAAGTGTTGATTAACTGATATAAGTGAGTTAAACAACAGATTTGTGCCACATTGTGGGGTGACATAATAAAAGTGCAGCAGCTTTTTCAATTCTTACTTCTTTTTTTGGTGGGGTGAATAAAACATATTTCAGCTTTCTATAGTGTTGTCCCGATGAAAGGAAATAACTATGCTGGAAGACAGATTTAAATGAGGATAGGAATTGCATTTGAGGTAATAGAAAATGTTATTTAACTGATGCCCGACGGCTATGTGACAGATAACAGTTCATTGGTATGACCAGTGTTTCTTTTTTAAAGATTTTTTTGATGACTCTAGTAGCATTGTTTTTGCAGTTGACTAGGGCAGAGACAGGGAGGAAGATGCGAAGTAAAGAGCTCCATGACAGGACTCGAACCTGCACGACGATGATAGCGTCTGTATATGGTGCACCGGCACAACCAGCTGAGGTATCCGGGGGTCCTGTGTCACTGAAGTTCATCCATCTGTCGTATTTCAAGATTCCATCTTAAAACCAACATGTATCCTGGAGTCCAGGCTAGTCGTGAGACATTGGGGAGCAAAAAAACAAAAACAAACAAACAAAAAACAACAAGAACTGAATAATAAAATTAAATAAAACACTCACACATTAGGACATTCAAACCAGACAGAGGTATGGATGTAAGTTTCATTCAGTCGATGACGTTTTGAAACTTCCCATATTACAAGTTTGATGTAAAGTGAGTATATCTAGTGATGTAATTTTAACACTTTTGATGAATCTTAATAACATTAGTGTAAAAGCAATAATTTACAATAAATGCCAAACGTTTAACTTTTCATGTTTTCCATCTCGGCATCAAACTGTAACAGTTTCAGTGAATGCTAATTATTCTGGGAAAAAAATGTTGTCATGCAGGTTGTTTTCAAAAACACTCTTGAATGTTGACACTCATTCTTAAGCTTTTTTTATTGAGGAAAACATACATGTTTGCAGGCCAGAGCTTCCAGAGCTGCATGCTGACCTGCAGCCCCACCCTCTGACCATCCCAGTGTTTACCTCCACCTGTCTGTGTAGATGTCTCTGTTGGAGACCTGCAGACATCCTGACCTGCAGCCCCACCCTCTGACCACCTCAGTGTTTACCTCCACCTGTCTGTGTAGATGTCTCTGTTGGAGACCTGCAGACATCCTGACCTGCAGCCCCACCCTCTGACCACCTCACTGTCTGCTGTCTACACCTGTTTATATAGGCGTCTCTGTAGATCATCAACTAACCATGTATCAGTCACATATACATGGAACTCTTAGTTCTGACAGATAGTTATACCTATGTATCTTGTCTTTTCTACCTTTGACAGTGTGTCTGTGTCTCTCGTCTCTCTGTTCTTCATTCTCTTTCTTATCTGGTCTTCAGCAGGAGGGTCCCCCCTTATGATCCTGGTCCTGCTCAAGATTTCTTCCCTCTTAAAGGGTCGTTTTTCTTACCACTGTTTGGCTAAAGGTTGTTTTTTTGCCCCACTAGGGGAGTTTTTACCTGCTGTTGTTTATGTAATAATTGCTCGGAGGGCATGTTCTTTGGTCTCTGGAAAGGGCCTAGAGACAACTTGTGTTGTAATCGACACTATATAAATAAAATTGAATTGAATTCAGTTGAATTGAATTGAATTGAATTGAATTGAATTGAATTGAATTGAATTGAATTGAATTGAATTGAATTGAATTGAATTGAATTGGATGGACGAACGGACGGACGGACGGACAGAAGTAAGACTCATTGTAGCTTTACCTAATTAATTTCCCTAAACAGATCATAAAGTATTTTTGAAACTAAAATGTACACCTATAACACGTTCTTCACAGTCAAATCAGACACTATAATCATAAGGCCTTTGCCATTTCCAATGAAATCTGTTTCCTCTCTGCTGCAGCATCTTTTGTCTGTCCTGAGGAAAATATATTATACAAATCTTTCACTGGACAGCAAAAAAAAGATTATATCTAAGCTCTAATCAGACATTTATCATGAGGAGCAGATGTGTTGTGACATGAACGGTTGTCTGGCTAACTTGTGATGTAGACTGGAAACGACAAGTGAAAAGTTTTTTTTGGACGAGCCACCCGCTGAAAGAAAACAGAAATGGAACTAACCTAACCTTGCCTGAAGAATTACAGCCTTATAAAGAGGTGCAGCCTGACACATTTCAGCGGTCAATTTCTACCTCTGCCTGTAGGAAATCAATATGTTCAGCAGACCCGTTCAAAAAAGAAAAAAGAAAATACAGACAGCTTGCAAACACTTGCACACTTGGCCTACCTCACAAAATATTAGAGAAGAAAATGTACAAGTTAATACTGTTAATATTTTTTATTATTACTGTAATTTCCAGACATCGGGATGAGGGATCTTTATTCCATGACTACATAGGCATGAATTATTAGGAAGTAGTTTATTTTATGGTTTTTATTTTGTCCAAGTAGTGACCAAGTATTTATATTTTTTTTAGAGAATGATTGAGAAGACTAAAAACAAAGGCTATGCAAATACGTATTGATGATTTTTAAGAGTCAAAAGTGTAAACGAGTTTCTTTGAAAGCTGGTCGCATTAAAATATATTAGAATAAAATGACATGTTGGATTGGACACGTAAAAGAAAGGTCAAATCTCTGGCCTGCATCAAACACACAAAATAACTCAGGGGATTGATGAATGTACGACAACAGGTGATTAAAACCCGAAATGATTGTAGTGGTAAATGTTTCCTTCATTAGCCTCCTTTGACAGTCTGATCTAATATATTTTATTTACATTTGAATCCCTGATTCTGTTAGACGACTAAAATCACCAATCTGAAACCTGAAACGACAAGACAGATAGAAAGACAAGACAGTGATGGGAGCAGAGTGTGGAGTGTGGTGAGTACTTTAGGGTTTGAGTAAAGTGTCTTAGTGTATGTAAATATTTACACTGAAGAGAGTTCATTTGAATCCAGTTCAACATTAAAGGCATTTCAGAAATAGAATTAAAGTCCCACTTAGTCCAATTAATAAAAATCCAAGCTCCACCAGCTCCTCTAGAAATAGGCCTAATATTCAATAAATCTAGTCAGAATCGTCTCTTTTTTAAGCAAAAATATCTTAGCAAAAGTTTTTTTTCTTGACTAGAATTCCTAAAACTACCAAAATATTCTAAAATAATCTTCTAATTTTATAAAAGAGGGTTTCAGTGTACCAAAGGAAACCAACAGATAATATCAAAACTTGAAAATTCATGCAAAATTGTTGAACCGGAAGATGTGAGGGTGAATAAAGATGATGTTTCCTTTGAGTTGAGTTTTTGCTGTGAGTTTTTAGTTTAAAGAGAAATAAGGAAATAATACTTGGCAGCACATTTTCCTCTTTTTTTATCTCGCTGTTTAAAAATGTAAAATCTGTAAGGTCCTCCAGCTTCTCCCACCAGTCCAAAAAAAAACTAAACTAAACTAAACTAAACTAAACTAAACTAAACTAAACTAAACTAAACTAAACTAAACTAAACTAAAAAGGGAAAACTGGGAAGGAAAAAATTGGGAATTGTTTTTTTGCTGGGAAATTTAGAAACAAACAAGCAATAATAATTATAAAGAAAAGAGAAAACCAAAGGAGGTTTGGAGGGACAAAGAGTCAGTTGGAAATCATCAAAATTAGGTGCTGCTGCTGGCTTCACTATCGCATGTCTTTGTCACTGAAAGGTTACTGTGAACAGTCCTGACATTTCTGCCTACCGGGCTCCAAGCGGCATGCTTTACTCATAGCACGGGCAGGAGGATGACAGAGGAAGTGGAAATAAAGAGCAACTATAAGAAATACAGCGAAGAAGAAAAAACTGAAGGGGATAAGGGAACAGAACATAAGTGACAATGTGGCAAAACTGAAGAAAAGTGAAGTGACAAGAGAGGGGACAATGAGGCACAGAGTAAAAAGAAAAAAGTTAAATATTGTAAAAGAAGGGTAACATAAAGACCTTTGGTGACTACATGTAAATAGGTCATGTTGAATCATACGTCCTGGAGTCAGTTGTCAACGAGGTGGATGAGAGGAGGACAGCTGGCTCTGCTGATAACCGCACAAGAATATTCCTTTTCAAACAGGGTTTGACATTAAAAAGTGTCCCAAATATACCCTTTGGGATCACAGAGGACAATGCCTGTCCAAGTCAGTTGGCCAGTCTGATTTCTGTTTCTTAGTTGCATTTTATAGCAAGAAACTCCCACGCTTTTTCTCTAATATTCAGTAGTAGGTCCTGTTTTACTGAAGTACACTCAGAGTAAAAACAACTGCTCTTATATTTACTGTGGAGATTTAACCGAATCCTGCTGACATATTTACAATTTTTTACTCTCACAATGGATTGCTTCATTATTTCTTCCCAAATCAAAGCACGCTCTACTTTTACTCTGGATATGACTTTGATAGTTGCTGTACAATAATATTGATAACAACAATGATGATAATAAAGCATATAACATCCCATCACCAACAAAAAGAAAAAAAGGAGACGGGTGCTCATGATGTGCCGCAAATTTAGCAGAAAATATACCTGTCTATAAAGTGTAGAACAGCTTTCCACCATGTTGCACTCTCCAAAGAGGAGAGGCACTTCGTACAGAGAGTACAAGAACAAAACGGATTAGATAGCTTTGGGCATCAAATTATAGCCTCCTCTCCTCTCCCCTTATGTTATTTCTGTGCAGCCACTCATGGCACAGTAAACCAAATGCTCTCAGTAATGCAAGGCACGTCATTATATGCAAATAGCCGATCCCTGCTAAGAATAGGGAAATGGGTAATATACGGTAGGATTCTGTTTTTTTTGTTTTTTTTTTGTTTCTCAGACCTCATTCCCATCACTCAGAGTATATATGATGGGAAAGGAAGGTAATAACAATAATAATAAATAATAAAAAACAAAACAAAACAAAACTGTAGGATGATTGTGTTGGTGAAAAGATGGAAGGAGAGAAAACCATTTTAAGGAAAACAGAAAGAAAAGAGGGTCTAAGTCGGGGAGAAATGGCAAAAGAAAGAAAACTGGATTAAGTGTAAAATTAACCGGCAGAGTTATAAAAGAAGAGTTTGAAGCTGCCATTCAGGTCTGCTTCCTGTAAAGCAAATAGTTCAGACACACATTTGCTGAGATCAGAGTCACTTTTCTTTTCAGACTTTATGACTGAACTTAAACTGGTTTTCAGGAGCTTTGAAAAGAAAAAAAAATCATTTTATTTAGAAGCTACTAAAACGCTTAAAACTCTGTGGAAGGAAGTTGAAGTGGCTGTAAATGGCATTTCCTTTGAATTGTCTTAATCTGAAAAATCATTTTGAAGCAGTGAGTCAACAAGATGAACTTTTCTAAATTAGAGTAACTACCTGGTCCAAGAAAACGCAGCTCTCATTCTTCACAAAGTGACATAAACGTCTTCCATATAAATGCAATGAAAGACTCAAGCTGTCTGCTGAAATCGGCGGCGGGAGGAAGATGTTCAGGCCACAACTTCTATCTCCATCCAACTTCTTTGACACAGACACCGGATGGAGAAACAGTGTCAGCCTCGTTCTGTGTGGTTTCTTTTTTTAATTTAATCCCCCAAACGACATGCTTAATGCCCCCTTAAACTCAGTTCAAAAGTCTCTTGTTCAAAACGAGCGGGACTTTAATTTCCATAACTTTATTAACATATGTTCATTTGCCAGATATATGTTGGCACGCAAATCCAAAAATGGTATCCAGTGAAGCTCATCTCTTATTTTAACAAGTATTTCAAGCCATGTGTTAGAGAAATTAAAGCTCTGTTCTTTTTCTCGCTTAGGTCTGTAAAACTTCTAAACATATAATGAGATAAATATTTTCTCCTAAAATTAGAGCGGCATCTTATCAGATTCCCAAATGCTTCAGGGATCAGTTCACTCCTTGATATTAATTTTGTTTCACACTTCCATCAGAGAGGAGGAGAGGGATATAAATAGAGGGGAAAAAAGTGATTAAAAACACAGGATGGCAAAGAACACGAGAGAAACAGTCAGATAAATAAAAGGAATTAGAAAGAAGAAGGGAGTGACTGACAGTAGAAGTCGGGCTGTAAAGATTGTAAATGGAGTAGAAAAAAATGGTGTTAAGCCACTGATCTCAAAACTATTTACTTAACTGTTCTGACTTAGGTTGTCAACATACTGTATCAGTTACATGTCAACATACCCACCTGGTAACTCAATTACCAGGTGGGTATGTATGCATTCATTGCCGCACCTTGTAGTGATCATCTGAAGATAAGCCCATAAGAATATTATTTTTTGAAGCAAAGCAGACGTACTTGCGTGCAGAGGCGTCTTCTCCATTGCACAGTAACTAATCAATATAACAGCTGATTATCACAACCTCTACATGCACATTTTTCCACATTTGTGGAGCTCAGGGACTGAACTCTTTTGATTCTAAAGTGCCTGTATGTTTGTGTCACTGTGAATATATTTTTTTGTTTTACATTGTGTTACGCAACCTCCGTCGTCATCATTTCTTGAAGGTGTCAACCGGGTCTGTGTGCCTGTGCAAGGTCACCCTCAGAGATGCTTCAGGATCCTGCTCCACTGTCCCTTCAGGATATCCTCTTGGGTGGGAGACAGTGAGATGGAGGGTGTGAGTGGAGGTCTGTTTACAAATCTGACACACTGGATGACACAGCTGTATAAGTGAGAAATAACCCCAAACCCTGAGCTGTTTTATCTGAGGGTACAATTGTTACACTTTCTTTCACAACATCGAGTTCACAGTCTATTTTATTTTTCTGCACGATTTGCCTGCACTCCTTTTTAATGGACTTGAATTCACATGAACTTCTATCTGGAGCAGAAGATAAGAGTATTTAAAAGGTGACCGTTTTTATATGTTTCATCTGTGAATGACACTAAAGATTCAAAGGTCGAATTAGATTGTTGACCTCAATTATATTGCGCTTTACAAAAGGAAGTGGAGGTCGCAGCCATATTGAGGAGTGTCATTTTAAAATAGCCGAGGGTTTTTTTGGACAGAAAACATCTTTCTCTGAAACTTATTTTCCCTCCTCTTGTCTCGTTGCCCTTTGCCACCTGACTCGGTGAAGCCATCTGGTAGATCAACTTAGTGAAAAGCCTCTGAAGCAACCGAATGACAGATTAAAAAAAACGTGTCTGCTTCTGAGACACTTTTCTTTTTTTTTTAATTTGAGTGTGATGCCCTCCACTTTGCTTTGTCTTTTGAGTAAAGATTAATTCAATCCAACCTGAAGATTAAGATGTGTGAATGTCACAAATCTGGTTAGGGCAAAAAGTTTTGTTCTTTTTTCTTTTATAGTATTTGAAATTAGAAGACGATTAGCATAATGCCAATAAAATATATATCATACTTTCTACTCTAAAAAGAATTAGCCACTGTGATACAAAGAATTAGTTTGATTCTTCTGGATTCGACTGTTATTTCCAGGCGTCGGTACCAAAGGACAAAGGATGAACTGCTTCTGGACAGGGTTGGAAAAGGCATACAGCCAATCAGAAAAATGATATGCGTGTCGTAGGCGGAGTGACAACCAGACTAGTATCAACAAAAACCACCTAAAATGCAGTTTTGGAGCATTATTTAGATCCTGGGACACTAGGAGTGGCGTTGTGGGGTTCAGCGTCTTGCCCACTGAGGCGGTGTTGGCGATCAATCCGGCAGTCTTCCGGCAGTCTTCCGGCTGCAGGACAACTCAATCTTCCCGCTCCTCCACAACCCCACATAAACATGAATAAAACAATAAACACTAACTAAAATGCTTTTTTTTAAAAAAAAGGAAAATGAAAGAACATTATTTTGTCTACTCTTGTGTTAAACACAATAAAGCAAACAAGGTAGCCACCTTGTGCACTGGATTATAAAACAAAAATACATATAAATATGTAAAAAAACTGTTATGGTACAAATAAAATGTAAGATTTTGGCATTACAATAACTTGAGCATCATTTTATGCTGCATTACCAAAGGTGGGTTTCTGGATGACGTTCTAAACTATACTGTGTATTTTTATCACTACAACAGTTTCTTTCATAAGATCATTTAAATCAGAAGCTGTGACCAGGGACATTGCCACACGTATTTCCTGTTTCCCATCTTTCACCTGAATCGGCTAAAATTGCACAGATTAGTGTCAAATTTTATGTTCTTGTTATTTCGAAGAGTTTAAAAATGTCACTGTCATTTGCTTAAAACGTGGATGTTAACAAGTTAGAAATATTTGGAAACATATCCCTGAACAACGCATTGCTGAACATGAGGTAATATTTCCTGCATCTTTTGCTTGTTTAAAACTGTAATTTGCTTGAATTTTGGCCAGACAGCTTCAGGATTCACAGCAATATGACACAGAAGAGAGGGAAAATTAACAAATTTGAGTTTTTAGTTGCATAAGAAGAGGACAACAACAACAGGCCACAGTCTTTAATGCACACAGCTTGTCTTTGATCAACCTCCTTATGGCGTTGAGACTTTAAAGTTGATCATAAAAAGAGCATTAGAGCATAAAACGGAGAGAAAAGAGTGTCACAAGAGCAAAAATATTACCTGAATGGCTTTAAAAACATGACAAATAATTGAACAGTAAGACTTAAAGTATTATGTGACAGGTTTACATTTTTACACCAATATAATTTAGTTTGGTACAATAAAGGTATTGCAAAAATGCAAATAAAACCTGTATTAGTAAAAGCCATCACATAATTATAAAGATGAAATCCTTAAACCCCGTTTTTCTACATTTTTCACCAACTATGTCACCAACTATGACATTTTTGTGTCGTGTCAGAAGTTTAAAATAACAACTTATTCCGATATCGCCACTTAAATCCATTTCGCTGCAGACACATTGACTCCAAATGATTTAATTCACAGCATTTTGCTTCCTTACAAAAGTTTTCACTCGTTCATATCAGGTTATGAAATTGAAATGTTATGAAATTCTGACACTTCTTGGCATCATTGTAAGAGACTATAAAAACAGTAATAAATTATGTTCATTGAATGTTTTTCTAAAATACTACAGAGCTGCTGTCCCATCTAATCAGTGACCCATTCCACCAGATTACTCCACAGTGAAATTGGGAACACTGTCTTTGGCTGGTCTCTTTATGGCGACTTGACCTACAAACTCGCATGCATGTGTGTACGCGGGTGGAAGACAGTGGGGGGGGGTGTTGATGTGTGAATCTGAGCTGGTGGATATGCATGCGTGAACGGGTGGATGCATGAGCGAACATGTGTGATATGTGTGGTCTGCGGGTGAAATCGTGTTGCTGTGTACATAAAACACTCGTTTCCATTTGCACGTTCGGCTCTTGTCTGCATGCTTGCAGTTTGCGTGTGTTTGCTACAAATGACACCTGCATTGCAGAAGGAGACTTTTTTTTTTTTTTTTTTCAAGGTCACTGAAAAATAAACAGAAATTACACAGCTGCCAGAACCTATTACTGCACAATCTCATAGCACTGGGCTTGCCCAATGGGCATTCACCACTCATTGAGTCTACCATGTAAATACACGTGTGTTAGGGCGTGCACACACACACACACACACAGACTCATATTAATGCAATAAAACACACGATCACGGATGAAAAACAGAATAAAGCCACCCTCGTGTCACATGTGTAAATGCCTTGCTTCATGTCCTTTACACACCTCTGTGTAATTAAGTGCTGGTAATATAATATTTAAAATACTTTTATTGCTGTGTCATCTGGAAAATTTGCAAGAGTGATATGAATTTTGATTGATTCATTCATTTTTGGCCTTTGAGTTTGTTTGCGACTTGCTTGCTCACAACACCAGTCACACGGACTGAGCGTGCATGAGACGAGTGCACTTAACCACCACAGAAAGAATCGGAAGTCTGATCATTTTTTTCAGATCAACTATTTATACTTTCATAAAGCATTATTAGACTAAATGAGGTGACTCCTTTGAGCTAGTTCAGGCCATCTCCAGCTAGGTTTTACACTCGCTCTACTGCCCTCTGCATGGTTTATTTCAGTTACTCCATCTCACTTAAAGGTCTGTTTAAGACACAAATGGATTTCAAAAGGGACTGATGAATTTCGTCTTATAATGTGGCTTAGATGCTTTGTCAGGAACAGAGTGCCTGCATGTTGAATGGATGTGTATTTGAACATACAACACTGTGTTAAATACAGCCAGGACTTCTTTTCTCTATCTTATCATAGAGTTGGTCTAAACATAATAGTAGTTTATTACTTGAGTGAGTGAAGCTTTTTATAATGTGTTTGTGAAATGGACAAACTGGTAAAGTAAATATTCACTTTTTTTTTAAACTTTTCTAGTTTCTTTTGTTCCATTTTGGGTTTTTTTTTAAATAGCAAAATTATGGCAATTAGGAAGAGGAAGTCTGTCAAAAAGAGGTGGAACCAAATGGGTACTGGAAGGAAAAAAGTGCCAGAATATTACATAAACTTAGAAATGAGTGATGTGGCCATCAGACCAAAGGTTTAGAGAAGAGCATGTTAATAACACAGGAGGCATAAGAAATGGATATTCAGGAAAGGAGGAGAGACAGGACAATATATACATACGAGAGCTGACAAAATACAGGGATTTAGGAATGCCTGAAGACGTAGAGACAGACAGGAAGAGAAGGCTGGAAAAAACGCAGGACAGAGGATTTAAAGAAAGCACAAGAAAAAAAACAGAGACTAACCAAAACCATGAATCTTCAATCTTCAGTTAACAATATTGAACACTAAGAATACATCCAGCACCACGACATCAGAGTTTTAGATGTAACAGGAAACACTCAGCAAAACTTAGAAAAAAACAACATGCAAACTGACAGAACTCCAGTTACTGCTGGTGCCGAGTCATGTGACTTGTCAAGATAATGTGACTGATGGCAAATAACAATGCAAATATCTAAACATTCCTCATGTTAACATATTTAAAGATTTAAAAAAATAATCTCCACCTCCATGGCAGTAAAACAGACAGTTTTGATCACAAATTGAGAGAAACACCAAATTCTTTAAATCCAGCTTTGACCAAAGCTGTTTATCTGCTGCTTCCTTTCATTACACACCAGATTATATAGAATATATATATATATATATATATATATATATATATATATATATATATATATAATTTTTTTTAATACATTAAAACACATTCATTTGTGTTGTGATAATTCCATTTTTGACTAAAGTGGATGCATTCACGCGTACTTCTTGTACACAGATACAGATACAACACACAGTAGTCATGTATGATGTTTACTTAGTGTTGCGTCCCTGCATATTAAATCTGCTTCTCCGTCAGCGTTAAAAGTACATGCGAGGATGAAATGTACTTGATATTACGCAGTGCTGGACACACAGATGACACATAGATACCAGCACGTGCTGCTTGAACACATATGGATTTAGTTTTAAGGAGAGGACAGAATGTGCAAACATTTTCATCTAATTGCTTCAGCCCCTTTCATTCATGGTAGTTTGGAATTTGCTGCCCCCTGCTGAAATTAAAAGCAGAACTTTAACCCTTAGTCATAGCAGCATGGGAACAAAAACCGATAACGTTTTGTACAGAAGTGGAGGGCATTCGTGTTTTTTTTTTCTGTTAAGTAAAGAAGCAACAGCACAGTTTATTAACTTCTTTATTACATTGTCTAGCTATTTGTAATGTAATCTCATTTTCCGATTAAAGTAAAGCTAGAACACTGTGGTCTGAAGTGTTATCAGCCCATTGTTGGAATTTAAGATGTAAGGAGATTTTAGAAGTGTGATGCACTTAAAAGTCATACATTTAGTTTTTAACTCTTCTAATTCTCCTGCATGTCTCCATCACTCCCTTGTATGTGATAGTTATTTATTTGCCTCTGATTTCTGCCTCTGGGTAGGCACCCAGAGGCAGAAACAATTTACATGAGATTACAGCCACGATGAGCACAAAGTTACATAAGATTATGGCACACTGAAGGGCCAGTTAATTTAATTTAAAGGCTGTTGTACCAGAAATAAACAATAGGTGATAACTCTGTTACAGAATTTCTGAGATTGTTTTTCAGAAGGCAAACAAATAAAAGTACATTACAAATGCAAGTAATCGGTAGAGCAAAGGAACATAGTAGAAAGGGAGCATATAATAAAGGAGGATTTGATGTGGTTTAACATTCACTGTGTCAGTACTGCAAAGGCGTAAATCCTCAGTCCCTATCAAAAGATCAAGATAAAAATCTAGGTTGATATGATCTTTAGGCGAGACGGACTTCCGGCTACAATTCGCTGTGTTTCTATCTTGGCTTTGTCCCGAAGCACTGCTCCACAACGCTGTGCGTGACTCAACTAATCTGCCTGCTCGTAGAGATGATAAAAACAAGAATGCTGTGTCTCCTTACTGTTGCTTGGAGAATCTTCTGTCTGCTGTTTTGTGTTGCTGCGTATGTTTTCAGTCCCAACAACCTCTGTTTGTCACGAAGGTATCATTGTTATGGGTTCAGTGTTTGCTTTGCTCTTTTCTTTCCTTTCTTTTCTCTGATTTGCTTTCCTGTCTTGTTTTCGCAGCCATTGCAGCACATGGTTATTTTATCTTCATGTTATTGTCACAGGCTGAGTGACTGTTTATTTTTCAGCTTCCTCTGTTTGTCTCTTCGTACAACCATACATCCAAAAAATGTTGGGACGCTGTATGAAATGGGAACAACGGAAGAGTCTGATCATTTACAAATATCATAAACCCATATTCCTTAAATTTGATGGCAACAATTTATCTATAAAAAAAAAGTGTTGGGATGTGGGCAACCTAAAGGCTTAAAATGTGGCACTTAAAAGAAAAAAAACTGGAGGAAAAATAATTTGATGAATTGACAAAAGCTCAGTGAGATGATTAAAAAGCTTGTTAAGGAGGCTCTCAGATGTAAAGTTTATTCTTCCAATGACTGTAAATATCCCATCTTCTGCAGCAGAAAATATCAAAAGATTTAGACTCTGGAGAAATTTTTGTCTTCTGGTTACAAGGCAGAAAATCAATGTTGGAAGCTTATAATCTTTGGGCCCTTCAGGCAACACTGCATTAGAAACAGGCATCATGTTATAATAGGAATCACTGCATGGGTTTAGAGAAGCATCGAGAAACGATTGTCTAAGAACCAGATTTGCCAGATCATCTACAAATGCAGGTTGAAACATGCAAAGAAGAATCCATACGTGAACATGGTCCAGAAACAACGCCCTCTTCTCTGAGTCCAAAAGTCATTTAAAGAGGACTAAGACAAAATAGAAAACTCTCCTGTGCTCAAATTAGTCACCAACCATCTAACATCTGGACTGAGGTTCATGCGGAACTGAGATTCGTTGCAGATCCTCGACTGGCTGCTAGGAGCTGGCTGCAAAAGCAAGTCCATCTCAACTGACTCCGAAGTTAAAATGTACAGCTCTAGAGCAGAACTGAACATATTTACAACCTGGTCTCAGGCATTTGATTTCAAACTCGTGGCATCTCTGAGGGGGGTGAATCTTTTTGTTCCACGCCAGGAGATTTCATCCAAACCAGTACATTTGTTTCTAATGTGATCGATTGACAGTCGGTTCAGCCAGCGGCTGGGCCGCTGTCACCTTCTCATCTGTAATTATTACTAAGCGCTACTGAGCTTAGTGAAACAACCAGATCATCTGTATTATCCAAGCGCTGAGTCAACATTTGAAATGGTATGTTCAGCTGTAAACATCTGCTGGCACCTCTGCAGATATTTCAGCGGGGCTTGGCTGAAGGAGCTGGCAGCCAGTTTTGATTGACACGCGGTGGGCACATTCCTGTCACCTTCCAGATCGACATGGCTGTGCTCCCAAGAAGAAAAGGATGCTGCTCTCCAGAAACCAGTGAGTTGACTTAGTGTTTCGTCCATTGTTTTTATTTTACAGTCTATTGGTCAAATGAATTAAAGTGTGGGACCCATGGTTGATGCTAGTGTGGCCAGGCGTAACCGACTCTGACATCCCTGTCATTCACAGCCATTTTCACCAGTATGCAACATACTGAACCAATCACAACAGCGCAGGGGCGGGCTTTATGCAATGATATACAGGAGCGTCCAAGAGCTTCTATTCAAAATAAAGAAGGTCTGCAAAATCGCTGTCAATCCCCCACTCATTCACGGGCATTCATAGTCCAGCAGACGTCATGTTGACTGACTTTTGTTGATACTAGTTTGCTTGCTGCTCTGCCTGTGTCACATTTCTGATTGGTCCTATGCCTTTACAACAGATTCCAGAGGCAGTTTCCTCTGTGTTCGATGGAAATCAAAGTAGAACTCAGAGGAAACGGACCAATTCTTTGTATCACAGTTGAAAAGAAAGAGAGATGGACTGTTGGGCTTGTTATCAGCACACAGCTCAGAAGCCTGCATTTCTGATGGTATCGGTGTGCACTAGTGCCCATGAAATGGGCATCTTGCACATCTGAAAAGATGTATACAGGTTTTACAGCAACATAACGTCTCATCCAGATAATGTCTCGTTCAAAGGAGGCTATATATCACTAAACCATTTCATTTTTATTTACAAAAATAAACATTGTTCCAACTTTATTGGTATTGGAGTTGTATAAGATCATGAGCAGAATCAATATATGTGAACATCTATCACCAATAAAGTCACAAATATGACGTACAAGTTTTTAAGAACCAGTAGAAACATTTTACATTGCGTGTAGGTGCCTTTGAGCTGGTGTAATCAGAGGTAAAAGTGAAATATCTTCAAGATTATGCTTCAGTGAAGACCTAAGCTGAAGGTATATTGGAAGTGGTCTTCATTAAATAGTCATCTAACACTTTGAGTGGTCACAAAGACTAGAAAAGTGCTAAATGCAAACCAACTTCCATTCTTCTTAAGACTTAGGTAACCTTTTTTTTTATATATATATATCCATGAGAGGCAGTTTGCTGTACAGCCAACAGAAACACATAACAACAACACAAATAACAGGTTCAAACTGCACACCAGAAAGATCTGGTGAGAAATAACAATTTTTTTTTAGTCTGTTTTTTCTGTATTTTGGTCATCTCTATCTGCCACTAGATGGGAGCAACATTTATTTCTAAAACACTACTTGTCCTGTATACCTGGTTGTTTTAGTTTGCCATTGTTTATTCTTCCTCATTGGGGAATTCGAAATCCCGGCCGCTGTCTTTGATTCATCATTCACCAGCCAGCTGTGGAAAGCTGATGACTTACAGTGAAGTCTAAAAGTCAAGAGTTTATTTGAACAAAGATACTTTCTACTTACCTTGATCAAGTGCTTGATATCTTTCATGCAAGCTTCAATCACAATCCTGAATCTCTGCCGCCAATGAAGGCTGAATAAGTCTAAAGTTGTTCCTATTCTTTAACATACACATCTATCATCAATAAAGTCACAAAGATAAAGTACAAGTTTTTAAGAGCCAGTATTTATTTATTTATTTATTTATTTATTTATTTATTTATTTATTTATTTATTTATTTATTTATTTATTTATTTATTTATTTATTTATTTATTTATTTGTTCATTCGTTTATTCTAATGTCGGTTAGCAGGCAGATTTCCTCAATCTGCTTATCTTTCTGACAGACTGTTTTGGCACTGTTGTTGTGACGTAAACATGATTATAAATCTATCATCGGTCTGATTTTCCAAACATCATAGGACAGACTGGAAGAAAGCATTCACCGACCTCCAAAAAGAGTTTTACTTTTTGTATGTGCAGTGTGTGCCTTTCAGCTTGTGGAAAAGTTTGGGATTTGATAAACCCTTATCTCCAAGGAAAAAGAAAGCCAAGCAAAGAGCAATTTTACTGCACTTCACAGAGGCTGATTTTCAGTTTAGAGAGCAGCGAGAAGCCTTTAAAAAGTCTTATTGCTTTGCTGGAAAGTTCAGAAGTTTTCGAGCTCCTAAAAATTCCCAGATGTTTTCATGCAACAGCAAAAAGATATGACAACAAAAGAAGACTTATTTTACACCCTGTGTCAGATCAAATCAAACAAACCAAAGCTGCACACTCCTTATGCACGCACACAAAAAGGCTCACAAACCTTGTGATTGAAATATACCACATTATCATTACTATGGTCGTATAAAATGCCCTCAAACACTCAGTTATCATCTCTGTCTGTCTGTCTCTGCAAGTATTTCAAACTCAGTGATACGATGGAGTGCAGATATGGATTTAAAGGCATTCTGATGAAGGTTGGTTCCATTTAGAGGATTTTCTTGGTTTCAAGGCTAAAACATGGAGATGACGACAGCATGAACTCGATCTTTACCTTCATACGTGATGTCAATATTGAGAAAACATTTCTCTGACCACAAGTACATAAGCAAGTACAAAAAAGAAAGCTTTAATTTGACACTCAATGTCATTCAATGGAATATGGTTTATTTTCCATATGGTTTTTATACGTTTATATTTGACAGCTGCAGCATTTTCCAAAAATCTTGTAATAGGAGTTAATTGTCTCTCACACATGTGAAGCCAATACAAGATTAAAATCATCCCATCCATCCATTATCTATACTCGCTTAATCCGTTTCCGGGTCACGGGGGTACGCTGGAGCCTATCCCAACGCAAAGTAAGCGAAAGCCAGGGGTCCACCCTGGACAGGTCGCCAGTCCATCTCAGGGCCACATAGAAAGGCAGACAAACATGCACACTCACATTCACACCTACGGGCAATTTAGAATGATCAATTAACCTACCCTGCATGTTTTTGGACTGTGGGGGGAAGCCGGAGTACCCGGAGGGAACCCACGCAAGCACGGGGAGAACATGCAAACTCCACACAGAAAGACCCACTGGGCCGGGAACCGAACCAGGAACCTTCTTGCTGTGAGGCAACAGTGCCAACCACAAAGCCACCGTGCTGCCTGGTTTAAAATTGTGAATTTGTAAAAAAAAAAAAAAAAAAACAAAGGTTGTGTCTTTTAAGACCAAAGATCGACAGAAAGTCTCCAGTTTATCTACAAATGCAGGAAAAACTAGAATATATATATATATATATATATATATATATATATATATATATATATGAATGTTGATGACTAACATTTCTTTATGGTGAAAAAATATTTTCTTACAAAATCTACTTTCTGAAACAAAACATCTGTTTTTTTTTTAAAAGAAACTCTTCTTATGATTGATGGATTTTTTTCCCCAAAAAATAATTACAGGCTTTGCAGTTATGCTGGGTGCAAAACTGCTCTAGAGGCGACAGATTAAAATTAGATGGCTGAAAATGCACATAAGATGGCCATTTCAATTAATTTCTTTGCTTTTATGATGGAAGCGTTAATGCAGAAATGTGAGAGTTTAAAAACAACATCTGGTGTTTTGAAGCCAACCGCTTTTCCAGAAATGTCCATGTATAGGAAGATAAGGGTATGTAAACAGCACTGGCATGCCTGTGTTCAATTATTCAAATGAGATTGAGTTAAATTTTTTAAAAAAAAGACCAAAGTCTAAACTCTACCTTTTTATAATATTTATTCTTAAAAATGAGTAAGCAGACAGTTCACGTGTCCTGTGAATACCAAAATGTGTGTAGAACAGTACAGAACAGTAAAGCACTTTCCATTATATTTCTATAACAAGTTCTCTTGAGCATATCAAAAGTCAAAACAAATAACGTAATTTTTTTTTTTTTTTTATTACAGCATTTTGTTTTTTAACATTTCTCATCTCAAGAAATAGGCCACAGATTTCTACAAAGAGATGTAAAAATATACATCAATGTGATCAGTGTTAAACAGCGAGCTATAATTTCTGGTGCACACAACAATTAACTTGCACAAACATCGGTGAGGAGGTGATAAAGTCAAAATGCACCCAAACCAGAGGGACCAATTACATGGTTAAGAGGACGTCACAGCTGAAACAGGAGGAACCTCAGTCACTAAATACTTCCTCAATTTCTCTCATTTCCTTCACGATTGCACTGCACACTTCCTCCGCTCACTGATTCCTTGTTTCTTCACCTGCTTTGTTTGCCTCCTCCTGAAAAGCTGCAGGAACATGTTTCCTTCCCTCAGATGCTATCCTCCGATCGCATTTTCATCAGGAAAAGCGAGAAAGAAAAGAAGGCAAGTGAAAGATCTGGACAAGGCAAGTAAATGTGAAAAAGTCATTTGAGAGCTGAAGATAAGGTGGACTTATGTGAACAATGAGACCGGCTCATTGTTCCCCACAGCAGTTACATTAATAACAGGAACAATGCTTTTTATCCCTGCAATGGCTCAGACTGCAAAATTAAAACTCCTCAATGTCAGAAAGAAATACAAGTCAATGCCAAGATTACTGCTGAAGGATAAATGTGGCATGAAATGCAAAGTATTATGAGACCAGTGTGGCTGTTCAATTACCGGTGCGATGAAAAAAGCTGAAGAGATGGGAGAGAGAGGCAGAGGTTGACATTTAAAGAGGACGCTGGGAAAAAGAAATGAGGGGAAAGAATGAAAAGGAGACAGATGAGGTTTTAAAGGCGCATCTGAAGTGTGTCCATTTTCTCCTGCTTTTGTAGGCAAAGCAGGAAATAAAAATGCAGGTTGAGAGATGCACCTCTCTGTCAGTCTGCGTTAGACTCAGCATAATTACTGTGAATGACACATATCCATGACTAAGGGGGGGGGGGGGGGGGGGGGGGTAGATGGGAGAGAGGTGTGTTTTTGACTCAGCCAGCGAGCAAGACGCTTCTATTTGTGGCCATGTGAATGTTCAGCAGCTCAGACTAAAATGTAGAGAAGATTTCTTTAACCGAGGTGGTTGATTTTGCAGCAGTTTGAACCCTCAAACCCAATTTTATTCGTAATTTTAGCCATAAACCTCCCAAGCACAGAAAGTTGCAACAAAACTCCTGAAATGGGAAAAGACAGAAAACAGGGTGTACTAATGCAGGTAACCAATAATCCAATAATACCCTCAATTCGCATATATAAGCGAGCAGATTTATTTTTAAAGCTGGCCTAGAGAGATGTAAAAATCTTAGATAGCCCTCACAGTCGCAGCTGGTTCAGATAACATCTGAGGCTTTAATAGTAAAACTCTTTTTACTTGCAGGGGTGTTCAGTGTCCTCCTATAACCTCAGTTTTAGGACAAATGGCAGTATCCTTTCTTAACACAGAGAAATATGTAGAATGGTCCCCAAGCTGCTACAACTTAGTCACATTTGGGTACTTAATATAGAGGCACAGCACGTTGCCAATAAATGTAGTGTAAGCCTTGTACAACACAACACGCTGGTATTGCTCTAAAGGCACAGACACTAGTGTGACCATCACTGACAAGGTACCAGGACAGAATATACCCATTTTAATGTAGGTCATTAAACATGTCTTTAAATATTAATGGTTATAAAAGAGGGAAACAGCCGCTTTAGTCACAATGTTAACTGAGAACAACAAAAGTGTTATTTCGAGTTTGTGCAAAGCAAAAGCAGACTATATAATCATGCGATTTCCCATTTTTTTTCTTTTACTTAAAAAAAAAAAAAACAAAACAAAAATAGCACTCCAAGTCATTTTGTTTCATTTCCCGTTTTGTGTTGTGGCTGATATTGTGGTTGCTGTTTTTTTTTTTTTTTCTTTGTCGGACGTTTTGTAAAGATACCAGGCGGCCGATCGGGTCAGTGGAACGGTTTGTTAGAAATGCGTCTCCTTCTCTGAAATGGTGGATATTTTTCCGTCGACTTTGAGTTTTGCGTCGTTGATGGCGTAAGGACTGAGCGCAGCGAGCTTCCCTCTCATTTTCAGATCCGGGCTGGGAGTCGTCAGCTTCTTCATTCTCTGCAGAGAGCCACAAGGAGGAAAGAGAGCAGTTAGGAAACACAGGGGGGAAAAGCAAGAAAACACCGTCGCTATTCTTAAGGTCTGCTAAACACCTGAAGGTACTACTTTTTATCTCTAGCAATGATGGGATGTCAATGAACTGCATCAGTCTCTGACAGTCAGATCCAAAGAGACCACTAATGTTTCTGCAGGTGTATTTCGTGTAAAGTAGGTAAATGATATATTAAAATCAAAAACAGCTAACAATTATCTCTGCCTACTATGGCCTAACTGTGATCAGCGAATGTTTTTACGTCTTTAGACAGTTTCTAACGCTCGGATCCGGTCTTTACTGGATCAGGATCTGTATCATAGTTCCATGTTTGCCAAGGCCTCCAACCTAAATCTCACGCCCCGTGACTGGCTGTGTTTGGTCTTTTGTAAAACCAAGATAAGATTGTGTTCTTCGAATTACAAACTCTTGACACGGAAGAAGAAGAGTTGCAGTACCATAAAGTTAGTGCTACAGGCATAACCTTAAACTCAACACAAATTGTTTGGCTGAAGGCACATTTGGAGTCAGTGTTTAGCGTTTTACCTCGGAAAAGGTGCCCGGAGTCTTCCAGATCATCCATATGATCCCCAGCGGGATACACACCATCGAGGACATGGCCATGAACCAGCCGATACCGTAGCCCCAGTCAGGGTAGGTGTACACGTTGTTGTACTTCAAGGGTTTGTATTTAATTAGGAAGAACAGGAAAATTCCCTGCGGAAAAAGAGGCAAATTCTGTTTGTAGATGTCATTACCTTTGTGAAATAGACGTTTGAAGTAAGAGGCATTTATTCTACATGAAAGGTGGATGCAGCCTTTAAACTGCACACAGACACACAAAAAAAAGGCTTCTTATACACACTCGTGGTTACATGCATGTAATATGTGTTATGACGAACACAGAGACCTCCAGCTACAGCGTCAAGAAACGTTTCTGGATAAAAACAAGTGAAACATTTGAGATGTAGATAAAATGACATCACAGCTGGGGCTGGCACCAACAACCGCTGTGACGCCTCCTTAGATAGTGGATCTCTTTTTTTACACGTTTGAAAATTCAGGTATCCGTGGCAGGCGGCACGTCAGCGGCACCCATAACGTCACCCATCAATCGAATGTTGTTTATGTTAAACATGAAAAAACTACAATCAACATCAGTGTCAACTTTATGAATCAGATCTATTACCTTATATAAGAAATGATCTTTGGATGGAGTTTTTTTTTTTTCCTTTGTTCACTTAATCATGTTCTTTCCACGTGAACTCCCCGTTCCAAGTAAACAAACCCAAACCTTCTGCACCGGTCTGCGCCTCGTGACTCTTGTGTTTATATGAGCGATAATTTGAAAGCGTCACTGGACTCACAGCACAGATGCCCGGGGTTAGGATCATCCAGCACCATTTGATGAAGAACACGGGTTTGTAGCCTATCATGTCCTCAATATTTAGGTAGAATCTGTCACTGCCTGAAAGAAAGAAAAAAAAAAGAAAAATAAGTTGCATTCAAGAGCTTCTCCCTGTATCATTAAACTAATGATATGACTGATGTCTTTTGACAGTTTCTGGCTGTTTAAACAATGTTGCCGACTTGATGTGAATTAAATATAGTCAGAAACTCTCATAACAGCCAAAGGTATGCAGTAATGCGTCCTGCTTCCTCTTTTATCTAACTGTATTTGTTGACAAATTGTCTGCTTTTTTTAGCCAACGTTAATGCTCATAAAACAATAATAAAAAAATCCTCAATTTGAGTGTGTTTGAGGCCGTTCTCCAGCAGGGGGCAGAGACGAAATATCATTTCAGCAGGGAGGCCACCGGCAGCAGATTTGTGCAGCCACCTCTTCTCAAAAGTGTGTGATAATTGCACTCGTGATTCAAGTTCTCGTCTTACCGTACACCCAGCCAATACAGATGGACTCGAATATAGCCACAAAAAGCAAGCACATCCCGCTCGCAGCGTACGAGTCAAACAGCTGGAAGACGTACATCCCTCCCTGATGAGACAAGAGAGGCGTCGGCTCTCCGTCACAGTCACCGTATGAGCATCAGATAGGTTACAAATATGAAAGAATTAGGAGTTCACTTGTTCTGGACACATGGTTTTTGATGGAGGTTAGATGAAAAAGCTGAGCATTTTCTGTTGTGTGCTTTCAAAAATGTCATCTTCTTCATTCAAATTTTCCAGGCGTCACCTGTCCCACCTTTAAAATATTGTCCTGTCAGTTTCAGCTGATTAAGTCGCTCTGCATTTTATCATTCACTGTGCTTACACACAAAAAAAAAAAGGTTATCACGAATAAAATCAAGCACAAATCGGACCGCGGTGCAGATCTGCACCATTAGGAATATTATCACAAATCTTCTGTATCTATGTCTAAGTATGTTCAAGTGGCAGCTAGAGGGACTTTACCTAAGTGAGTAAATAAGTAATGGAGAAAGTGGTGGGAGTAAAAGTTAAAGTCATGGCCCCACAAATGTCTCAACGTCAGACACTGACTGAGAAACTACTAGTTGAACATGGGACAGTAATACGTTCCTCCCCTGTGGGGAGCTCTTACAGAACGGTGGAGTATGAACACAGTGGAAGTGCGTTGACTGCTGCGTTCATAAAGACCTGAATGCTTTTAAATGTCTGAGAGAGCTCTCCAACCATGGCAACATATTTTATTTATTTATTTTTTTCATGATCGTGCACACGCTGTATGTACGATGCACACCGAAATTGGACCTCTGCTTTTAACCCATCAACTAGTTTCACTAGGGAGCAGGGGGCTGCTAGAACCAGCGCCCGGGGAGCAATTGGGAGTTAAGGGCCTTGCTCAGGGTTTTGATCTTTAGCTGATTCTGTTTCTGTTTGTACTTCTGATCTTGGGCTGCAAATGTTTTCTGCTGGCTTTTATCTAAAAGTACCTGTCCAGAACTAATGATGATGATGATGATGATGATGATGATGATGATGATGATGATGATGACTTCTTCTTATTTTCTGCATAGAAATAAATATACATATATATACTACAATATTTAAAAAAAATTGATGGGCTTAACATCAGTGAAATTATATAAAATATACAAAGGTTTTTAATTATTGAAAAAAACATTTAGGTCTATGAAAAGTATATTATATTCAAACAAGCCAGAAAGAAGCACACTTTCTATTTTGAAATAAACCCCGCTGAATGACCGTTTTAAAGGATGTAACTGAGTTTTACCTCCATACACATGATGAGTCCTATGAAGAAGGACACTATGGACATGCCAAGAATCAGCAGCTCTCTGCGGTAGCCTCTTCTGAAGGTGTCTGGGTACATGTCCACCACAGCTGTCACTAAACTCTCCACGCACACAAACTGGGGAACAAACAAACATTTATGTTCAAGAATGCACAATCTCCGTCTTTTTTTATCTTTTTTTTTTGAGCTTAATGAAAACATAGACGTGTACTGTAGTGTGAAATAAAGCTTTCAGAGACATTTCCTCCTGATGTCTTAATGAAAGTCTCTTGTGACATCGTTATGCCAAAAAGCCACAGCAACCCATTATCAAAGCCCAACATTTTTAAACCAAGTCTTTGGTGTTCTGTTCTTAATAACCGTCTCAACACGATGCACTGTAGTGATGCGTCGGTCACTGATGATTTCTTTGAAATAAAATTTCTTTCAGGTGAACAAACTGAACCGCTTACTGAAATGATCCGGTCATTTTAAAGTCAGGGAATCCAAAGCATTCAAAATATTTCATTGTTAGGCTGAGAAGTGATGCAACAAAGTGTAGAGACTCATTGGTGCGGTCAGCGGATTCAGGGATTCGTTCATCTCCAACATTCATCAAGGACACTTCTAAAATGTCCAAATTTATAACTGGAGTCTGGTGTGTGTTTGTGTGTGCGTTAAAGCGACAGCACTGCTGGGAGCTGAGACCCACGAGCTGATGAAGCATTAAATCAGCCGTATCTGACGTACAGTCAAAGCGCTAATCGAGTATTAAATCTTCCTAGTGGACTGATCCCAGTGACTCTAGTGATTCTAGTCATTCACTACACACATAAAAGAAATCTCATCCCAAGTATGACTTCGGGAAAGCGACTACCACAACCTGGCTTGGTTGATGTAAACGGTCAGTAAATGGAGTGATGATGTGTGATATCTTTATGTGGCCTTCACCTCAAACAACTAGAAGTCCTTGTCTAGAACATAATTTATAGCATAATCTGACAGCAGTCAATGAAATCACTTTTTTGCTGCCAAAGTGAGACATACCAGGAAAATAATCAGCTTTACTTCGACTGTGTGGATTTGTTTTACATTTGCAAAGTTTCATCTCCACTTCCTTGCTTCTGCTGTTGTAAGAAGTGAATGAAGGTTAACCTCCACAAGGTCCTGCGCCTGTCAGTTCTACCCGCGGCCAGCCGCCACTCCACCACTAGGAGTGTGTTTTTATATAAGACAGTTAATTGCCTTAAAGGCTTCAAGTCCTGCATGATTGAATTTCTACCTCCGAAAGCCCATGACCATACCAGCCAAAATGACAACTTGAGACTTCAAAGTGGCAGTGCACAATCCAAGGAGTGAAGTCATGTTACTTGTGTTGAAATAAGCGAACACGCCAGGTGGTCATGCTGCAGTGGTTGGTGGAAGCTTTACTGGTGGTTTGTTGGGTCTCCATGATTGATATAAGCTTATAACCAGCAGTCTCACTCCTGCAGGACTCACCTGGCTGTCCAGGCCAAGGAAGATCAACATCATAAAGAAGAGACAGGCCCAAAGTGGAGACAGGGGCATCATAGTTACAGCTTTGGGGTATGCAATGAATGCAAGACCAGGACCTGCATGACAAATAAGAGAAAAAAAAAACATATTTCATTAAATTCTAAAATAATAATAATAAAAATGAAAGAGGCACCATCCACAACTTAGATTCAAAAGCCTAGGTTTTAACATTCCCTTTCTTTTCTATAATTATTTTAGTCTTGTGCCACCATGTGTTTGACAGTATTATTATTGGCATTACAAATGTTTTCACTGTTGTGAGCATTGTCCTGCTACCAACTGTAACAGACACCACACGATAAAGGGGAGGGGTCCCATCGTGACATACTGTCTTTCAACTACTTTATCAGTACCTTTCCTTTCTTGTCTCCAAGCATCACAGTGTTTTAGATTAGTTCATTTGTCTATTGTCCTATATTGTGATGTCTTTTTATTTTTGTAATTGAATACTAAAATTACAGGATGAAGAAAAAGAAAAGGGTTGCTGGGTTTAAAATAGTAATTTGTGTTTGGTCTCATCTCATTGTTCAGTGGCCATCTGCTCTAATGAGCATCTCTGAATCTTCTTCGTAATTCTTGTGTTTTCTGGCCCACAACCTTTCTGTTTACCCACAACTTTCTTAACACCGTCATTATAAAATTAAAGGGAGAGACACTGCCTGCTGAACTCTCTGGATGACTAAATAACAAACTGCTGTTATGCTGTTCCCAAATGGCCTGATATGCGAGTAACTATATCAATATTTAACTGTCGTCTTTACAACAAAGGTCATAAAACTGGTTTTAAGGAACTTAGATTTTATTGAACAATTCATTAAAAGAACTGTTTGCAAATTGCAAATATGCAATTTGGTAACCATGAGTAAAAGAAAACCTGGCACACTTGATATAAGATTGAAAGATTATATTGCATGTTGTATAATAGAGTTCTGCACATAAAAAAAGGCCTTTTGGGAGGACCACAGGAAAAACCTCCTAGCAATCACTGAATTGGAGCTCAGCATTTCCCTCCTTAAGTCTGCCTTTAAGAGAAACTTTGCCAGAGTAAATAAAGAGAGTACACCACGAGGTGCAAACCACTGTCAGAACTAAAACAACCTTCATAGACAAAACAGTCTTTACAAGCCAGACACGTTTTGGGACAAAATATTTGAATAGACGAGAAAAGTTGTTTCGTAAACTAAAGCATCTTCAAACCGAAGTCTGCCACGTTGTCCTGGAAGCAGCTTCGGACAAGCTTCCAACAACAATGGGTAACGTGTACAAACACCAAGTAGGTCATGAAGTTGGTGTGTTTTCTTTGATAGCAGCGTTTCTCGATAAATAGAATCTATTATGTAAGTACATAATCAGTCTTTAAGTTGCAAAATGTTTTTGCACGCTGTCATCAAACCATAGTTGGTGTAGAAGAAAAGGTTCATTAGATGTCAATTTTATGAAAAAAGAAAAGTGTTTCTGAAGGTTAATTGGCTCAAACGAATTAGGGTTATTGAGAAACTATTTTTTTTAAATACTTCTTCAGAAAACCATTATTTAAAGTCTTAAATGCTATGCTTATGGTATTCTAGGGCAAACGTTTGAACTCTCTCGCTCTGTCACATACTCTAAATCATTCATACTGACATAAATAAATCATAATGCTGTAGTGTAAGAGCCACGGTAAGGAGTGTGGAGTTATATAACTTTAAAAGATAATCTATTTTAGCATAATAAATGCATAGGCGAAAAGAGACATCATTTTTTAATCTGCAGCATGTACACGGTGATATAGTTGCATCAGAGGTTTGAAAGGTGTTGATGATTTGGATTTGGATTCTTAATGTCAATATTATGTTCTCTCACCAGTCTCTGCCACAGCTTCGATGGGAACATTTTGCTCATATGCCATGAAGCCCAGGACAGAGAATATGGCAAAACCTGCCACAAAGCTGGTGCCGCTGTTCAAGCAACAGAGCATGATGCAGTCCCTGAGGAGTAAAAGAGAAAGAAGCAATACTGTTCACTGTAATCCTATAGCTGTGAAACATAAACAAACCACAAGCATTTAGGAATAAACTAAGTGATGTAATAAAGTAGTAATAAATATACAATTACATTTCTTAATTGCTTGTTTTTATTATATGCAACTGTTTATCTCAAGTTCAAAAACATTTGAATCCAGAATCATTTGTATGCAGTGAAACTTGTGGTTGACTCAATACCTGTAAGATTAAAACAAGTCATCAACACTCTACCACCATGCTTTAGTTAATGTCAAGTGTTTGAGGCAAAGCTCTTACAGCAGTTTCCCAGATTGAGAGGCAGCAACAATAGTTCCTCTAAAACTCATTGGTGATATCCTTTCTGTTGGGCACTGTGTTAACAGACAGTTAAATGCTCTAAATAATCAAAATGCCAGAGCTTTCTGGAGGTGGTCTCATATGCTTCTCATCAATTAATCAAGCAGATTTAATTAGTACATATAACCTTATATTTAAAAGAAAGTGTACTTTCTTTTCACTTCATTAAATATGCTTACCTGTAGCAGTTATTGTCATAGGCGTTGTAACTTCCAAGAGCAGTGAGGCAGCCCAAGCAGATGGCATAGGAAAAGAAGATTTGGGTTCCTGCATCGACCCATACCTAACGTAAAAGATATATCAAATTCATACAGAAATGCAAATTTATACTGCATGTGGTGTTTCGCGAATGCGCTGCCCTGAAGTGGCTTTGAGCTTGACTGGATCTCTCAAGTACCCAGTTGTTTAAAATATCCCCATTTGCTGCCAGACAATGCAGCTGGGCAAAACGAGTGTGGTCCGTACACATGCTTTACAAATGAGGATTTGGAAAACAGTAAAACACAAAAACAAAAAGTAGTGGTAGTAGTACCATTGAAAGTACACACATAAAGACAGGGACAAAATAAAAATGTGTTAATTATTTGCAACAAAAGTCCCCCACCGGGTCCCGTTTCTAGGCTCTTTTTTGTCCAAATTATTATTTTGTTTAAATCGGTATGCACATTCCCATCACGCACATTCATTATTCAAAATACAAAAAAACGTCTGGTGTTATTATCCATTATGTTCTTGAGCCAACTGATAGTTCATCACATAGCTTTGCAGATTATTAGACTCTTTATGTGATTTTTCTTTAAATGAATGAAAGCACTAAATTAAAATAAGATCATCATGATATACCAAAATGTGACCGTCTACTTTAATCAAATCCCACAGCTCTTTTGTCACTCTCATCAGGCTCTTCATCCTCTGAGGGACTACAATAAAATAATGGCTTTTTTAAATGTATTTATTTCTGAGAGGTGCAAAGAGCAACTGAATGAATCATTGATTAAACTCTAAAAGCAGCTTTGGAGTCTTTCAGTGGCTAAATATTCATATTATGCGTCAGTAGCTGCCTTCCTTTACTGCTTGGGATTAGAAGTGGAGTGTAGGGGTTTAATTAAACACTGAATGTTTCAACTTTCTAAAATAATGCATTACCATGGGTGAAGCTACATTAGACGAGGGACAGATGAGTAGAATCTCGTTTGAATTGTACTCATCTGAGCGGGGCAATATTGTGAAACAATTAATGCAGGAAATAACAGGAAATACCAAAATGGTAAGATAACGATTTTATGCATTGCTTTTATCCCTTCTGTATTACTTGAAATGAAATGCTTGTATTATTGCTCATGATCTACACAGGAATGTATCCATGTTTACTATGTAAGATCCTGTCCTGAGCATTAAAATCTGCATTATAAAACTAGTTTGTGGAGCAACACAGCACCCTAGGACCCACAGGATAGCATGGGGTGCTGGTGAATTCAACCTAATGCAGCATGGCTATTTGAAAACTCTCTCACATCACCATTCAGCCACTAATCTCATTTCCTCACTGAAAAACAATGAACAAACACAAGGTCTTCGCTCCCTCCTGGGAGTAACCACGGAAACTTCTGTGACCTCACAAATACAGGACTGTTCTTGTGGAAGAACAGGCCTTTCTTTCCTAATGTTCATCAGTGTTCCCTTTAGTTCACCCTTGGGTGATGGCTGCACAGCGCGGGGAAACCTTAAAGGCCCATGCTCTGAGAGAATCACTTGTTGATGTTGTGCCTAATTTGGACAGCTTGTGTTTGGGTATGTTGAGACTGCGGCTCAAGGAAACTTTCCTACTGTGTAAAAAACACAGTAGGAAAGTGTAACACCCCCCAACCCCTCACCCCGCCAAAAAAGAAATCCCTCCATAAGTTGTTGTACATAACATGGATTTACATATGTTAGTTACGGCATAAAGACATACGGCTGAAACTAATCAATTAGACTTCTATCCCCACATTGCGTCTAAGTAAATCAATCATTACACAATCGCCACTCCATTAAATGTCAAAATTGATCAGTCCATCAGAATCAATCCAGCCTTGGTGTCACAGATAGTCATACTGCTGCAATTACGCAAAAGGTGTGTTATTTCAGCTTTGTTCAGCTCAATTTTATCCCAATGTCTAAAGCATTGATAAAGCACTTTCAAATTACTGTTTAATGGTTCAACAAACATGGACAAAATTAAGAAGCTGAGTGCACTCAATGGCAAAAATAAATGCCATCATGCTTACTGAAACTGGCAAACTTACCTTCCCCAAACTTAACAAGCAGCTTACTTAATAAGGTTAAGTTTAGAAAGTGATGAATGTTAAAAAAGATAGATTGAAGATAAAAGATAGATAATATAGATAGGCTGATCAATTTAGTGAAGAGGTCTAGGCCAAGAACTAGGCATGGAAAAATCTGTTATACTGATACCAGTCTTTATATATATATATATATATATATATTAAAGTTGCATTGTTAATGACAAAGATCTGTCCCATTTGATCAAAAAAAAAAATAAAACTGATAAATAAAATGTTTAATATTCAATTTACATTCTCATAATTCATATAACAAGGTCAATGTGGAATTAATAGTTTGTTAATATGGAGAAAAAAAACTGTGAAATCATCCCTTAAAAAAATACTGTTTCATTTTAACGCATGCAACATTTGTCAATTTAACAAAATTGTTTACCTTAAATTTAAATTTTGGAATAATCAAAATTACATTTTTATTACAATGTTTTTGTGATATTTGGGAGCATAAGTTTAAAAGAGTTTTAAATTTCTTAAAAGTTTTTATTTTGTTTTGTTTTAGTTTAGTTTTAATTAGTTTAACAAGCACATCAATAGTTTTAGTTTAGGTTTAATTTCCTTCTAGTCTTAGTTTTAGTTTTTGAGGTATTGTCTTACAGATTAACAAAACATCTAGGATGAAAGAATCTATCCAGCATTGCCATACAGAACAGAAATCCTTCATTCTTTCTTTTGAGTAACTAGAATTAGAAAAAAATATATAGTAATTAGGAAGATGAAGCCCCAAACATTAAGAGGGCACGAAACAAAACAAAGTCAATTCTATTATGAAATTGTCCTTGCAGAAATGTAGCTTTGAGTATTTTGAGTAATGGTTAATGATAATGTGCGCAATGGCTGAATAAATGATTCAGTCGGAACAATTGGAGGGCAGAAATGTTCATAAGTCTTTTTTTTTTTAAGTCCAAGTCCAGTTACATGTCTCTTTTGATTGTAATGAGTGTTCTTTGATCTTTGGCATGTCATCCAGTCCACCTGGAACACTGCATTAATATGACTAAACAATTTAAAGCATGTACTGTCTTATCATGACTTATAATATATTATAATCTAAGTAATATTCTTCTTGATGGCTCATGATGGCAAAAGAAAATAGTAAAGAATTATTACAAGTCAGATATCCTGAATCCAAGAGGCAGAGGTGACTGAAGTCCAAGTAAAAGCCTTGCTGAATGCAGAGTGAATATATAAGCACTGTAGGGAATGGGTAAATGAAAACACATCTAAAGTGCTTTTTAGAATAATGGTTAAAACCATGCTTGCCTTTTTTGTTTGGCTTTTTGCCATTTTCTCAGCATACTGAAAGAAGTCTTTACCAATTGTCGCACAAGGTACTCAGTGATTAAGAAACTGAATTAACACTTAGCTGATACAAAGCTACAACAATGTCACTCTGTCCATTATTTTCAAGGCAGTGAAAAAAAAGACAGACAGACAGATAGAAACCAAGATGGACTGATAACACTTTACTTAATACCAGATTGGACGTCCTTGCTGCGTTGGTAGAATCATCTGACAAGAACGACATACTAAGATGGATATTATCTGCATACCATGCATACCGAGAACCCATGCAAGAGGATAACCTTGTCCAATTAAGTTGTCTAGATAGCAAACAGAAGGGGTCCCAGCACGGAGCTTTGGGGAACGCCTGTGGAGAGATGATGAGAAAAGAGATGTCTGCCCTTGCCAGGACACTGTGAATGAGCAGCCAGTGAGATACGATTCAAACCAAAATGATTAACCATGTCAAAGGCACCCAGTAAGTCCAGAAGAAAGAGGACGGACCTCCAGCTTTAGCTCCTCTTGAAGACTCTGTCACAGACAGAGAAGCTGTTTCTGTGGAGTAAACTCTTTTTAAGCCAGACTAGTAAGGATCTAGGAGGTGGTAATTTTCAACATAAGCATGACTAAAGGAGGGCTGTTTGACTGGAGGCTTTACCCACTCCTCTTTTAAGGCAGTGGGAACTATCCCTAAACCCAATGAACTTGGAGGAATCAGACAGGGACATGAAGTAGGACTGCTCATGTACTGTTTAAAGGACTGGATGGCATGCCAAGAGGTTCAGTAAATTAGCTAATTATAACTGCCACCTTATCAGTGAAAAAGGAGGCAAAGGTATTTGCAGATTGATTTGCAACAGTCAGAGGAGGCCGCAGGGTCAGCAGAGTGATGAAGGTGAAGAATAGCTTCTGAGAGTCAAAGGTGCTGCAATGTTATGGTATCATTGTAAAAAAAAAACCATAATTGCAGCTTTAATACTAGATGTTAATAAGGATATAAGGATTAATAACCACCGGAAGTTAACAAGTTGTTTGGGTTTTTTTTACATTATTTCCTGCTGCTGCGCACTGAAGCAGAACAAGGTCAAAGGTAGTGGAACAGAAGGCTGTTCGTGTTGATCGACAGCAAACCGAATGAAAGAGATGCAGAGGTGTGAATGAAACTAAATATGCTGCAGTTTCTTCTGACATTCAGGTCTAGTTGTTTGCCAGCTTTGTGAGTGGGAGGTCTGGGAATCCTGGTTAGATTAGATGAGTCAATCAAGGACAGAAAGTGACCAATTCACTTGGTGGATGGTGAATGACAACCACAGAGACTTTGACCGGGGCAGTCACCATAACTAGATGGCGTTCAGAAGCAGCACACTTGAGATAAGACATCATTTTGGGGATATTTTCATTTGTTTGGAATCAAAAAGCCTGCCAGATTGGGACAGATGGAAAGTATGGGAGTGTAAGTGGTGCCTATATGTATATCTGTTATTATTACTATTTAGTTTTAAAGTTTTTTTGGCTATTTTATATGGGATTATTTGTTGTCACATTCTTGCTTGGTATTATTTTCAGTTTAATGTGTTTTTGTGATGACGTTTTTGTGAAAACTACATACTATAACAAGGGTGGAGGCTATTGAGAGGGTGGGCTTGGTAATTAAAAACAATTAATACAAAGCTTTTAAATGAGGAAAAGTGGGGTTACATACAAACAACAGTCATAAATCAAAGGGAAGCACAAAAAACGCGAGGCAGAGGACAGAAAAGGATGGGGAAGGCTTGATGAAGTTCAGAGGTGTAAAAAGTGAGGGCAACATCCAGCCGTACACACTCCACACAGCCTGCTGAACAGAACAGAGCCCTGATTGTCCAGGAGGAAGCTAATTTAACATTGGTGTCAGAAGTAATGTCCTCAAACAAACAGCAGCCTCTCTTTGTTGCTCTTCCTCGCCTCTCCCTGTGCCACTTCATTTATTTGCTTTTTTTTTTTTAATTCCCTTTTTTCTGAGTCTCTGGCTATCTGCGTTGCTTTCTCTTTTCTTTAATCAAATTCACTAATGCATCTGATGTATTTTACAACCAGAAATTTAAAAAAAAAGTATTGAATCAGATACCGTTTTACATTTATTCTAGCTAAAATTCTCTAAAGAATACATATATACCAAAGTAATCCTCTCAAGGAGGTATTTTGACCCATTTGAAGTGTGTGATGTTGTTTTTGTCACCTTTCTCCATGGCTGCATTCTCAATGTTTCAACTTATATTGTAGTAATTGCTGTAAGTGTGTTCAGATACAAGCCAATCATTTTATGTATTGATTGATTTTTTTTTAAAAATCTTTATAAATTACACTTTCATTCTTTAAAATGAAGTCTCTCTGGCGTCCTCTGTTCAAACGCCACTGGTGCTCTTGTTGATAGCACACAGGAGGAGTGTGAATGTCGTGTTGATTGTGGATCGTGTCCGTGTGTTGTGTTTTCACAGCATGTAAGTATAAAACTGTGTAAAATACAGTCTAAAAATCTAAGACAGAAGTGTGGAATGAGACTGCATGTTCTCAACACCTCTTCCTGCCAACAAGTTGCGTGAACAGACTGTCTTATCTGAGTGTACATTTACAGATAACTGTGAGGCATCAAAGTTTCCTTATTATCACATTCATGCCATCCCACCGTGGGGACTGGTTGTCAGCACGAAGAGTGTAAAACAGGTGTTTACATAAAGAAGTCTGAAAAGGAAAAAGTTTTGAAACTGACACCAAGAGTTTCCTGAAATGCTCCCAACTTGGGAAATACGGAGGCTTGGGCAGGACTCCAGGGTTTTCAGTTTTTTTGGTGTATTGCTGTCATTTGAAAATATGGAGTCCGACAGAATGTGACAGAAGTCCTTTTCTGGCGATTTCAGGAAACCAAAGCTGATTTTTTTCTGCTGGTGGTGTCGAAGTTGGTTAAAATTTAAAAGGGTGTACTTTCATCCAATGCGGTTTTACTTAACAGCACTAAATGCAAATATAAAAATACAAAATGAGAGTAAAATAATGTTTAACAACAACAAAAAAAACATAAAATAATTCTATGTTTAAGTCAAAAGAGTCACCTCAAACAAGCTCTGATCTAATGGCAAGACTTGGCCCTCCAATACTTTATTCAAAAAAGCTTTTGTTAGTTGACGAAAGCTCACTTCTGACAAGATGGAGATGTAAGTACCTTCTATGCTGAAAAATGCAGAATATGTTGTCAAATTTAAAAGACAACTACACATTTCAAGAAAAAAACCAACACTTTATTCAATCACGCAGCATGACTAGAGCTCAATGAAACATTCAACGTGCCCTATTTTGTTTACTTACAGTTACTACAAATGCCCAGTTTCCATTTGTCAAACATCGCATTTGCACTTTACACAAAGTGTGGCAGATGCATATCGATAAATGATTGTTTTTACATCTAACCAGCTCTTGACTTGAGAAGAAATTGCAGCCCTTGCATAGCCAGTGACCTACAGGAGTGTGCACACCACAGAAGTGTTATGTTTTTTTTAATCTATTTTAATAATTATAAAACTAACACTGCAGTTAATACTCTAGAAAAGCACAAATTGTACTGCTATCCATCTATCTGATCTTAACTGCACTCTCTTTTTCCCTCAAACTCTTCATCTTTCTCACATCATGTTGTCATGACGCCTCATCCACTGACATTTACTAGAGCTTTGTTGCCTGGCAACCCAAGCTGTCCACTGTTCCCAGAAGAGGTCAAGGAGTCACAGATTGTGTTTGTATGTCTATTTCCATTTGTATTACATATTAATGTGGCACCCCTATTGTCTTCTATTTATAATCTTCCATCCCAACAGTTCTCAAAGCTCACTGTTTATCTGACCCCTGCAATCAGCTCATCACCCGCATAAGGTTTCATGGCCATATCACAACACAAAAGCATCCCTGCCTTTGGAGAATGGGAAAACAAATAGTCAAATGTTTCTACTGGTATTACAATACTTTACAAAGCAAAACATCACTTAACTGGGACACATCATTTTTGTTGTACTACTGGTGCAGGATTAGTGACATATGTGGGGAAAAAAGGCTTTTCTTGCTTTGCATTTACTGTAACATCAGTATCAACCTGAACTCCTATCAAATGAACCCTAAAGCCTAGTTAGGACTTGTTTATGTGCATGATGTACAACATAGATGTAGAGTAGAGAAGCTTTATTCCTCTAGAATAATATCTGACCAGTACGTCTTTCTTGTTTGAAAACATATGAAATTGAATCCAAATGTGCAACAAGCAAAAAAAAAAAAAGAAAGAAAGCACTGCTGTAGAAAAGAAGCAATAACACCCACAGAAGACTAAAATATTAAAACATAAGCTTTTTTTCCCTACCTGTGCCATTATCTTCACTTACTAAGGATTTTCTAAGTATGAAGGTAAGCAAAGTGAGTCCAAGCCTACCTGAGGGTCGGAGAGACGTGATATGTCTGGGTAAAGGTAGAACTTGATGCCATCGTAAGCTCCAGGGAGAGTGACTCCTCTAATCAGCAGGATTAACAGCATGACGTAAGGAAATGTAGCTGTCACATACACAACCTGCAAGTGTAAAAACAGACAAATGCTTGAGATTGCAGAAAATACAGATACCATGGAGTCCCCATCAGTGCTCGCACCAGATGTTTCTTGACAGAAACAAAACTAAAAGCCTGCCCGTGACAGTCAACCTAACACTTCCAAGATGCAAACTTCAACGGCATCTGGATAAATATAACACATTACTGTCTCGGGTAAAGAGACGTGGTAAAATCCACCCATGCAATGTGCTTTTCACTGGAAATTAACATTTAGGGATAAAACTGCAATGGACACATAGCAGGTTTACTGACGAACTGCTAGATTTTCATTCCAGGTAGAATAATTTTGATGGTCCTCCACATGAAGACTCCCAAAAAGCTTTGGTGCTTCCCAGTAGGTGTTCCTAGTTCCTGGTGGGTGTCTAAACATCTCTCTCTTTCTCTCTATCACTATTATGTGCAAACATCATATCAGCATATCATTTTACATCGGCTAAAATCTAACACCCATCGATCCCAAGATCCACATATTCTGCATTTGGCAACGATGTAAATTAGAGGGATATGTTTATCCAGTAGTGCCCTGTATACAGTAACAAGGACTGGCTAAGCATCCAACCAACACTCTCCTTTATTGAACCATTCAGGTTTAGCAGAATTGTGCTCTACATCTCAAGACTATTTGAACAAAGACTATGGCCTCTTGGAAGCCAGAGGCGGGCAACATACATCCCCTGGCTTTCTGGCACTCAGTCAAAGTCCAATTGAGGACCGAACAGGACAGAACAGAGCCAGGCCAGGAGCCTGAAAAGAAAAGAGGGCTCCCTGGCCCCGTCTCTGTAACAGGAAAAGTCCAGAGGAGTGATGCTGGCAGTGTGGGAAAATGTGCTTCTCTTTGAAGCACGCAGCAAAGTTCACGAGTGCACACGCACGCTCACAAACGGACACACACACACACACACCTTTATTCACAACATAGTGTGCATACTACAAACATGCACACAAAAGCAGCCATATATGCCCGTCACATTACTGTACTACTGCTAGCAGCATTCTCATGAATGGCTACTCCTTTTATACGTGTGGGAGGAGAAAGCGAGGTGCACTGATGCGGTGAACTTCTTAATGAAACTCCACAAAGGTTCAGTTCAATTGAACAGCATGGGGCCGTGATTTACTCAGCCATTCAGAGGCCCAAGAAATTCTGCTTGACTGAATCCCCTGAACATCCTCAACTTTAAAAACTTCACTTAAAAGCTTGAACCCAAACAAAATTCTAACCAGGTTCTTGTTTGAACAGTTAGGATCCATGTGGATAAACCCTATTAATCCTAACGCAGCTTACAGGGTGAGTGTGGAAAAACTTGTCTCGTGCCCAGCAGAGCCCTGCTTTAATTCGTCAGATGAAACGATTACAAATTCTAAGTCTTCTCCCCTTTCCTCTCTTATCCCTCCAAAGATGAAAAGGACAATATTCGATCTCTCCATGAACTTTTGATGCTCCACATGCTCCGTCCCCCTCACCACGGGTAAACATTTAGCCACAGCAAATTTTCTGGTCAAGCTCGCCCCTGTCTCGCTGTAAATCTAACAGGAGGGCTTAAATCTGAGAATGGACGGCAAATCCGGCCAAAAAAGCAAACAGCTTAGCAGAGTCGGAACTGAATGAGCTGTAGGGGCTGCAGAAAAGAAAGCACTTCTCTCTCGGAACAAGCGAGCTGTGGTTAATTTCTCATAGCAGGAGAGGGACAGAGAGAGGCAGAAGAGATGGAGGCTAAGATATACTCTGCATGCTCCTCATGAACGCTCTCCTTTCCTCCGGTGAATGCAGGAATCAATCTTGGACCGGCTGCTAAAGCCCAGCCATGAAGAAGCATTCTCCCCTCTTACTTCACAGCCCAACAAAAGGCACTTCATGGAGATATCGGCATTACTGCCCGGTTGTTTTTTTTTTTCACTGTCATGTCGAATGCGGACCCATTAATTGTTCCTCACACACCTCTCTTCTTTCTCTCTTTTTCCTGACTCTATCTCGGGTCCTCTGTCCTTCTACTGATTCTGGAGCACTGAATCTTTTAGGAGGTTTTTAAGACTGGTGAGCACACAAAAGAAGATGCAGAGCCCTTACTGTCCTCTGTAGCGCTGCCAAAGACTTGACAGAAGAAATAAAATGGAAAGTTTGATTGGAGGAGCTGGCCCTTTTGTTCTGTTTCCAGGAGAGATTTTAAGCAGCTTCCTGTGAGAGAGTTCTGAGAGGACTAAAAGGGAAAGTGTACAAGTCTCCAGGCTTTCTAATGCATAAGACAAAAAACTTTGTGCCTGCTCTTAGTCTTACTTCAGGTATGTTTTAAATGTTGCAGCAGTTAAAGTTACTACACACAAATATTAATGTTTACATTCCGTCATGATCACACATACAGCTTTGATAATAACAAGAAAACACGTGATGCTTACACATGGTGCTCCCTGTAATGAACTTGCCCACCCTGACATTATGGCACACATGACAACAACATGCATTACCCGGTCTCACCTTGCCAGTTGACTTGGGTCCCTTCCAGATGCAGAAGTAGCAGATGAACCAAGCCAGAGCCAGGCACATGGCCAGCTCCCAGCGCATCCCTCCCATGTGCTCAATGCCATCTGATATCTTCAGCACTCGGCGTCTGATTTGGCACACATAACAGAGGTGATTACTGCTTCAAAATTTGATTAAGGGCATTTTCTTGTAAACAGTTCTTTTGGAAACACTGTGTGAAAGAAAAAAAAAAGGAAAGAGGAATGGACCAAAAATAAGTTTCCACAGGCTCCCTGAGATCGGTCTGTAGGCATTTAGCTCTACTAAATAAATTACAGCTCTGAGGGAGGATGATGAAAAATAAATATATGTGTGCATCTGCTCGGTATAAATAGCAACGTCACTTCTTCCAGTGGACGGCCATATTCCCTGGGAATATCAGCCAGGGAAAGTTTAGTACTTTAAGCGTTTCAATTCTTAATCTCTTGCGTCACGCTCAATTTAAAATATATGCTTTGTGTCACATACTGAGGATATAAATAAGTACCCAGTAAGTAAATCCTTTTTGGCTTAATTGTTTTGTATAAAATAAAGTATTTTTATGATGAAATAAGAAAACAATACAGCTCGCAAGTCATTCACATCCATCAACCATGCACACCTTATGCTCTCATCTACAGATAGGTTACAATTTTTAGATTATGGGAGGACGTTGAATATTGAGAGACAATGTGAACTCTGCTCAAAAAGCCTCTGTTTGAGATTCAAAAATGAACTTTCTCACTGAGAAGTCATCATTTTAGCCATCAGACATGAGTCCTGGATGGGTACGGGTGAGCAGCAAACGGGGTGGGACGGGTTAAATAAATGTTTAACTGCATCGGAAAAAGGTTTGGGACAAAAGGGAGATGTAGTTTTAAATTGCGATTTTCAAAGCATTATTTGAATACAAAACATAACAAAAAAGCTGTATTGATCATTTTAGTGACCCACAAAATGCCTGAATTTCAATATGATAAACACATTGTATTTTCATTCAAATCAACACGTGCCTTCCCAGAATTCTCTGCTGCTTTCATTTTCAAATAAATATATATCTGTATATATATCTGTTTGTGACTTACAGTCAGTTCAAAACGGATCCTTACCATCTCAAACTTAAGCTAGTAAGTGGTGAGTTTAAAACTGCGGCCAATGCCTCCAATAAAATCAAGTCTGGTGTTTTGGGAGAAATTCAAAGTTATGTCGGACAACAAAAACATAATTTGTATAGGCTTCACTGCATGTAAAACATGCCTGAAAGTTTAAGTGTAAGATAGCCTGTATGAAACTGAAGGTTTCTCGATATTCAACCTATTGGAGCGGAACACGGTGAGTGATTTTTTGCAACCATCATAAGTGCTTTACATTAATTTTTTTTTAATTGAATTGAATTTAATTGAATCCTACTCCAAATTGGTCTACATGACCAACAAGGGTGGAGGTGGTAACTACTCTGAAAAAGAGACGACCAAGTCACTAGTGATATATTTCAAGCAGACCAATATCCAGGGTTACCTGTAAAATACTCTTAAACCCCCTGTGGAGACTTGCTGGAAGTCCATCCACAAAATGCTCAAATCCATCAGCAGTCAAAAAAAAATATTGAAAAATAGACATCTGCAGACTTCTGGATGAGCTAGGGAAAGTAGGCTGCCTGGCGAACTTGGGTAAAGACATCCTCTCTGACAAGCTCAACCCTCCATCTGAGTGCCACTTGCACACCTGCTCAACTGACAGTATGACCATTTCCTCAAAGAAGGAAAATTTCCTCCGTAGTTGGCTGGAAAAATTCAACATCCATCTTTGACACAGACTTGCAATATTCCATCCATTATCTACACCCGCTTAATCCGTCTCCGGGTCACGGGGGTCTGTCGGAGCCTATCCCGACGCATAGTAGGCGAAAGGCAGGGGTACACCCTGGACAGGTCACCAGTCCTTCGCAAGTCCTACACAAGACAAACAACCAATCACACTCACATTCACACCTACGGGCAATTTTAGAATGACCCTGCATGTTTTTGGACTGTGGGGGGAAGCCGGAGTACCCGGAGGGAACCCACGCAAGCACGGGGAGAACATGCAAACTCCACACAGAAAGACCCACCGGGCCGGGAATCGAACCAGGAACCTTCTTGCTGTGAGGCAACAGTGCTAACCACTAATCCACTGTGCTGCCAAGCTTTGCAATATTCCTGCACCCCAAATTGAAAAGTATGAGGCTGCTCTCCGACAGTAGTGATGTGGCAACGGGGCACAATGAAATGAGGAGCCTTGTAAAAGGTTAGTGTTGATGCAAATGCTGCCCATTCAATACATAACATGTCAGCAAACCAAATATTATTCTATTTATTTCAGTTCAAAATATATATTTAATATACTGTATATTTTGGGAAATATGTTGTTGCAGTACCAAAGTATACAGTACCTATGTATACCTATGCCAACAAAGACCTTAAAAATGTTGCACTAAATATTTTTATTTCATTTTACATTCATCATAGAGCTCTAGGACAAGTGTGAAAGTCTTGAACAGCGCTGCCGCCCACCTCCCGCAAGTGTGTTTAAGGATCAGCTGACTCATTGTCAGACGTGGACGATTCCCACACTATCAGGATTGAAGTGGCCGCTTATATTTATTACAAAAGACCTAAAGATGACTCATTTGAAGTTTTGTTATGGTGAAGAAAGCGTAGTTGTTTGTTTTCCAACATTGCCGTGATTGCAAAACGAATTCTCACTATCCCTGCCTCAGTGTTGTAAGCACACAAGATTTCTCACATGCTGGATATGTCATCCAGGAGCAAAGGACTATAGGATCTAAAGGATCTAAAACCATCAACAATGAAGGATGGCTGGGTTGCCAAAGGTGGAACCGTGCAGGGCTCTGTATCACACCATCTTTCTGCTTTTCCCAGATAACAGAAATACACTCCATTGATAAAGGAAGGACTTTATCTAAGCCCTGAGATGAGTATGGATCTATAAACGATCACTAGGAATAAGATTTTATAAGTTCAGCTGTGGGTTTTTTTTCTGTTTTCTGTGGCAATTCTTTACAATATAAAGATAGCACTGGAAACATTACCTCATAACTGTACTCTCTATTCATATTATTATGATGACCTACTGAATGGCAGGAGGGACACCTTTCCACCAGACCTTTAATACTTCTGTTCTGCCTCATCCGTCCATGCATACTACACCCGTAGACCTTTCATGTTGGCTAGAACGTGACCAACATAACTTGAACAGTTTGAGACTGACTGGAGGAAGCAAGAAACCATGCTGATTGAAGATCTGTCAGTAAGGACATCATCACAGTATTTTGAAGCTGATTTGATGTTACACATCCATCTACATCTCATGCTACAACTGAGTATCGGGAATTGATCGGTGAGACCAAAAAAATGGTCCTGGAATCCCACTGGCTACACAGAAACAGGAGAATGTTGAAATCTCAGTTTTCTGTACCAGAAAAAATAGTTTAGGAGTGGACCATCATATTACATGTCAACATAAATACTAAAAGCAAAAAACAGGAGCACCAATACGTCTGGAAACAAATATGGAAAACCAGTTTGCTGACTTTGTGTACTTTCAGCTCTCTTTTAAAGTATTCATGGTCACCGTACAAGAATGATACAAACAACAATAGAATAAAACAGTGTAAGATGATAAAACAATAAAATAGAGACAATGAACTACGCTAAATAAGGAATTTTAATGAGATGTGTCTGAAAATAGTCAATATCAGAAATTCCATGCAAGAGAGAAATCCAGAGACGACGGTGGAGCAGTCAAAGGGTCTGAAGCCCATGGTAACTATGAAAGCAGAGGCATCAGGAAGCTGGATGGAGGATTTCAGGGTTGAAGGTGAAAATAAGCAGAGTGGGTAATATTATTAATATGTTGTGTAAATAAGAGACTACTGTCAAGAACAGCACCCAGACTCTCAGCCTCTGGGAAGGAGAAACAGTTGTACTGTCGATTGTGATGGGAAAAAACATTCACATTTTATCAGAGAAGATTTAGAACCAATGAAGCTGATACTGAATTAATGGAAGATCAGACCAAGAGGAAGTAAATAAATGATGAAAAGAAGTAGACTCAGGACTATACCCTGAGGAACACCTGTGGTTCCTGGAAAAGAGTATATTCTGAAACACACTCTGAAACATGAAAGTCTATCATGGTGTCTAGACTTACTTCTGTGTCAAGAGTGTGTTTCCTGTTTGTTAAACGCATAACCAGGCAACAGCATTGATGAAGATGAGAAGCAGGAGTCAGAGCCACACAGCCACATGGTATTGCCAAATCATTGCCACCTAGACCCCCCCCCCCCCCCCCCCCCCCCACACACACACACACACACACACACACACACACCAACACACACACACACACACACACAGGGCTCCTGACCAGCCATTGATCATCATGACATGTTCTTGGGGACAGGCCACAAGCATGGTCCAACATAGCCCCCCTGTTCCTCCATGGTCAGCCAAATGGCCAAGATGTATGCATAAATGCGCTTGCGTGAGTTCTGAAGCATTGATTTTTGTTGTTGTTGTTGTTTTTTTTTATTTTATTTTTAATTGGTGTAACATGCATACATAAGGTTTATGTTAAGTGTGATTTTTATCCATAGGTTTCTAAGTTAGTTTTTTCAATTTAGCATGAGTGGAAATTAAAGCTAATCAAATTTAAACCATCTATTGTTTACCTGGTCACATAAACGTTGTGTAAATACAAGCAGCTTTAAAGTATAATTTTTAAAATGCATGCATAGAATTTGATTCCAGCGTTATTTTGAGTGACCTTTTCATTTTAATCCCCATTCTTTACATCTAAATGTATGAAATATGAGCTCGTCTGGTAGACGAGTCATGCAACAATCAATCTATGACACGGATTCATATTTTTAGGTATTATTAAAACAGAAAACACGAAGCATTGAATTGTATTTGTGAAATAAAGATCAAAACACAGCTTATTACAAGGCTAATGTCGGTGTTGTCTAATCCTAACAGTGGACTCTGATTTGGCATCGACTGAACAAAGCTTAGTCAGTTTCTATTTATGCCAACAATATGTGTAGTTGGCTCTTTGGCCTTGTCTTTTTTGGGTTTAGGTTTATGTTGCCACTTCTGTGCGGATGTATCCTTAAGCATTAAACTACTTAATTTATATGCAGGAACACAGGCAACAATCTGAATGCAAATAGTATGATTTCATTATACAAGTCCTTAAATAAGTTGCAAAGTCAATTTGAGCGAGGAGTGTTAACACAGCTCCTGGCAGTGAGACAGGAAGTGTGGTCAGCATTGCACACTGACAAGGCCTGATCCACTGCCACACACATGGCTCAAGCTGGGAGACAGTCGGCCTACCATGTCTTGCTGACACACAAATATGAAAAGGGGCTAACTAATTATAGGGAGTAAGGTCAAGTAGGGGGGGTGTGGGGGCAGTTAACCCACAGATGAGCTGAAATGCCACAATTACAAAACATTCTGTGAAATATTATCGTGCACACAAGGAAGGAAGACGTGAGGAAGACTTACAAAAAGAGACAGAGAAATGAAAGTGTACTCACTCCCAGAACTCAATGACTGGAGAAGTTGCGTTTGGGTTTGTGATGTTGGTGGCATTTTCCCCATAATAATCAACACAGTTTTCTGCAAATACAAGACAGCGTGTTACTATTATTTTTTTTTCTAAGCAGAAAGATAGGGTTACCCTCTTCTTTTTTCATATATGTTGTTGGATGTTTAATGTCCAGGGTTCCCTCCTCTTACCTGTATTCCAGTAGTGCCCACAGCCAGCCCATGGCAGCTCAGTGGTGAAGCAGTTGAAGAGGTAGAAAATGGCCCAGGCAAGAATTACGATATAGTACACATTTAGGTGAGCTTCAATCACCTGTGTTGCATAGCCAATACCTGAAAATGGAAAAAAAACAAAGAAACTGGTGAAATATTACATAACATTTACAGCTGAGCGACAGAACTTTGACAGAAGCTGATGAAACAGCTGGGAATTTCTTGATGCTTTGTGATCATCACAGGAAAACAAAATTATATCAATGCGTTTCAAAGGGATGGTTTCATTGGATTTGTTATTTTGGTGTCTGTAAGGTGTTTTTACTTTCACTCTAATCGGTAAAATAAATACCCAATCGATACTGTTCTTGGTCATAAAGATTTGTTAAATAAAGATTTGTGTACATCTTGTTTTAATTTAAATGTATAGTGTCCTCTGCACAGAGAGAAAAAGGTAACCAACTTCAAATAGTTTATATATATATATATATATATATATATATATATATATATATATATATATATATATATATATATATATATATATATATATATATATATATATATGCAAACCTGGCCAGTAAAGGTGATTCTGAACAATAGCACAAGACATGAACATACGAAGAACAGGTTTTCTCACCCTCAAATAGCGGGCAGACTTTCCTCCAGCAGGTGATGCCTCCCTCACTGGTAAACTGACCCAAAGCCGTCTCAAGGAAAAACACAGGGATGCCGCAACAGATGAAGAAGATGACGTATGGAACAAAGAAGGCACCTTTTTGCACACAACCAAAATTGCACACAACACATGAATATGTCTCATTAATACATACAACAGGTCTGACAGAGCAGCAGTTTGAAACTTAACTCTCATTGCTTTAAATGGATTGATGCTCAGTGTTCAGACTAAGAACTATCAGTTGGGTGTATTCATTATGATGCCACACTCGCGCTGCAGGGTAACCTTTCCAGATAGTGAGGAAGCACCACATTGAGCAGCTTAATGGGTCCTAATGAGATAACCTCCCTCTTTTATTGGCATGTCATGAATAACCATATCTTACTTCTACACCCTTTCCAGGATAACAGTAGGCTGTGTTTGTTTCTGTTCCAGTCCTGTCAACCCTTCCTTATATGCAGGAATGCAGGCTTTATTTATAGCAATTCTCCAAAAGAAATGTCTCTTCACCACTTAATATTTTATTAAAAAGCATGTTCATGTTCATTCTAGTGGCAGAGATAAAGTAAGCCTTGCCTCCTCCATTCTTGTAGCAGAGGTAGGGAAACCTCCAGACGTTGCCCAGCCCGATGATCTCTCCAGCCACAGACAGGACAAACTCAATCTTGTTGTTCCAGTGGCCTCTTTCATTGTATGCCCCATTGTCAAGGCTTGAGCTGGACCCTTCCGGGTCTTTGCCATCCTCTGGTTTACCATTTATAACTGGTCCACTCTTCTCAGCTGTCATGACGCTCAGGCAGCCTGCTGAGAGAGGGAAAAAAAAACAAAAACAAATACACACACAAGGAAAAAATATTACTCCAAATTTTTATCAGCATCAGCTCAATTTTTCCCATCACCTGGAATTTGTGTCTTTCTTGGGAGATTTTAATCTGGATGCCAAATAATGCAAAACCCCGCCCATACATAATATGAAGAGTAAACGTTGTGAAGGTTCCAACTAAACAGCATGTTTAATTTTTGTTACACAGCTGCAAGGGTTTTCTGCATTTCAATAATAAAAAGAATCTTTTTCATGTGATGAAAGGGTCAAATAATCTGCAAATTGATTATTTGGAGGAAAAAAAAACGTCCTATATTACATTGGAGTTAAAGTAACCCTTCCTTTTAATATACTTGTATCAAACAGCTGATAAATCTATAAAAGCAACACGCTCAGGCAGCATCGGAATCTTCCAACTTGATATAAGTTAACAGTAAGGTGTTAAAACATTGCTCCTCGGTGTGATGATTTGAACATACAATGAGAAACCAAACTCACCAGTCTCTTAATTAACAGTGGCAAACCTCCCTCTGGCTCCCGCGATGATGCGCACTAACAATCACCTTTACAACAAATACAGGATGTTTCAGTCAGGGGAGTGAAAAGAAGAGCGGGAGCGCAAAGAACAAAAAGCTTGACAATCTGAGTCCGCAGCTAAATGAGATGGATGTGCTAAGTCTGCGTTTATGTAAAAGAAAGATCCCAGAGGCGGCAAAGTGACCGTGCAGAGCTCGCGCAAGGCGGTGGATAACATGCAACTGCGCTCCCACTCGGTGCGCGTCCACTCTCAAGAGCCTCTACTTGGACAAAAGCCATGTGGTAACCAGCCTTGCTCTCACACTCAGAGCAGCGTTACCATGCACAGGGAGAGCAGGGTGGCGCAGGGAGAGGAAAAGACAAACAAACAAACAAACAAAAGTAATGACACTAACAGTTACAAGACATAGAAAATATTATGAATGATGTAATCTCCTTAGCCAATATTTTATTCATTAAAATCCAAAAGAGGGGTTCCAACACTGCTTTGTGACACATTGAACCCGTTTTCTTGGAAAGTAACTGATTATAAATCAACATCGGATGCATTTGACTCAACTTCGTGAAGTCATATTACAATCAATGAACCTTAACGCCGCAGTACATTACAGCTGCAGGTGAACCTAAATAAATCTGTATAATGCAGTTATGCACGAGTGGTAATTCTTTGTTGAACTGTGTCATATGCTTTTAGCTGTTTCCTTAAACGTGTTTTACAGGGTTGGAACAATCTGAACATATGCACAACACAAACTGTATATATCTCCATATATAGTGTTGTACATATGCGGGTTTTACCTGGTGTGTTTGTTGGCTCAAGTTCTGTGGGAAGTCACCCCATAATCTTCAAAGAAGCATTGACTCAATTTGATTTATAGATAAATGTCAACAGTCTGGTTTCCTTTGTTAGTGTCGTTGATACTGAGGTTTTGCTCTCAGCATACCAACTTACACTTCTTTGTCCACTCTGTAAGTCACTCTGCACTCAGTCACATGGTCCAAACGGATTTCTTGAAGTTTAAAACACTGGAGTGTTGCTGTCAGTAGCTAATGATGAATGATCAGATAGTCATAAAGTCTGAATGACCCATGCTGCTTAAAAATATTTGTTTTCCCTATGGGCTTAAATAACAAGGTCGTTCATAGGCAAGTTGATTGCTTGGTTTCTAGGTGTGATAGACGGGTGCACTAGGAACTCCCCTGACTTTAAAAGCCCGACCTAGTCTCTAAGAATCCCTTCATGCAAGGGTCACTCGTCATTAGAAGCCTAAAGGAAGTGCCCTGCATAAAAAGTATGGCCACCCAAAGTGGCTGGCAAGCACTCACTGTTCTTTTCAGGCAAAGTCAAGTCCTTTATTCATGTCACCCCACACAACATTATCCAAAGGTGAATTCTTAACAATAAAACTCCAAAAATGTGTGCAGGTACAAAGATTGTTTAGACACTAACGCTCTTAATGGTCAGAAGAATCAGTTTAGGCGCTGCAAGCAGCTGCAGTGTTGTGGTTGTGGTGATGATGCAGCCCACAGATCAACTTCAGATAAACACAGTGCCAAACAACCTTGAAATAGAAAGAAAAAAAAAAATTGGCACAACTGACAAGGTGGTTACAGGTTATTCGACTGAGCCATTATCCTTCTGGCTTGCTGATTCCAAAACAAGCAAGGTGGTACAAAGTGATTGGCTGCCTTCCTCCTGAAGAGCCACTGACTTACTTTTCATTGGTTATTGGAGTCAAACTGAGTCATTTTGCTGCACAGTGTAAAAGAGAAGAGCGAGAGGGGGGGATGTTGCTGCTAGGATACCTGTAAGTGTTTTCTAGGGACTACAAAGGAAATTGAGAAAGTAAACAAGACAAGTGGACTCAATGACTGAGGTATGTTAATGGGAGAAGTTGTAACAACATTCTCAGGACAACAGTTACCGTTTTACTTTCTGTGCAGTTGGACATTGCTTATGATCCACTTTTGAGGCACCTGTCAACGCAGATGAGAACATATTTGGACTCAAACCACAGCAAGCTGATACTTGCATGAAACGTCTTTGGTTCTCGGAGCTGTTGTAGAAATTTACTTGCGCAATTGAGCCTCTGTAGTATGCAAAGCACCAGTGAACCTTTCTGCTTGATGCAGAGCTAAGTAACATGTAAAAGTAACGAGAAAAAAAAAGAAAAAAAAACTTAAATTGACAGTTATGTGAAGGGAAATGAAAGAGAGAACTTAACATTTCAAAATTAAGTGGTACAAGATGTCTAGAAGCAGAATAAAATCCAAATGTAAATGTTTATTGTGTGGTAACAGGAGCTGCAGATAAATTTTAAGCAAATTAAATGTAATTCCAAATACAGTTGAAAAATTGACCTGAAACGGATAATGAAATTAGATTTATTTAACTCAGTTCAACTTGACTTGCTTATTGTCTTAATAACTCGAATAATGACGGTTTTATAAATGATAGGATTCCCTTTTAAAATACCAGAAAACACGATCGATATTTTCATATTCTGTGAATACCAGGGAGACACTGATACTGTCTGTGAGAAATCATTTAGACATTTTTGACCATTTAGACCATTTGTTAATGAGCCCAGGTGAGGAGGACAATCAGCTTCATCTCAAAACGTTCTGATGGAGTTGAAAGGATTGTTGAAAGTGGATTATCTCCATCACAAACTGAGATTAACGTTAATATCCAGAATGCAATGAGCCATTTGCAGCAACCAGATGACTGACATGTGCAACTGGCATGTGTGTACAGAGATCTGGCGAAACCAGATCAGCCAGATGTGTAAGTAATCGACAAAGAAGAGAAGAAGCACGAGCAGTTTGACGCTATCTTGACTGGGAAAAAGTGAATATAATTTCTCTAAAAATTTGAATTTGGTTGTTTGTTTAGAGTCGAGCTCTCTCAAAGGACGATCAAATGGACTTCCAAAAGACAAAGTCATAACTTTAGGCAAACCTGCCATTTAGCACTCTGCGACACCAATCCTCTGCCAAGTGTATAAAACCTTCATCTCAATGGAGACACCACCCCACATTTTCATATCAACAGCAATTTGTTTGAGCAATTCAACTAGACACCCCCAGAACATTTAAACACGGGTCACTTCACTCAGAAAGCTTTAGACTGCATTGATGCACAATTTTCACTAACCACAAAAAGAAACTGCGAGGGTAAGTGAAGAGAAAAGAAACTAGGGGAAATGCAAGACAAAGAACCCAGTGCAAGAGATCCCAAATTCAGGTTCAACAAAACAGCTGCAGCCAAGCCACTGCAGCTACTTAGCCTCTTATACTCTCATGTGACAACTGGACTGTTGCTCAACTAGAAGCATTATTTACAGTCAACAGCTGGGTGTCACTATCAGATAAGTGACATCAGTTATGGCACAAAAACACACACACACACACATACACACACACACACACTGACCCATCATTGCAGTCTGCCTCAGAGACTCCAATTGCTTTCTATGCTTGGCAAAAGAGGGTTGTTGAGCAGCTACCAACCAGGCCACCCAGTAGTGAATGAGACCCACAAGCAACACACTAGGCCACGCGCCAGCAGAGAGGAGGAGGCTGATATTGCTATGCAGAATATTAAACCTTTTGAGGCTACTGAATTTTAAAAGAGCACTTATATATCACTTATACATCTATCCCTAGTCTGTCCAATTATTCCCATTTAAGTTCCCAGGGATCTGCCAGAACATATCCCAGCTCTCTTTGGTAAAAGGCAGAGGTTCACCTCTGGACAAGTTGTCAGTCTATTGCAGAGCCCCTTAACCAAAACATTATTTGATCACTTTTCTTTTTTTTTTCTTTTTTTTACTTCTAAGGTAGTTCAGTCAAAGCTAGGTAATATTCTTAATTATACACCAAATGGTTTTGCATGGTGCATTTTGCTTTAGGGTGCTACTCAAGTCAAGTACAAGTCAAAAACTCTTGAGCCACCAAAAGAGACCCAACCACTATACTCCCACCTCCATGTTTGAGAGGTGGTGTCACACACTTAGGAACTGTCACGACCAGGCTAAAACTCAGGACACAGCTGCAGGGTTTGGAGTAAGAAAAAAATTCACAATAAATAAAAATCACTCTAAAACAGTGGCTGTAAACGTACAAGACACACTGGCACAGGACAGGGGAAGACGCAGACTATTAACGAGGAACCGGTGGAGATAATCAGACCAAGACACACAAGGAAAGGCAAGTGACCTGAAACCAGAGGAGAGTTAGGACCTTCAAAATAAAACAGGAAATGACAAGACAAAACAGGGACAGGACAAAACCCCAGCTTGACTTTAACCGCGGTGTGACAGGAACCTCCTTCAACCTACAGGATGGAATATAAAACATCTATTTGATGCAAAAATGACTTAAAAAATTGGTTCAGTGGCCAATAAGCTGTTTTTACAGTTTTTAGTAGACCAGTAATACTGCTTCAGTCAAGCCTCTTTTTCTTATTTTGACACCTTGTCAATGGTTTTCTCTGGACCTGTCAAACCTGCAGCTTAAAGTCTTCTCTTCATCGTTGGAACTGGACAGTGTACCTGTTTTAACCTGTTTTAAAGCTGTTGTCATTTAAACCACCTATCATCAATCTGTTGTCTTTCAGGAACTTGGCGTCTGATTTGGTCCTGGGTTTGGAGCTGCAGACTTCTTCCTTTGATGATGAATAAAACTCACGGATACTCCGGCTTTATTAGCAATTTCTCTGAAGAGAAGACCCACATTTTCCGGAGTTATAACAATCTTCCATTAAATTCCTTTATATCCGTATTATGACAACAAAACACTACTGTACACTACTACAAAACTGCTGTTCAAAAAAATCCTTGAGGGTGTTGTAACATAGGTTATTTCAATTGTTATTGTGAATTCTGAGGGTTTGTAAATAATCAACAAAAGTTGCGTGATGAGATTTCAACCAAGCTTCAACTGTCAGCAGGCGACCTCTCATTTACCTCTGGAACACACTGGTGTGCTGCACAAATCACTGCACTCAATGACTGCAAGGTGCCCGGCTACTGTCACTGCGAAACAACCCCAACCCGTTCTGAGCTGGGCTCACGTGAGCTTTTCTTATTGTTTAAGTTTGTTTTTATTTTTTAATACATAATGGGATTGTTTAAAGGTAAAAAAAAAACCTCTTACACTGTTATTCCTCTGAGCTTGTATTTGCATTATATTAAGATTCATTATAATCAGATGATTTTTTTTTTTTTACACACACAAAGCATAAGATTAAAAATTAAAGGGGGTGCAGACTGACTGTACTTTTGAACCATTTCTGACTGTACTTTTGAACCATTTCAGATTATTTATTGGACATGAACTATTTAATTTTACATTAAAAAAATTAAATAAAATTGAAAAATAGGGGTGTTCTGAATTTAATATTTTTCTGAGGGGTTTGCAGTTCAACATAGTCCATTTTCGGCAAAAAAGTGACAACTGTAAAACTGTAAAAAGAAAAGATTATATTAATGACTGTTATTTTAAGCCAACGTCCTGCAGATAACTCATGGGTGACAAGTAGTATTAAAGTTGATGTGTTATTATATATTCAGCAATTCTATGTTAGAGCTGTCTCCATGCCGAAGTGCTCACACAAATTTGACGCATGAGCTATTCTTGCATCCCAGAGTGCAGTGGGCCATGGATAATGCAGACAAACTGGAGATTTCACCAAGTAATGGCAGCTGGAGATCTTTTTCTCTCTTTTCTGCGTTTCACTGTCATCCATCATCCTCCTCTTCTTCAAACTTGTGCTCACTTCAAGATGAAAAATCTGAAATCAGTCTGGGAAATATGACTCCCCCCACATTTCCATCCGAATTTGTCATTCACTTATCGTTACCTGACATCTCAGTATCGACAGAGTGAACAGGGGAATGGAGCAATTATACCTGTGAGCTTTAGAGGGGGAACAGTAATCACAGACCTGTCCATCTGCTGTCATCAGATAATTGAGTGAGATTGTGTGTCTGTGCGTGAGAGATAAAGCGAGCAGATCGGCTGGCATGTTTTGTGTGTTTTTCGCATCTGTGTTAACGCTCCCAGGCTATGCATCTCATTTCAAAAAGATGTCGATCCTGGACTTCTCAAGGGATAGTTTTAACAATATTGCTCATCTGCCATCCCAACCCAAGAGTTGCTTTTTTTTTTTTTTTTTTTTTTTTTTCCAGTTGAGCCTTTTACAACTTTTCCTCTCATTGATTTCCACTGTTCTGTTCAGATGTGGGACTTAATGGAGGACTTGGTTAACTCGAAGGACTCTGTGAGACGCTCTTGTAAAAACAAGGCTTTTGAGACAATCAGCACGCTTTAACTGGCCAACGCCAGACCAAATAAAGGACACTTTAAAATCATTATTTGTATTTATAACACCAGGACACAGCAGAGCGTACTGACAGACAGCAGATGTCTACTCAGAAGACATTATATTAGGGATGTGTCAAAAACCTATGAGCTGCTTGACATACTTCATGTTTCACTTTCTGTTCATTCATTTTGGACTGAAATTTTGCACCTGCGTTATAACAATCATTGACTTCCTCAGGTCATATTTTGGACACATAGCCAGTCTGCATTAAAGCCCTACTCCTCTACATTTAAGTTATAATCATTCAACCTTTTAAGTTATTGAATTTTTCTGTCACCTCATCACAGCTGATTTAAGCGCAAAATGAGAGCAAAGAGCATTAAATATTATGGAAGTATTTGTTATGGACCTGCTTGGATATAGAAGTAAGCATGAAATGCTCAGCTGTTTGCCTAATAATGGATTTATAGCTATGATGACAATCATTCACAACATTCTTTATGAGAAAAATATCAAAAATTTCAAAACTCTCAATTTGACAAGGCTTAAAATAAAAAAAAATGGGTGTAAAACTGACACAACTTAAAAAGTCAGGTCGTTTGTATAAAAACGAATAAAACATAGAATAAAGTAAGTATCAGGATATTCTGGTTTTCCTCAGTCTTTACCTGGTCTATTAAACCACAGCTGACAGCTTGCTCCAACATTAAAACCTCTTTACCATAAAGGTTGTCAAGTGGGAGCCACAACAAAGAGCAGCTTTTGTCACACAGCAGGATTGGCAGAACCAACTGAAGTAGGCGGCCTAACGTTGTGCTACAGATGACCCCTACTGATCATAATGCTGCACTGCAACTCACCCACCGTCTGCTCAGTGGTCGCTGATGCTCAGTGTGAAACATTCAGCCCTGATGCATGGGTTCTCTATATTACACAGCTCCATTTCTCATCTCAGCTTTTGATGATATTCATTATTGTTCATTATTATTATTATATCCATTATGTTAAGTAGCTTTAAAGATTCTGAAAGGAGTGTTGTGACATCTTATGTTTTCACTTTTATGGTCAATTTGTAGAGTATGTAAAGCACTGAGGTGTGTTTGAGAGATGACAGTAAAGCATATATTACTTTTGTTTGGAATAAACCAACAACATAGCTTTTAGGTCAGTGAAAGCAATGTGCATTTTCCCATGTCAATCCCACAGTCCCATCCCCTGAGCAGGAACCATAGTCCCCCCCTTATCCCATTAAGACAATTGCCAACACTGGCAGTCAAACGTGCACGTGTGCAAGTGTGGTTCCACGCAAAACCATTCAAACACGCACATGCATGGGTGAATGCACACAAAATATACCCAATCCGTACACGCGCAAACAGCTGAGAATGAGTAATTTCAAAATCAATCCTTTCGGAGAAAAAGAGTCAAGAAAAAAAGAAAAGAAAAAAAAAACAAGAGCCCCTGAACCTCCACCAGTGTTGGCTCATTGTAAAGGACTGTCAGTTACTGCAGCCTTCTACTGGGCCAAAGGGAAGCAGTGGGATTCAACTTGGGGCCCAATAAAAGGCTATTCTTCCTGGAAATCGGCCCTCGCTTCTTAGCTGTGGGAGCCCAATCTATATTCACAGGCTGTGCTACCGCAGCAGGCACAGCGGCGCATGCTGATGGATCCACTTCCACTAGTGGGCTTAGGCTTAGGTGAAGACAGGATGGTGTTAATGTACCAAAAGCTCAGGATGGGTCTGTTTCACACATCAACTAACCACTTTAATGGCTCGAAAAATATAGAATAAGAAAGGATAACCTTGTGAGTGTGTGTGTGTGTGTGTGTATGTATATATATATATATATATATATATATATATGTATATATATATATATATGTATATATGTATATATATATATATATATAGATATATATATATATATATATATATATATATATATATATATATATATATATATATATGTATATATATATATTATATACACACACACACACGCTCACATGTATATACAGTATATGGCTAAAAGTATTCACTCACCCATCCAAATAGTCGGAATCAGGTGTTCCAATCACTTCCATGGCCACAGATATATATATTCAAGCAGTCTGTTTTTATTTGTGAAAGACTGGGTCGCTCTCAAGAGCTCAGTGAATTCCAGCGTGGAACTGTGATAAGATGCCACCTGTGCAACAAATCCAGTTGTGAAATGTCCTCGCTCCTAAATATTCCACAGTCAACTGTCAGCTGTATTATAAGAACATGGAAGTGTTTGGGAATGACAGCAACTCAGCCGTGAAGTGGTAGGCCATGTAAACTGGCCGAGCGGGGTCAGCAGATGCTGAGGTGCATAGAGGTCACCAACTTTCTGCAGAGTCCATCGCTACAGACCTCCAAACTTCATGTGGCCTTCAGATTAGTTCAAGAACAGTTGCAGAGAGCTTCATGGAATGGGTTTCCATGGCCGAGCAGCTGCACCCAGGCCATACATCACCAAGTACAATGCAAAGCGTCAGATGCAGTGGTGTAAAGCACACCGCCACTGGACTCTAGAGCAGTGAAGATGTGTACTCTGGAAGGAAATGAACTCTGAATGCTTTAGCATACCAAGACATTTTGGACAATTCCATGCTCCCAACTTTGTGGGAACAGTTTGGAGCTGGCCCCTTCCTCTTCCAACATGACTGTGCACCAGTGCACAAAGCAGGTCTATAAAGACCTGGATGACAGAGTCTGGTGTGGATGAATCTGACTGGCCTGCACAGAGTCCTGACCTCAACCCGATAGAACACGTTTGGGATAAATTAGAGCGGAAACTGAAAGCCAGGTCTTCTCGGCCAAGTGTGTGATCTCACAAATGCGCTTACTGAAGAATGGTCAAAAATTCCCATAAACACACTCCTAAACCTTGTGGACAGCCTTCCCAGAAGAGTTAAGGCTGTTATAGCTTCAAAGGATGGACCAACGTCACATTAAACCCTGTGGATTGGGAATGGGATGTCACTTAAGTTCATATGCGAGTCAAGGCAGGTGAGTCAATTGCCATCGTGAAATCGATTTTCAATTTGAGGTTAAAAAATTTGCAAAATCAACCACATTTGGACCATGTACGATGATCTGGATTTGACCTGACACAGATGTGGTCCATTCCTAACACCCAGACTCAGTCCAGGATCCTTATGTTAGTCATTCTGTCCATATTTGGGCTTTTTGTTCTGGCCCGGTAGATTTAAGGACATTATGAGCCCCAACAATTACAGTTATTTGGAAGAGGCCATCATGAATGCAACCTTTCAAGCTGAGCGACCAGCACAAATCATTGCACCTGTATTTTAAGGAGACTCAGATTATGTATGATGCACCTATTGTACAACCTGCATGTGCGGTTTGTGTGTAGTGTTGTAGATAAAGGATGATAGTTATCTCACTTTATTGATCTACAGACTAGCAGCACTCATCCTCATTATACACCGACCCCGTTTTTACCACCTGACTCAAAAACCGAATGTTGTATTGCATCAAAATATGATGAATGTCTTTTACAGGGTTCGCCTCAGCCACGTCAGACCTGGCCATTGAATGAGGATGATTCATATCTGCCCTGACAATTTGCAAGTTAATTATGATTCTCTTCCATTATATAACAACTTTTGTTAACCTGTTAAAAGACATCTGATGTAGCCAAACGTCCGTGAAGCCGTCCTGAGTTTCAATGGCACTTGGGTACCAGTTTCAGAAGCAGTCCCTCAACCCAACAGGAAGCCAGATGTTTTGAATCAACAGTACATTGTACTACATTTTCACCAGGCCCTGTGCTTTAACAAGTCCCTTCCAGAGAACTAAAACAAAAACAGATGAAGACACCCTGGAGTCAGTACAGATTCAGGACATCAGTTTCTCTGTGTATAAAACAGTTTTCACATCCATTAAACGAAAAAAATAAAATCATATTTTCAATTTGTAATAATCAAATAATTGGATCCTGTTATCATTAAAGTGTTTGAGAGGGACTGCTCAAACGCTGGATTATGCTTGAATCATGATTATTGACATTCACTGACACTTTAATGGGATTTTAAATCAACAGTGTTAATGAGCTTTTAAAGGATGTTGTATGATATTGGAATGTAACAAAGAGGTCAAAAGTTATAAGCTAAAATAAAACAGTCATATAACTATCAAACTAAATTTAATATCTGAAAGGGGCCACAAAATATGTGTGTGTGTGTGTGTGAGACTGAGAGAGAGAGAGAGGGAGAGGGAGAGAGAGAGAGAGAGAGAGAGAGAGGGCGGGCATGTTTTCAGACAAAGTAGAGATTTTTAAAATCGCTGTACTTAAAGTGAAACAAAATACTTGGTTATGTTCTGCTTTGCTGCATCTGGCACAGGGTGCCGTGAGTCTGTGCAGGGTACAATGAACTCTCAGAACTATTAAGGCCATCTGGAGTGTGCTGCCCGGGGTCAGAAAGCTTGGTCTTGGCTGCAAGTCATGGGTCCTCCAAAAGAAAAATGACCCAAAACAAACAGGGTAACACATTGTATAACACATTGCACCTCAGAAGCGGCCTTCAGTGAGTCCTGATCTAAATCTTATCAAACACCTGTGGAAAGAGCTGAAGCATGAAGTCGGAAGAAGAAACATTTCAAACCTGAAACAGCTGGAGAGGTTTGCTCATGAGGAGTGGTCCAAATGACCTGTATATAGGTGCAGAAGTCTCGTTGGGGTACAGAAATCACTTAATTGCAGGGATTACCTCAAAAGGCTGCGCAACAAAATATCAAGTTGAGGGTCCCATCGTTTTTATCCAGGTCAGTTTCATTAGTTTTTTGTTTTTTTTTCAGTTATTCTATTGAACCACAATTCAAAAGCAGTGACTGCCTTAAATCCGTCAATATTAAGCAAATTATTAATTTTTTCTTTTATAAGTTTCAAGTTATTTCAGTGAGCATTGCAGGGTTTTTTTTTTTCCTTTATTAGAAGGGTACCAACAAATACGTCTATGTGTGTACAGCAGGACATTGATGCTGACACCTTACAGGGACGTTCACACGGTTCTCAGCAGTGGAGCAGGGTCATTGGTTATCACCAGTAAAATGCTGCCCTCCAGTGGGCATAAAAGACTTACATAACCATCATCCATGACCGTCACAGTAAGAAATTCTGCAACTGGCTGATGAACATCAAGACAGTCTTTTACGAGACAGCCATGTGCCACTTCACCGACCATCCAGTTGTGTGGTCCTTTTATCGTATCAACACGAGTCTAAAATTAAACACCCAGGCAGGAACAGTAGCATTTCAAAATGATTCTCCTCAGACACCATCACCCACTCCCCATCTAAACCGGATCAGTGCAAGACAAGGCCGCTTTCAAAGGCAGCATGAGTCATCAGCAGTTTGCTGTGATATATTCAGCAGTTTGACGATGTGATGCATTCAAATGCAACTCTTGCAAATAGTGAGTCCTTGTTTGGATAAGCCTGTGTGGTAAAAAGAACACCCCCCCCCCCCCTCCTTCACTCCAGCAGATGTTTAACACAATGTATCCCAGATATAAAAATACAGAAAAAAAAAAAAAGAGGAAGCTTTGAGTTTCCACATTGCAGGTGGGTAAAATGGATGAGGAGTCACCTGTGAACTACAGAAGAGAAGAAATTTGAAAGAAAATCAACATTTTGTACAACAACAAGAGTGCAAAATGTCAAGAAACTGCAGGCAGCCACAGAAGCATCAGAGTGCCACAGTACATCCATCATTCCTCCAAAGAAATGTTCAGTTTTATCGTGGTGGTGGTTGAACAGATCTCATAGATGTCCTACCTGTTTGCAATTGGAAGACCGCAAAGCCTTTAGCATATGATTCCATTCATTTTCATACTCACGGTATCAAGATGATTTCATCTGGGAAGGAGCCTCTCCCATCAACATAATAATGTTTGATTGCAGGGTGAAAATAATCATCCAGACTGTTTGGGGTTGTAGAGATCCTCCACGTGAACCCAAACCTGCCTGAAGCTGCACTGTGAAGCATAAAAGAACCACTAGGTACCTGTCAGTGTCGGGTTTAAGCTCGAGTCAGGAACACTCGCCACTTTGAGCAGTTTAAAAGCAGTTTTTCAGGGTCAGACTGTGAACATGCATAATTTGGAGGAGTTCTTAAAAACCATACTGATCTTACTCTGACTATCTTCATGCTGTTTTTTACTCTTTCTGCTGTTATAAAATTCCCTTTTTTACTGGGGCAGAGCTGCAACCTGTCTGCTGAAAGTACTCCGAAGAGATTTGAACACAGCAGTGAGGCAGACGTACGTGTAAAACACAACCTGCAGCGGGCAGGGTCATAACGGTGGTCTACACAAAGGCAGAAGACACAAACCAGCGACCGGGTTACTGCAATTACACGTTCGTTAAGATGAAAGCCCCACTTTGCCTCATTCAAAAAGAATGGTACGGATTAGGGAATTTTTGTAAATGTTTCTACATAAATTAATGAAAAAGTAGGAACAGCAAAACAAAATCAGAGTGGACATTAAAAAGTGATGCACAACAAACTCAGAGAAGGACATGTCACACGGGTTCAGGACACACCATGCTGGGTCATGCTGCTCTGGGATATTTATTTGAAGTGTTTTCTTTTTGTTTTTGATTTTTTTTTTCTCTCTCTTTTCTATGTTTTCCACTTGTGCTCCTGTCAGGAGTGTGGTAAATGGGACAGTCAAGCAGCAAGAGTCACAGTTCATCATCATCGTCACCACCGTCATATCATCCGCCGCATGGCACTGTATCATCATTTTCAGCATCATTTTCCTTTTGCCTCAGGCTAGAAAATAATTTACATCACATTGTTTTTTTTAACTGACTTTTGAGACCACAGACATTCCAGCAACACACTCTAGGATTAAGGGTGGGTAACAATCAGAAAAGCATGACTTTTTGCATAGTATTAAATGAACAAATACATCGAGTTCTTTATTTACAATTATTGTATAGATAAAAAAATGTCATAAAAACAAGATGAACACTTAATTCACTTACCCATTAATGGCTAAGTATGCCAAAAAAGCTATCTGTTCGCATTGCTCTTTTTCTTTGTTCCACAAACTGCATGCTGCTAAATACAGTACATCGAGGCAGGTGAGAGTATATTGCAAGAAGGGTCATTGTTATCATCATCATCTTCAAAATAATGATTGTTACAAGACGTGTTATGATTCGGATGCAATCACAATGTTTTGAAGTTTCTGACAGGAGCAGTGATTGATTACATACAGCCAAGCAGCTGTGTCGGCAGTATGACTCATCGTGGTGCATGATGGGAGATGTGGTCAGGAAAAGTCCCTGTTTTCACTCCAGTCCACATTGGATTTTCTGTCCTCAGTGGGCGCGTAACTATTTACAAAAAAATGAGTTTCGAACTCAGTTTCATTGCATCCTCTAAAAGCTGAAAGTCCTCCAAGATGCAAAAATGTAAAAGTTGTTTAAGAATATCAGCTTAAGACTATATATATATATATATATATATATATATATATATATATATATATATATGTGTGAGATGCTGTTTTTTTCTTTAATGTATTGTTTTTACTTTCTATACACAAATAAAATGCCAAGTGAAGGAAGCAAAATAAATCAACAGTTTCTATGGAGAATATCAAAATGCAGACTGTTTTCTTCCAACTTAAATAAGAGTGATTTTATTCAGATGGTCCATGCCACTTTTTTTAAACACTGGTAAAGCTTCTGCAACCTCTCCAGAGCGTTGTATTCACTAGGTAATGACAGAGGAGGAGGATGTATAAAAGAAAACAAGACAGAACTGCTCAGATAAATAAGTGATTATACCGTCTACTGTATAGGATTTTTTTCTTCTTTCAAGTAGAAAAATTAGGATCACCCCCCCATCCCACCCCACCCCCAGTTGCATAATGAGCCTATCACATCATGCTTGTCATCGACATTAGTTAGTAATACAAATAACAATAGTAGAGGCTAGTTAGGTGGTCTTGCCCTTCTGAGTGCAATAAGATGGGTAAATGTACCTTCTGAATGTAACTTCTCTCTGGTAATGTCTGATTGGTCGAAGCACAATAAATAGTTTACAACTAGTGAGTACAGTTGAGATGCTAAAGTACTGTATATTTTGTGACGGCAGGAAGACAAGCTTTGTTAAAACACACAAAAGCACATCTAGAGTTACACCACAGAAGTTTTCATTCATAACCAGATAGTGCAGAAAATCTTTATGTGTATATATATATATATATATATATATATATATATATACACAACAAAATAAACATGACAAAATGGAATGATGCTTTGACTCCTATATTTATATATATATATATATATATATATATATATATATATATATATATATATATATATATATATATATGAGTCAAAGCATCATTCCATTTTTGTCGTGTTTCTTTTTTTGTATGTTTTTTCTTTTTTTTAAAGTTGTTAAAAATGCAAACAGCTTTGTGGGGCTGCATGTGTGTGAGTGTGTGAGTCTGAGTATGTGCATGTCTTTCTGTTAGAGGATATGAAACTTCTTTAAATCAAAATAAAATAAAAAATAACACAATATATTTCAAGTTTTAAACAAAATACATCTGATTTCCTCGCAGTACAGATAATCCCAATATAACTTTGCAAATTTCTAATATGACTTAGTTGCAGCCTTTTGATGGTCAAATATATGTTTAAAACATCAAGTCCTTCGAACAAGCAGGGATGCCCCGAGGAAAGTTCAGTAAAATAGTCCTGAAATCAGCCTTTGACTCATGCACTTACCCCAGGTCAGTGCTGAATCACAGAAAAAAATGAAACATCAAAAGAAATTTAAAAAAAATCAAACATCATCCTCTGTCAAAAAGGAGGCTTCCATTAAGAAAAAAAAAACAAAGGCAAGCCACTCCTACTTGATCCCAACAATCATATAGAGTACTGTAATACTAAGATTCAACATGTAATATGCATCCCATAATATTTTGGTTTCTTTTTGTTGTAAATCCTCTAAAAATACCTACATTATTTGACAATATAGCAGGCAAATCCCATCATGTCGTTTTTCTGTAACACGCTGACGAAACTGAGCTCCAACTTCACCTGCCTCCTTTTAGAAACCAGGAAGTTTATTTCTACGAGGTTGTAAACAATTACATTCTCTTTAAGACATAAATAAGTCAAAATAATTTGAGCCATTGAAGCAGGAACAAGGCAACATGCCAACAAACAAAGATAAACTCTCTCTAAATATAATTTTATGAATTTATATGTATAGAATATATCTCATAAATGCTATCATCATTATTATTTGTCTTGTGTTCCTCTTTTTCAACAGGTGCAAAACTGGTGTGCAAGTTAAGCCCTACCACCTTGATACACATCTCTGTTTATGAATGAAATAAATTTTTACAGTCTGGTACATGTTCATGCCACACGGAAAAAGGGAACTTTGTAGGCCAGGAATTCAGAGAAGCTGTCTTGAAATCTGCAGTCCGCCGCAAGGCCCAGCCGATCAGAACCAAAGAACGCTGATAAAATTAAAACCCTTTTAAATATAACCTGGGTAATGTACATTCATGCAGGAGCAATAAGAATAATAACAATAATAATCAGCATCAGAATTAGAATAATAACAGCTTTTAATTTAATTTAAACTATTACTGTCTCAGTATTAACAATGTTATTGTTGAAGAGAAGGAGCTGAAGGAGAGCTTCAAGTCTGTCCTGTTTTGCGATTTTTATTCTTCAGCAGTCTCCCTCCTCACGTTCCTTCTCTCGGTACCACCGCAGACACAGTTCATACATACGTGCAGTCAGCCACACACTTATACAGTACATGCTAACCAGTACAAGCATATAGTCATACACACCACCACGGCTGCCACCGTACACATACAACCACAAAAGCAGGATGGCTGTGTAGGTTCAGTGGCTTTGTTGAGCTTTTTTGATTGTATGGTAGTTTTTTTTCTTTTAACCTTGCCATATCACTAAGAATTGCTCCATTTTGAAAAGGGGTTGAGCTTTGCGGGCTCAAGGTTACCGGAGGGAGATGGACATATGTCCACAGGACCTGTCCTGTGTTGGAGGTAAATGGTACTTAAGGGGACGAGGAGGTGAGAATTAGGTGAGAATTTTGGAGTTAAAAGGGTTTACCATTACAGTTAAAGGTCTGGAGGAGCTGGAGGAGCTGGAGGAGGTGACCCCGCTGGGCTGAGAGGGAATGACTTAGGAGGTGAGTTTGGGATCAGGGTTAGAGGCTGGTCTCCAAGCTGTGCAGAGGACTGGCAGGGCTGGAGGACGCGGCAGATTTACTGATGTCGATGGTGAGGTTGATGCCACTGTCGATGGCGTTGTTGTTCTTGTTAGGAGATGACGGCTGGCTCGAGTACTTCCTCCTCCTCCGGGCAGAATCATCGTCCGTGTCATCAATGAGGGGGATATTGGGGGTGGAGTCTTCTATCCTAAACTCGGGGTGTGTCATGAAGTTGTGGATGGATGATCTGGAATCTGGTTTTTCCAGGCCTTCGTAGAGGGAGCTACGGAATGCGTTCACAACTCGAATCTGTTGTGAAAAGGGAACAAAAGAAGGAGAAAAGCCCATGAGAGGTGACATCAGCAGTTAAATAAAAGGATCGGAGGGAACCTTGGGTTGAGAGAGAAGAGGGATGTTGAAAAGAGAAGGGACACAGAAGAACAAGGGAATCCTCTATTCAGAGGACAGAGGTGGAGGAAGAGCAAAAAGTGAAGGAAAAACAAGAGAGAAGGCGACTGCAGTCTGTGTTCTGCTTGCACAAGATGACTAGAGGTCACAAGTCACTCAATATTGTCGTGCACTAAGGAAAACTGTGAGAAACACAACCATAAAAAAAAAAAAAAAAAGAACACAAGAAAATCATACATTTCAAGGAAAACCAAAGCAACACAAAAGCTCGTTGTAAGTATACGCTTTAGTCCAATGTGCTGTATACCTAGAAACAAGCCACGTTAATAAATGGAATGCTCACAGAAAAAAATTAAAGGAGAATATCACATGCAAGTTTGAAGAAATCTGGTGAACGAGGTCAGTAAGAAGGAAGGAGGTTAGATCTGAGAGATCCAATCGGGCGGTTTAAAAACTTCTGAAGGTACCAGAGCACTGTCTGGGATAATATCCACACAGACTCTGAATGGAAGACAAACTCACGTATAGCACGGAGGGAGGGGGAGGCGAAGCATGGTCCCAGATTTAAAAAGAGTCAAGTCTGCATGAGGTTTGTTTAAAACAAGCATTGCCGTGTTAAAACAAACAAACAAACAAAAAGAAAACTCACACCAACACAAACAGCAGAGTTAAACTATCATGAACACAAGAAAACGGACAGGAGGTAAACGCAAACTACATGCAACGAGACAACAGGACAGTGAAGAAGTGGACACAACAACAGGTGACACAGAACAGGAGTGAGCAATGGGGGGAAAAAAATGTTTTATTGTCAGAGGTCTGACGGTAAAAGCATGTTTTCAACTTCATGCACATCCAGGTAAACAGTCAAGTATAAGCATCATACGGCTATGTGACCCTTCACAAAGACAAAAGAGCTCGTGTGTTCCTTACAGCAGCGGAAAACCGCAGCAATGTGGGATTTAACTGCCTCGTATATGTTGACGTCACTTTTGATTCAACTATTGGGTGTAAAGAGCTGAACTATAAAATAAAATGTTGGCTTTGTTATAATTTTTTTTTCTAAACTACCAAAATGAATGCCATTTCCCTCATATTCAAATGATGAATAAAGCAACACCATGTAGCACAGATGGTTTATTTTCATGCCACATAAATAAAGAGTGAAACTTTAACAACAACATTATCTTCAGCCTGCTCAGTTTGCTAAATTTACAGTCAAACACCCAACCGCTATCAATATGCAGTATATCTATAAATTCGGTAAATGTGTGCTGATAATAGTTTTCAGTCATTTATGAAGTTGCAGAGTTCGTGTCCGTAAAAGCCAGTTAAAGCGCCACCACAACAATTGCCAGCCGTTGTGCCGCTGTGCTTTTATTTACATTTGCATAGACGTTTCAATCTTTTGACAACCTGTGTTAAATTTTATTTTACTGGTCCACAAAAAATGGGTGAGCGTGTGTGACAGGACGTCTGACGAGTAACAATCATGAGGTGTTAGATAAGGACGGGTAGGGGGAGTTAAATCTGTGTTGCTGCTGCTGCAGCAGGCTGTCACTATGGCAACATGACGGTCAACTACACTGACTGTAACGTGACCAGATGGGCTGAATTATTTGGACAGAAGCACCTTGTGGTGATATGTTATCCAGCACATCCTACACACAGCATTTCAGTAATAAATCATGTTTTGTTAAGGACGATGAAGATTAAATCAGGACAAGACATTAGTATAAGTGTATTGAAGAGTTCCTGACACTGTGCTTCCTTATGGTTCTCTTCAGTTTAGTGTTCTAATTTGAATGAACTCTTCTCTAAATGTTCGCAGAGGCCAACAGTTTTCTTTAAGGTGTTTGTAGCTTTCGTATTGTTTGATGATATGATGGAAATGCACCAAACAGCAGGTGAAATATGTTTGCTCTCATGAAGTCGTGATTTCCCACGTCTGTTACAGACCTACAGATAACGTAAGACAACATTGCCACTTATACTTGAATGTTCACCCAGTCCCTTTGCGAGTTATTTGGAACAGTGGTTTACATGAACATCTGTCGAGACATAAAAATGAGGGGACTGAAAGATGGGGTGATGTATGGGGATGAGCAGAGGGAGACAAACTCACAACCTGAAATGTCACGCCGTGGGTATCACCCTTAGTCCTGCGCTCCTAGCACTCTGAGAAAACAAACACACATTGACCAATGAGAGGACAGTACACCTAACCATGGGAGGAGATATAAAGATGAATCTGAAATCCACTATGAACAGCAAAAAAAGAAAACAGAGGAAGAGAGAAAATGAAACAAAGCAGATAGCGAGAAAAAGAAAAGGACAAATCTTCAGAGATGCCAACCCCAGAGTGGTTGTGGTTGTTTGTTTTAAGAAGAAATGATTGCTGGATGGCACGTCTGAAGCAAAGAGAGCAGACAAGCAGACTGACAGAGTTCTGACTCACGGCCAGTAGTGGAAGGAGCAGTAGCAGCAGTAGTGCTTGTAGGAGAGGAAAGGGCATTGGACAAGGACACGTGACTAGGACTAGAAACATTGGTTACATCCTGGGTCTGGCTGGTGGTGGATGATTGGCGTCTCAGAGCCCCTGCCCCCTGAAAGGAGGTCCCGCTCTTGAAGGTGTTGACTACTTCAATCTGTGGGAGGAGAGCGGGACAAGAGAGGACAAATGGCTGCTCAGAGTGACACAGACCAAATGGCAACACAAGCTGACTGGGTTTGGGGAGCACAGTGTCGCAGTCATGAGACGATGGGTGGGCAGCTAAGGCTCAGGGTGTTGGGTCCCAGCACCAAAACGCTGGATCTGGTTTGAAAGTCTGAACCAGGAGGAAAAAAAAAAATCATATTGCACAGATGCAGCCATTTACATCTTAATCGTTAAACTAATTTGAGACTTGCTGGCATGCTGTAAGTGAGTATTTAAAAGAAAACTTATATTCTAATATTCTAGTATAAAAACGTAATCATTTCGCCCTTAGAAATAAAATGAATGAGTGACGTAACAGATTTGACCAATGCCTGGATTTACAGAGATAAAACCAAAGGTGTAACAAATTATAAATGTATAACTTCTGAAAATCGTCCATTTAAAATCCAGGTTTGTGTCTGTGGTCGTTTTCCTTCACTATGTTTGGCTGCATCTGCCAATAGAACTATGTAGTGGGATCACTTCACCGGGGACGACCGGTCACATGAAAAGCAGATTCAGAGCATGTATGGAGCAATCTGGAATATCACAGTGACACCGGTCCGCAGAGTCCATCACAGTCACGACAGTCCCGGGACTAGTTCCTGCTTTATACAACAGGAAATCGAGGCGTGACCGACACCGCTGCCGTCCACCATGGGGAAAGCCGCATCTTCATGTTCCTAAATGGATCACTTTGAGATAAAAATGACTTTAAAGACGGAAACGACTACCATCAATATCCTATGACATAGTGTAGCATTTCTTCTTGGGGAAAAAAAAAAACAAAAAACTTTTGTGGTAATGAGTCCGATGGACCTCTCCATAAAACTGATCATACAAAAACAACAAAGATTAAAACATATTAAAAGAAAAAGGCACTTGAAAGAACATCACAGGCAAAATGTCACCATTTATTGCTGTATTGTTGATTAGTCTGACAAATGAATGCATTGATTTATATGAAAAACTATAACGGTGACAATACCAGGAATTTGAAGAATCAAAGGCTTGCGACAAGTTTTCATATCAGTTATATCATCCATTTGTGAAATAAAATTGAAAAATCTGCAATCCGAGTGTGGGACTCGTGTCCTCACCTGAGTCTGGATGCGGTTGAGTCCTCTGAACCACAGGATTTGCCCTCTCCTGAGCTCCCTCTCTGCGTGGTCGATCTCCTCGTTTTCCTCATTCACGTCCTCTTCTGGTAATTCATCTTTCTGAGTTAACTGGCCTGCCCTCCGCAGGAAGCGCAGCCTGCTATTGGGTATGGTAGCAATCACCTAAAAGACAGAGCAAGTTAACGAATAAAAAAAAACAAAAAAACAAAAGCAAGATAAACAGACAAAACACAGAAAAATATGCTCGTTACCTGTCCCCATACAAGTTCTCCCAACCCGAGGAAAACACACCACATCCATTTTTCCAGGTCTAAAGGTTGACAACTAAATGGCTTCCCCCCAAACTGCACAATCACAATCTGCAAAGAGAGATTTGTTAAACAGAGCTTGAAAAAAACTCTTTAATAAAACAATAACATACCAAAACTGAGCAATATAATGAAATCATTTGCGAGTGATTACCTGTACAGCAAATGTACCAAAAACAATGGAGCAGAAGATGGGGTTCCTGAAGATGCCATCGAAGACATTCCTCTCTCCATGGATTTTGCGAGCGTTTATTTCATTAAACAGCTGCATCATGACAAAGGTGTTGAAGATGATGGTGTAGTGCTCAGACGGAGGTGAGTGGAGAGGAGCGTCGCGGCCGCTGTCGATGTCAAATATTTGCTCTCCTGAAGGAAACGAAGAACAGGGTCCGTTTTCACCTTTTAACCTGCGCATCACCGCATCATCACAACAGAGCAAAATGACCTGCACATACCAACAAAGAGCAGCGTGAAGATGATAATGAGCTGATAGACTCCGTGTCCTAAAATGTTTTTAGTCATGGTGCTGGAGATCAGGGGTTTATTGCGACCGTACGGCTTCCTCTTCAGCAGAGACTCGGTGGGAGGCTCTGTCGCCAGGGCCAGAGACGCAAATGTGTCCATGATCAGGTTCACCCACAGCATCTGCACTGCTTTCAGGGGAGAGTCCTGGGGAATAAAACAGAAATTACAACCACAAACTGATGGCAGTGATATTTGATAGACAGATATTTGATGAAGAAGATCCCACATTAGCTTTTAAATGACATATTAGGCGTACTGTAACCCAACCCGGAGGATTCTATCTTCAAATGTGCTCAGATTTGCACAATTAATACTACTGATACAGGTGGTGCTGGTGCCCCTTGTAAAAGCCTCTTACCTGTGTGATGCAGGCACCTGTGAACGCCACTATGACGGCCACAACATTAACAGTAAGCTGGAACTGAAGAAACTTGGAGATGCTGTCGTAGACATTTCGGCCCCACATCACTGCCTTCACAATGCTGCTGAAGTTATCGTCAGTCAGGATGATATCTGACGCCTCCTTGGCCACATCTGTACCAGCTATGCCCTGAAAGAGCAAAGACGAGACGCCATCAGAGAGGCGCTTTGACTTTAATTTTTTTTTTTTCAAAGCATCTCTGCTTTTACAATGCAGTTTCCAAAAACGTTTTGCAAAACTAATAAACTATCAGGTCATCTGATGCTATTTTTATTTAAGAATTTTGTAGCTGTACCTTCTTCTTTCACAGCCAGGCTTTCGTAACAGAATATAGGATTGTATTGTCTAGCTGAAAAATGCATGGATGCATGGACGGACAAGAGCTCATATGTGAGGGTGGTACATACGACTTTAAAATCTCACTGTACCTGTCTGCCTCGATGCTGCCATCACAGAGGTGTAAATGAACTTTACTCAAGGGTACTGATAGAAGCCCATATCATGAAAGAGCCTGGTTTTTGAGGCTTGCTTCTTAAAACAGTGTTCATTTCTCCAAGTAAAGATCTAAAAAAACCGATTATTTTCACAGCACACCATATGATAGTCTAGTCCAAATGCTTCAGAGCCCACAGACGTCAAAATCACGTCTGGACAAGTTTAATGGAAGGTTTCTTTTTTCCACCTGAGTAATCCCAGATCATGCGAATGATCTCAGATTTATACCCTTGTTCTTTACAATGAAACTCAACTAGAATCCTCAAATTTTAAATGATTTTACCCACAGCAAGAGAAGAACTACGCTTATCCCTTCCAAATCTCTCTTTTATTTTAGGAAACACATTTTCCATACTGTTCCCACTTTTTCTTTGAATTTAAATTGACTGCAGTCTGGATATGAGCTTGTTTGTGCTGGCAAAGTGTATGACAATAAAGAACCTCTAGGGGGAGCTCCAAATCTGCACAGTTGGGAGCAGAACGTCTAAGAGGAAAGAGCTAAATAAGGTAGGGGTGAAAAAGACATCTGCAAACGTCGACTGAAATCTGGCTCATGTTTTTTATGTTTACTGGGGGGAGAAAAAAACAAAAAACGACTTTGTTTACCATGGCAAAGCCCACATCCGCTTTCTTCAGAGCAGGGCCGTCATTTGTCCCGTCTCCCGTCACAGCTACCACCTGCCTCTGGTCTGCCATAGTGCTGTCAATAATACCTGTCAAAAAACACACAGGAGCGCATGAAAACACCAGTGTGACTGAAATTGATTTGCTTTTGTTTAGACATAATGCAAAATGATCTCTAAATACTTAATAAACAAAAGGAAATAACCAATATTTAAAAAAATCATTAAAAAAATGAGATTTCAGGTAAATCAAAGTAAAAAAAAAAGAAGAAGAAAATAAATAATAAATAAAGAAATAAATCTCCAACCAATTTACCTTTGACAAGCGTGTGTTTGTCAGTTGGGGATGATCTGGCCAGGACTCGGAGTTTAGGCCACACCTTGTCAATGCGCTCCTGTTCCACCTGCACGGGCGCGCGCACATCCAAGAACACATTCACGCACACACAGTTGGAAGTGAAGGGAAATTTAGTTGCGGTTTGGGTGTTTATTTTTGAAGACTCTGTCTCCGGCTCACTCTGACAACAGTTCCTGTACCTCTCCTTTTTCGTTGCGGATCCTCCTGTTGAACTCTTTGCCATCAATGCAGAGGAAGTCCTCTCCTGGATGGATGATGCCACACTTGATGGCTATGGCCCTGGCTGTGTTTATGTTGTCTCCCGTCACCATGCGGACAGTGATGCCTGCACGCTGGCACTTCTGAATCGCATCGGGGACCTGAAAACATTGTTACAGCAGAAACATAGATGCATGTAGCAGCAATTATTCACACTGATGTTGTATTCAAAGGACTCTCCCAAACAAGCTTGGACATAATATTGATTATTTTTTTAGGAAAAAAAAAAATGAAATAAGATAAATGTGACTGAATTTCATCACGTTTTCTCAGCAGTTTTGATTTCTATCAACTCCAGGAGCCGGCGTCCGTCTGTCCACTATTTCATATGTGAGTACACTTACTTTTCACAGTTTCAGCAATGACCTGACTCTGTAAAATATACACATGGGAATACACAAAAATCATATATCATAGCATATCTTTTTTTTTCAGCTCAGCAATCTACTTCTTCTTCTCTTTTTTTGTTTTAACAATGTATATATAGTGAAATCTTTCTATGTGATTTCTCCTTCTAAACACAAATTTAGTTCAGTACTCTAAATATGCTGTATTCGTGCATGGAGACTGATCTGAGCTATCAACAGCTTGCGAAAGTGCAGTATTAATTCAGAAACACATATTCTTCTTGGCAAAGGTCAATGTGGGCGAGTTCTGCTCTCCAAACCCACACATAAACAAATGTGTCCACGTACAGTAATGAGAACTCACATTGATTTTTCCAGACATACAGGACTTTGCTTTCTGTGGTTTTCTGTTTAAACACAGAAAGACCCATATATTGCACACAAAGTCAAGAATCTACATATATTTATAACTCTATATATTCACTTGGGTGTTGTGCAGGTGTACTCTGGAGCGTGTACTACCAAACACACAGATGACAGATCTAGGGTGGACGACCAAATGAACCCACAAACACAAAGTCTACATGTATAAAAAGCCAAATCAAGCTGATTTGTAAAGAAACTGACTCATTTCAAGGGAGACGCTTACAAAGAAAATCTTTACAGTGCAGGATTTAAAGCCATGAGGCTCCAACAAGCTAAAAAAAAAACCATAATTTTCACATATTTATCTAACTTACATTCAATGGCTCCAACAAATTAATCTCCTACACACCAAAATCTACAACAGAAATGACACGTACATGAAAAAGTCTCAGCTTATCACTTACATAAGCTATAATTATCTTTAATCTCAGTAATTGTATGTAAGACTTTTAATCAGAAGTCCCACAGGCCACTCCCGACGTAGTTGACTGGTACTGGCAGGCCAAGCAAGCTGCAGCTCGGGATGTCCTGGAGGCAAAAGCTTGGGTCTGGGAGGAGTTCGGGGAGGCCATGGAGTAGGACAATCGGTCTGCCTTGAAGAGATTCTGGCAAACTGTCCGGTGCCTCAGAAAGGGGAAGCAGTGCTCTGCCAACACTGTCTACAGTACGGGTGGGGCTGCTGATCTCAACTGGGAACATTGTTGGACGGTGGAAGGAATACTTTGAGGATCTCCTAAATCCCACTGACATGCCTTCACTGAGGAAGCAGAGGCTGGGGACTCTGCGGGGGACTCTTCTATCATCCAAGCCAAAGTCACTGAGGTAGTTTGTAAGCTGCTCGGTAACAAGGCACCAGGGGTGGACGAGAGCCGCCCTGAGTACTTCTGGATGCTGTAGGGCTGTCTTGGCTGACACGCCTCTGCAACATGCATGGAGGTTGGGAACAGTACCGCTGGAGTTCAAACTGGGGTGGTGGTCCCTCGTTTTAAACAGGGGGATCAGAGAATGTGTTCCAACTATAAGAGGATCACACTTTTCAGCCTTCCCGCCTCTGAAAGTGTACGCTAAGGCACTGGAGAGGAAAATTTGGCCGATAGTCGAACCTCGGATTCAGGAGGATCAATGTGGTTTTTGTCCTGGTTGTGGAACACTGGACCAGCTTTATACCCTCCACAGGGTGCTTGAGGGTTCATGGGAGTATGTCCAACCAGTCCACATGTACTTTGAGGATCTGGAGAAGGCATACAAACGTGTCCCTCGTGGTATTCTGTGGGGGGTGCTCTGTGGGTACTGAGTCTGGGGCCGAGTCTGAGGCTGTTCGGTTTCTGTACGTCCAGAGCAGGAGCTTGGTTTGCATGGCCGGCAGTAAGCCGGGTTAGGTGAAGAGGTCCTGCCTCAAGTGAAGGAGTTTATGTATCTCTGGGTCTTGTTCATGAGTGAGGGAAAGATGGAGCATGAGATTGACAGACGGAGTGGTGCAGCGTCCGCAGTTATGCGGTCTGTGTACCGGATGGTCACGGTGAAGAAGGAGCTGAGTCTAAAGGAAAAGTTCCTGAGTTATCGGTCAATCTAAGCTCCCAATCTCACCTATGGTCATGAACTTTGAGGAATGGCCGAAAGGACAAGATCACGAATACAAGCGGTCGACATGAGTTTCCTCCGCAGGGTGGCTGGGCGTCACTCGGGAGGAGCTGGGGGTAGAGCTGCTGCTCCTTCACATCGAGAGCAGTCAGCTGAAGTGGCTTTGGTATATGTATCGGATTCCTCCATGGACACTACCTAGAGAGGTGTTCCAGGCATGCCCCACCGCGAGGAAACCCTGGGGAAGACCGAAGACACGCCAGAGTGTCTCTCAGCTGGCCAGGAAACGTCTCGGAATCCCCTGGAAGAGCAGGAGGATGTTTCTGGGGTGAGAGAGGTCTCGGCATCTCTGCTTAGACTGTGACCAGGTCCCGGATATACCTATACCCATTTTACTCCTGTACAGGGTCACGGGGGTCTGGGGAGCCTAGCCCAGCTCATTACAGGCGAGAGGCATAAGTGAATTCAAACTGTTCTAGCTGACTTGTCATCCAAAGGTGAAGAGAAGAGTGGAGGCTTATTAAAATGATGATCTGGCCTGACAGAGGAAGAGGGCAGCAGTATAGAGGTTAGACTGAAAAACAAGCCTCCCAAGTCTCTGTTATAGATCTAGTTACAGTTTCATTTTTTTCCTCCATTCCTCTCCTTACTCATCTTCCTTCTCCTGCGTTCCGTCATTCCTCTGACATGAATCTTATTTCTAATCTGGTTATGTGGCTCAGACTCTCTATGTCAGTCCCTGTTTCCCTCTCAGTCCCTCCGCCCTCGTGTCTCTCAGGGGCAGCCATACACACCAGCCAATTATTAAAAGAACATCACATTCTGGAGGAAGAAATTAGAGAGTAATAAACAAACCAAAACCATGTTTACCAGTGTGTGTGACCTTTTAAGCAGAGGGAAAAGTCATCTAATTTTCAACGTTAGACCTGGAAAGATGTTACTGGAGAGCATAATTGTTCTGCGTAATGCTTTTCCACTTAGTTGATGAAAATGTCAGCTCATATGTGAGTTATAGGTTAGAAAAAAAAACAGGGAATTCCCCAGCAAAGTGAAGGACTTCATTAACACATCAATGTTTAATTAAATGATGAGGATATGTTGCAGCAACTTAATGTCCTAACAATGCCACTTACTTCAACAAGGGTTTCATATAAACTAGCATCATTATTTTGAAATTATTTAACTTATTATTGCTGTGGTCTTTATTTACTTTACTTACTCATTTTTGTCATAGGTCTGTTTAAGTGCTTACATAACTCTGCTCCAAAAGAGAAAAATGGGAGGAAAGAGGCAGAATAAGTTACAGACAGACAGACAGACAGACAGACAAGACAAGACAAGACAGACAGACAGACAGACAGACAGACAGACAGACAGACAGACAGACAGACAGACAGACAGACAGACAGACAGACAGACAGACAGACAGACAGACAGACAGACAGACAGACAGACAGATAGATAGATAGATAGATAGATAGATAGATAGATAGATAGATAGATAGATAGATAGATAGATAGATAGATAGATAGATAGATAGATAGATAGATAGATAGATAGATAGATAGATAGATAGATAGATAGATAGATAGATAGATAGATAGATAGATAGATAATATTAAAGTGATTAAAACTCCCTACAAGCAGCACAGCATCCAGCAATAAACAAATGTGAAAAAGAAAACAAGAGACAAACAAAAAACAGGGTTTTGAAGTCAATAAGAAATTTTATGAGGATAAAAGGAAAGGCAGAATACGCCCAGAGCTGCTGCAACGGGCACCTTGCCTGACGTCAGACCTTAAACTACTAGATAAGTATAAAGGAGAAAGCTTGTTGGGGCTGAAGATTAGATGACTTGCGAGGGTATGAGGAGGGAAATGGTAAAAAAGTGAAAGAAAAACACTAAACGCTAGTTTGCTGCTTTCTTAAACCGTAACTGCAGCTGTCCAGGTACGTCACGTTTCCTCCTGCATACAGGTACTGCTCAGTTCCAATTATGTTAGTCCTTTTCTTCATGTGAAGCACATATTAAAACCGCTGTGAAAAACCTCTTTGTGATAAATCACTTATTGCATAATCAATTAACCGTCTGTGTGTGGCTGTCTACTGTCTGTCCATCTACATATCCAGCTACAATTATTCACATTATCTATTTTACAAAATTGTCAGACTATCCTAGTCACCGTATTCAATTTTAGAAGACTTAGGAGCTTCTGCCTTTGTTGTTGAGGACTCACAATAATTGCGACAATTGTTTTGACAGTTTTTTTCTTCAACACTGTTTTTGTTCTGCTGAACACGAGGCAGGTGGTCGGTCCTGTCCGTCTGGTTGGTTGTGATGTCTTCTTTAGGGTCTTAATCTTTTGAAATTCCTGGTACTCCTGGCACATTTAGTTTTGTTCAATAAGTTTATAATTAATATTCAAAAAAGTTTTTGTTCTTCATCTGACCTCTTGTGTGTTCCTACGTTTGGGGCTTCTTCTAAACCACATTGCCACAAGTTACAAGTCTTAATGTGTGATGTTTTGTAATCCTAATTCATTTTAAATGTTTAATCTTCACAAACCAAGGGAGTCGACTATTCACAGTCATCAGCTGATTTTAGGAGAGTCTGAATTACAAAAATGGTCAAATAATTAACAGTAGTGAAGTAATGTAGTCACAGAGCCTTTTAACCAAATAAAAAAAATAGAAAAAAAATGTGTGTGTAATATATAAATGTCAAATTTGGTAATGTGTGATTAAGTTATGAGGTCAGAGCAACACACACTTAGCAGACATAGCTTGACTTAAACACCACCTCCCAACATCCTCGGCTTTCGTAACCGAGATTTCCAACCCTCTCATACCTCTGGTCTGACAGGGTCCTCTATGCCGACAACACAGATGGCTGTAAGATCAGTTAGAATGTTGTTCTCCTCATCCCAGTTGGGCTCAGGATCACCGGGAAAGTCACGGTACGCCACGCAGATGGTCCTCAGGCCATCACAAGCCATGGGCTCAATCACTTTCTTTACCATCTCATCTTTGTCTCGTGGACGAAAAACCCTCGACTCACCCACTTCATTGAGAATATGGCTGCATCTGTAAATGGAGATGAGGTGCAGGGCAGTCAGACTCAGGTTTCCTTGAGATTATATAACCTCAGTTTTCTCAGCACTTGCAGTTCTTGCACAAAAACAATTCAACACAGAAAACAAGGCAATGTAGTCAAATCCATAAGCTGCGTGAGGGAAAAAAAGTCAAAATGAATGTACTATGAAGGAAATACTAATCAAAAATTTAAAGTACAAAAGAGATGAAAAATCCATCCTTCCATCCATCCATTTTCTATACCCGTTTTATCCTTTGCAGGGTCACGGGGGTCTGCCGGAGCCAATTCCAGCTATAGACGCGAGGAAAGGGTCCACCCTGGACAGGTCATCAGTCTGTCACATACAGAGACAAACATCCACACATGCTCACACTCACATCTACGGGCAATTTAGAATCACCAATCAATCTAGTATCCATGTTTTTGGACTGTGGGAGGAAGCCGGAGTACCCGGAGAGAACCCACGCAAGCACAGGGAGAACATGCAAACTCCACGTAGAAAGACTCCCGCCGGGCCGAGGAATCAAAGAAATTCTAGGTGTAACTGAACATTTGTTAGGGTGTACGTCAATATATTTCCAGTCTACTGATGACCTTTGGGTTAAGAATGACCTTTTGACATAAAAGCTCAGCAAATATAAGAACTCAAAGCATTGGTAAATTATTGTACTGGCCTAAAGAGGCCATATATATATATATATATATATATATATATATATATATACACACACACACATATATATATATATATATATATATATATATATATATATATATATATATATATATATATATATATATATATATATATACCTTAGGGGGAATCTTCTTAATGTATTCCTGGATCCTGCTAAGTGAATGTCACAGGCACCAGAAATCCAGTGAGGAAGAAGGTGTAGAGGAGGAACCATCATGGAAAGAGAAGCCAATGCGCAGTATCAATCCAGCACATAATAGGGGGATGCAAGTTGCTGGCGGAAGGAACGACTCAATCGACACATCTGCACTTGGTATGGGTTGGAAGTCCCAAAGTCAAGGCGGGAGATACCACCACGGGTGGTGGAGAATGAAAGAGCAATCCCAAGAGACAGCAATAGATGTGGAAGATCTGGAGGGTCTGGAAGGTGAAGGCAGCAGTGGTGCCAGTAGTGGGTAAAGCACTTGGATCTGTGTCCTCCAAGCTGTGAGAATGGCTCTGGCAGATCCCAGGAACAACGTCTGAAATCTCGGTCCAGAACAGCGCAGTCATAGGAACAGCAAAATACTGCACAGAACCCTTGAGCTTCCCGTCCTCTGGTAGAGGACCGGATTGTGAAGAGGGGGAATCCCCCCCACAGAGGAATGGGTGGGGGTGGACTTCTTTTAGGATTTGGAGAAAAAGTGGCAGTCAGAGAGAAATCCATGTGTAGGAGAAGTATTGGAAAACTTGTGTGCTTGGAAGTCAACAACTTCCAGGCACTCAACTGCTACTATTTACACAATATTAGAAAGTGGTGCAAAAGTGAAGGGAATGTTCTATTACTGGAGCATTAATCAATCAAAAACACAACATCCACCTAAAGGTGACGATGTTGGGCTGTTAGGCATGATGAAACATGTCTGACATGCTTTAAGAGCGGCTGGTGTGAAAGAGGGGGGGTAAATCAAAGAGAAGTGAAAGACAAACTAATGAATCAGAAAAGAAGACTTGAGCTGCATTTTGACCTTCAGCACCCAGAACTTAAGCAGCACGGAGGTCTTTTATAGAGGTTGAAAGCTTATTTCAGCCAAGTGTCTTTTGTGTTTTCACTCAGGTATTAGGCAAATGAAGTTCAATGAAGTGTGTCTCTCCTTCCCAACAGTCTCCGCTGGAGCGTCGAGGCTTCTGCAGAGATCAAAGCATCCTGTACAGACAGTTAAACCTCAAAGTGTGCTTTATTAAAGCTAAATGTTGCATGTTGCATGTTTTCTTTCTTCCTGAGCTTCAGCTCCACTCACTTAAGAATATGTCAGCGTTACACATTTCTGCAAGGTTTTGCATGTTTTAATTTTATCACCCTGCAGTTTAACAACTCTGAAAGAATCAGATGTTAATGTTTTATTAACCTAAAACCCCGCTTTGTTGTTACGATTGCTGTTGTCTCTGTGTTTTTAACTCCACCACAGACGTTTAATGACTAAATGCACTTTGGCTCCATTCAATTAATCGCTGTCACTGCTGCCCGATTCTACAGGCCTTCCTATGTCTTTGTGTGTGCCACGAACTACAACCTCCAGGAAACCATCAGAGATCGATGTTTTATTGCGTTGAGTTCACGGCTTGGCTGACACAGTCACACAGTGGGCCTCATTTATGAAACGTGAGAAAAACAAATGTGTGTGTAAGCTGATTGCACTGCGAAATGTACGGATTTATGTTAGTACCGCTGAACTTTTCAGCAGTTTGTACAGACTGAATAGCTTATAAATACTGTTTGTCATCATCAGACTTTATATGTAATGTAAAAATAAAAAGAGGATGGGAATTTAGCAAAGATTAGGCGCCGCAGGTAAATGAGCACATTCCAGCTGAGACAGAAACTGCTTCCAACTGAAAAACAAACGCATGAAAAATCAGAAAGTTCTCTTTTTTCTGCAGATTGATTCATGGGAGCCACAATATGACTACAAAGTTAATGGGCCAAAGACTTTAAAAAATTTTAAAAAAAAGTACAGATGACAATATTAATGCACCGTATATTTTTTTTTACCTGGTGTTTCTTAAAATGTTTGTTAAAAGCAATACCTGGCTTTTTTTTTTTTCTCAGTTCTTCTATTCACTTCGCAGATACTTCAAAATACGACAGAAAAATTGGCTATTTACTGTGTGACAGGCTTGTTTCCAGGTCTGTGGCTTGATGGTCCCTGTTGCACATAGTGTTTGCGAAAGGATCAAAATAAAATTAAAAACATGTTTTAAAATGACCTCTATTGGAATGTCATACGAATGACTGTTCCTTCTTCTTAAGTTCCCTGCACAGGTTGAATAAAGCAGTCAGTGACCAGAGACAACAGGGACTTGATGCTGACTGTGGACTGCAAAGTAGACCGTCTACAGGTTGTGGAGCGCAATCATTTCTGAAAGCACACATTGGGGAAGGGAATAATGTGCCCTTGTGGGATCACTGTGAATGCACAGCTGGAAGACAGAAGTGGAATGAAGAAGAAATCACCAGTGTGTCTTTACATCGCAATGTCTGTGTAAAGCGGAAATAAAACACAGTTAATGTTCTACCATTAAGAAAAGTTTTGTGCTAGAAGTCCCAGTCAAAAGTCATCTCAAAAGTACTTCCCCACCAGTGTATTTTTGGAGGTGAAATTTCTCCCCAATGGTATGTTCATACCAAAGATCCAAGAAAAGGTTCCTGTGGTTGAAACGGAACTATGCAGCTGCAGACTCCTATATTCTGTTGAGTGGGATATCCCAGAGTCCCATGCCTGTCAATCTCCAAATGAAAATCATAAAGAAGACCAACTAACTGCATAACAGCTGTGAAAAACTTTCAGGTGCTGGAACAGCATCACACCTTTGTCCTGAGTTATTTGGTGAGTTAGAGATGGGAACAAACGCTGTTGGGAATTCCATTTTTTTTTCTTATGGATATCTGAATTTATATCTTGTAAAATAATGAACTATATTAGTAACTTTTGAGACACATGTGGACACACATGTCTACAAAATATTATCCATGTACTTCGTGAAGTTGCACTTGTGTCCTGCCTTATCTGTCAGACTCAGCATTGACAAAGAAAATCCTGAATGCTGATTTGATATTTTTCCCAGCAAAATGTTAAAACTCCCTATGTAATTACCAGAATCATCATCTTTTTCTTCACTTTGAGGAGCCAGTTCTGTACCAGTTTGTCCTCTTAGAAAAGATCACGTACAGGGAGTTTTATACATTTGGCCATGTCACCTTCCAACTTCCACTTTTTATCCTTTGTGGGTTTTTTTTTTTTTTTAAACTGAGCTGTTCAAAGCCTAATCACATCTTTATGCCATCCATTTTCACCTTTTCAAAGAGCTTTAATTGCTGCATTATGGCTGTGAATTGAAAAGAACTTTTGAAGCTGCACTACGTGGTTTCAGTCAACCCTGACAATTCACAAAGGAGGACTGCCTCAGCAATAATAGTAGACCAAGGAAAAAAACATACCGCGCAGATTGAGTGGCACAGTAATATTCAAATTAGTTATTACTTTTTTTTTTTTCCATCAGCATCCTACCAACTATTGAGTGGTCTTCTGGGAATGCTCCTAAAGCCCCTAAATGATGTGGATGCAATGACATGCAAACTCCTCCAACAACATACTAACAGTTCCTTGATCATTTAAATAAATCTTCTAACATCACTCCTTCAAACACTGAATTTTAAAAAAGAACATAATGTCCAGTTTCCAGTATTTACGCAAAAATAAAAAGGTTTCTTATTAACTGAATAAAAAAGCATTTAGATGTAAAACAAAGAGATGTACTGGCATACAACCAAATGAAACAGCTGCACATTGTAAAAAGAAAGAAAAATAAACAGTTACTGTCTGTAATTTAGTTATTTTTAAATAGCTGGTACCTAAAATAAGGTTATGTTTCTGTCTTTTTGTCTATACATATTTAAGACATGTTTCATTTTTCATTGTCATGTTGAATGTAAGTGAGTTTAAATAATTTTATTGTGATGCAGTAAGGATCGAGAGGGACTCTACCACTAAATGCAAAGAGACCTCATTTGTGTAATTTAATAAAAATATATTTGATATACTCTTGATAAAAGCTGAATAAATAGTGTCTCTTAACTGCATAAGATCTGTAAGAAAGATTGACTGAACTTTAAATAAAGAAGGACTCACTTTTTGAGAACAATCTCAGAGGCTCCTTTGCTGTACATGCGGAAGCTCCTGTCAGGAAGTTTGATGACAGTGCTCATGGACTTCCTGACAGAGTTGAAGGTGTAGACTTTGTAAAGCTTTTCTTCAGGGATCTGGTTTCTTATTGGCTGGTAATCCCGCTTCAGATCCAAGACCAATCCCAGCAGACCGCACTCAGTCTTGTTGCCCACCTGCTTTGGCAGACCACCTTCCTTGTCTGGGGGCTGCAGAGAAGCAGAGGAAAGCAATTTTATAATCTACGAACAAAATTAAAAGTTCAAACTCTATGTTCCCTCCTCATTTCTATTTAGTCAATGGACTTTTCTTTCCTTCAGTGCATCATTGTGGCACGACAAACATAACACTCGGAAAAGCCGTTAGTGATAATTAACCAGGTAGAAGGTGAAAGGGTCACTGTGTGTGGGAGGACAGGAGATGAGATATATTGAATCAAATTTGAATGTTCTTACATCAGGTGAGCTGCCCAGCCCTGTGATTGCATGTTTAAAGCCTGTAAATGAACAATCAACTGTAAAATAATAGTTCATTATATATCTATCTATCCATCTATCTATCTATAGATAGATTTTTTTTTTTTTTGGGGGGGGGGGCAAAAATCTTGTATTGATCATGGCAGAGTCAGAGAACCGGGTAAAGTTTTCTCAACAACATTCTAAAGATTTCAAATGTTGGAAAGGTCTGGATTGTTATCTTGGAAAATGACCCACCCATTGGAGAATTAAAGAGTGTATTGACACACACACACACACACACACACAAAAGGTCAATGTATATGTTCAGGGGCAGCACGGTGGCTTAGTGGTCAGCACTGTTGCCTCACAGCAACAAGGTTCCTGGTTTGATTCCTGGCGCAGTTTGCCAGGTACTCCGGCTTCCTCCCAAAAACATGCCAACTAAGTTGCTCGATAATTCTTCGTAGATAAAGATAAAAGCTTTGTATGTGCTAGACTGCCGACCTGTCCAGGGTGTACCCCTGTCAAACGTCAGAGCGGCGACATCATCTGGTTGCAAACAGTGTAGATAGCTGCAGTTGATGAATCCACTTTGGCATCGACAGACCTTTTCTTTCAAAATTGAACAGAAGACACCCCTCAAATCAGTCCTTTGCAAGATATATGTGCTTTCGCTTTTACTCTCAATTTACACAACACACTCTGCCGTTGACTCGCCTTCGTCGCTCTAAATACGTCACTGTGTCCGTTGCTCTATATGGTCGAGGCACTAACCAACTTCGTGCGAAGGCAGTTTGATTAGTGGTGTCGCCCCTTTGGATCAGGAGGTCCTGCAGGATCATCATCAGACCCTCTATCTTTCCAGATGTGGGTCTGATTTATCAGGCTGTTACAAATCTACCACAGAACCACAGCATATATGTATCGTTCAAAAAGATAAAAACAAATAAATAAATAAATAAATAAAAAGTGGAGTCAAAAAAGATTTTCAATTTTCGTTTAAACCTTGGCTAACTACTGGAATGGATAAGGTTTTTGCCCATCAGTTAATGTTATAACTGATAAGCAGCCAAAATGTTAGTGCAATAGTACATAATGTCAATGTAGCACTTTCTGAACCAAAATGGTATTTCATGCAGTCTTTCTGCCAGTTTGCATGTGTGTGATACAGTATCTGTTCAAACATGTACAGTGCACGTGTGCAGCTGTAAGCTTACTGTATGTGGAAGTGCGAACGTGGTCAGCCTGTGGAACACTCAGTGTTGCTATGGTTACAGTGGGCAAAGCACACTTGGAAGATACGACTTAAGAGAAGAGGGGATGGACTCTTCACCACACAGCAACTGTTGCTCACTGGTTCTGATTATCTTCCAAGATTCTCCCTCATGTTACTTCACACATGTCCTGCAGTCTTCGTCGCCTGCCTCCTCATCTTTTCCGCAGGCTTCTTTCTTAGGATTTCCCGAGCATCACTACGTTTGGGAAACTCTTCTTGTCTAAATATTCCACAAAAATAAAACCAATCCAAACATATAGAATCTAACTGCATCCTGTAGTTAAAAATCTGATTATTATGGAGATCTTACAGACACTAATGCTCAAATGTCAGGAAGCAGAGGTTGCACTGACCAACGTGTCATTATACATAACATGTTTAGACAATCACACATTTTCAACCAGATTTTAATCAGTCTAATAAATCTTTAGTTACTCTCTTCAAATATATAAACTGTTTGCTTTGAAAACGCTCAGTTCACTCACACAATCTGAGCAACATAAACACAACTGGTTGTGAAATGAGGAACAATTACTTCTAAGAGCTGGTAAATGTTATTAGTGGTATTGTGAAATACAATCCTTTTTAATTGCACTCCATGTCACATTTGCCTTATTCAGATGTCTATTAGCTGGCACTGAGGGACAATGATGCTCCTCAGGGTTTTGTTACATAGAACCTGCAGTACACTTGACACCTACACACTGCTGAAGAACTGTTTGTCACACACACACACACGCACGCGCACACACACACACACTTTTGTGCCAAAAATAGACTAACTGCGGGCTTGCAGATCTGCATCCAAACACGCCTCTAACCAGAAATAGTTGTAAAAGTTTAGCTTGGTATAGTATTTTACATTATTGCCTTCGTTCTCTATGAAAGAGTTTATGCTTCAAGAAGAATGTACTCAAAATTATAGCTTATTCACATTTGTCATGAAAACGGCGGTATTTGTCCAGCCGCTAACAACGTTATGATACTGAATCTCGGGTTGCCCATATTGAAGCAGCATGAGATTTTAGTTTAATTGCAAAACAAGAGTTATTTTGGGGTCAGAATTGTGAAACAGTGAAATCACTGAAAGCTCACATCTTTTTAGGAGGCGCTGAAATGTCTCCAAATAACAGAATTAATTTCAGCCGTAGTTTAACACAATAATGCCAGATGTATCATATTTGGTACACGTATCTCTGAGACCTTTGTAGCTTTCCCTTTAATCAAACAAAAAAAAAAAAAGTTTAATACAAACCCAAAAATAAAACAACAAAATAAAAAATATGCAAATTTACCTAAAGTATTCATAATAAGGAAAATAACTGTTTAGAAATAGTTTTAATACAACATTTGAAGTGTTTTTGATTCCAGTATATAATTGACAAAAGTTTGATTTTCTTGTGATATTTTATATGTCAGGCTTTAAAGGATTAGGATATTTGAGAGGGATATGACCCTCTCAGAGGCCCATAAACAAAACAGGTCTGCAGGTGTCCCATCAAGAGCAAGACGCACCAAATGGCTGCTGACATGTGAATCCCTGGAGATCTGTGTTAATCTTGTTACCAAACCTAATAATCGAGTAAACTTGATGCTATTGGGGACTCGGTTCGATTGAGGTTGGAACATTCAGCTTTTCCATCACACGTCGCCAAACCGACTGAACCCTTCGAATAACCTACTTCCCTCCTCACCTGTGGCGGTGCAGCATTAAGAACTACTGAAGGAGACGACAAGACAAACAACGAAGAAGAAACCTCACTCATCTGTTGCTTAGTGCCGGGAAACTTTCCTACTAGTTAGTTTGCAAACGTCATTCTTCTTGTGATCGCTTACTAGCAGTTGTTTTCGTCTGATCATCAGTCTAGAAATCTAGATGTACCTCTAGCAAATGTCAATGTGCTTTGCAGGTACGTTTAGCTCCCATGGAGCTCATTAAAATTCCCTAAAGGTTTTGAAGAGCCCATCAAATCAGTCTACTCTTGTAGTGAGAGTCTCTGGCCGGGCTTAACATGATGATGACAAAGCGGCAATGTAGTCTGGGTGGTGAACAGTGTAGATTGCTAGAGCTGAGGAATATCAGCTTTGGCATCGACAGTTACAGAGCTGGACTTTTTTCTTTGAAAATTGCACAGAGGATGGCACTCACATCATTACTGTGCAAGGTAGATGTATTTGCTGCTTTGCTGACAGGCTACAGCAAAAGAAAAACTGTACTCATCTACTCAACACACTTTCCCCTTTAGTCGTTTCCATCACTCCTAATAAGTCCCTTGCTTTGATTGGTTATAGCGCTAACCACCTGCATGTTGGCGTCTCCCCTTTGATGGGGAGACCCTGCTGATCATTTTCAGACCCTGCATCTTTCCAGATGTGGGTCCGATCTATCAGGCTCTCTCAACATACTTCTGTCAGAGCTTTTACCTTGTCCTCACCCCCCACATCTGACCGTGGGCCATTTCTCTCAGCTATCGTGCTACACTCGTATTTTGTGGCTGTGTTACCCAGAATGCCCGGTGCTGTAGGCCGCTTCTTGCATTTGGGGTGTGACTTTTATGTGGACAAAAATCTGCTCCTTGACCCTCGTCAGAGTTCACTGGAACATTGACACATCCCCAAATGAACCAGAATTCGGGGCAAGCAAACTCTGCTCCGTTTGAAGCGGACTAAATAACTGGTCTGAATGCTGCCTAAGGATCAGGGAATGGTTACATGAATTATTGAATTATCCACTTTAGCATCTTTTCTGTACATTACAACATATAAAACCGTTTCTCAGCTTTCACTCTTCTGCTTCAGCTGTTGGTAATGATATCTATCTATATATATATATCTATGGTTTTGCTCATGATATGCATTTGGACAATAAACATATCTTATGGGCATGTAAACAAAGTTAAAAACTTGTTTTTAATTGTGTGTGTGTGCGTGTGTGTGTGTGTGTGTGTGCACGCCCATGTGGGTGTGCACTCTTTAAATTTAATATCAAATTACAAAAATATAACATCTTGGAGTAACTGTAATCCTTACATGGAAGCTGACTGGTAAAAACCTCTTTTAAAACGTAATTTACCTGTCTGCAAGTCTATTTTCAATCCTTAATTTAATCGTTCAATATTATAAAGACACAGTTTAAACGTTTAAACATCTGTGAATGTTCAGACAAAGCTTCTTTGTCTGTCCGGCTGTAGCGGTTGAGTGCCGGGGCACACTGGAAGGTTAGAAAGTCAACTAAAATCTCATTAATCATTAAAGCCCAATCAGAGTGCTGGTCCATCTTCACCTTGTAATTGGAAATATCTGCTTATTGTCCAGCTGTGTGTCTCGCAGACTGGACTATAAATACTTTATACTGTTTGTGGTAAATAACAGAAATAATGCTTTTTCCTAATGGCCTGTGATTACATTAGGAAGACACTGCCTGTCACTGGCTAATGACAGGACGGAACAAATAGCCTCATCTACACTGTCTGGTGGCGTGAGGAGAAAATACTCCAAGCCAGAAAAAAACTTCCAGTGAAACTACTTAAACGCAAATGATTATTTCTAGATGAAAGTACAGAGTAGAAACGCAATAATCCTCTTCATATTAAATGTAATACACGGTGAACGCTACCTGCTGAAGGGACTGCGCGTTTAGATATCACCAGCAGTGGGATATCTTCATTTAAATCAGGACAATCTCAAATTTACACAAAAGTACAGCTTCTGTCACAGCGAACATATTTCTTGGACAATCCAAGAAGCCGGCCGTTTCTGCGATTAAACGCCAGACGGTCACGATCACTGCAGCTTTTGATTCTCAGAGATTTCACAGAGGTTTAGCTTGACATGGTTTTCTGTGCACGGGAACAGTTGCTGGCATGTGACGCCCACTGTTGGCGTGACTGGGCTACCGTTTGCTGGTCCTGGCCTGAACATGGCTTAGGACCAGCTGCCCTCTCCCTGGTCCTCGGGTGTTCCTGCAGGCAAGAACATATGCCAGAGGGAGAGCTGGCAACTTTACTTCCTATTCTACCTGGGGCTCCCCTTAATCTTGCCCTCCTGTTTCTTCCTTATCTCGTATCATATTCTCCAACTTCTTACGTTTTCCTTCCCAGCCTTCTAGTAATCTACTTGTGCTACCTTTTTTGTCTACTTGTGCTAATTTTGTCCTGTTTCTTCCTTTTCCCTACTTTCTCTAGTCCTTTATTTTCGGATCATTTTCTCCTCCTCGCTATAAGTTTTCCCTAATCTCTCGCAAAGTGCTCTATCCTACCTGCCTCGTCTTCGCTCTTACTTTGTCTTTGTTATAGAGTAGATGTAACAGTGGCTCTTTGCATGACTGTGCCAGCCAACTGGGCTAAGGCCTTGGAGGCGTACTGACAGGCAGTTATACAGTCTTACAGTCCATGATGAGGATGCTTGCCACATGACTCTGCCTCTTCTTCCATATTCCTCTTTTTTTTTTTATCTCTTCCTTTTCCCTGGCTTTGCTTACCAACCCCTCTTCAAACTCAGAGCACAGCTTTACCAACAACGTTCAGCTTCCACCTCTAATCATTTATTTTCTTGGATCTTTGTATTGTATAACTGCCCTTCTGTTGCAGAGTTGCGATTATTCAAAAACTGACATACCAAGAAATAAGCTTCAAATTATAACCGAATACGAATAAAAGATCTGGTTAGAAATCACTTAACATCTCTAAGCAAAGGGTACCCTAATATTGCCACCTTTCTTTTACCCATAGTTCTAATAGAAACATGGCATTTAATAAGCTTTGCACACATGTTATTTTTCTGTAAACACTACTAATCTTATTGAATGCCACTGTTATAGTATTGCAAACAAAGAGAAGAGAAGAGAAAACATGGGTCGTTTCAGCTAAATATCCAAGGCATGCGCTCCTCTTCTCTATCGCCCGTCCACACGCATATCCAAGAAAATCCATATGAGGAAAATTCAGCAAGAAACACCAACTGTAATTATAGTGAGGTGTCACTGCTTATGGCTGAACAAAAGCAGGGCAGCTCATTTTAATTACAAACTATAAATTGCTGATTGTATACCAACAGCATCATGTAACCAACTGATTATAGTCCTTCCACTAATGTACTTTGTAACATGCTCTGTTGAATCAGTTTTGAAGCACGTAATAAGCTCCTCTGACGGCGGGTTCCTTTAAAAAAAAAAAAAAAAAAAAAAGCACATTCTGAATATTTTAGAGCATTTGGATATTTTGGAGCATTATCTATCTCTGTCTTCCCTGACCAGAAAAGTGACCCGAACAGGTGGTGAAAGTCACATGGAGCTGAGCTTGAAAGACATGCAAGGACCCATGTTAAACCCATACACCTGTTCTCCGCATAGCTCCGACTGAGACGATGCACCTGATGTGACGGACGTGCATGCGTACAAGCATCTTCTCCTGTGTGTTATAGGCAACTTCAGCTCACTGCCACTGGGAATGATGCTTGCTCCTTTGAAAAGACGTTAGTATATTGACGCCACTGAATGCTGTTTGCATTTGCTATGTGCCATGTTTGACTTGACTGCAGGAGACATCCCAGGCAACTATAGTATGTTAATATTCTGCTTGTGTGCTCACTTTTATGCATGAATTCACATGCTCTATTGAGAACTGATAAATACTGTATGTACAAATGTGCACATGGGTACAGCATCTTTGTGCAGGTATAATATGTATATATGAATAATTACTGTTTGTGTGCTGGGTTTCATTGTCTAAACTTTTGCAGATTTCTCCCTTGAGGCTGTTACAGTAGTAGTCACGTGTTGACAGAAGAGGCAGGAATACATATTATAAAGCTTGAGAGCACATGGGGGATTGATACGGGTATCAAAGCCTTCCTCTTTGCCTTCATGGCTTTGTGTGGTGGCCATCAAAGACTCCTATAGCGTCCCACAGGATTGTGCTCTTATATAAGAACACAACACACCGCAGGGCTAGAGTGACACTGAGGGAGTGGAGGTGGCTGGGGGAGGGAAATGAGGAATAGACTGAATAATGTACTCCACCGAAATCTTTCTTCTGCATCTTCATTTCTGGGTTCACTTAATTAATCAGTCATCCTGTACTACAATGCAAATCTTGTCGTTAGAAATTAGAAGCTATAATAAATGTTATTATTAATATTAATATTAAATATGCATATTTTGTTTAATTAGATTAGAGATTTTAAATTGCCCTTAGGAAAGGATGTGCATGGGTCTCGGTTCTGTGTGGCCCTGTGATGGACTGGCAACGTGTCCAGGGTGCAACCCTCACGGACCCCGAATAGGACTAAAGTAAGTATGGAAAATTAATGCATTAATAATAAACTTTCTATTTGTTTACATCCACTTCGAATTTACAGTTTTGTTTTCTTTTTAATCTTTTTAAATATTGTCATTCTTCCGTTCCGTCTTCAGCACCTCACTCATCTTTTCTTCTTCCCGTTCATCTATCGTCTGTCCAAGGAACCAAAGCTGGACGCACGGATACTCAAATCTAAACCTATCCATCTTGAGAGATCCAATGAACACCATTCAGTTTTCACCAAAGCCACGATTGTGCCTTAAAGGGCAGGAAGTGAAATCTGTGGGACGCTTTGATCGCAGATGTCCCTCCTGCTCAGCTCATACCCAGTTCAAGGTGCATGAAGACATTTGTCAGTTGGTCAGCCATCAATGAAAAGACACAACAGGAGTTTAAAAGGCTGATGACGCATACACAGGCCCAACTCCTGTGCGCGCGGACGTGTGTTTGAGCAGGAGAGCAGTTGAGTATTATGGCTATGCCAGCACAAGGAAGTCATGTTTTCCTGAAAAATGAAGACATCCTAATCTCGGCAATCTTTGCTTTTGCACATTGGTCAGATTACTTTATTTTAGAGATCTTATCTCAGACCTGTGTCCCAAACAAACAATGATATAAACAGGGTTCAGATGCTTTTGATTAAAACTGCTCACACTCGAGTGGGGGGGGGGGGGTCTGCTTATCCATATATCCATCTATTTCTCACCGCACGAAGATCTGCTCTGCTCAGAGAAATCCCTGTCCTCTGCATTCACTGTAAACAAGAGACCATCTCCAGCACTTAGACAGATTAGATTCAATTACATCTTGCTACGGTCTGAATATCAGATAGGACAAAATTGCGCAACCGTTTTCAAGGTGACAAGTTGAGTGAATGCCGAATGAATCCAAAGCAGCAGCCAAGGACGGTGACTGCGGGCTTTGCCAAGAAGAAACGACTGCTGACCTGTCTCATCGTTTCAGAGATACGCTCTTTAAGGTTTTACCGCTGACACAGAGTAAGATGATACACATACAACCTTTCCAAGTTGTTTACGTCCTATCTAATTATACTTTAATACAATAGAATATTAATAGAATGCTCAGCTGTTCAAGTTCCACCTGCAAAAGGTTTAAATAAATTAATCTGTTGCAAAAGGTCAGAGAGGTCAGTTATGCAATTACCAGCGACTTACCAGAATCTTTGTAGTGTAGGCGCTGTTGATAGAGATGGCGTTGACCAGTAGGTCCAGTGATTTGGGTGGGAGTACTCCGGGATCTGGGATTTCTTTGTAGTGCACATCTCCAACGTAGCACTGCACCGCCGTCATGCGGTTGGTGGTCAGCGTGCCCGTCTTGTCAGAGCAGATGGCTGTAGCATTGCCCATTGTTTCACATGCATCCAGGTGTCGCACGAGGTTGTTGTCCTTCATCATTTTCTGTTGGTGGGAAACGTGCATGCGTTTCAAACATGTTGGAAATGCAAATCAGCAAAAATCCGTCTCGATAACTGGAGTCCAAACATGCACATCTGGACCCCGCGTGGGCTCTGCCCCACCCCTATGAAGTCACAACTCAGCTGGAGAAGGCCCATCTGCTTTTTTAAGGGGTTGCTTTCATTTAGCTCCTTGGGCAATTTAATTTTGCTGTCATTTCCACATGCAGGCATTTCTATTTCAATTCCCAAAACAGTAACAGCAATTACACCAGGTGTAAACTAGGTTTATTAGCATGTGATTTGTCCATAACTCGTCACTTGTCGTTCAGAAGCATCGTGCAAACAGTTGTTGTCACTAATGTTCCACTACCGCTTTCTGGATCCGATTCAAGGTCCGAAAAGTACAACTCTGTAAAAGACCTTTCGAGAGTAGGAACGTCAGAGTCCGGGAAGCTGTTTGAAGAGTAAAAATTAAGAAAAGTGGCTTAACAAGAAAATAATTTTGCTGTTTTCTTCAATCTTCAATGTGTGTGTGTGTGTGTGTGTGTGTGTGTGTGTGTGTGTGTGTGTGTGTGTGTGTGTGTGTGTGTGTGTGTGTGTGTGTGTGTGTCTTCCGTACCTTGACTGAGTATGCCAGGGAGATGGTGACAGCCAACGGCAGCCCCTCTGGCACCGCCACCACCAACACAGTCACACCAATGATGAAGAACTTGACAAAGTACTGGATGTAGATGGGAGTGCATTCTGGCATCCAAGAGTGCTTCTTCATCACAAAGTTGTCAATGGCAAAATACAGGACCAGGATGATGACTGTGATGGCAGACATGAGCAGCCCTGGAAGAGATGCAGGAGTCAGCTGAGACAAAGGTGACACTCTCTTCATGCCATTACATGCTAATTTTATTGTAAATACTTAATGCACTTAAATTGATCATTTGTTTTAATTACCCCAGTGGATCTTCTATGTATTTAAAGATTTTCGAACCACTTAAAAATTGATAAATACAAGAAAAACACACACAAAACCTAATGAATCTTGTGCTACAGCAATACATTTTTGGAAGTTGTTCTCTCTTGCCACACGGAAAGAATTCATTTTAAGAAGCAACTGATAAGTGGGGACTGTGATAATATCATAAATATTAAATCAGCATGCCAGTTTACAGTCAATAAAACCTGGATATTACAGCTTTTATGACTCCAAGAACTATAACATTGATCAAATATGTACTAAATGTGCACTCCTGTCGATGATTTTCACAAATTAACATGAAATGGAGGTATTTACAGTTAATTTGTTAATTTCTATCTAAATTTTTATTGGTTCCACAGTTTTTAATCTAAAACTGTCTGCAATAAGCAATGGCACAAAGGCATGGCTGAAAAATAAGCTTTTTATGTCTACCTTTTTTTGTAAAGAAAGGCATACCTTCCTGAAAGCTGTATAGTGTAATACATTCAAAATTATTTTTATGTCATATTGATTGAATGCCAACAACATATGGGGTTTATAATCACTTCATGCCATCCATTCATGACTAAAGTGCAAGTTCAAATGAGGCACATAGTAACTGAAATATATGAGAACCACACGTGTGTTTGACCTTATAAAACTGGCAAACAGAACACATTTGCAAATTTTGCAAACCTCTGTGTATACGCACTTCTCTGCTTAGAAATGTACATATAAAAATAAACACCGAAATAAAAACAACAGCAAAGACTGAGGTTACTGAGGTACTCATCTGTGAAGTAGCCAAAAGGTTTTATTTGGTGATCTCAGATCTGATTGGGGACGACGCCTGCCAGCTTTGCCAAGAATAAAGCAATATGAACCAATCTCACTGTTTCAGAGATTTTATGGTTCTAGTCAGTTTACAAACGAGGGTACAAAAGGGGAAAGTGCACCATCTGAAAGCATGAGAGATACCCCTTTATCTGTCCTTAACAGACAAACAACCTGTATATTAGGCCATACAATCTTGGGAAGAGATGAACTGGAGGGAGACAAATGAACAGATGGAGCATGGTATGCTGCCTGTTTCTTTGAACAGACCTTGGAAGCCTAAAACGGCACATGAGCCAACTATCATCTTGTGCCTGTAAATGGGAGCGATCCGTCAACATTCATACTCTTGAACATGAATCCATAACACCTTCCAAGAGTGGCAGTACAGCACGAGGGAGATGTAAAAGATGACACGTAATTGTCTCTATTTTCATCACCAATATGTAAATAAGATCATATTGAATAATCTACGCAAACATATCTCATCAGTGGGGTCGGGGTTTTTTTTTTTTTGAAAAATCATTTTTCTGAAAAACCTTCACATTTTATGAACAAAAACTTGAGTGGCAGTGATTCTATGCTGCTTCTGGAGCAGAGGGCTACTGACCGGGAGACATAAATCCTCGTATTTCCAGACCTCGAGTCGTTGACATCAGCCTTGCAATGCTATAATCTGCTTTTTGTGACAGTAGAAACAAATGAGTCCTTGTTGGTGAGTCACTAAATTGTCAAGGACAGTTCAATTAGAAAAAAATAAAAAAATACCGGGCATGGGTGTGTCAAGACTTCTATATTTCAGAGAGCACAGCTTTCCTTTTAACTGCTTTGATTGCTTCAAGCAACTACAAAGTCAGCCTTTTCAGTACATCACTGCGACATACTTCTTTGATGGACAGGATGACAGGTTGGTACCTTGTTGCCACTGGTTTTCTACCCTACTGAGTGATGGATTTGTCCTTGTGCAATTCGCTGTACCTGCTTTGCCTATCTGGACAGCCAGTTTGGTCAGCTTCCCTTGCAGCACAGACTTCTCTTTCTTCGGAGCTGACACTTTCTTTCTCTCCTTCTCATCAGCCTCGCCGCCTTCAGCACTCTTCAGAGGCTGCATTTCCATGGCAGCTGCTCCATCCTGCTTCTTCACTGTAAAACCAGAATAAAAGAGGGGGGAACAAAAGAATCGGTGTTAGTAGCTGAGATAAAAATCAATCAAATTAGAGAGAAAGGGAACAGAGAGTTGTGATAATCATTCTGCTACTTTCAGTATTGATATACCATCCAAAGATAAATACTGTATGATATCCCGGGAAGAGATGGGGAATTATATGTGTAAATCCCACACCGAGAATATATAAAATTAAACACTATACAATTCTTTTGAAATGCATACATTGAATATTAAAAATGCTTTACTTAAAACTACAAATCAACCTGAAAAGAAAGAAATCTGATCTAATGAAGAGAGATACAGTGGGAAAAAAAGAACGATTCAAAATCAATTAAAGCAATTAGGATTAAAAGAAAAGAATAAAACAAAACAGAAAATATGTCATGTCTTCCTGTGAAACTGAGTTACAATTATTCTGCTGCAGCACGATAAATACTCAAGTAAGATGTTCCCAGTTCGGTTTTAATATGGAAAACCTTTGCAGACCAGTTTAAATGACATAAAGGATTCAGATTATTAAACCATTGAAGAAATACATTTTAGCTTTGGTCCCTTAATCACGATTTATACCTCTCTTTACAGTAGTTGAACAGTTTTATAGGATACAGATCTAAGGTGAAGATATCAGTTTTTTCACAAACAGTATGATGAACGAGCTGTAAATAGAATAGAAAAACACAAAATAACTCAACATATTGTTGAAATCTCATCTTCAATTCAGTAAGATCAACTGCTTCATTATACTTAACTGTTATTCACAGAAATGAAGTAAGTCCAGATCACAGTGGCCACTTAAAACTATTTTCTTCATGTATCTTACAGCTGCTGTAAATGATTATGATCTCTCTTTTCAGTTACAATTTTATTGAAATTCTCTATACTACATGAGGTGTGACAAATGTGACAAATACAAGGTCTTCTGTGAAAAATACCGTTCAGGCAATAAAGCTAGTCCTCAATTAAATCTTCTGTCCCCATCTCTATCTCGCTCTTGACACACACACACACACACACACACACACACACACACACACACACACACACACACACACACACACACACACGCACAGGTTCCCTGCTAATGTATCTCATTGTGAAAAATAAGTTCAGCCTAGTTTTCCAGTCACAATGAGGAATCCATTTAATGCCTTTTAAAAACATTTTAATGTGAAGCATTTGTCCTTTTTTAATGTTGTGCATTTCATTTTTTTTTTACTGTTATGCGGCAAGGCAGAATGTGTCATCTGCATCCAGCTGTTATTCATCGATGCTTAGCGGTGACACCAACAGGATGAAGGTCTATTCTCTCAAGGAGGTATATCGTTATATATATATATATGTGTGTGTGTGTGTGTGTGTGTGTGTGTGTGTGTGTGTGTGTGTGTGTGTGTGTGTGTGTGTTAAAAAAGAGGCGTGAAGCTTGTGCAGCATAATGCAATTGATCAGTTAGTGAAAAATAAAACCTAAAAACCCAAACTCATAATATTGTAGCGCTGATAACTGATTCTTTTCCTGTTGAGTTTTTGACTGTCGGATAAAACGTAACCTGGGATGTGTATTTGAATAAACCATATAAAAAATAAACCATAGTTACCGTCTTACCTGACACCAAACATTGTTACAGTATCCATTTCATGCTAAACCACATTTCATTAGCTTGTTAGAGGGAAAATAATATGATGAAAAGTGTTATTTATTCTAGGAAAGATTCTGGCAATTCAAGCGTGGTGGACACAGGATAGTTGAAGGACAGGGTGGTATTCACTCAAAAAGAACAAGATGAGGCAAGAACAAAACGAGAAGAACAACAGAACAACAGAGCACACACGACACGTCACTGGCAGACGATGAAAAAGTGTAAAGGGGAAAAGTCCTAATCTAACGAGTGAAGTGGTAAAACCTGGCTCAAATAATTGGGCTAATTCCCTCACACATGCACAATGTCTGCAACTGACTGTATCTTGTGAGGGACTTTAAAGATTTGGGACATATTCTGAATTGGCACGACACAGTCTTTTTTTACAAAAAAATTAAAAATTGTGTGTTATTAAAAACAACAAAGGCTGGAAAAAACAAGAATAAAACAACAGCAACAAGGGATTCTTCAGCGGCTTTTGACCCAACACACAAGAAAAGGAAAAAGAAAAAAACCAAAAAAAAGCAAAAGAAGAGGAGGAAGAACGCAGTGGGAGGAGTGTGTCTGGGGAACTGAGAGTCAAATGTATGATTGGTTACCTTTAATCTGGTTGTTCTCCATATTGCCATCCTGCATTTTACCTATGATGAAGACATACAGGACAATAACAACAAAAATAACGAAGGCAGACAAGTCAACAAGTCATCCCCACAGAGACGGTACAAACAGTGAGAACCGAAAATTACAAATAGGGAGACAGGAGAATGACTTTTAATACAACATCTTTGTGACAGTCACGTAGAGAGGCTTGTGGTGCGCAAGTAAAGCTATACGTCCTTTAACTACAGCCACTCACAAAGAGCTAAAAAAAAAGCACAATTGTGTTGATCAGGTGTGCTTATTTACCTGTTATAACAATCGAAGAACTTAACATTTAAACATTTAAAGTTCTTTTTTTTATTTCTTTATTGCTTAAGCATATAATCAGATAATCAAAATGAATTTGATCAAAGCTATAATCACTAAATGTGAAAGATTTTGTAAAAAAATAACACTGAAAACTTCAAATATTTGTTCTATTTGGATATAAGTAGTACTTTTAAAAACTTTATCAACAATCTGAGTCAAATTTAGAGATTATCAAATGAGAATAAGACAAACAATAGAGGAAGCATTACACTGTAAACACTGACAAGGAGGTAGTTCACACCAAAAAATTACAGGTACAACACACACAAACCAGAGACTGCATGCATAAGAGGGGAGTTCAGAAAACACATGCAAGATCGCACACGCAGAGGGAAGCAGAGCGGAGATGTGGACGATACACAGAAAGACCGCCTGAAGGAGAAGCCTCCCACATGGTGGAATTACGTAAGAACAATTGGAGAATTTTGACAACTAAGTTTTGGGGGAAATTAATATATTATATTGTTGGAGCCGTCTGGAAAGGAGCTTATAATGTGCCGTTAAATTAAATCAACTCTAACGGAGCTACTAAGAACCTTGTAAGAAGTATAAACACTAAAGAATATCTTTCTTTTTTTATCAGAAAAACAAAAACTGTAGCAAAGACTTGTATTTTCAACCCAAACATAGTACCGTAGGAAATTATATAACATTAACAAAGGATGGATTGATTAATTCTGCTATATTTCCGGACATTTTCATAGTGGTGGTAGGCAGACCGGAAATTTGACAAAATCAGTCTTTCAAGGCCTTGATTAGAAATGTTACCCACGAAATAATTCAGGTACAGGTAAAAAAAAAAAACAGCAAACTGGAGCAGGGTCATTTTATTACCATATTAGCCAGCTCCCCGGAGTCCCAATAAGGCTGAAAAAGACAAATTGCTGTGTTCCAGCCTGGGACAGGACAAGGTCATCATTACACCATAAATTACGCCTCTCCTGTCTTGAGTACAAACACTTTGGGGATGCTCTCCAAGCACACAACGACAAGAAAGAGCCCAGCGTAACAATGAGCTTAACCTTTCTGCATCTTGTCCAGCCTACAGAGAAACAGAGGATTTGAACTAATTGATCTCAGAGGACTCCTAACAGAAGGAGATGGCCCTACATTGGGACTTTTCTTCTAAAGTGCAATATCTGCTCAGGGGTGTGAGGTAGTAAAATTACAAATGGGCTATAGTAATCAATTAAAGTACAAGTTCCAAAAGTTAAAGTGAAACGGTTTAACTATTTGTATGAATAGGCATTATTTTGCAATTTTATTTTATTTCGTTTTTAAATCACTAGAGACGTTTCTGTGACAGTATCACAGGTGGACAATAACGGCATTACAAGACAAGAACAGGAGACACAAGACTAGTTTTCACAGGGAATACTGGCATGCACTGACAGCATGGATTAAAAAAAGAGTAGAGGGCAAAAGTGAGCAGAAAGTGTGCACCCATGGTAGGAGGCAGTTGGAAAATGAAGTGAAGAGGTAGGAGGATTCAAAAGTCACGACAGAAAGAGGTCAGAGATCAGGCGTTTTTGTCGACCTACCATTAATTAGGCTGGCACTGCCAGGGGCATTAATGCTTGCAGCCCCATCCGTGGCTATAGTTGCAATGGGGTGGATAGAGGGATGGGAGCAGTCTAGCCAGTAGCAATGAGGGATGAACGGGAATGAACAAAAAGACACACGCACGCCCCCACAAACACGCCCAGCCATGTGCACATACAAGACAGTGAACAGAAATAACATGGTTATAGCACATTGAAGAAATTCAGCATATTATGCAGACTGTATGTAAAGACAGTGTGGTAAGTGTTCGGCTGTTGAATATGTATTCAGAAATTAAACTATGATTACTGTAAAACTAATCAGTGTGACGGTAAAGTGACTAGGCAAATGTCAAGAAAAAAAAAACAAGAGTAAGTAACAGTGAACATACATGAAACATGAAATCTGAACATAATGTGTGGAAAACATCATAACATAAAGATAAAATACAAAGCCGAATGTCTTATTATTTCAGATGTCCCTTTGGTTCAGTGTGTTCAGTGTATTATATAAGATACATATAATGTATAATAAAAGATGTTTTAACCTCTGCCACATTGTATGTAGGTGATATTATCTTCATATATTTCTTTAGGTTTTCACTTTGCTTGAAGTTCATTAAAACCATGTTATTCATGTAAAATATTTCAGCATCAAAAATCTTTTTTTTTTGCATAAACAGTGCAAAATTAAGATCTATAATGCAAAATAAGCAAAACATCAAATGGTTTCAATTATTTAAAAAAAAAAAAAACATGATATCCAGTCAACTAAAGCTGATAAATTGTAACAGCGACACATTTTTTGGTATACTGCAATTGTATAAGCTGTTATTCTTTTTTTTTTTTAAATCTAAAGTGAATGTATGAAAGACCACCAAAATTAAAATATGTGGATTACCTATATCAAATTTGAAGTTAATTTGTTTTAATTTGTTTTAACCGGCTAGATAGATGAGGTTTGCAATGAATGACAGAATGCAAATGCGTGTTCACACGATTTATTATCTTTTTATTTCTAGCTGCAAAACTATGAAAATACATCTTAATGAAAGCTACAACTTTAAATCAATGATCACAGATTATACAATTTCCTCAGTAAATTAGATTAAAAAAAAAAAAAAACGCTACTGCGCTCGATGAAAAAACAAAACAACAAATAAGTAAATATAACTTGGCTACAGAATAATAAAAGGTGTGGATGTGACATCATGCACACAGAGGTGTCTAACCGCTACTGCTGCCACATGTGCACCTGCGATGCTTGAGCTCTCATGACGTTTTTCTGCAGCAGAGCAAAGTCATGAGAGCCTGTTGTTACATGACTGATGCTGGATGTTATCTAGTCAGCTATATGAGTACAGAGCCTGATATAGTGGGAGGGGGTTATGCACTGTGAAATATGTAATTTGTCAACACTTAAAAAGATGCAGTGTTGCGATGAAGCAGCTTCTCTTTTTAAGTCAGGAGTTAAAATGGTGTACGGGTGCTAGGCTGCAGAGTAGTCAGTGATTTACTTGGAATCACTAGAGATAAATCGTCAAAAGGATCAAGTTCAACTCCCAGGGTTCAGAGAAAGATGATACTCTACCTGTGTTCTGGTGTCCGTCTTCCACTGCCTCTCCTTCGAGGTGAATTTGGAACAATAAGAGAGTAAGGACAATGATGCACCTTAACCCACAGAACGTGGATACTGCAGCTCACAACTGAACCATCAAACATCTCACACAGTATTTGTACACATCATCTTAGTGTCAGGTAGTGTATCGTGTACACCTACATAGAGTTTAACCCAAACTTAACAGCTGGACATTTGTTTATTTTTAAGTTTATTGTTCAAAACTCCTTAGATAATCAGGACAGCGAAAAACATTGATAATAAACAATGAGCTACACATACTCTCAAGCGCATAATGTAATGAAGTGAGAAATGTTTTCAAGGGTCTGTTGCTGGGCAACACTGACACAAAACAGCAAATACAGACCAACAAGGAAATAAAACAAAAAAAAGATAAAGAAAAATACCTTATGCAGCAAGAAAAAAGGATGTAATGATCGTACCTTTCTTCTCTTTCTTCTCCTCTTCCTCAACGCCGGCCCCCAGCAGGGTGAAGATGATGCCAGTCTGAGAGTTAACACCAACAGCAGTCACCACCATGCGTCCTGACCCCTCCATCACATGGGTCCCTGATGAAAATAGGGTGATGCTGATGGATGTATTTTCAACAGTCTTCATCCTCCTCTGAAACTTTCTGGTTAACTCCTCACATGCTAAACTATTTTTGAAACTGCATTCTCAACACAAGCTTCCTCAGATTCAGTCAGCAACACCTACACAGCTTCAGCCTTAGTGGTGAGAAACATTTGGGACAATTTTTAATCTTTTAAAGCCTGACATATAAAATAATACTAATAATAATTTTAAAAATTCCAAAAACCCTACCACTTTTTTATGATATTTAACCTGTTCTATGAAATAAGCAGCTGCAGGAATATGTTTGCAGTTTATCTTATTAAAGAATAACACATTTTCACTTATGACGCATGTTCATGTCCACTAGTTAACTGCACTGACCTAAAACCAGAATATTTATCGCAGGGCTTTAAATTCTTTAAAACACTATAGCGAGAGCATCTAAATCATATTTAAAGTGTAATGTTAACATTTAGCATTCACCCTTTTATTTCAAAAGTCATAGTTACTGTGCCACTTTAACGATATTTTGCCGACAGCAGACCACGTTTGACTTCAGTGCATTTTCAGCAGATATAGACAATATACACAGAGAAAATCATTAACCTTTGAGAGAGGAAGTGAATGTAGGTGAAAATGAGGCTAATGAAGGTCGCCGGCAACGAGGCACACAGCTAATTAACCACCGAAAAAAGAAAGAAAGAAAATCAGAGATATTAAATCGCATTAACTCATATTTGTATTAGGAGTGAAATTCTTAATCATTTTTCTTAGGAACCTACAACTACGGCTGAAGGAAACACAAATGACAATGAACTGTGAATTCCGCCTGTCACTTCCAGTCCTGTGTTACACGTGACTCGAACGTACCGGACAAGAGCATGGGGTCTTTGTCCGCAGACTTCTTGACGTGGTCAGACTCTCCGGTCAGTGACGACTCGTCGATCTTCAGGTCATTTCCCTGAATCAACACTCCATCAGCAGGAAGTAGATCACCTGCAATATTACGAATAGATGATTTCCTGTCTGCAGGTACTGACTTTCACATTGGAGTGCTTGGAGCGACCACGGCAGTGCATTTGAAGTGCAAGATGGAAACGGAGAGGAAGAGCGTTTATTGCTCCGTGATTGTGTCTATCTGCAGATAATTAACAGCTCAGCTGTAGCTTAAAAATATTACATGGCTTACGGTGGATTTAAAATTATAATCCAGTTTGGGAAATGAGGTGGAAGTGTATTTTTTAGTTGTTTTTTTAACCTTCAAAAGAAAAATGGTTTAGTCAGTTGCAGCAGTCAGTGGTCACATCCGATCGATCATAACTCATTAATATATATGCTTCAAAAGTATTATATAAGTTGGTCTTTATCAAAGATTCAGAAAACTAAAAGCTGTTGTCACACCTACCATATTTGATCTGCGCGATGTCCCCGACCACGATGTCCGCCACAGGCAGCTGAATGACCTGGCTGCCACGGACCACCTGGAATTTCTGCTCCTGCTCGATGCGGCTCTGCAGCCCTCGGAACTGCTTCTCCTTCGACCAGTCGTTGAAGGCTGTCACCAGCACCACACATACTACGGACAACAGGATGGCCGCGCCCTCAATCCAGCCGGCATCTGCTTCACCCTCATCCTCCACTCCGCCCGCTGCGGCACCACATGCTGCAAAACACAGAAAAAGGCATAAATGAGGTGTAAATGCACATTGCAAAGCCTGCGTTGGATTCTGTTCGATAACAGTTGAAAAAAAGCCTTAGAAAAGTTTAAAGTATACACTTTTTAATTATGTGGAATCTAAACATGAAGAAAAGTAATATAAAGCAGTGTGACCTACCAACTACTGACTACCTTTAAGACTTTAAAATACAGAGATTGACCTAAAAATTCAGCGCTCTGCTTATTCTGCTGCATATACACCTATCCTGAAGAGGATAGCTGCTGGTCGCTGCCATCAGTGCTGATAGTCCAGCCCACCTCCACCTCAGTAGCATTATGCATTATGCTGAATTTAGCTTCCCTCTTGAGAGAAAATTGTTTCCGCCTACATCCTTCTCAGCTGAGTTCCATGTAAGACGGCCAAGGTCAACGTCTAAAAGCCAAACATTAAAGCATCTTAATAACAATGTATCCCAAGTTAGCTGACTAAAATGCACATGCGCAACCCTGTGTGCAGTACAAAAGAAAGATCTGAAACGAAATGCGCTCGAAAGCCCCTGAGAGAATTCAGAGCTCCTCCCCTCTTCTTTCATATGCCCCACTTCAAGTGAGCTGCATCTGCATTTTACGGGCTGTGCAGTCATAGTCCGGGGTAAATGAATGGAGTGGACACGGCTTATTTCCAGTACGCTTTGTGCTGCTTGATGTAAAACTCCTGGAGCATTGCACTCTAGACTCGAAGAATCGAAGTTCGCTAACTTCAAAACCCGTGCAAAAACTCGGTATCGTAAATGTCTGCAAGTCTATTATTTATTTCTGCTAACAGTTTGGACCTTATGGTAAAGTATTATTACTCGCGAGTATGTCTCCAGAGTTAGACTGTGACTTAAATGAATATCAGGGCACATTTGATGGCGAGTTCACGCAGAAATCCAGATATTTTGTAACAGTTCACATAGCTGCCGCTGCATATTTGTGCTAAAATATACTGTATGCGTACATACACATTTTTTTGTTTTTTTCTATGGAGGACCTTTAACCTATCTCAGCTGTCAGGAGAAAAACAGGGAAAGCGCTGTACGGGACACTTCTTATGACAAGGTACACAGATACATACAGTATAAACAACTATCCACAATTAAACCCACTACTGTGAATGAGTTACAATAACCAGTCAACGAAACATCAATGCATGAATGCATGAATGCATAAATAAGATGGACTGGCAATCTGTCCAGGGTGTAGTCTGCAGCAGGTCCCAATGACCCTAAATAGGAAGAAATGGGTATAAATAATGGATGGATGGATGGATGGATGGATGGATGGATGGATGGATGGATGGATGGATGGATGGATGGATGGATGGATGGATGGATGGATGGATGGATGGATGGATGGATGGATGGATGGATGGAAATCTATGGTGTACATTAAAACAGATCTTTTGTCCAAGACGAAGGAAAGCAAATGCAGTGATAAGAACAGTCTGTCGTCATGAAAGACGCTTTTTTTTTATTTTGGATTAACAGCCTGCATCGAGACACAATTCCTCTGGAGTAAGGCAGAACTTTGATTGCACAGAAAACTGCGAAAAAATTGAGTGAAATTGATATGAAATTGAAATTGAGTGAAAATCTATTTCTGACTTAAATGTTTCTTAATTTATAAACTACACTTGTCTTTGGAGAATAACAGACAGCAAAGCAGAGCATCCTTGAGGCATGGCTGCCAGGATATGAGCACCTCCACACCTGCCACCTCTGTTAACTAAAAAGATAAAGGAGAAAAAGTAAAAGAGCAGGCTGACAGCAAAGATGCAAAACGTGAAGCTTACTTACCACTGGATGATGTCACAAGCATCAACCCATCTTTGTTTCTATGTCAATTAATATTGTTTTCCCATTTTCTTTTATTTTTCTCAGTTTTTGCTTTGCTGTATGTTATGTGGGTTTAATGTAGACATAATTAGGAGCCTACTCATTCATCTGTAGCCTGACTGCTCCTTGCGTAAATGAGAATTATTTCGTCCCACCAGTTTCTATTTCTGAGCTGAGCATTTTCTTTTTCTTTTCTATTTTTTTTTCACGCGTGTCTTGGTGGAGCTGGAAGCACTATTTTACCCACAACTTGTCTGCCACATATATTTGAAATGTTTTGAGCAGATTACTATATGTTTGATTTTAATTAAAGAAAAACATGCTGTTGTAGAATAAACCTCTAATTAGTTATTATTTTAAAGGTACCTCTTTATCAGTGCTCCAGTATGAGAGATCATTTTGATGATTTTGGGTCCTGTCTATGCCCAACATCACTCAAATACATACTCGGTCTATGTGTTTCCAAGGGAAGTTCAAGTTTTCATGCATTTTTATCGTCATCCTCCATTCAGCCATTCTACTCTGGTCATGTCCGCAGCGATTTATGTTCTGATTTACATTTTGTATCCATATCATTCAGATGTGAGAAGAGAGTAGCACAGCTGCACTTTATTTTTAAGATAAAGAGGAGTAAATGGCCCATTAAGTATGTGGAGATGGACGCAGTTATTAGAATGATGACGCCTGTGACATTTCTCTGCTTCTTTGGTCATGGTGCTGTGGAGAGCTTGTTCATGAATCAACGCCACCCAAAAGAGAGAAATAAAGTCTGTATATCGAAGTACTGTTTATTAATCAGGTTCCAACTGTTTAACTGCACAATTATGTGACTAAAGTGTCACACCGCCACACTGAAGTTCTTGATTACAGCACAACAACAAAAAATGTATTAAATCCAACAGATTTTCCAGGTTCATAAGAGTTTTTAAAATGACTGGAGCCGTTGGCAGGAAAAATGACTTCCATTGCAGTGATAACGTTAGAAGTGATGACTGATGCTGCTGACTCAGCACCTCTTTATGGTCTCTGTCTTCATTTCCTGTTTCACGGCTCGCAAAGCTGATGTATGGGCCCTGGGAGCTCAAGGTTATTTCTCTGCTCAACACTTCATTAACCTTCCTGGTACGTTCCGCATGCGCGTTTAAAACTGCACAAATGAGCGCGCGCACGCGCAGCACACAAAGAAAAAATTAGCCCCCGTGCTTGATGAGTCACTTGACCTCACGATGGAGATCGCAAACAAAGCGCGACCCGCCTCACCAGCCGAAGCGTGCTGTGCACACGCGTGGCTGTGAGAGTCTCGGTGATCGCCAGTAATGTCACTGGAAATAATGTCACTGCAGCCAGAGCCCTTCGGTGATCTGTGCAACAGTCACGATACCGGGCATCGCTTTTCCATGCGCGTGCATGGAAGCGTGCTTCTCGTGTGTCTGACTTATGAAAAGAAAACGAATGACTGACAGCAAATTTCACAGATGGTGATGTCACGGGAAAGTCACTCACACTCTCCGCCGCTCTCCCCGGGAGGGTGGTAGAAGGAGAGGCCCAAGGAGATGAGGGCAGCGATCTCCAAGATTATGAGGGTGACGTCCTGCAAAGCCTCCCATACCAGCTGCAGGAAGGTTTTTGGCTTTTTTGGAGGTATGAGGTTTTTACCGAATATGTCTTTTCTTTTGTCCAGATCAGTTTGGACACCTGCAAGACCTGAAATGGAAAAACAGAAACAGAGAGAAAAACAATGACATTTTGGACAGAGTAGAATCAGCATTCAGCTGACAGCGTAGACACCATGTTACGATCATAAACGGATTTGAACACATCAGCATCTATGGGACATTCAACTTGAACTTGATATTTGATATTCATAATAATCTACTTTGATTTCACATTGCAATCCAAGAAAATCTTAAAAAAGAAAAAAGACATGTTTACATTTCTTAATTTAAAAAGTCCAAATGAAATCACTATTTGCTTTTGAAAGCAATTTTTCAAATGATCTTCTCTCTTGATCTTCTGTTTTAGTCCTTCTTCGCACACATTCGCACACTTAAACCACACACAAGCCACCTCTAATTACCAGTTTGAGTCATGGTGGGCCACAGATCTGCATTCCCTTACATAATTCTGCTCAAGGGGCCTTGTGCTTTGACCTCATCCACCTCCTCATACACTGTGAACAATTGCACATAAATATCTTTAGCTCTTTCATGTGAAGAGCTTTATGCTGGCTTGAGGCACAATTTACTTTTAGAATACGGTGCTGGGAATTATTTTTATATATGAGTTCAAATTACATCAAACGAACAGCTTTAGCTCAAAGCGGTGGTTGAATTTTGCAGTAAGGGATACTTTGTTATCACAAAATGTGTTTTTTTGTTAGTTTATTTGTGATACATGATGCCCAACATTTGTTAAATATGAACATCATTCAGTCTTGAGTCAGTTGCCCCGGGCTCAATTCAATATTACGTGGGTGTAATGGTACACAAAATTCACACTTAAGACTAAACGTCCAGTAATACCAGAGCGAATAGTCCATATTCACCTAAAATAACCGTTTAAGCCAACAGTGTAGGTGCTCCTTTTGAATTTTGCAGAGTAATGTTACATTTCTTCTTTTCTTCAACGGATGAGGTCAATTCTTTTACCGTAAAAAGCAAGCAGAAGTTCGGCGCATACATTTAGACTAAATTCCCCATTGACCCCAGAAAAAAAGTGTAGGAACGCCCATTTAGATGTGACGGGTGTTGACACAGACAAATTATAGAAAGCACAAATCTTTCAGGGAAAATCTAACACACATTAAACTAACACAACATTTAGGTGATTTATGATTTGTCAAATGATGAGTTAGGGATCAATGTGTCTAGCATCTATAACTAGTAACTGTGTTCAAGGCCGACTAAACTATTGATCCTGCTAATACGTATATTCACTTACTAAATTTCAGTTTTGGTTTTAACTGCAGAACATTTGGATCTGTGTGAAAAGGGTTCTGTCTGTCTGTTTTCTTTTACATAGATCTTCTTCTTAAGGTTGAAAACACTGGCTGATTTTATATCACCATTTAACAGCATTTTTGTCAAACCTGGTGCAAATAAAATCAGCAAAAACAATTGGTTTCAGCTTTTGGTGGCACCTGCATCACTGGTGTGTCAAAAACGACTGTTTTACTGTTATACCGGTACCGGGTACAGTAGCAGCATGCTCTCTATATTCACTAAACATTAATAAAAGAATTAAAGATCTAGCTACTTTGTTCTACACGGCTGATTTTCAGCGCTGTATCATTATCTGGTCGCTGAGCGAACACATAGCCAGAGTGTATTTACTGTCGCTCGCTCTCTGTCTCTCTCCTTCACAACAACACGCATTATCACAGCATTATGTCATGCTTGATGCGTCACTGGGTCTCCCAAGAGTGGCCCTGGATTGCACCCGATAACAACACCGCTGCATGTCAATGCCTCACATCTGACTGCGTGTGGCTGGTGTGATGACAAAAACTGATATTCTAACAAAGTGCAAAACGGAAAGATGGTAACGAAGGTATAAGGCAAAAACAAAAAAGGTTAGGTATTCCAAAAATACAATGAAATGTATAACAAAAATAAGGAGCAGACATTGAAAAAAGGTGAGAACATAAGAATGGAAAACTGGCATAATAAATCCCAGCTACTACATTAGAGATTGCCCTGGTTGCAAATAGATCAGTCTATAAAAAGCTTCATTAACCATTCTCTTTTAATTGTCTCTGGGAGAGCATGTTCTCTGATCAATGGCATCCTGGCTTGCATTACACATAGACATGCATACACACACACACACACACACACACACACACACACACACACACACACACACAAACACACACACACACACACACACACACACAAAACTGTACTGTAATGCTCAAGTGCAGATGATCATCAAAGACCCCGTTCAGCTGCCTTTCTGTTCAAACCAACTACATTTAAACATGTTCTCTCTGTAAAAACAATAAACATAAACCTGACTCATTACAGGCGAGGGGCAGAGGTCCACCCTGGACAGGTCGCCAGTCTATCTCAGGGCCACATACAAGACAAACAACCCTACATGCTCACATTCACACCTACGGGCAATTTAGAATCACCAATTAACCTGCCACGCATGTTTTTTAGACTGTGGGAGGAAGCCGGAGTACCCGGAGAGCCACCATCCTGCCCAACGTTCAAGTCTACAGCGAACAACACACTGTAGTTCTACTACAATAAAACTGGACTATTACACATCTGAAGGTGATGATGATGATCAACCATGTGGTTCTTCAAGAACACAAAGACAACTTAAATAATCACCAATATGATATTTAAGTAGAAATAAAAATGCCGTTGTTTCACATCCACATATTAGCAGGAAACAATTAGCGTGTGTTTTTCCTCCCTCTCTCCTCCCGCTTGCCCCAACTGGTTGCTCCAAGACTCAGGTCTACTAATGCACTAATCTGTCAAATCCATCAGGATCTGTCATCAAAATCCAAAATCATCACTGAGCAACTGATAGAAAAGCACCTTCCCAGCATTATGTTTTCAAGCAGGCAAAAAAAGAAACGCACACTTTCATGTTTTCACGAGGTAAAATGGAATCTTTCTTAGTTAGAGGGAGTATGATGGCAAATTTTAACAGTTGCCCTTTTTTGTCAGCATCTAAAAATAGATCTCCATGGAAACACTATGCATCCCACTCGCTGAACGGAAATACACATGTCTCTGAACTGTGCAGAATGTGTGAATATGTAAGTAAGTGCATTTTCTGTGTATAGAGGACAAGAGTGTGTGTGTGTGTGTGTGTGTGTGTGTGTGTGTGTGTGTGTGTGTGTGTGTGTGTGTGTTCTTTCACAAAGAAAGCCTAGTATAAGTATAATGTGATGACCTCCAAATGTCCTTGTACAGCAGGATCATCACAGTGATGCAGGAGAAAATCGTCTTTACTTTTTTTTTATGAACTGATCAATCCAATTTTTAAGTGAAACAGAAAAGGTCATCATGTTAAGATAGCTCTACCCGAGAACATCATCATCATCATAACAACAGAAAATATTGATGCTTTCTTCTGCTGCCAATCAATATGCTCCGCATGTATTCTCAGCTTTCACCATCAAAAAGAAAAAAAAAAGACAGAGGGGTATGATAAGAGGAAGACAGAGAGGAATGAAGTGTGACTCACAGAGTACAAGACAGTGAAGCACGGACCGAAACAAAACGAGAGTAGGATGGATGTAGAGTAACTCTATGACTAATAACCCATCAGCGCCTAAAAGGTGGATAATTACCACGCTGTTATTAGAAGAGAGATTGATGGAGAAATGTGTCATAGTGTCCTTGAAAATGGCTTCCATAACAAGGCACCATTTCATGTCATAAAACCTGAGATATGTGTTAACATGAACACAAACATGTTCAAAATAGATAGAAAAAACTCCTTTTATTGAAAAAAAAAAAGTTCTTCTTTCAGCTAATCTGGTTTTCTTCACGTTTGCTTTAGTTGAAGATTCGGCTGTTTGTGATAATATGCCTTAGTTACACATTTTACAGGTTACAGGGCTATCTCGCTTCGTCACTGAAGATTAAACAAATAAATGACTAAATAAAGTGCTCCAGGTTACTGTACAGCAACTGAAAAAGAGTTACACCGTATTCCGCAAATGTTTGATGTATGACAGGTTACTGCTTTGTGTGTCGTGACTTAAACAGTTCTGATATTGCAGGGTTCAAGAAGTACCCCTTTGCTCGACGGATGTATTTAAAGCCCAGGTTGTGTGTTACTTTGTTGAAACTTCGAGCCTGGACTACAGCAAGGAAATCCCCGATTGTCCTCATAATGACTTGACTTTGCTCTTTGCTGATACAAAGGAACGGTAGGAGAAGCTGCAGGGTGGGGCTGGCTGAGTGCACTCTACGGCTTTAATTTTAGCCACTTTTTGACTCAAATGTATTGGTGATTCCTCCTCCACTGTTTGTTTTTACCTTCTAAATTGCTAGATTTAAGTTTTCCTCACAAAAAGTTAAAAAAAAATAAATAAAAAGACTGCACAAGACATATGATGTATGTATGTCACTGTGAGCACGATGAGTTCAGCCAAGTGACCAATGCTGGAATGTCACCAGACATTTGACCCTTTACCTGCTAGAACATGTAAAGGCTCAAGAACATGCTAGAGCTTCTGAGGCAAAGATATGGAGAACGGTGGCAGCAAACGAACTTCGCACGAACATTAGCGCTAAGGTATATTTTGATAAGCAATGACTGTGAAATTGCACTTATGCACTTGCTTTAAAGTCTGTTTTATACCCATTTAATCCTATAACGGGTCACGGCGGGTCTGCTGGAACCTATCCCAGCCCATTACAGCAAAAGGCAGGGGTGTACCCTGAACCGGGTTATGGTGCATAACCATGTTTTATTATTAGGTTATTCAGCTCTTGGGGTCTTGTCAGCAATCCTTAAGACACGGGGGTCTTGCATCTTGTCCTTGGTACCTTACACACAAATCACACATTTGCATCTGAATTGGATCTTTTTACTAGCACTGTTAAAAAGAAGCACTGTTATATAATTGGTCTTATTCTACCATATGCCCTGAACTCAACAGAACCACAAAGTGTGATTAGGTCAAACATGTGGACGTATATATGTGTGTGTCCACCTGCTTTCCAAAGGCCATCATCTTTTTTTCTCATTCTAGTAACATACGTCCATGCACGTACACAACTCTGTGTTTTGGAGAAAACATCAAGGGGCTGACATTGGGGCAATATTAAGACACGGGAGAGGGATCCTCTAGAACTACAGATTCATACATATGCTTGGCTTTTAATACAATCTTGTATGCACACCAATCTCCTCGCACGCCAATCCATCACGTATTAGAGCAGAAGAGGCGAAAGCACACTTCAAGGTCTTTTTGTCAGAAGTTGATGCTTTGCAGCGTAGCAGTGCACACGTGATCTTGCATGGTGAGGTACATGCCATTAAGCAGTCACATTCTCACAGAAAAGAGGAAAGAAATGGTCCAAAGCATCCATTATTCTGTATGATAACAGCGCATCCACAAATGCATACACGGATCTGTCGTTCATTCGCCTGAGGACAGTCCCATCTGAAAGTTAATGGACTGGAAAGTGACACAGTGGTATATCACGAGTGTACTGTATGTTTACAATTGCACAAATATATACTGCACGCAACCTCCATACCATATAACGCATCAGAATACACCAGTCAGATGAGGGAGACGCAGTGTGTTGCACCTACAGCAACAACTGTCGGGTTTATAAGACGGTGAAGCATGCAGAAAAGTGTTATGTATGCTGAAGTTACCCAGACATCTGAGTGTTGTGGTGTACAGAAGCAAGGATCGTTTAAGTATCTTTTTGTTTTTTTAACTCTCCACAAACTCTCTGAGATGGGTGAAGACTGCACCAGGCGGTCTCAATACGTGCACCTTGTTCCCCCACATGGAGTAGTTTTGGATTGTCTTGCTGAAAACAAGCTCCCTTGGAACAGATCTAATTTTGAAAGCGGCACATGTTGGTGTCTGTGTACTCCTCTGCATTAATGGTGCCATCACAAAAATGTCAATTTGCTTCGTCAAGGGAGCTAATAGAAGCACATGTCATCACAAACCCTGACATTTGGAAATGTGGCTCTGGATGCTCATCTCCATCTTTGGTGTGGGAAACGCTGTGTCATTTCCACTAAGTGACAACCCGTCCCCGACACCTCAGAGTCCAGATTAGTAAACACCAGCTCTGGACACAATTCACCTCAACGCTGCTCTTTTACAGTTTGGGGCTGTGGCTCCATACTGGACTGCCTCACGAATGCTTCCCCCTGAAACCACTCGCCACATGTTTATATCAGCTATTGATGCATAATGATTCTTGATGAAATGCAGTTCTTGATCCTGTTTGAATTATTACTATTATTTATTTCCCCCCTTTACTGGATAAAAGAACCCTGACTTTTTTTGGAGCGCAGTGCCGGCCTGGGATGGATTTATATAAAGAATTAAAATGAGGTTAGGAGACAAACATGAAATATCCTCACTTCAAACTACTGAAATAAAATTCAGAGGGGATTCAACAATTACATTTAACATGTAACTAACAATATGACATTTACCTAGATCTTATTTGTATTTCTATGTTTGTAAAACGTAGAAATAAAAAAAATGTTTTGTTTTTTTAATTAGTCTTGAACATAGTAAAGTTAAATGTATACTGTCTGTTAAAAAAAGATCACGAACGCTAATGTTCTGTTCAACCTTTGATGACGGTATACATTTGTCTGGCACTGTTTTGAATAAGTTTACAGTGTGCACTGTCATAACATTTCTTGTCATTAATCCAGATCTGGATTTGGAGTTCTGGAGTTGGACAAATATGTGAATTCTCCTGCAAAACATCCCATAGATTGGAAAAGAAAAACAACCTCTCACTATTTAAGTTGTGGGTTTAGAAAACTAGTAAAACCTGGTCATTGTCCTCCACCTGTGTGCTCCAGCTTCTTTGTTTAAGGAATCAGTAGCGTCCCACTTTTATCAGCCTTTATCCATTTAAATGACTTTTTTTTTTTTTACTTTTTATTTTCTTTTTCTTTTTGGTAGAGGTAGTGAATGTTGCAATGCAGAAAATAAAATATGCAGTCTTGTGCGCGTTGCATGTGTTGCGTGTGCATATGTGAGTTTGTGGGGGCAGGTGTACAAGTGGGTGAGTTTGCTGTCAGGCTCTGTGCTCTATGAGGCTGACTCATGCGAGAAATGGTAGAGTGGACTCAGCCAACCTCGCTCTCAGCTCTCTCTTTCCTACATATCCATACGCAAAAAAACCCGCGCTCAAGTCATTATCTCCGCAGTACAGCTCGTAATTACTTAACACTTATACTTTATGCAATATATTGTCATGATTGTTAGAAGGAAAATTGCACCGTGTCAGCATAAGAAAGACAGAATAATGCATTTCACATTCATTTTCAAGCCATTGTGCTCTGACCTCAAGGACACAGACACCTTTCATACTTTTTTTTTTTTTTTTTTTTTTTTCACTTTCAAGGGGTTTGAAACTAATTATGTACTACTTTGGGAAAAATAAATAAAAAAATGTAAAAAGCTCTACATAATTACAAGACAACAAAAAGCCGATAGCTGTGTATTGTGTGCTGTTCGCATTACTGAATATAAGAGGTTTAAGATACACTTCTTGGAAAACAATCTCTGGAGCAGCATGGGTGAAAGTGTGTTCGCGTGCAAATGTGCTTACTGAACTATTGTTGCTCAAGAATTAAATAGAATAAATGAAAAACTATGAGTCTAACTGAATTAATAAGTTTCTTTGTATTTGTGTTTCACCCGTCCGAACCTCAAAAAGCCTCAAAAGTTCACATGTCCGACTGCCCCAGATGTGCACACAACATAAATGACACATGTGTAAGCTGTGTGTGTGTGGTAACGAAAGAAAAAAACAATACAGCGGTGCGGCTGCATTTTGACACTTAGTGATAAGCGTAAAGTGTGATGGGGTCAGTTACTGCATCCTGTAATTCCAGACTGGTCAACCCTTCATTCAGTCACGCTCCCCGTGCATCGCTCCTTCCCTTTTCTATCATCATTACACCACTCATTCATTTGTCCATCTGCTGTATGTTATTGAGCATCAATGTTTCCACTATCTTGCCTATTTGGAAAAGTCTGTTCTACATTTTGCCAAAACGCCGGTGGTACTATAATGTTTGTTACTCACTGACACTGGTATAACAACCAAACCGAGGTTGATGTCACATGGAAGTAAAAACCCAGCTTCTGTCGCTTCTTACATTTTAGTTTATGGGCACACAAGAGAAACACCTCTGCTCTCGATTCATCTTGTGTGACGAGGCTGTCGCTGAAATTACATAAGGACGTTGTTTAGCTGCAGAAGTGACAGAGGATTCTTACAACTTCAATTACTGGTTTACAGCTTATAAATCATAGCTGGAATCACAACTCATTCTTATCATTGTGAATCATTTCCTAGATAACGCTTTAAGTCTAGTGACTATTCCAAAAAAAGCATCCTGATTGCTGTAAATTTTGATCAACGATGTTGATAAAGCAACATCTCTAACTGTACACAAACACAGCCCATGCGTTCACGCGTGCACGCACACACACGTATCAGCAACACTTCCCCCTGGGAGTGAGACGGGAGAGCATCCAGGGCCAAGAGGCTGAAAGGGAGATCGTCAGTGGTCTATCTGCTGTCTCCCATCTGGGTGTCAGTCTCTGGTTTCGCTCACAGGCTCAGATAAACTCTGGACACAATAGGGGTGGCTATTAAAATTCAAACTACCAAAGAAAGTCATGAAATAGTCATGACAGGCGAGGGAATTCAGCAAACCCTGAAACACACATTACTGCCCGTTTCTGCTCGGAACTGCCAGGAAAATACGCTGCGTTGGCTATGGACGATTTGGCAGATGAAATACCAGCTGAACAAAAAAAAAAAAAAAGATGAAAATAATGCATCTACCTTATTAACTATAAATGAAACTGATAATGATAACAACAGTAGTAGCAGTAGTGATAATAGTATTAATCTCTCTCTATGCTGAAGCTCAACAGAATTGGAAAGTCAATGAATCTGTGAAGCTCCATCCGAAAATCTCCATCTGTCCCACAAACAGATGCAGCTCAAGTTATGTCCATAAATGTTAAATAAAAATGCCCTTCGCAAATATCCTCACATGAAGGTGCTATTTTTTTTTTATATTTCCATAATAAAAACTCCAAATGCTAAAGATGTTCAGTTTATGATCACAGCAAACGAAGAAGAGCAAAACTGCTTATTTTTGTCCTTGATTTCATAAATAAAAATGTTTTCATCCTTTTACACATTCAACTGCTGCTCAGTGTCAACAGAAAGAATGTTAGAGCATCAGAATAAAACGGAGACAAAAATGTGACAAAAATTATGTACATTTTACCCAGAAAGCCATGTGAGACTATGTTTGGTCAGAAAGGAACAGAACAAGACAAGAAGCCCGAACACATCTGCACGTCAGGCGGCGTTTGATCTCACACCTTTGAGGAAATGTGCCCGACTCTGTAGAATAAAAAGGCTCATGTTCTGCCACTTTTTGTGCCAATGAGAAAGGCACAGAATACAATATGTGTGAATTCAAACTTAGATGCATGTTGCTGTGCGCTCTTGAGGAAGGCCACGCTGTATATGGTTCTAGACAGTGTCTGTTTTGGTTCCCCTGAGAAGGAAATGCTGACCGTCTGTTTTGGCAGCAGCGGTAACATCCTTGTATTTGCCCACAGCGGAAGGAGAAAAAAAAAAAAAAAAAGGAGAGAGGTCAACTCAGACAAGAAAGGGGGGAAAAAGCTGACAGCCAGATATAACCCTGGAATCTGCATATCCAGCTTAAAGCTTAGTAACGCCTGTCAGCTCTATTCATGCCCCTGTTTCTCACCAGCCACTTCACATTCAGGACATTTCAGAAGGAAAAAAACTGGATGTAGATCCTGCAAACGACAGGAACCTGGGGCAGCGAGTCATTTAGGAGAGTCCGTTTCTGGTCATGATGAAAAAAAAGGTCACTTCTACTCCACGGCATCACCAGGTAAAAGCTGTTTATAAAGTATTTAAAGTAAGTATTCAGATAAATGACAGTAATTTACAGTTTCAGGTCTGCAGTCCATCCATCCAACAATATTTCCAGCATGGGTGCAGTGATGTGGCCACTTTTCTTTTTAACTTTGACAAAATTACCAATGACTGGCATCTACTGGCTCTAAAAAACACACACTTTTTTACATGTCGTGTAGAGGTTTTTAGATTAGATGTATAAAAGACTACTAAAAGCAGAAAAGTAGATAAATAAGATTGAAGACACTGTTCAGCATGCTGCTTTGCAATATATTGATCCTTGTGTAAGCTTCAACTACGACTATTAAGCACTGTAAGTCCAGACGGCTGTACGATACCTATGATAAATCAATTCAACAGTTATGACCGTGAAGAGTGAGATTTGCTATGGCTACAGTTGTGACCACTCACCTTGTGTTTAAAACTATGCAAGCAATGTACCTGTCAGACTGATCCCTACATCCTGAGCGTGTGTCTGTGCGTGTGCTCAGTTAACAGATCGCGTCCTGTAAGTTGAGTTGTCTTTAAGGCTTGAAAAATATTGGCAAATAAGAGCAAAACATGAGATTCCCACTGTAATTGTGCCATTCATCATGTCCAAAAAGCTGATAACACAGTTGACCAAAATGAAATAAAAATAAATGATCAAGAATCCAATAATTATTTCTGTCCTCTTTTATGTTTTGAAACATAATAAAAGGACTAATGACCTGGATGACTATTCTGTCATTTCTTTTAGCTGGATTTTATTTGAACAAATAGGTCTGCCCTGCCACCTGGGACTTGATATTTAGATTTTCAGTGACAAAATAATAATTAAAAAAAAAAAAAAAGCAGCTTAGAGCTGCATTTTGAGGACAATGTAAGTCATTTAAATAAAGCAACGATTTATTGTGAACACAGGGAAATTTTACATTTCGACAAAAACCTCAACTATGATTGTCTATGTATTTTCTTACTGACAAAACTATAATCATCAATCAGTGACTCTGAACTGCAGTTACTGTATGTTTACTAAGGTTTCATGTGTACATATTCCCACAGACAGATATAACACTACTGTCATGAGTCGGCATCTGGCAGGGTGTGAGCAGGCCACCAAATGTTTTTGTTATTTTGACATCTTACTCTTAATTTAGTCAGGCATCTCTTGGGATACAGTGGGGCCAAAAAGTATTTAGTCAGCCACTGATTGTGCAAGTTCTCCTACTTAGAAGGATGAGGAGGTCTGTAATTGTCATCACACTTCAACTATGAGAGACAACATGAGAAAGAAAATCCAGGAAATTGTAGGATTGTAGGATTTTTAAAGGATTTATTTGTAAATTATAGTGAAATTTCTGGCTCTCACAGCCCTGTAAGTTCTTCTTTGAGAAGCTCTTCTGTCCTCCACTCGTTACCTGTATTAGTGACTCCTGTTTGAACTCGTTATCTGTATAAAAGACACCTGTCCACAGCCTCAAACAGTCAGACTCCAAACTCAACCATGGCCAAGGCCAAAGAGCTATCGAAGGACACCAGGAAGAAAATTGGAGACCTGCACCAGGCTGGGAAGAGTGGATCTACAATAGGCAAGCAGGTTGGTGTGAATAAATCAACCGTGGGAGCAACTGTAAGAACATGGAAGACCATTGATGATCTCCCTCCATCTGGGGCCCAACGCAAGATCTCATCATGTGGGGTGAAATGATCATAAGAACGGTGAGGAAAAATCCCAGAACTACATGGAGGGACCTGATGAAGGACCTGCATAGAGCTGTGACCAAAGTAACATCAGTACCACACTACGCCAAGAGGGAATCCAATCCTGCAGTGCCAGGCGTGTCCTCCTTAAGCCAGTACATGTCTGATGTTTGCCAGAGAGCATATGGATGATCCAGAAGAGGATTGGAGAACATCATGTGGTCAGATGAAACCAAAAGAGAACTCTTTGGTTAAAACTCAACTTGTGTTTGGAGGAAAAAGAATTCGGAGTTGCATCCCAAGAATACCATACCTACTTTGAAGCATGGGGTTGGGAAAAAAATCCCCAGGAGGACCGGACTGATCCGTGTTATGGGACGAACAGGGCTGTGTATTGTGAGCTTTTAAGCTGAAACCTCCTTACATCAGGAGAGCATTAAAGATGGAACGTGGCTGGGTCTTCCAGCATGACAATGATCACAAACACACCGCTCAGGCTCCGTTAAAAAGCCTTTCAAGGTCTAGGAGTGGCTTAGCCAGTCTCCAGACCTCAACCTAATAGAAAATTTGTGGGAGTAGAAAGTCGTTTTGTTGCCCGGCGACAGCCCCAAAACATCACTGCTCTAGAGGAGATCTGCTTGGAGGAACGGGCCAAACTACCAGCTGCAGTGTCTGCAGACCTGGTGAAGACGTACAGGAACTGTTTGACCTCTGTCAGTGCCAACAAAGGTTATGTTGCAAAGTATTTTGTTATTGACCAAATACTTATTCTTCATTATAATGTACACATTCTTTAAAAATCCTACAATGTGATTCCCTGGAATTTTTTTTTTCTTTCTTTCTCTCATAGTTGAAGTGTATTTTGATGAAATTTATGGACCTCTCTCATCTTTCCACGTAGGAGAACTTGCACAATCAGTGGCTGCCTAAGTACTTTTTTTTGTGTAGATGACTACACTGTAAGGCAGGCCGCGCATCTGTATATGTGTAAGTCACGCAGTCTGTCTTTACATATGTCTGCCTACAGATCGTGTCCTTGTTTTAAACAAGTGGTGATTTTCAGAGGAGATCTGCAGCACATCAAAATTGTTTTAATCTGAGAATTGGTTTCATCGTCCACAGACGAACTAGCACCAGTGTAATACTCGGGAGACACTAATCAAACTCTCAAATGAAAGCGCAAGCATCTGATTACACTTCACATCATGTCCCAGAGGAAACATTCACATGTCATTAGTATTTCTCCTCAGCAGCTGGTTATCTTTTTATGTGTTGCTGAATTAAACAGAAAAAGAAAAGAGATCCATACACCAAATATTGTGTGATGTTTGGAGCGCAAATCATCCCGTCTTGCAAGTAAATACCATGTGCAGGACCAGGATACTATATTTGTTTTTATTTTAAGTGTAGCTGACTTAAGAGCAGACATTTAGCTGCAACAGACAGGACCAAAGCATTATAAAATAAAGTAAAATCTTGAAAAATGCATAATAGTTAAAGCAAATGATATATTGTGAATTTTTACACTGTGCCTCCTTTGTATTGTAGGCAAGGCAAGTTTATATGTATAACACAATTCAACAAGCTGATTCAAAGTGCTTTACAGAGACTTTAAAATATCACATAAATAAAAAGCATGAGTTAAAAGGTAAACAAAAGAGAGAAAAAAAAAGAACAAAAGATAAAATCAGTTGAGCTTTGAAACCCACGTGTCAGCTTACTACTGTTAAATCGGTCTGCTGTAGCTCCTTTTTTTTTATACAGAAACTCAAACGTGATGTCAGAAAAATCTGAGGTCTTTCAGACCATACTGCCCAGTCCTAATTGTATCTAAGGTTTGACGTGACACAGTAATTATTAGTGGAAAGAAGAGCCTGGTGCTCGAAACGTTGCAAAAGCAAAACCTCACTGGGTTTCTGTGAACACTGAATTTAAACCTTTGATCGGCTTTGCAAACAGCTGTTCACTGCTGTCTGTTTTATATCAAGCAAAAAAAAATGTCTTTCCTTTTTTGGTTAATCAATCACACCTCAGGATACAGTTTGAGATGCTATTGATTACGGAGATTCACATAAGATTGAGTGTTTTTCTCCTGGTGTTGAAACCAAGTCCCTAGTTGGCATCCTTTGTAAGACTTTATGAAGCTTCTGATCAATATTTTAATATTTACATATCAACTTTACTCTTGGCTGTATGAATGAAATTTCCATCAGAGCTGTTGGTTTGTGCAGTTTGTCTGGGCTGTTTCTTCTCTCAGCTGGGACATTTTTAAGCCTCCTGAGACAATTTGCAGGGCAAAGTCGGAATAGTTAACAGATGTATGAAGAGTTTACTGAAGTTGACATCAAGCTGACAATCTACAAACTCTCAATTGTCTCAATTAAGTATGATTCAAATTTCAAGATTTTTCACTTGTGTTCAACTGCATGTTGTTTCAAGAACACATCTACTTTACATTCTATAAATCATGAAATGGCTAACACATTATTTACATATTTTCTACAAAAACACCAAGGAGACCAGCTCCCTGCCAAAACTCCCACTCTGCTCTGATTGGCGAGCTCCAGTGGGCTGATCAGCATGGCCCACTATTCTGCATAGCTCTGCTGAAATTGGACATTTAAAAGAAGCATTTTGTTGGACTCGTTTATATCACTTTTGGACTCAAATTTAGAATCAAATTTAAATTTGATTTCATGCTGACTTAAAGACATCAAACGTAACTGCACCACTCCTACAGACAGCTGATTCCTTACCCTGCTAAACCGTCTTAATATTGCATGTCGAGTGTTGCAGCAGTGATTGACTGCTGTGCCACAATGGCGCTTCAGTCTGCCTCAAGGTCACTGCTGCCACACTGCAGGGAAACACCTATGTGTGAGGTGGCATCTACGTATGTGCATCTACTCACGTTGTGGTTTTGTCTCTTTACAGGGCAAAATGGCTGTGTATCGTTTATAATCTCTCCACTGAGTTTCCCTCTCTCTCTCTCTCTCTCTCTCTCGCTCGCCTTCCCACTGCCTCTTATTTCATTCTCTAATTTTTTATTTTATTTTTGGGGATTTTTTTCCTACCACTTCCAGCCTTTTTATAGTCGCAAGGGAAAGGAGGTGAAGGGAGGGCAGACACAAGAGAGGAGGGGGGAGAGAGAGAGAGAGAGAGGAGGAGGAGCAGAAGAGTTGCAGAACAGGAGAAATTGTCCTTATTAAAGAGACAGCAGCTCCATTTGAAAGATCTCTTTTGGGACAGAGATTAAATAGACTGCGTCAGAGGGGAACGCGCTTGAGGTGCCGCTACTGGAGAATGTGATTAGTACGATCATCAGGGAGGAAAGGATAGAAAGAGGGGAGCAAGAAGGAGAGGTGGGATGAGGGACAAATATGCAAGAAGAATGGAGGACAAGGGAAAACGGGGTTAAGAACAGAAGAGAAAAATGAGCGGGAATGTCTTAAAATGCTGACTGGAAGTGTGGGGGGGGTGTTATTTCACAGAGCGGGGGACAAACAGATTAGAAGGAAAATTAAGAGAAAATGGTGCATAAATATGAGTGCGGTGAAGAAAGAATATTCCTATATTGTGCATAGGTTTAATGAATACCTTATCACAGTAAAAGAACAGAACAGGAAATTACGTGTATAGCAAGAAATGTCACAGCATCGACCTCAACACAGCACTCAGCGATGTTATTACAGGATCAACAATGTTACACCCACACACACAACTCATGAAGCTGCCCATACAAGAACCCATACAGAACAAGAACCAGTCGCTTTTTAACCCAAACCCAACACCTGTCCCTGGCAAAGAGCGGCCTATACCCTATCCCAACCTTAACCTAATTGCAAACAAGACTCCAGAAAAGACATTTTGCCTGATTAGAATTAGGCTTTTGTCTTACAAAGGCTGCTGGTCCCACAAAAGTCAGTGATTATTACCAAAAAAAAAAAGGTAACACAAGCAAGAACAAGAACAGACATACACACCTCCAATTCTCCGCAAAGCAAGATCCACAATACACGCTTGACTGCCACGCGTACGTGATGCATTCGCTTTCTGCAAGTGTGCATATCAGAGAACTAAAACAAAGACTGAACTACTTAAGAAGTGTATGAAAGTAAGTGTGAGAATGGCTTTATATGTTAAACATGATCAAATATTTGCACTTTTGTGTGGCGGCACTCCACATCTGGTGTAAAACCCTGTGACTGCTTGTATTTTAGTACATATGACACGTTCGCCAATCATCACCAATAATTCAACTACTGTCTTTACTGTCTTACTGCCCCCCCCCCCCCCCCCCCCCCACAACTCATTTGTTTTGCCTCAAATTTTCACAAACCCAGATGAATTAATCTAAGTCAAGTTCAAGTCTTTTGTCAAGTTCAAATGAAAACGATGTGCTACTTTCCCGACATTATCTTACACCGTGACTAACTTGGTAGACGAAGTGAGAATAGAAAAGGAAGATAATGAAGGTTATAGATGTAGAGCAGGTCTATTTAGGCTACACTGAACACTGGCCCACTGGGATACCAGCGACCGACCAGTACACTGAAATAGAAATGGGAGCAGAGTAGACAGAAGAGACGTGGAAGAAGAGGTAAGGTGGCATAAGCAGCGAAGGATGGAGAGCAGAAGTAGATAAAGGCCACGTGAAAAGGCTGATGAGGAGAAGTCCTGGGGGGGAGGAAGAGGGAGAGGTAGGCAGCTAGGTGGGAAGGAGAAAAGGTTTGAGCAGGTAGACATCCATGACAGAGGAAAAGATGGGTAAAAATATTTGCCAATTTGTAAAGTTTGAGTGTTTGGCTTCTTTTCATAGTCAAGCTGTACCACTTTCACTGTTTCACTTTTTCTTGCAGCATGTACGAGCCAGTAATTGCTAGACTAGCTCCGCATCTGTGGTAGATTGTGGAAAAAGCTCGGCCCACTTTACCAGAAATTAAATCTGTCTCGTTTGAAAGGACTGGATATCTGAGGTGGAAACACTGACTGAACACTGGTAACAAAATTGAAAAGTGCAATTTGTAATGTGGCATAACCAATGTGAAAACTGTGGTTGTTTATTGCATAAATCATATGAGTCATAGTTATGCCTTCAACGGGCTGCAAATGTTCACTTTTAATCAATATTCAAAGTGTTTTCTCCTCTCTCTCAGTTCACAGCTCCTGTCTGCACCACTGAAACACTGGAGCAGCATTGTAGTCGTGTTTAATTATCAAACATTTGTTCACAAATTCTCTTCTTTTTTTTTTTTGGCCTCTTATTATTTTTGGGTAAGGACTTTATAAAGCGATCTGATAAGTCAGAATTCGCAGACCCACTTGCATTGTTGGCAGCAGTGCGGTGAATTTGGATGTGTCACGCATGCCTGTGAGCAAGAGGGAGCTCATACATGCAAAATAAAACTGTACCACCATGAATATTCAAATCCAAAGCTGAAAGCATGGCAACTGCCTACTCAACAAAAATAATACGTCCTTCTCACCTTTCATCAAAAATCCTGATGCTTGCACCAGAGGTGTACATGCAGTCTGGAAGAGGACAAACCAACCTTTCTGGGCTCTCTTGCACTGATACCTTCACTTTGCCTTTCTTAAGACACCTCACGACTAATTTGAAGGTATGCTTAAGGTCCATTTAGAAGACGAATGTATGCCCACACTGACTGGTTATGCTACTTCAGTGTATCCACGTAACTTCTTTCGTCATGACGCCATCTATTTTGTGAAGTGCATCAGTTCCTCCTGCTGAGATTAGACCCACAACACGGTGCTGCCACCCCCACCCCCCCTCCTCCATACTCCGTGGCTGGGGAGGTGGGTGTTCTGAGGCCTGCACGCTTCCCTCTTTTTCCTCCAGACAAAACTATGATCATTTTGACCTAATTGTTCTCCATATGCAACTTGAGGCTGTAAACTGGCTTTTTAATGGTGTTTTTTTTTTTCTTTTGCGGCGTGGCGTTGAAGCTCACGCCGGTACAGATTGCGTTTCACTGTGGACAATGATAGTCTCTTTCTGGTTTCAGCCAACAGCTTTACAAGGTGTTTCAGCGCTGTTTTAAGGGTTGCTTTTTTTACATTTCGCACCAAAGCTTGTTTACCTTTGGTAAACAGAAGCGGTCTTACTTCCAGAGCAGTGTGATTGCTGTGTGTTCACATTATTGTTGTGTATTATTTTTTGAACAGATAAATGTGGGACTGTCATGTACCTGGAAGTTGTACCGAACAGATAAAAGGTCTGTGATTCTTTTTCCTGACGTCTTCATTGAATTCTTTTGAGTTTCGCATGTAGTCATGCAACGAGGGCCTTATGTTTGACGGTGTTAACTTTACTGTTAGATCTGACACCTGAATAACCTTCCCATGTAGATTGATATTTTCACTTTCAAAGCCATGCACGCCTGAAATAGCACTATCAACTTTCTTTGGGCTGAAAAAATAGAACTTGAAAGTCAGACAGGACACATGAGTAGGAGTTTGAAATATTATTAAGCTGCAGGCAGCACCATCATTTTTTTTTTTTTTTTTTTTGGGCTCTTGCTAATGATTAGATGTAGATGCAGCGCAATTAAGCGTCTGGTTTGGACAGGTGTAAAACCGTCCCTCCGGGGTTGGGGAGAGGTGATGTTGAAGGAGATTTGTAGGCACTGGTGGATGTGTATAAATGGGTGAGAGCTCAAATCGGGAAGAGAAAAAGTGTCACATTGAAAATGATAAGGACACTGGAGTGAGGCGCATTGACAACGTTAAGGGCAAAGTAAAAGCTTCCACCACTGAAACATCTGGAGAAAAACAATTAAAAAAAAGCTAAAAGTATGTCAATAAAAATAAATAAATAATATCACTAATTAAATAACCTAAAACATTAAAATGGCATCATATAAATGCTCAGAATATTATATATGTATACATATTTTGAAAAGAACAGTCTCTATCTGTTCACATTCTTTGATTAAACTATGTGATAGCTGTGGAGGAAGACTCGATACACAGAGTAGTCTTCATCCTCTTCCTTGAAGAACAGATCCCTGTCCCCTGTACTCGGAAGGACCTTTCAGTGTATCGCGGCTCTTTGTTGTCTCTTGAGAAAATAGCTGCGCCATCAGCAAAAACCACTGTCCTATCTTTTATCTGAAGAGAAGCAGGTCATATGCCATCCCTTTCTTGGAAACTAGGCTGTAGCTTACTTTCCGTGCTAGGAATGACTCACGTCACCTAGTCGCTGCCCGACAGAACTGATAGCTCTGACACCTACAAGGTGACACATGCGTAACTACATCCTGGGTGCAGGTATACAGCACTAGGTACCGGTTTACCGGGAACAGAGGAGAAAAAGACACCGAAAATCCATGAAACATGGCTATTCAGTGTGTCGTTTCCCACTAGTCATTGTGTGCAAAATGCATGCATGTATCATGTTTTTATACAGTTTCCATGAACTAGATTGGAAATGATTTTCATGTTAGATTAATGAATAACCTCTCTCTCAAATGTCTCAAAGCTGTCGATAGTATTCTCTTTCATTCGCTGTACGATGTCCGTGCTTGTTAATACCTGTTCAACCTGTATTTATATATTTACAAGGGCATGATGCATTTATCTCATGTAATTGCACTATAGAGATCCTATTACCTGTTATGACTGATATATGCCGATCAGCCCCTCAGGATACATAAACTTTATACACACAACCCATGATGACAGCAAGCATGATCATATTTCTGGTGTAACATACGTTATGTGGGGCAAGCACATCGAGAGGACGTAAACATAGAAAACACTTAATGAAAATGTCAGCAGATCAGTGTCAGTGGTCTTCTTGTGAAAACAATTACCTAATTAGTAGAAGTAATCATAAAATCATAGACAGGATGTGAAGAAGAAATACACTGGCAGATGCAAGTTTGGACCGGCCAGAAGGATGATTTGCTCTGCTGCAGTAGGTCGTTTTGCTGCAAAGGGGCCTGGATCATTAGGGGGTACTGGCATCACATTCACAGCAGTGTGAATGTAGTAAAATGCACTGAATATATGTAGTGCATGTGTTTTAAACCAATACAAAACAGCAGAGACAGGACACCTGCATGCAGAAATCCAGTGGCTGGAAGGCTGGTTCAAATGACAGTCGACACACCAAAAGAGATCAAAACGAGAACCTACGTGTGAGCCATTTGTGACGTATTTGGATTTTGAAGCAAACCCTACTCCCCTTTCCATTTTGAAGTATTTTTTATTTTTATTTTAATGTTTTAGATGAAACCTAAACGAGCAGTTCTGGTACCAAACAGAAAGCAAAACCAAAACGTAAAGGTTAGTTAAAAGGACACACACAAAAGGAAAAAAAAGTGTAAAAGAGCCTGTCCTACAAAAGTGTACTGCAGTCAAACCCGTGGGAGAGGAGCGCCTCTTTGTCCGTTCTACGATGTGTCACACCATTTCCAACGGACACCTCGTAAAACCGCAGCACAAAACAGCTGTTGACTTACTTTCTTGCCTTTAATTAAACTGTACTGTCTTCAAGCTGCAAGTTGTCTCCAAACTAAATAGAGGGTATTCATTTATTTATTTATTTAATTCATTATTTATTTTCCAACGTGCCTAAGAAAGCTCTGTTAAACCAAATGCTGGAGCAGCAGTCAACAACTTCATATTAATTACAAAGAAATCTTGAACAAAGCACATTTTCAGATATTGTTCAAAGTCTAAATATACTTTCCTTTGATGAAAGGCAAAATTTCCTGAGTTTTACAGCGTGAACTCCAATAACAGTAAAAACGACACAAAGAATTTTATTTCATTTGAGGGAATATTTGCTTATTTTTGGGAAGCGTCGTCTAGCTCAGCCAAAGTTACTTTGGACTCTCGAACCTTGTCCTAGTGGTGGTAAAACTAACTCTCTGAGCTACAGAGGCGAGTAAGACTTATAAAAGTCATTAAGAAGAGAAAATGAGAGAATGACTGAGCAAAAGATCAAACAAACGCAAATCTCAGACAGTGTCTTAAAATGCATTTAACCTCCAAACCTGTAGGGGGCACACTAATCTAAAGTTTCTGTTCTTTTCTTTTGCTTTAGCTATGAATGTTACTTCTTTTCGTTAGATTTATTATAAAATCATGACGCTAACCTCAATTAGATTAATTTGCTTGTACATATAATGTCAGGATAATTAACCATTGATAACACTGTGTAGTCATAATAAACAAAATGTTTGCCAAATAAATCAGATTTATTTTAAAAATTGCCACATCCTGTTTTAATTTATAGGTTAAATTGTTCTCATTTTAAATATATTCCAAATCTGCAGGCTGTGGTACTGATCAGTGAAATAATGTAATAATCACAATGCTCGTGGACCAAGAGAAAATGAGCAGAGAAGGAACTTGTGATTTTCTGACCGTTATGGTTATTTATTGCTAGTTCAGATTCAGTTTCATTTCAGTGCTGTTGTAGCACTGCAGGCTTAGTTTCACACGGACATAGTAAAGATGGTGATGAGCAACAGTCAACGTTTGTTCTGGCACTATTAAACGCACAGTTTGCAGCTAAAAAAAAAAAAAAAAAAGTATGCATTATTGTTTTTCCCTCCAACGTGGCTACATGCCCTCCTATTTTATTTTTACAAAGTCTAACCTCTGTGCCTCTACATCCTCCTGGCCTTTGAGATTTTGCTATGCCCTAAGCGCAGTTTCACAGTTCCTTGATCTTTACCCAGGAGGACCCATGTGTTTGAGCTCTCGACTCTTCCTACAGAATGCAGCTGTACCGTCGGCACCGACATCTGGTCTTTGAGGAAGCGAGTTGGCTTATACAACAACCGGCTCAATGCATTTCTGAAAACTAAGAGGTGGCCTGATAATCTTCCCAGCCTCAAAATGATAGTGTCACCCAACTAAGCGATGGACTAAAAATGTCACAGTAACTAATTTCAATCTGAACGAGTAAACGTTTTAATCCAGTTATGCGGGTACTGACTGCTGTTGTTTAATCTCTATAAACGCTGTAACGTTTCATGGTCCAAAGCGTCCTCATCACGGGTTCAACACCTCAAAAGGTTGAACTGAAATGAGAAGATCAGAAAACACAGCGCTGTTTGACATCTGCTATATAAAGTTACAGTGAACCTCTGATGTCACACAGGTGAGTCTTCGCAAGTGATCAACCATCCCCACATCATGGACGGTTGCTGGTGTCATAACCATCAGCACATATGTGTAGCTGTTAGAGAAGTGCTTTTGTGACATCCTTGTGAAATAACAGATGTGAAAAAATGTCATCGTTGTGTATTTCTTATATTCTCATGACTGAATGTTATTTTTCTTCTCTGAGGTCCTTGGAATCAAAATGTAACAGGAGTTTTATTTTTGTCATTGTTGTTGCTTTTTGCTTTTCTAGTCCCAGTCATGGCACACTTGCAATCGCAACAGCACATCTCGCATGGACAAGACGTGCACCGTACTAGACCAGAGACCTGCTCCTTTATAAATCCATGCCTGATTGGCTGAACACAAATATGACAAGGGAGGGTGGGATGTTTCTGCAGGGGAGGTTGATTGAGGCAGGCTAAACTGTCTAGAGAGAGTTGTTTGCATATTAAACAGGCTTTACTACCAGCTGGACTGTGCCCCCATCTCTCTATGCCCACTCACGTACTCCTCATTCCTGAAGATGAGAGCCTTCAAAACAGGGAACACAACATGCATGCAGTTTCACACGAAAGACGAGTATGGGGACTCACCTTCAGTGGGTGAGGTTTGGAGCCGTTTGCACAGTCCCTCTACTCCCCCGTAGTCCTCTTGAAGCTTGACCACCGCCTCTGTGCCACGCAGCTCCATCAACGAGCGCAGATCCATGAGCGAGCAGCTGAAGCCTGCTGCATGGTTGCCCTCGTTTCTTTGGTTCTTGGCATAAAAATCGCTGTTGGACATGTCCCCCATGATGCCGGCTTGTCAAGTCAGTTAGATTGGTGTTTATTATTGCTAATTGAACAAAAAGCTTGAGCAACAGAGCTCAGTCTCATCAAAAAAAAAAAAAAAAACCCTCTAAAAATAGATTTTAAGCAGGTAATAATGACCTAAAAATGGGAAAAAAAGGAATACCCCTTGTGATTAAAGGCAGATAAACACATTAAAAAGGGGATGAAAAAATCCGAGTTGATAAATTGATGAGTAGCTTCTATTTCAGGATCGTAAGATTTTAGCAGATCAAAAAGCACCCAAGTAAAAAAGAGGAGAAAAGAGAGCAATGGAACGGGGGAAGAGGAGGGGATGACAAATCACCAGTGGGGAGCATCCAGGTAAGTGTTGGACAGCCCCAGTGGCTAGGTCCTGAGAAGGGCAATGATGGTGGTTTCAAGTCCTGTAGGTCTCAGGCTCACCACGGCTGCAGTCCAGACCCACTCCATGTGTGGCTTCCCATTGCTGAAATTCTGCTCTTGCCTCTGCTGCCTCTCTGTCTACATGGTGGTCTTCCCCATCACTGCTACAGAGAAAGAGAGAGCGAGAGAGAAACAGGAGGGAGGGAGAGAGGGAGAGGGAGAGAGAGAGAGAGATGATGGGCGAATTCAGGAGGTGAATTCAGAGAGAATGGGAGGTGAAAGAGGAGCAGGGAGAGACAGGGAAAGAGAGCACAGGAATGAGCGTTGCGTTTTCAGGACAGGGGTGAATGCAGCGGTAGATGGTGCGCGGCTGAAGGACAGCCTCTCCCGGCTGCTGCGGTAACTGTGCCTCTGCGGTCTCTGTCTGATGCTGCTGCTGCTGCTGCTAACCTCATTCTGAGAGCACACACACACACACACACACACACACTCTCTCACACACACAACTGACAAGAGAGCGAAGATATGGAAGAGAAGGAAAGATGAGATTGCTCCTTTCTGGTGCAGAGCAGAGAGGAGCTGTGCGCGGGTGGGAAGCGGGAGCTGCTCTGACGACAAAGCGGAGTGTAACGTAACGCTGTGCTGTTACTGAGAGGATGGGCTGAGCTGTAAACCAGTCTCCTGCTATCTCACCAGCAAGTGATCGGCCACCGCTCTCCGCAGTAATTGGCCTCGTCTGAGCAGCCACTCCACATCGGTCGTCATGTCTTCCATTACGTGCCGTTAATAAAAATCCCATCACCTTCTCTTCATGATTACAATTATTTCGTTACTTAAAATAATTTGAAGTATGGAGCCGGCTCGCGTGAGATTTGCGTGAAGCTTGTATGACAACTGGAACCGGAAAACTTTAAGCTTGACCAGTGACCAGCAGGCGACGCTTTCAGGAATCCTTTCATCTCTTTTTGTCCTTTTTTTTTTTTTTAAGAGGTCTGCTGAAGCCATCGTGAACATAGGAAATGCTAGACATACTCACAATAACACAGAATCCATCCATTTTGAAGGTTTTAACTGAGTAAGGAGACTAAATCTAAAAAACCTGCAGAAGGAACTGACAGTAGGAAAAGAAAAGAAAATCACCTGGTGTACTGAGCTTCATCAGTGCCCCCAGTGTTATGGCATAGCTTATTGTTGTTTATTACTTTTAGTAATAATACCTTATAACACATGCACTCTTAGTGTTCACTTAGTGTGAACATTTGCTGGAGCAATGAACAAACAGGTTTGTTTTTGTCTTTAACATATGATCAATCCTGAGACAATTGTAGTGTCACACAGATACTATCCAGAAAAGGGGAGGAGGGAAAAACTCATATGTGGGAGCAGGCCAGCAATTCGCCAAATGTTATTAGTGATAATATTAATAATGTGACGACAAAAAGGGTGAACCAGCGTGTTAACTTTAAATTGGCCCTCAGACCGACGCTTTGGTGACAGCAGAGGCCAAACAGCATTGGATAATTGTCTCTCTGAACATTTTCTGCAGTCGAGAGATGGCTCTGCGAACTCTCTTAACGTGAATTCTTCAAACTGTCCACCATTTAACCTGAAAAAAAAGTAGGACCTGGATCCAGGCTCCTTCTAACAGCAGCTTCTACACGAAATGAGGATGTTCACAATATCGCTGCCTCCGACTGATCCGCAAACAACCTCTTGGCAACACAGCTGTTAGATTGAACTGTGACAATGTCATCTGTTGACAGGGTCTCCCGTTTCACGCTCGTGATGGAAAAAAAAACATAGTTAAACAAAGAGAAGTCTAACAAAGAGACAATACAAAGAAAGTGGGTAATGTACTGCATCAGAGTTTTATTTATTTGTTAATTGGAAGACTGATAAGAGACACTCCCCGGCACCCTGCATGCTCCCTGTCAGCACTTTTCTACCAGAGAAAAGAACTGTGTGAGCACCCATCCTTTATTCTTTAAGTCAGCAGTTTGCTGCCTAACCTCTCCCACATAAATATACAGTATAATCCTTTAATACAGTGAACAAAAACTATTGATCTGTCTCCAAGTGACTTCCCTGTGTGTCTTCCTTTTTAATCAGTGACATCAGTGACTCACCCTGTGCCTCGCTGATCACCTCCTCATTAGATGATTCAAAGGTTCATCATTAATATTATTATCCCAAGCAAACCTTTGCCTCCCAGCTACCCTTTATCTCCTCCCACCCACACAGAGGGGGACCTGGAATCAAAAGCACCCTGGTTTTGTGTTCGGCTGAACCCTGCAGTGAATGACCTCTCTTTCCATCATCATCCCTTTCCAAGTCTTCTGTGAAGTTATTCCAATGCAACAAACTTGCAACAACGACAAACACTTATTTAGATAAGAAATCAAACAAAAGAAGCCAAAATTAAAAAAAAAAAAAAAGATTGGCAATTTATCTGGACACTCTTATTATCCAACGTCCATTAAATAAGAGATCAGTGAGTTTTGTTGATTCACACTTAGAATAAATCCCCTCGAGGGGTTCACCTTTGATTTACTCAACTCACCAAATGAATAGTACGTAGGATATCTGCACAGCAAATATATATTGGAAATGATACTACACAGTGTCCAAAGCCATGAGAAAATGTCAAAAACTTTAACACTGCCTACCAATAAATGTGTTATAGTGAATGTGGTCATTTTGGAGAAATAAAAACAGACGGATTTAATGGAAAAAAGTAGGTTTATCATCAAAAATATGTCACAAACTAAATATAGGAATCAAGATTGAGAGCGAAAGACATAAAAAATCAATGAAACTTTTAATCAATGAAACAAATACCCATGTGACGTCCAAAATCTGGCGCTGTTTCAGCTATTTATTATTTGTTGTTCCCATGGCAGGATCCAAACGGCTCTTTAAGATCTTCAAAAGTGTATGCCTATGAATGTGTCATCTCCAGATTATTTTAAGTACATTATTCAGCTATAAGTCATATTATCTACAATTATCACAGATGGGAAACAGCTTTTCTGCCTGAAGGGCTGCGTCGCCTGTAGTCACTGATTCAAACAGACATTCTACCTCATATTGAAAAATCTACCTTTTATTGAAATAATCAAGATTATGCTTCCTAATTGCTGTAAACCAGTAAAAATGTCAATCGGAAAGTTGCTTGAACATTTTTATTTAGACCCTGACATAACAACCGCTGACACACTGACAGGTGGATTAATCTCCCTCTGCTGGCATTAATTAAACTTAAAAAAAGAAATATTCAAAGTACTCTTGAGGAAAATAATACATTCTTGTTTAAATATAACGTGGATGCAACGCTAAATGTCTCATTACCTTTGGACACTAAAAATAGTCTGAGCAAGACAGTGACAAGGTGTAAAGTTGTAAGATGTTTGAGTCATGAATGGAACAAGATGCACCTTTAAGCTGATGTTTTCAGTAAAAATGCATCGCCCTTCATAACAATCCAAACGTAAGTGTTTTATCAAACTTAGACAACTAATAACGTGTTGCTATAATGTCAGATAAACACTGTTTGTAACTGCCAGGTGGGATAACTCCCAGTCTGCCGTTTAGCAGGTTTGTTTTCGCAGATTTGTCGTGTATGACAGCGTGGCTGCCAGACTCCCACGTTGTCTTTTTTCTTCTTTTGTTTTCACGGCCACCGTTTCCACGGCAGCGATGCGTTGTGACCGTGCTGCTTGCTACACACACGTGAGCACAGTTAAAGCCTCTGCCTTTAATTGAAGAGAGCATGGCGGCCAGAGGACATCGCACCACGCAGCCTGAATGTATTTGTTGACTTCAGCGTAGGAGTGGACATTACTGTGGTAGCATGTAACAGCGCGTTCTGCTGAGCAGCAGATCAGAGGTGGCGGCCGCACACGCCATTTAAACCGGTGGCAAGCGCTTTGGCCAGGATAAAACAATGAAAACGGTGTGGTGATACAGACGGAATTAGCACCAGACACAACTGTGTGCACGAAAACAGTCGGGCACAACCTTGTCACAGCAGGGTAGCGAGAGAGCCTGCCAACATGTGATTACGCATCTATAGGATGGAGACACTTTGCAGCTCCACAGGATGCAGTCTTGTCTGCTAATGAGTTCAAGTCTTTCCTTAAAGTTGAAAGGCTAGACGGCCCTGACAACGACGCAGAAAACCTGCACAGCATTTTTCCAAAGCTGAGAGGGCCTTTAAGAGCTTCCATCAAATCCAAGACTGCCTGTGTGTTCTTTTACAAAAGGTTGGTCATTTTGGACGGTGTTACAATTTCTTTGGTTAAAAATACATAAATAAAATCAAACCATGGGACATATTGTCTTTTTTTTCTTCCTCTTCTGCCTGCCGATCAAGTCCAATCAACGTTGGCGGAACCTCCCTGCACACAAAGGCGGACGTCTGTGCCAAACAGATCCTCCAAAATCTCCAAAATGAAAAAAAAAAAACAATAGACAGATAGACAGATAGATAGATAGATAGATAGATAGATAGATAGATAGATAGATAGATAGATAGATAGATAGATAGATAGATAGATAGATAGATAGATAGATAGATAGATAGATAGATAGATAGATAGATAGATAGATAGATAGATAGATAGATAGATAGATAGATAGATAGATAGATAGATAGATAGATAGATAGATAGATAGATAGATAGATAGATAGATAGATAGATAGATAGATAGATAGATAGATAGATAGATATTCAAGCTTCACATTGTTGTGTGGCAAGTAGAGACTTAAATGTAAAAGAAGGAAAAGTGGAAAAAAGGCATCGATTCCTAAAATAGAAAGTTTCAAAACTGAGGCAGAGGAGGATGAAGACAATGGGAACGGATTTAAAGATTGACAGAGTATCTGTAACTATCTGCACTAAAGAGCAAGCTAAGATAGGGGTGAAATCCTAATACCTGAGCTGAGAAACGTCAAAAGAATGATGCTTTTCTTTTAATAAACACTTAACAAATGTAGTAACACTGTCATGAATATATGTGTTAGTTACAGTGTTATAATGCACGCTGCTCATGCAGCCTCAAGCAGAGCTGTTATTAATGGTCCGTGTGCCTCCACATGTGAAACTCTGATAATATCAAAGCTCAGGGTTCCTTCGTTTAGCTGGCAAACGTTTTCCCTGAGTGTGAACAATATTTGCCCCCCACATTACCTCCTGCTCTGGTATTCCGAAGACTACGACCCGCTTTTCCGTCCATCAGTACGTGACTAAAACATCTCCCGTCTGTTTCATCCCTCTGTGTGCCAACCTGCCCATGCGCCTGTTCATCTGCATAAAGGTTGGCACGCTCCCCATGATTTGACAGTGAGTAACGCGCGACATCTGAACAAACAATTAACAGGAAAGCGCACGTCCTCCAGTAACTAAAAAACTTTTTACCTTAAATACCAGACACACTTAGCTTGAACGCCATATGGAGTTCACAATAAAAAGTGAGGCTCTAAGGCCAGATAAAAACACCATCTGACCACCACACTGTGAGGTATTTACCTCCTGCAAAAATAACAGATGGATCTGATATAAAAGAAGGCTGTTATTGAAGCATCCAAATATGTTTTATTTAGTAACGTCAAAAACGCATATACTGTGTTTAGCAGTTCTGAGCATGAATTAAAATGATTTCCTGAGCTCCTTACATCATTTTTCAATTTTTGTTATAAGTAGAAAGTTGTAAATTCTTAATTTACTCTCATAATTGCAGTATATACTCAGAGTGTGGCAGCCTCTGTATAAAAACGTAAAACTCCATGCTGTACGTAAGTGAACACTGACCCTAAATCAGCAAATAACTTCTCATGTTGAAGAGTACTCACAAGGATGGAGGACGCTGCCAAAGTGAGTAAAGTCACCCAAACGGGGAAACTTTTATTTAACCAGAAACACAGGGGATCAGTCACACAGCGTTCATCTCTACCAAACCGAATAACGGGCACAAAAACGCCACGACAACGCAACGATCGATGTCAACGTTCCAAACTGAGGCTGTGAATTATGCACATTACGGTGCCTCTGAACTCATGATATAAAAGATTACATTTACATTTAGTTGATTGGTGTAATTTATCAGGCAACTTGCAACATGGTGCATTTGTGTCGTTGAGGAGTTTCCTGTGTGTATATTGTTTCTGCAATTTTGCAACTAAATGTATGTTTAATGCCAGGTTTCCCTTTTGAACTCCTTTGCTTGCCGGGTCTCTGCGTTATTTTTTGTTTTTCTCTGTAATCATAAAGAATCATGGGACAGTGCCCCTAAAATTGCTTCTTTCTCCATGATTTGGGGTTCCTGGCGAGAGCAGCAGCGGACAGTGTTCTGCTGTTCCCAAGTCGTTTGCAGCCATGTCTATTCACCATGCATTTGTCTCTAAATGTCCTTGAGCACAGTGAGGCAGAGCTGTGATAAAAACCTGTGCACGCTGCACCGTCACCACCAGCATGACAGGCACATAGCCCCCCCTGCCTGTGACAAAAAAATAGTGCAGAATTGTCTGCACATGTGCAGTGATTTTAATTATTAAAATAAGATTTGCTTTGGATAACAGAAAAAAACTCCAGTGAATATTCATTTTTTTAGCGGTTTGAGAGATCAAATTCCATCCATGACAATAGTTACGTAAAAGTGCACACTGTGCACCACAGTTCAAAAAAGAAAAAAGAAAGAAATCTCAGTTCTAGGAGAAATGAGGGTTAACAATAAAATAAATACCAGCTAAATCCTTTGACTAAATTAAGAAAATCCTTTCAGTATGCTAAGGGAATCCTCAAATACGTAGTACATTGGATAGCAGCTGCATTGCAGTGCTGCTCCGTAGTGTCCCAGCTCGCACACCCAGAAAGAGAGAAAGACATGTTAATTGAATCACCTCTCTGCTACCATCAGTGCTAACTAATTGGGTTTAAACCAGCTGTCGTGTTACTTAAATTCAGCTCGTACTCTGACAAAGAAAATTATTTTGTTAAGTGATGCTGTGGCTCTAGAAAGACGGCAGCTTCTCAAGTGAGAAAGAAAGAAAGAAAGAAAGAAAGAAAGAAAGAAAGAAAGAAAGAAAGAAAGAAAGAAAGAAAGAAAGAAAGAAAGAAAGAAAGAAAGAAAGAAAGAAAGAAAGAAAGAAAGAAAGAAAGAAAGAAAGAAAGAAAGAAAGAAAGAAAGAAAGAAAGAAAGAAAGAAAGAAAGAAAGAAAGAAAGAAAGGAGAAGGAGAAGGAGATGCTTGTGTGCCCTACACATGGTGATGGTTACGTCGAGCAACGTCCGTGGTTGCAAAGGTCGCAGTGTGCCAGTGCAGTCGAGACTCATAAGCATGAGCAGCTTTTTATTTATTACAGGTGCAAAGTAACAGTGAACTAAGTGATATGAGCCTTTGCCTTTGTAAAAAAAAACAACATTTTCTAGTATATATTGAGTAGTACATGAATATTGTAACCCATGCTGCGACAACTCTTTAGTCCCGCAGCGTTTCACCTGCCTCTCAACACTTATGTAGTTGAACGTCTCAGGCTCATGTGTTATGAGCGAGCGACTGAGTTCCAGCTTGTAAACTGGGGTTTAGGGATGAAGCGCCGACGTAAAGGCATGCCTAAAGTAAGTGTGAAGACACGTTCTGAAATGTTCATGTTTGAATCTTGAATAGGGTTAAGGCCTAAAATGTACACTGCAGTTTACAGAAACACAAAAGGTCAGTCCTGTAACTCCTGTTAGGTTCTCTCAGGGGTGTAGCACTCAAACCTCCATCGCTTGGTGCCGACTTCTCCAGATGACTCCAAGTTGTGGTGTTCCAGTAACTTCAGCATGTGCTCATTCAGTCCAGTAACAGCTGTGATATGAGGTCCTTTACTTGGCCCTTCAATCCACTTTTGAGCTTTTGTGTAACTCCTTCAACAACTGCAGTACCACATTTCATTTTTGCTCTTGTCAAAACTTCTTTTCATTACTCTTCTGTAATTATAGTCTATAAACTATGATTTTGCATTCCATTCAGTTCAGATTCATAAATACGTTTATTAATCCCCAAAGGTAAATTCATTGCTGTGGCATGCATGATTTAAGTGTCTTCGGTGATTCGTCGTATTAGTTTATTGCTGTTGCTGGCGGGACAGATTTTAATGTAGGTTTAAAATGATAAAATCATTGTTGTTCTCAAGCTCCAGCAGAACAAAGTAAGAGCTGGATGATCGGGAATGACGAGGATCACGAGCTTCAAGCAGAAGGACCAGATGGATGAATGTCTGGACAGAGCCAATGATCAGAACACATTCTTCAACAGGTTCAGTTCAGAAACAAGCTCAGCATCCTCCTCTCCCGCCCCCAACCAAACAGACCTCCCATCCATCCTTGACCTGCAGCTTCGACGTAGGACCCAAGTAAGGTCCGCTTGGTCCCTTCTTATAAACAGCATCAGTGTTGCATCTGCAGTCCAGTCTGTTGTCCAGGTGAACACCAAGGTATTTATATTCCTCCACCTACTCCAGTTTTTTCCCGACAGAAACACTAACTAACCTAATCCTGGCTCTCCTCAAATCCACAATCATCTCATCTTGTTCACACGCAAGATGAGATGATTGTTTCCACACCATGCCACAGTTTTCTGTACTCAGTCTCTTGTCCATCACTAATACAGCTTACAGCTGCAGAGTCATCTGAGTGTTTCTGCAGATGACAGGACCCCGACTTGCACTGGAGGTCTGAGGTGGACAGTGTGAAGAGGAATGGTGAGAGTACGGCTCCCTGTGGAGCTCCTGTGCTTCTGACCACCTGGTCGGACACACAACCACTCAGTCTCACAAACTGTGGTCTGTTTGTCAGGTGGACAGTAATTCAGGCAATCGTGCAGGGATCCAGCTGTGTCTTCTGAAGTTTCTTATGTAGTAACGCAGGCTGGATGATGTGAAATGCACTGAAGAAATCCAAGAACATGATTTTCACAACACTGCCTGCTTTGTCAAGATAACTTTGTTGAAGCAGGTGTATGATGTTCTTCAACTTAAACCCGTGGGTCCGGGTAGGTGCTTGTTTGCGGATTCAGGTGGGTCAATAAACGTCTCTCCTGGACTTTCATGATGTGGGATGTTAGGCCTACAGGTCCATAGTAATTAGGAGAAGTCTATAGTCATTAGGAGAAGACACACTATCACAATTTATCACGAAAACAAAATGATAGAAAAATGAACTGCATCAGTAGCTGAGTTTAACTGCCCTTTGGAAAGGTAAGGAGGTAAAATGAAGGAAAATATAGAAGAGCCTGAGGACAGTCAATTTACCGGTAAAGTAATGGCCAGGAGATGTGGACCGACGGTGGCCTAACACCGATTCAGTCAGGATGCAGTCTGAAGAAATGAAGTGGCTGAATATGTTCTTTCCCTGGTGCCTGCTTGCTTGCTTCTTTGCCTGAAAGTGTTGTATTATGTAACGTGTAAATCTTCATCCAGTGGAACGTTGTGAGTCAGCTAGTTTTTATATTGGGTGTCAGGGGCTAATAACATCATTCGTTTGATGATGGCATTCCTCACGTAAAGGTAGCCCCCACAAAACAGCGAGCTCAACATCTGGATGTGCATTATTTTAGGAGAATTTTCATCAGTTTCATCAGAAATCCTGATAGTGGTGTTCAAGATTCAACTGAAAAATTCAGACTACAAGGAAAAGACCTAGAAATAGAAGGAGAAAGGTTTGAATTGAACTGTCTACAGGACGATAAGGAAGAAGTACAGCACTGTAACACTGGCTTCAGTATGAATGCACATCCATCAACTCCTGATGAAACAAAAGAGCAGGCTTACAAAAGCTCCGCTAGTATCCATTTTAGAGAAGAATTATGTATTATTCTCCTGAATCAGCACCAGTTTTAGTCTAACGGGGACTAAATGTTGATATAGGAACGCTGAAGCTTTCCACCGGCTCTGCCTGGACTGCTGATGGCGGGGCAAAAGACAGCAGCAGACAATAGTTCTGTGGGAGCTGACACCGAGAAATTTAAACTACAAATAACCTTCACCTGCTGGACATGCCTGGACGTCTCTGTGTGAGCCAAAACATTATCCCCAGTAATGTTTTAATATGGTTTCATCATCAAGGAAGTCAGATTCGTCACACTATGACACACCGTTTACGTGGAGCCACAGGTTCTTGGCATCATTGATAAACACCGAGAACTACTTCCTTCAGCCAGAAACTCGAACAAAACTCACAACCAAACGTTATCAGCAAATCTACAGCTTAGATTTGCAGATTAGATAAATACATGATACAATAATACATGGGAAACAAATCATTCTAACTTCATAAAATATAAGACAACTTCATTAACTGAATCAAACATTAAGCCTAATAAATGAGACTAAATATCAATCATATATTTGGTGTATACTGTATTACACAAACCTGGCTTCTGATATAATTTATTTATTCCTGCATAGGTTGATTCTCTTGCTGTGAGTACTATGGTCTTAATGCGTATAACACTTGACAGTGTTGCCCCCCCTGGCTGTGTATTATTTTGGGAGAACATCATCATCAGTTGAGGAGTAATACGACAACATGTGATACTGCTGTTGAGTTGTAGAAAAAGGAAGGTGACACGTCTTAGTAGGATTCAGTGGAATAAGTTGGGTTCATTGGCGAGCTTGTTTGTATGAACTGGGATTATATGACTGTATTGAGAATGAACTGGATTATAAATTAGAATTTACTGGATTATACATGAATCACAATTAGCTATATTGAATTATTCAAGTGGAAAATGATATGGATTTAACTTGATCATATGTATTGGACTTAAACTTCAAGTGCTCTCTCTGTAAAGTTCCACACATTTTGTTTGTTTATCTTGGTTTACTTCCAACACACCTGCCCATGATGTGTACACATTCCTATAACTACACACAAATCTCCTACTGCATGGTCAGGCAGATGCAAAAACAAAAAAAAAAGGTTGTGGCTCTCTCTGCTCTAGAAGTTATTGGTCTAATTAAATTCAACCCATACTGACTAAGTGTGGAAGAGGGAGAGTAAAACAGAAAGGAAGTAAGGAGAAGAGAAGAGAAGGGGTCAGTTAAAGACAAATACATTACACAATACAAAAGTAACAGAAGTTTCATACATTTTAGCATCTTCATTTAAAGTATGCAGTAATTTTGGGTCAGTAGGTGGTGTGATTTTGTTAGATGCATGTAACAAAGGGATGCATTGTAGAAGTTTATCACCATAAGATTTAAACAAAACTTGCAATTCAGTTCAGATGTTTTTTTGCAAATGCACACGTACATGCATATATACGGTACATGTAGATGCTGCCCTGACTGGTACTGTTGATTGAAGCAGAAAGCCAACCTCTGCCATGTAGTCTAGGGAGCGCACTGCTTTGGGTGATTGCAAAAACACCCTGATAATCAGGTTGCTTTTGTGCCAATCTGGCATAGGAATCACCCGTATCACCAACTGCTCTGACGGTCTCAGATATGTCTCTGCTTCAAAACACCTGATTTTAATGAATGGATCACCAGCAGCCTGTCATCAAGATTGGGACCAGCCAGCCAGGTTGTACTGTAACAGGGATACATTTAAAATATTCAGTAAGTCCTAAAGAGCTGCCAACCTACATAGTTGGATCTATCGTTAAAAGACCGTTCAAACAGAAGTTCACAAACTATGTCATAAAGCTTTGTAAGTGGGACGACTGATCTGTGGTAAGAAGCTTAGCTCCTGGTGAAATTGTCCTCCGCGGCAGAAGATGCAGTTGGTGGCAGGTAGCCATCATTTAAGCAGGCCAGCAATGGACCTTCACGTGTATGTTAACATGTAACGATATATATACACAACGGTCAATGCTGCTGTTGTCTTTGGTCAGATTTTGGTTTGGACTTGCTCGTCCAGTAAATTGTGTAAATTGCAATTGACAATTAATTTTGAAAACATACAGTATATAAAAAATACTTTAGAACATGATTTTTACTTGTATTTCTTTGCAAGATGTAATTTTATTGATACTATTCTAGAAATAATCCGATTTTCATCATTTTTATTTCACGGTAACAATTACAGCTTATGTCAGATAGGAATCAACCTTCAGCCTTCATTAGCAGTTGTAGCCAGTGAGCCGATGTCAGTTTTGCACACTCAACAAATTTGTTGCTATATTTAGTGAGTTTTCAGACCCCTCCAGTGACTTTTTTTTTTTAAAAAGCGACAATACTATAGTGGCTGTTTTCAGGAGGGATTGAGGAGATTGAAGACCTTTATAGGCTCTAACTTGAAGGCTCGTATAGATACTATTATTCCCAGCAAGCCGGCCCCGCAGCCCTGGACTCTCCCCCGTACCAAGGCGCTCTCAGGATGCTCAGTCCTCCTGCAGCAGCCACTCTAAGCTGCAGTCACAGCAGGAGACTTTTACATCTGCACGTCCAGGCTGCAAATGAATCGCACATCCATGAATCCAAAGCTGGCTGATCTTGCACTGGCCCAGCACCAATTAATAACAAACAATAATTATCATCCATCCATCCATTTTCTATACCTGTTTAATGCTTTGCAGGGTCGTGGGGGTCTGCCGGAGCCCATACCGACTCATTACAGGTGAGAGGCAAGGGCCCACCCTGGACAGGTCGCCACTCCATCACAGGGCCACATAAAGACACGACAACCATGCACGCTGACCCTCACATCAACGGGGAATTTACAATAACCAATCAACCTAGTGTGCATGTGTTTGGACTGTGGGAGGAAGCTAAAGTACGCGGGGAGAACCCATGCAAGCACAGGGAGAACATGCAAACTCCCGCCAGGCCAGGGAATCGAACCAGAACCTTCTTGCTGTGAGGCAACAGTGCTGACCACTCAACCCAATGTAATGGCACTGCACTGGCCTATAGTCCGGACAAAGGATGAGAGCTGGAATTATAACATTAAAATAATAATAATAATTGACAAACAAAAGTTAATTTGTAGTTCTGAACATATGAGTTTTTTTTCACTCCCTTCATATATAATTAATAGATGTTGTAGCAGGGAGGAATAACGTCATGGAAGAGATGAAAACTAAAGTCAATAGAAACGTTCCTGACTAAGAAGTTGCCAAAACTGGCTGACAGTAATGTAGAGCAACTTTAAAGCAGGTTCTCTGCATTTCATAAATGTTTGCAATTTGGAAATATTTCAAACTGGATAGTGAACGGAGTGCTACAGCAGCTTATACTGTTTCCAAAGGACAGAGCTGCTTTTTCTGGATTGGAACTCCAGGTACCAGCCAATACGCAAAATCAAATGACTGAAACTCGGGACCAAAAAAAAAAAAAGAAAAACGTGATCGGCACATCTCTAGTAAACAATTTCTATATGATTAACTTAAAAATGTATCAACAACTGTCAGATTCACGTATACCATTTCCTGCTGCTAAACTCATATCAAACACATCTGGAAACATCGTTGTATAACCTATGATGCTCCAAACCAACATAATGATCATAATGGCGGCTGCAGGGATTGTAGGTGCATTTGGTGACACTGAATATCTATCATTTTAGACAATAGGAGAAACCAAGCTTTAAATGCAGAAATAAAGGATATAAAGCTCTGGTCTAGCACGAATGACATGAGAACCCCAACAAGTTTTACAATCTGTAAATCGTACTGACTGACCTTCTATCCACAGCAACTGAGAATACACTTCGTCTTTCCCTTAGAATCTCTAACTATCCTGCCTGTCCTTGCTTCCCTCCAGGCTTTTCTACACCCTTATTGTTAGTCCTCTGATGTAGGATTCAGAATTTAATCTAAACTGCAAGCAAATCTGGTGAAAAATTGTCCCTCACATTTGCAGACCTATATTTATGCCTCCCACCTCCCTTTCTTACTTTTATCCTATCTCAAAATTTCAAGAATTACACCACTGGTATAATTATATACACCTTTTATTACATAGACTTGTATAAAGAGGTTTTCAATACCTATTAATCACTAACAGTAATTTACAATGCACAATACCCAATACGCCACATTTATCCATTCACACATAGTGCATTCCTAGCGCATGCACACCTTTTCACTAATCGACTAGGTTAGGGACATTTGTGGGTAAAATATTATTGGAGCTCAAACATGTGGACTGAAGAAACTGGGAATTGAACCATCGAGTTGCAGATAACAGGAGGACCTGCTCTGCCTCCTGAGCCTCAAACATACCAGAGCAGAACCAGTCATAAAACATTTCTGACAATGATCTATTATTTCATGCCATCAGTGTTTAAATAACTGTCATATCTTTATTTATTTTTTAACCATTGTGTGATGCACAAAGGTGACGATGGCTTTTTCGCCATATTATCACTGTGGGATATGCTGCACGGAGGTGATGATGACATAGCAAAAATTAATGCAGTGCACCACTCCTGACAATGCGAGATATGAGAGCGCTGCACAAAGTATGGATTTATTCTGTAGGTGCTTTGAAATATGTAACACCTGTTAATCACAATAGCAGTTAAATCACAGTACCACTGTATTATTTTGGCAGAATAATACAAACTAAAACGATCTTCTGTCCCTACACTTAGAAAAAAAGAAACTTGACAATTATAAAAAAAAAAAACAACTGATAATTCACTGCCTGAAATTGGGAACTTGATGGTATCACTTAACGTATTTGCAAAGGCAACGAGGTTCAATTCACAACGGAAAGTTTGAGATAGTCAGAACACTGCCATTAGTTCTTATTCCTATTTTCTAATAATCTAATTTATTTCCTCTACTTGTAATCTATGCACACAGTTTTCATTCATATTTGCCTTATTGTAAATAAGGAACAAATCAGTAAAAATTGGGGCAGAGAACTGGGGTAAAAGCGAACTGCCAGTGTGAGTTTTCACAGTCTTGGTGCAGTGGAGTAGATGTTTGAGGTCATACACTCCCAGGCCCAATAGACGCATAATCAATTTGCTATGACAGCCTGTCTAAGATTGCAATAAGGTGACTAACCAGATTTGCTGGCTGAATAAGTTCTTGAACAGCTTAGTGGGTGGGAAAATGACTGACTAGTTGTTTTGTCACATTACGACTGATGAGCTTGTCCATCCGACCGGACAACGAGCCACGAGCCTGACGACCAGTTTCTGTGAGAATCAGAGACGACTAAGCCGACCGGTGACATGATCAGTTCGTTGACTATTGACTGTCATCTCCGAGCAAGGCAGCCAGACAAGGAAAGCTGACAGCAAACAGGTCAGGGAGGAGAAATGATAATGTTCCCTATTAATGCAGGCACCGTGCCAGAGAGTCAGTTGGTGAATTCAGTGAGGACAGCAAACATACATGATAAGCTACGGCAGCGAGACCTGCTGCTATGCCAGAACCCCTCAGTGAGTGTGATGGAGAGGAGGGACTGCAGATTTATGACAACCAGCAGATGGGTTGATTGTCAGAAATAAAGATCTCCGTCAAGACAAATGGCCAAGAAAAAAGGGGTAAATCAATTTCTTCTTTCTTCTTAAAAAAAATAGTTCAACAGGAGGCATAGATACATGATTTGCATAATACTGTTTCATTTATAAAAGTAGATCTCTGTACAGAGCATCATGCATATATGAATACATCATGCACACAGATCAAGCACATCGTGCAACATTACTCTGTCTTTCTTCAACCCTGGCTACAGATAACCTGCTCTTAAACTACGCTGTCTGCAAATAACGGGGCTTCGATGTTATCCTTGTCCTGCACACCCGATGATCGCAGACGCACGTTCAAAACAATGCATACGATTCAGAGGCTCCCTGACATGTAGACTTGTGCCACAATAATTAAAAGCCACTTGTGAAACCGGCAGACGCAGATAAGCTGTTCAATGGCATTTCGCACAAAGGCGATCCATACTTACACAGCGGAAAGGTTACAGTCATCAACACATGAGATGTGAAAATCCTCTCACCTTAAAATGACGTTGCAGCGGAACATGCAGCAGGGGACTGGCCAACGCAGCAGGGTGCTGTATGTGCATGTGTATGCATGTGTGAGTGGGTGTAGGTGTACGTGTGTGTGTGGAGACTCGCTAAGCTGCACTCTCACTGCTACTGCCTCAGCTGGGGCTGTCTCGATGCACAGCCTGTACCATGTCGGCCGCCAGCAGGGGTGCTTATGTGTATCCGTGTGCGTGTAGGTGCGTGGGTACAGTATGTGTGAATAGTGCTGCATAGCGGAGAGGGTGTTCTTCACATGACAAGATTTTTGTTTTGTTTGTTTGTTTGTTTGTTTGTTTGTTTGTTTGTTTGTTTTTTCTTTCACTGGATAGAAGGATGGAGATTGATAGATGAAAAGATTAAGTGATGGACAGACTGACGGGCATGGATGTGAAGAGGGTTGGCAGCGTGGAGAAGCACAGACACAATGAAACAGCAATGACGGTGAATTGGTTTATCTGGGAGTCTTACTCCCTGTTGTTGACATTTTGAGAATAAGATCAGAGCAGGAGGTCCAGCGAAGACATCCATGCAAGCCAACGGCAGACGTGAGAGGAGACGGAGGAGACAGAGAAACTAGGTTGCGAGAATAGATGTGAGATGTAAAGGAAAAGGGAAGCAAACGAGGGCTGTATAATGGGTGCAAAGGGGTACAAGAATGAGGAGAAAAGCTTGAAAGAACGATGATTTAAGAACGTCTGAGCGGTAGTAATGTGATGATGTAATGAAAGGTAACAAACGTAGAGGTAAAATAGTGACTCCAACGAAGAGAGGGAGTATGGGAGGTGGTAACCTTCAAACACATCTGTCTTCATCAACTCATTTTTGTGTTCTGCAGATTGGGAATCCCAAACAACACACTCCAACTCACATAAAGCATAATGAACATGCTGGCCACAGGACATAACACCTCTGTGTGGACTGTATGTGTGTTCGAGGTGGACGGGCCAGTCGAACACACCTGCTCTGCCCCAGCCACTAATCTGGCTGTCCGGCCGGCCAGTTACAGCACGACAGGATAACGTGCTGCCATCACGACTAGATCACACATCTCTTTGTTTCACAGCTTGCAGGGAGAGTTGGGCAGGAGGAGAGAAGCAAGGGTTTCACTGTGTCAAACACCTACCCGTCTCTCGCTCTCTCTCTTCTCTCTCTCTCATTGTGTCATAGGTGTATTATGTAAATAGCGAATGCTGGACAGTAGCAGCATTACAAGCAGCATTCTGGCTCTTCAGGGCATTCCCGCCATGAATACATGTTAAACAGAGCTGGTCATGAGCTGGCTTGAGCTCAGTACACAGCACTGACTTACCCTCTGTGATACAGAGGTCTCGGTTTCACACTAGTTGAGGAGTGCATTTCATAACACGTTATGAATCAGCAAGTGAAGCATTTAGCAGTATATTTTCAACAAAGGTGAAAAATAGAGTGCTTATCCAAAAAAAAAACAAAACAGATGTATTCTGCTCCTGTATGTGCGACGCTTTCAGACTAAACTTGCAAAGAATTTGTAAACAATTGCAAAGTGCAGGATGAAAAACGTCTCGTATCAACTAAATGATTAGCTGCTCACCCGCCGCTGAACTACCTCACTGTGGTCATCCATTATGTTTAGACGTGAATATTTGTGATTTAATGTAGTTCCAAAATATACTAGACTAGAATTCACCTTGACGGAGAAAATATTGACTTTCACACAGTCATAACTCAAAAACTTTGTATAGAATGTGTTATAGGTTTCCTATATAGCTGTTCGGTTAAGGGGTAAAGACTATGGTGGAGTGAGGAGAGAGAAGGAAGGAGATTGGGAGCAGTGATGGGGATCAGAAACAGGTCCTGAATATAAATGCAGCTCGTCTTAGAGAATCCAGGGCTGCAGTGCACCAAAAACAGGGAACCTGGGAAACAACGCAGGAGCGCCGTAGCATCCCCGGCAGCCACAGCTTCAGGTTCCAGCAGACAGCATCTTCCATGTTCTCTTCATATGAGTCATCTCACATCATGATATTTGACTATCTGAATGTAATCTTTTTTTTTTCCTTTTTTTTCTACTATAAACCCAGATTCAGGAATGTTTCCTGCTAAAACAAAAAAAAACTAAAATATACCTTGCTGTGACAGCTTGTGTTTCCTTCATAAACATTATAGTCAAGCCTCTTTTCACTTACTCACAAACAAAGCAGGCAGTCCTTCACGTTAAAAAGAAGACATGCGTTCAGCATTAGAAGAATTTGGGTCATACATCTCAAATAAAGGGAGGTATATCAAGAAGCCTATTAAACATGTTGCCCCAATGCTTTAGTTCGCTATAATGCCTTCCCACAGGGATATGTCAACACATAAAGTGCCATATTTACCTTAGGACAATCAGACACATCCCTGTTACCAGCCACAAGCCAATAACCATTAGCCTTATTAATTGTGGAGGCCTCACAGCATCTCCTAAGTGCCGTAGTAAAGAGAGACCACGCACTGCGCCTTTTGTGTGGGCATGTACACAAACATGCAGTTTGTGAGATGACTCCCAAAGGTATTTCTGTGAGGTCACCATCACTCACACTCTCTCTTATCTGATATGTTACTCACCCACTGCAAAGCCATTGTAGTTTTAATCATAGCGAGTCAAGAAGAAGAGCCAAAGCTTAGCGGCAGGTCCACGAATCGTATGATGAGAGTTTAAAAAAAACAAAAAACGTCTGACTCAAAATGACGTTATGCAGCAGGGCGGAATCAGTGATGATGGTAGACATGGTTGTTAGAGATCATGGACTGGACATTTGCAGAACAGCAGCAGTACCAATGCATTTGTTAATTACAGTGAAGAACACAACTGAACTTTTTAAGCTCATCAGTGAGAATCCACTCGCCGATGAACATGTTGTAAAGCACATCCCCAGTTGGCTGCACCTCCGTCATATACATCACTAGTTTTATTATGTCTTCTACTTTTTTCCTGCACTATTTTTAAAAACTATATACAGCACATAAAATAACAGCTGGTTATTGTAAAGAGCTTTCCTTTACTACAATGTGCTTTTAAACAGACACTTTAACACGATTGTGTACCAACAGTAACACAATTTATTTTTCTGTCTATGGCTGGAACTAATGATTACCTTCATTATTGGTTATTCTGCCAATTATTTTCTCAATGATTCAATCAGTTGCTTGGCTTAGAAAATGCCAAAAATAAAGAAATTGTTGCACAATGCCCTAAAGCCTCAGGTGACTTCCTCAGACTGCTGATTGTTTGGAATTACATTTCCGATTGCGCAGGCTTAAAAAAAGCAGTCAGGAGAAACTGCCCTACTTGGGCAATCCCACTTTGAGTCATACAATTATAACCAGCATTACAGGTAATGTGATGAGGGTTTCATCACCCTGTCCCATTTTGCTGTCTTAAAGCTCTCTCCAGTATTATTTCTTTCGCTCCGCTCTCAGTCCTTGTTCGTCCTGCTCCCCGAGGACGACCATAAGCCAAAAGACAAATGGACACATGCACTCATACACACACAAGCCCACCAGTTACAGGAAAAAAACTCGACACACCTAAACACATATACACACACCCACACAAAGAGCCAGTAGACAGGGAGACGTTGTCCAGCAGTCAGGGTGAACTCAGGTGATTTTTTTTTTGCCAGGCTTACTGCATACAAAACCAAACGGCAAGGGTAGACAGAGGGGACGGGACGATACACAATGACAGATCGTGCTGGCAGAACATAAAACATCAGCAAACACTCACTCACTGCCCCTTTTTAAACTAAAGCTGTATCCTTACTGTCAAACACAGGAGGTGAGCCAGGAGGACGAATTTAGAATTTTTCCATTTGTGTTTACTGGGAATCTAAGATGACTCCCGGTTTAAATTGCACACTGGACAGTCCGTCCTTATCCCGTGCATTTGCTATCCCCATCCTGTGTCAAAGGGTATGTTGACTGAGAACGTAAAATAATTCCTGGCTCTCTTGAAATCATGCAGGTTAGACTTTAAAATATATAAAAAGCACTAAGTGTCTCACTTTACAGCTATCACTGGGTTCATGCAGCTGCAGCACATGAATGTTTTAATGAACTGAATTCAGTGTTGTTTTATGTTGTCAGGATGCGCCTTGTTAAACCTGAACCTTCATTAATATTAACGGCTGTGTGGAAGCGCCAAAACTGCACAGGCAGGCTGGTGGCTCGACATGTGTGGCAATGCTGATATATTAAAGAACGAGAAATCATCCGCTTGTTTCTTTGCACCAACCAGCAAATGTAAACACAGCAAAGTGGTACAGTGTGTGATCGAGGAGTAATTCTGTGGGTGGAAGATGACTGGTGCTCGCTGCTGAGACATCTGCATCAAACAGAGCTTTTATTTCTCCTCCTCTTCATGTTGGTAACTGACTCTCTACAAAGAACGCATTAAAATATTGTTAGCTCTAAGAAAAAAAAAATCAAAAACATGATTGGATGTATTCACTTTATACTTACTGTGAGCATTAAAGTACAAATTAATTCCCTGTTGCTTTTCAATTTTATTTTGAAGCAATATTAAAGAAAAAAAGGCTTAAACTTATTGTGTTATTGCAGTGTCACGCACATTGACCATTAATATATCAAGCATATTAACACTCACAAAAAGTATAAAAAGAAAATTAAAAATAACAAAAACAGGATCTAAAACAGACCCCTTCCCTCTTAAAGCACCAGAGTTTTTAGATGATTTCTGCATACTGATTTGGTCAAAACAAAAAATAGGAAAAACCATAATTGCTCTCTGCAGTGAACATCCAAGTGTAATGCTGCGTTCTGCAAGGAAGACATTATTTGGTGCATTACTGTAAAAGTCATAATAATGAGTGTGTTTTGTGAGTGGCAGAAAGAACACGGAGCAGCATGACAGCTGACAAGGATGTGAATGTAAATGGAAAATTAAGATTTTTTTTTAATCTCTTCCAACGTAGTGATGTAGGCAAAACCCACGTCATGATCATCATCGTCGCTGGAAAACACTGCCATACAATCAATAATGAATAATTAGTTAATAATAAATAATCTTTTATCACGATGGAGTGTGTTTACTTGAACATATCTTGAGAGAAACTAGAATATTCATATCACGAAGCTTTTACTGTTCGTGTCATTCACTAGTGAAAAGGAGAAAAGGAATAGGGAACACTATCTGTCCAAACCACGGCCCTATGAAGAGTTTGATTTTATTAAACTTAACTCTGTGAAAAGCAGAACAAAATAAAATATGCATTCCGAGTTTGTCAGATCACAGAAAAATATGTTATTAACCACCCGGGCAAACATAAACCAAAACAATTGCCATACATGTACAAGTTGGCTTCAAAAAAAAAAAGAAATCACAAGAAAATGAGTAGCGTACCCCATTCTGAGATGCTGGACTTGTCTGCTGAGGATTCAAACTGTCAGATCTGAAAATACTTTGAACGAATCACACAGACCAGGAAAATGGACCTGAGATTGTCTTCAGCAAATGGAACTGCCTAAATTTGAAGCCGCAGCTTCAAAGTGCAGATATTAAATGTTTTTTGTCAACCTACAGCTACAAATGCTTCAGTTGTGCAAACTGCGCTCTCGCGGTGGACATGTATCGGACGCTGTAGTCAAAACTGTTGGAACTACATGAGCATGAAAGTGAGGGAGGGAGTGCATCTTGTCAGCTGCTGCAGAAGTGTGCCTGTCAGATCAGCTATCTTAGATAAAAGTTTGTAAAACTACCATGTGAAAGAAGAGGCACGTGTTGGCAGTGGTCCTTAACATTGTGCAAAAAATCAATCAACCGCACACCCACCGATTTTACTAACTCAAGTGATTATTACTGTAGCACAGTTAAGAAATAAAACTGGAGTACTTTACAAACTATACAAATGCACACTAAACAATCACTAAAATAACAGCATTTGTTTGGCACTTTTCTGGACTTGTTGACCACTCAAAGCCCTTTTACACTACAAGTCACAGTCATCAATTGTGCAGAGATTTCTAGAGTTTTTTCTGATTAGTTTGGGCAGGGATTTGTCTGTCATACGTACATACATAATTGAACACCAACGAATGCATCAGTGCATCATGAAGATCAGTGTCTTGGCCACTGACAAGTGGACAAGAAGGCCAGTATTCAAACCAGGAGCCGTCACACTGGCAGCTGACTGCCCTTCCCCCTGAGCCACTGCTGCCCCGAATAAACTGAATACATAAATGTACTTGCATAAGAAATGTCAAAGTATCCTGTTCAGCGAGGTCTAAAAACCAAAGAGGGTTTCAACAGTGTTTTTTGTTTGTTTTGTTTTTGTTTTTAATAATCAAGCATCTGAGCAAAAGTATGTGGATGGGACGAGGAGGACTGTTCTGGATGTCATGGACCACCAACATAAATGTATTGCATCTGCACAATTTGCAGGCAACAAAGTAATAATTGATTAAAATTAACATAGACAAAAATTACAATAATCTAAACAAAAAGTCACAAAGCCGTGACCCAATTACTCAAAATCACGTGGAGGGCGGTAACACTAGGATTATCAGGATTAACAGTTAAAAAAAATTCTTTAAAGAGCTCTATCTGTACTTTGGTGCAGAATAAACAAGACAGGAAATTTTCAGAAATATGGTGACTGCCAATACACCTGATTCATTAGGTGGATTTGTAACCTTTGAACCTTCATGAGTGTTTTTCACAAAAATAATCTGCATAGTTCCCCAACAGCAGCAATGTACTACAAATGGTTAATTCTGCTGTCTGATACAGTGAGCCCATCTCTGATCCTCTAAGCTAGAGTGTAGCCATGCCAGCATCTGCATGCTGTATCTTAGATGCTCAGATCTGTGCTTCAACAGAATCGTCCGTAAACCAAACTCGTGTAATTGGCCTTTAACAATTAGCTGGTACTCCTAGAAAAGATTAACAATAATTCCCCACCCACGGGTGTCTTGTTTCACACACACGGGTGTCTTGAATCTTGCAGTTCATTAGTCTGATTATGTAAAAGCCGAGAAGTCATCACTCTGCTGTTTGGTACCATGGTATCAACAAATTGAACATGGACCAAAGAAAGGAAAGGCGAGAGTTGTCTGAGGAGATCGGACACAAAAGGTAAACGCTATAAGATGATCCGGAAGCAGCTTGATGTTCCTGTGACTACAGGTGTACATTTCAAACAGAACTTTGGAGTCCACAGGACCGCCAAGAGAAGAACTGGTGACAACCTGAAGGGACGGACGACATGAATGGAAACCAAAGAAGCCCTGAAACAATTTCCAAAGATATTCAAGGTGAACTCCAAGGTCAAGATACATCAGCATCACATTGCATTATATGTTGCCGTCTGGGCCATAGTGAACCGATTGGAGGACGCCTGAGTAGGACTGAGACTGAAGCCAGACTGGAATTTGTGAAAATGCATATTTATAAGTCACAAAGTTTCTGGGAGAATGTCCCAGAGCATTTACAGTTAAAAGAAAAGAAAAGAAAAGAAAAGAAAAGAAAAGAAAAGAAAAGAAAAGAAAAGAAAAGAAAAGAAAAGAAAAGAAAAGAAAAGAAAAGAAAAGAAAAGAAAAGAAAAGAAAAGAACACTGAACTTTAATGTGAAACAAAGAGGAGGCTTGATTATGTTCTGGAGCCGTCTGGTACAAGGTGTCTTGAATCTGTGTGGGATACAATGAAATCTCAAGACTATTGAGGCATTCTGGGGCAAAATGTGCTGCCCAGTGTCCGAAAGCTGGTCTCAGTGGCAGGGCATGGGTCCAAACAGGATAACAACCCAAAACACACAGCTAAAAAAAAACAAGAACGACAAAGAACCAAACACTGGACTATTCTGAAGTGTCCTTCTGTGAGCCCTGATCTAAATCCTCTTAAAGACATCTGCAGAACGAGCTGAAACATGCAGTCTGAAGAAGAAACACAAAGACGCAAGAAGATAAGGAGCAGTTTGATCATGAGGGGTGCACCAAAACACCTGTCTAAAGGTGCAGATGTCAATGCAAGATGTTGTGCAACAAAATATTAAAATATCAATTTATCGAGAGCCTTGTCATCGTCCAAACCAGTTTTATTAGTTGATTTTTTTTATTAATAATTATTATTATTATTATTCTGTTGAACAACAATTCTAAAGCCATGTCTGATTTTCATTAGTCTGTTCTCTTTGAATCATTTATTATTACTTCTGTCGGTGTCAGTTTTTTTCAGCACCCACAGAAGGATTTTCTTTCTGTAATTGAAGGGTACCAACAAGTTTGTCTATGTGTGAAGGAAGCTAAAGCGTGTGACAGCCCACCACCTTGGCTTGTAATGTGCTGGCAAGAGCCTAAGTGGGTCATAAATAAATTAATAAAAACACACTGTTGAACTAATGAGCATATAAGAGAGAGAGAGAAAAGTAAGGTAAGGTTTCAAAAGCACAAGTTATCCGCCTTTACTCATTTATCCATTCTTCCCTTGACACTCAAAATAATACACTTCCATGTAAAATGGCCAAATGTTGGGTTAGTACTTTAACATTTCCACTGGGAATTAATGCCTGGTTGAGTAGGTATACTCAAGGGGGGGGCTGAGGTAGTACTAAGGTGCATGGATGGAAATAATGGTGCTTTGTGTGCCATGTGTGGTGTTTATATTTTATTCTGAAACAAATGCGCACTATTTTAATATAATGTTTTTCTTTCACATTTTGTGTTAGTGTCAGATTATGTACTATACAAGGCTGACTAACTAGTTGGAGGGGCCCCCCTGTGAATGTTTGCCTAGGGCCCCAAGAGACTCTAGAAGCACCTCTGAGCATAATGGAAAGATGTTTGAAGGGGGGTTCTTCATGTTTTTTAACACATTTTGCACATAGAAGCACTTCTTTGAAAATGTATTGACAGCTATGTTAAATATTTTTGCACATTTAAAAAAAAAAAGAAAAAAGAAACCTGTCACACTGAACATAATTAATAATGTTACACAATAAATAAAAACAGTTACACTAGAAATAATGACACTGTAAATGTGGTTTGTTGTTTTGTTATTTAAAAGAGGTTGCAGTTAGTTTTATTGCAGTTTACTTTTATTTGTTCAGCTGTTCAAAAAAAGTTGGTGAGCTGTGAAAAGAGTTTGAAAACAAAATATGTGTGTGGGTGTGTATGCGGGGGATGGGCATAACCTCTTAAATATCACAATTTTAGAGGTTATGAGAAAGCTGAATTTTCTTCTCAGAAAACCTTGAACCTAAATAAAACACTTTATTTGTACTTTTGCATCAGGTAATAATAACTCATTGTAAGATTTAAGAATGATATCACGCTGTAATATAAAATGTCCGATTGGTATTCAGTAGCTTCTTTGTGGCATGAAATACAGTTAAAAGTCCTGGTAACCCATAATCAAATATCTCCAATTCTATATTACATATTTTAGTGATAAATCAAACATTTCTGGACCTTTTATCTCAGACTTAAATTACACGCTGGAGCAGCGTTTCCCAACCCTGTTCTTTGGGGCACGCTGTCATGTTTTAGGGTGTCTCCTTGCATCAACACACCTGATTCAAAATCAACAGTTGTCAGCAGCTTGTCATCAAGGTTTGCACAACTCTGTTAATGGAAGAGTCATTTGTATCAGGGTGCATCGAAGCAGGGAAACTAATCTAAAACACTGCGGGACAATGTTGCACGAGGACCTGGGTTGGGAATCACTATGATAGAGGATGTTCACTGTCATTGTTTGAGTATTCCTCAAGAAATGGTTTTCTTAACATGTTTCTCCTGTAGTTAATAGTACAGTGTTCAGTATGATAGAGGCAGAGTTCTTCTATACATACAGCATTAAAAAGTGCAGGTTGTATCTGCTCCACCTCGGTAGGTACAGCTTAAGTGTCGAGAGCATGCCTGGAAGTAAATATGGAAATATGGAAATGTATTCTATGGTTTTGTTGGCAGAAGTTAATGGACTAATGGATAAATGACAAAAGTGACATGCATCTCTGTCACAAAAGCATTATATACTTCAATTTTCATTAAACAAGAAGAGACGTTTTGTCTCAGCGTGTTCTGGACTTAGTTGGGTTGCATAAAATAGGCTAAATCTTCTCTTTTAGTGTTCCCTTTGAACACTGAAGGACAAAAAGTAAATAAATCATTCTGTGCTTATGTTCACATTTGTCATTGGAAACAAATAGACTCAGGACCTGCTACCGACCTCTTAAAATGTACTGGAGAAATCACGCCAGACACAGTGGGCTACAACCTTTCTGAACACTCCACGGCAGAGACTTTAAGCCTCATTAAACATGATTTCATTAATGTAATTGCTCACACGTCATGCTCAGGAATTTACAATAATTTCGATACATTTTTTGGACTATTTTTCAATTGATTGACATAGCAATGGAAGAAACAGCGCAACTGTACATGACGAATGACTCATATTTGAGTATGCAGTGCTCATGACTAAGCAATATCCAGTCAGAGTTTGGACCAGTGTGACACATCATACATCTATCTGCATCTCTGCTACTTCCATAAACAAAAAAACATTAAGGCCACACAAACTGTTTTAAACTTATGATGTGTAAACATGAATGTCACACAAGTGCACACCCCCCCCCCACCCCCCAACCCCACCCACAGAAAAAGAAAGATTTAATAAAGAAAACATGACAAACAGCCAAGGTCAAGTCATTGTGATACACAGAATGAAGACATAGATGGAAATAGGCAGAAAGGCAAAGATACACAAAGAGAGAGAGAGAAAAAGACAAGCTCAACAAGAAAGAGAAAAAAGTTGAATAAGACACTTAGTGAAGTAATCAGACAAGTGCCCCAATCCTTTGAATTTAAAAGAAAACTGCATCAATTTGTCATAAGACATTTGTTTTCATCTGAAAGTCTTCAACATGACATTTGAATACTTTCTCTTAGCTAAAGACAGCAGATGACTGTTCTGTCTTTTAAAGATACCCACTCTTTTTTCACTAAAGCTTGCTGTGTAATAAAATAAAATGAAAGGGTGTTTATAAGTAAACCAAGCAAATAATAAAGATTTAAAGAACTGACAATGATTCATCTTTATTCCTCCTCGAGAAAAGAAGGAGAAACAAAAAAAAAGAGCTTCCAGAACCGAGAGCGGTGAGCTTCAGAGGACAGACATGATCTGCATGTTACAATGAAACCAGGGTTTCCTGGTGTGTTATGCAAATATCACGCACGGCTGTTATTGAGGACAAATTTACACACAAGCTGCGCCTTCACTCCTCATCTCTGATGAGCTGAATTTACATTATGATTATATGCACACAAATGCACAGATAAGATAACTTGCTCACTCACTGGCTTGCTACTGCAGAGCTTTAGCCCACCTCTTTCACGGTCACACCAAGGGCATCCACTCCCTTGAAACACAACAGCACAGCCTGTCAGAGAAGAAGAGAGGAAAGGAAAGGAAAGGAAGGGAGAGCAGAGGAACCCTTTGATGATGATCCGATTCCAAGAGGAAAAAATGCTTCATATATATATATATATGAAGCATTTTTTCCTCTTGGAAAAAATGTATAATATATATATATATATATATATATATATATATATATATATATATGAACAACTGACATGCTTTTTTTAATGGAAGCAACAGTGCAGATTGATGAAGAAAGTGAAAATGGAAGGTGCTTAAAAAGCAGAGAGGGAAAGCACGGCATTGCTGGGTAATGGAGATGAGATGTTAATGTGCCTGCTAGTGATGCACTGCAGCAAAGTGAGGAAGAAGCCAAAAGATGAGGAAGGGAAAGTGGTAGAGAACAGAGAAAACACATGCAGATGTGAGCAAGGTGGAAGTAAAAGAGGAAAAGCAGGGGAGGGAGAAGGATGAAAAAGAAGGAGGTATAACCAAAGGAGGGGGGGGGTGTGGTGATACATCCAAATAAAACTCAAAAAAGCGATACTGGTGACTGAAGAAGCTGTGGAGACTTTCCATGGACTGTCCATTAGAAATATGTGCTGGGTGACACAAAATCTTTGCATTGTAACTCAAATGTCATGGTCCATGTTATGAAAACTCCATTGTTTAACTATTATTATTATTATCATTTTCAGTTTGTTTTCATTTTGCTTTGGAAAATGAAGCTCAAAGAGGAAATTTGGGGGACATCCAAATATATTTTAATGCAGTCTTTCTAACTTAATACAAAGATGCACGTCTAAAGCAAAAGCTGTTTTAGTTTTGATGAATCTGCCAGGTGGGGTTGAGTGTCCTCCCCCAGAGACGCTTTGGTGTGTCATGGGGCTCGGGATCGATTTGGCCACCCCATAACAGGAAATTGACCAGGATGGGAAAGAGAGACGAAATGAATGATTATGTTTCAAACTGGTAATTGCAATTATTTGTTAACATTACCATAATCGGGTTTACAGATTGCACCACGGTGATCAGCTTCATCTGTGACGTTGAGTCAGCCTATCGGGAGGAGGTGAAGCGTCTGGCCATAACTTTACCCTCAGCACAAGCAAGACCAAGGAGCTCGTAGTAAGCTTCAGTAGGAAGAAAAATGCTGCTTACATGGCCACGCACATGAATGGGAAGGCTGGTGAAAGTGTGAGTAGTTTCAAGTTGCTGGGGATAAAGAACTTGGACCTATCCTGGACCACGCCACCGGTCTCACCAGCGTGAGGACTTCATCAATCCTGCTCAACCACTGTCCAATTGTACTACAGTCTTGTATGTGTGGTGACAAATGTCCAGCGCATCATTCTGCTGCTGTTGAAGACACCCAGAGGAAGCAGTTTGCTGTGACTGTTTGCTCCTCCCATCCCACGAAGAACGTACCACTAACTCTTCTGTAACAGTTAATATAGTTAATATTTTCTTCACCAATTACATTATACCTGCTGTATTCTGCTCCAATGATGATACATGCATGCGATGGGGAAAGGTTTCAAGAAAAATAGCAGAAAAACAGTCAGGATAGGAAAGGGGAGTATGATGAAATGAAGTGATAGTCTACAAATGAAAAAAAAAAGGTGTATATTAGAGTTCAGGTTGAGTGGCAGACAAAGATTAGGGGGAAGAATGTAAGAATAAACCAAAGAGGATTAGGTGTATAAAAGTTGAGTACTGCAGGCCTCACTGCATCCACAGACATACTTTATGTAAGTGAGCAATGAAAAAAAAAAAAAACAACATGAGATATGAAGTACAAAAGCAAGGAATAAGAAAACATAGATTTAAAGATAGAATCAATAATTAGAAGGATAAATGAGGGGAAAAGGTAATAAAAGAGGCACAAGATAAACGGTTGTATAGAGGTAAAGTGGAGGGCTGCACTTTCTCCCGTCTATCTCATTATTTAAAGGGATTTATTAAAGCTCTGGGGGTCATTCTTCCATTAACTTACCGGAGTAGCATTGTGTTTCGGAAATGAGACACATTTCTCACAACATAAAAGCCTTGTTGTTTTTATGATATAATTTATATTGAACAAAATTTTCTGCCACAAAGAAATATTCAGTGGTTGACTTTACGAGGGGAATCGTGCTAAAAGTGTACAATTTCGGTGGTTAGCACTGTTGCCTCACAGCAAGAAGATTCCCGGTTCCAGTCCTTTGTGTCGTGGCTTAGGAGGTGGAGCAGTTGACCACCAATCGATCTAATTCCTGGCATTCCAGTCAAAAGGTTGACGTGTCCTTGGACACAACACTAAATGAAAATTTGCCCCTATTCGATTAGTGTGTAATTGTATTTTTGTTTTTTGTTTTTTTATAGCTATAATACAAACAAACAAAAAAAAACGTCATATATTAGATAGAATAACCTAATAATCCTTCTGAATCACGCCACCCGAATATTTACGGCAAATATTGTTCTGCTTTATCCAGTTTTAGTCTAGTGCAGCAATCCATAACTATGTTCAAGTCTTCTGCTCTGGACAATTTGTTCATGCTGCATTTTTCTGTGAAACCCAGTCTTCTCGATGCTTTGCACAGAGCCTGGTGACCTTGTCATCCTGCTGCAGTCAAATTAGGTCAAAGTTCAGTCACTCTGAATGTTTGTATGCGCGCTGCAACATAAACCAGAGCAGCCAATAAACGAGACACGTGAACCATCCATGCAGGATGATGACTGAGATGAATGTAAACACTGAGCTTCTTCACAAGCTTTCATGTCCCAAAGAAACGTCTGGATCCAAAAGAGTCATGTATCTTCGTTTTCTTTAGTGTATCTCACCTTTTTAGTTCTGTATAATAGGACTAATACTAGTGTTTTCTTATTACGAAGGAGCAGACAAGCAGATGTAGATGTGAGATGTTGACAAACCAGAAGCTTTCCTCTGAGTAACAGTCGGGTAACATTCTGACAACTGTACCTCGTTTCCGCTGGGGTCCATAACTCCTTCCCACTCATGTGCTGCACCCAGCAGAGAGTGCTGTGCATGTCACATTCAGTGCTCAAGTTGATTTAGGGGTGAATAATGTTGTGAGACACTGTAACATCATTGCTTTAGGAAAATAAGGTGATTGTGACCTAAATCCTGCACAAATGCATCTTTCGGAAAAGTAACTGTTACGTATATGCTCATTATTCCCACTATCTATTCTACTACAAAAGAACAACTTTTCCCCCAGCACTGAGTTTAAAAAATGCACAAAATTAAAACGGGGCAAGGCTGCAGCGTGTTACAGTAATCCACAGTTCCTTGTTGAAATTACAACTGATGCCAACAGATGTTGAGTAATAATGTTACAATGAAATGTACATAATCCAAGTAAACACATGATTACAGATGTAACCGAAGGTGCACGGCTCAAAAAAGCAAAAGCAGTAATCAGAACATGAGATTGACTTGGTTACTGACAATCCCATCTATTTCATCTATTTCTTCCTTCTTTTTTTTCCTTTTATGCAGAGCGCTCTCAACTGTGTTGCCTTAGCAACTTGATGCTGTAAAGAGATCCGTTTTCCTGGTAGAAGGAAACTCATTGGCCTTTTAGTGAAATCGTACTGCAAAATTATATGTTGAACTTGCTTAGAAATTGTCTAAATGTGTTTGACTTTTCAAGGGAAGGGTTTTTTTTTTCCAAGACTAAATGATTATGAGAAGACTTGACATTTGTTTTCCTGCTGTGCATATTGCTATACAAAATGATTCCAGTGATTTTATGAAGGAGCACATCTGGGAAATCTTTTTGGAGAGTAAATTGTCCTTTTTTACACTTTACTGCAATACAGTTTGCTTATAACCGCCTATAAAATAAGAAAGACCCACTGCTGCTCTGACTGAAGAACTCGTACTCTTTTTCTCAAGTCTGATTCTTTTCAAAGCTAAAGGCAGACTCGGATGGATGGATGGATGGATGGATGGATGGATGGATGGATGGATGGATGGATGGATGGATGGATGGATGGATGGATGGATGGATGGATGGATAGATAGATAGATAGATAGATAGATAGATAGATAGATAGATAGATAGATAGATAGATAGATAGATAGATAGATAGATAGATAGATAGATAGATAGATAGATAGATAGATAGATAGATAGATAGATAGATAGATAGATAGATAGATAGATAGATAGATAGATAGATAGATAGATAGATAGATAGATAGATAGATAGATAGATAGATAGATAGATAGATAGATGTGGCATCAGAATGTCATTTGGCCTGGGTAAATATGATTAAATAGTAATATTATAGTAGTAAAGACACAAAATGATCTCAAGCTGAATAGGAAAAATAATCATATAATTTTATATTTAACATATATATATATATATATATATATATATATATATATATATATATATATATATATATATATATATATATATATATATATATATATATATATATATATATATATATATATATATATGAAGACAATTTCTAATGAGTATCGCTGAATATCAGAATTTATGCAAATACTCAGAGGACCAACTTTTCAAAATCCTTAACTGAAGCCACTTTAATATGATGAGACTTTTTCTCACTCAGGAGATGGAGCGATGTTGTGCCTATAATCAATAAATTCCTTTTGCCCCATTAGAAAGAAAGACAGCCATCAGAGTCCATATATTTATGTGCAGCAGCACCTCCGAGTGAGCATAAACTTTTAGGTCGCTCCTCACTACGCTCAGTCCAGCACTATTCTTTTGGTGCACCGAGTGCGTGGGTTCATTGATTGTATCTCTCCCCTGGCACTTTAATGGTCGAGGTACACTCGTCTCTGAACCCAACATTAGCATGGTCAAGTTATTTCCTCTCAGGGGCTATTTCCACTGACCAATAAGGGATTTTTCCGTTCACTCCTTCAAACTTGTGTAAGAAAACCACAAGCTGGGTTTTTCCATTAAATCGTATACACCGTGCTGTAATACAGGGAGCTAAAAGCATGTGTGTTTTAACTTTAACACAAATGAGAGTTGTCAACATATTATCATGACAGCAGTAAAACTCTTACAGCACGCGTTTCCCGTTTGCTCTCTCTTAACCTGAACAGTAACATACAGTATATGCTGCACACACCCAAACGTGCTGTTTGCTTTTTAGCTCAACGAGGTACAAATAAACAATCACAGGAGGGAAGGTGGCTAAAAGGTCGTCCTATCATCTCTGAAATGCTCATCAAGACTCTGGTAACGCGAATCAGTAGCCTCACAGCACGCGGACGTTATAGTTGGAGAATACTGATCAACGTGGGAGTGCTCCATCAGGCAGCATTTTCACCTACAGTAAGAGACAAGAAAATGACTTACTCAGGAGTAAGTCTACAATCATGCACACACTCCACTGGAGGTAATTGGTGTCAAGAAAGCTTGCCTGTCAGTCCACAAGAAGATAGCAGCGCTCCTTTACTCCTAGACTCCACACTTAAGCAACCCTCTGCAGTCCACCCCCATCCTATAGATGTATGCAGGGCTGCTCCTGGAGCTTCCACAGCTCTCATGTGGTACAGTGGTTTCTTCAGACAAAGATGGAGAATGGAGAAGAGGAGTAGGATGAGAGGATGAGATCAGTTTCATCCATCCATTTATCTATACCTGCGTTATCGTGTTAAGGATCACAGGCGGTTGGAGCCCATCTAAAAGGCAGACTGATGAATCACTTGGCTGATTGATAAGGCTGATTATTGGGCTGATTATTGGACAATTTTTAACAGGCAGATGCATCTGCAGTAACTCTGCTGTTACCACGTGACTTTGCTGCTTTTTATTATTAATATTATGATTGATTTATTTAAATGAATGTAGGTTGTTTTGTTTTTTTATTAACATGTTCAAATTAGAAATCAAATCTGAGTGTTATTTGTTATTTTTGATGGCATTCTATGACATCAGCTGTAGAAAAATCATTACGCTTATCTAAGCTGCTGTGCGGCGAGAGGCAGGATACATCCTGGGCAAATTGCCGGTCCATCCCAGCGTCACAGGACAAACAAACAACCAAACTTACACCAACTCCTGTGATCAGTTTATAATTACTGGTTAACTTAGCATGCATGTTTTTTGGATGATAGGAGGAAGCTGGAGAACAAGGGAGAAAACCTGCATGGACAAGGGAAGAACAAGCAAACTCCAAACAGAGAACCAAGACTTCCGCCAAGAAGCTTCTCCCTATGAGCCGACAGTGATAACCACCACACTGCAGCTATTTATTATATTAGTTTTAAATAGAATTCCGCCTACACGCGACGCTCCCTGCAGTGTACACAATAATTTTATTATAAAACTGCACTATGCCACTAGATTACAAAGCCTTTACACAGAATACATAGCCACATGGAGTCTCATTAAAGGCTGTAGTACAGCGGGTGAGCTGTGCAGAACGTCGCGCATGAATGAGGAACTGTACCGCCAATCACAACACAACTCTGTACAGGGCTTTGTGGGACTGTTGCACCAATGTGTCACAAATAACCTGATAACTGACCAAGAATACATATAAAGTGCCATCTGTTGGTCATGCAAGGGAGCCAACGGCCAAAGTTCATTGCTTAATTATTATTTAATAATTAAGCAGTGAAGGTTGTGTGCAGTTCCAGTGTACACGTAGACTTACTGTATATGCACATATGCATGACTGGGAATATAAGCTGGAGACACTCTTGGGAGACGGTTTGCCACTGGTCTTCTCTCTCCAGATGTTCCCACCATCCTGTTTCTCTCTTTCATTTTTCCTTTTTTTTTTTTTTTTTTTTACATCTGCCCACTCTGTGTTTCCTTTTCACAGAATGAGAGAGAGACTGTTGAACTTCCCAAGTCTTTGTGTCTGCTTCCTCTGTCAAACGCAATCACAACTGTTTGTCAAGTTCAACCTCTTCCTTGATGAGCAGGAGAAATGCCGTCCCTACAGACGAGTGTGTACATAACTGTGGCATGTTCCCATTTAAACACATTGCAGCCATGACGCTTTTGAGAAAAAAGAATAATATTTCCTTAGACCACAGATTGAAAGGACTATGCTGATCTTTTTTCATAGGGGCTAAAAAACATTGTTCTCTTATTCAAATGTGACTACAGCATTGGAGTCTAAACACCACGGTTTGAGACTCACAAAACAAAATGGTTCAAGCCACTGTTCTCACAACTACAAACAAAAAGTACAAAACTGATATACTTGTCAGCCACACTGTCTGTCGGTGTTAAATGTTGATTACTGAGCTCATTTCAAAGTCAGTCAAATATCGAGGTTTACAGGCAAGTATGGGGCATTTGAAGAGGCGCTACGGTGCAATAGTTAAAGTACAGCACAACATGCCCAATGTAGTTCAACTCCAACTAATCCTTTTGTGGCAAAACCAGTCTCTGGAACTCAACAGAAATGCCATTGTTTTAAAAGGATTTACTTACAACATAGGAGAAGCCTGAGGAAAACAGAATGCTGCTGGTGCTTGGTACAGCTTTTCCAGATATCCCTTTTGGTGCTGATGATAGTTGTAGTTGCAGGTTGCCCTGTCTTAGACTACATATAACCTAGAGAGCTTGTAGCACGAGCGCAAAACAGGCCGAACCAGGCTTTTCCACATGGCGTGCTCAGTGTGTATGCAATAAGCAAAACCATTTTGGACTGCTGTAAAGCTGCAGAGCACAGGAAAGTACAAGAACAAGAAGCTTCACACTAGGGCTCTGTTGCTAGAATAAATGAAGGGAGGGAGGAAGGCAGAGAGGGAGAGTTGAGAGAGAGAGAGAGAGAGAGAGAGAGAGAGAGAGAGAGAGAGAGAGAGAGAGAGAGAGAGAGAGGGAGCAGGGAAGCAGAGCGCGCATATATATATTTAGGAGCTGCTAGCGTGACCCTTTGTAATGACAACACACACTGACACACACCTCGCCGAAAACTATGAGACAGTCTGGAAGAAAAAAATAAAACTTAAAAGACAGGTATAAACATGACAGTTTCATGGCCTTATCTCCATATCCAAGTACACGTTTTATCTCTCTAAGTCAATCAAAACTAAAATTAGGAGCAGTGCACACACTTACCCTTCATTTCCACAAATGTAATGCCAGACGTATCATATTTGATGCATGAATTTCTGAGACCTTTGTATCATCCTCTTAATCCAAAAAAGGCAACTACATAAAATAATATGTACATTTACTGATTATATTCATAATGCTAAGGAAAATATTGATTTAGAAACTGTTTTAATACAAAATTTGAAGTGTTTTTGATTCCAGTATATAATTAACACTTTAAAAAAAAGACATTTGAGATTTTTTTTGTATTATTTCTTATGTCAGCCTTTAAAGGATGAAGTCTGAACTGAAAGCTGAAGTGTATTTTGCTTATTTGGAAATACATTCTTCATTAAAATGAGATCAAATCATATAAATGTTTCTTTTTTCACAGCTTACTTTATTTCCCCCTCTCTAATAATACAAATTCTCTATAAGGTCAACACAAACTCTTTGTCCTATAAGCCAGAGGGCGCCGCGAGGAAAATTTAAGTCTCCTTGGACAATTCCCCCTGAAGTATGCGTTTGCCCGTTCATTCAAGAGTGTCATTTTTTTTTTTTACTTATGCACTGAGACTATTTTTAACAACCATACCACAGTACAAGTGCACTCACAAACACACAACTTTACACACATATACACAAACAGAGCTTAAAATCTTAGCAGAAAAGGATGAGACATGAGCCAGAGTGGAGGTCTTCCCATGCCCCCCTGCCCTTTCTGTTGGACTTGGACATCTCCCACAGGCTGCGCTGTAAATAGAAAGTACCCCCAAAAACCATCACATGAACACACACACGTGCGTAAGATCTACATGTGCACGTGCACACACAAACACACACCGAGCTGCACTAATAAGTCGACTGACTCCAGCTCGCTGCCATGCACCCAAACTGTCTCGTCCCAGGATGAAATGAACCACGCCAGTTGTCATTTTGCATCCTAGACGGAGCCACATTTTTCCTCTGAGTAAAGACAGCGTCCCTGTACTCGGATGTTGTGGCTCTATCTCGTATTTGATGAACAAATCCGCATAATTTTGACCATGCTGACCTGATAAAGGTAGGGGAATACGGCAGTGCACTTCGGCACACGCAGCACAGCTTCAAGCGCCTCCGGCAAGCTCATAGATTTGTAGCCATGAATTTCCACACAGATAATAATAACGATGCTGGATATATCAGTAAGGATATAACAGCCATACCACAGAAAATAAACAATATTTTATTGAACTACTGATCAAATCACTTCAAAGAATTTCTAGTGCGAACATAAAGAGAAAGCACAATAAACTATTCTGAGGAAGACGTGCTTGTGAACAAATGTGGCCTCAATACCGTTTGAAAAGACGCCTGTATAAACTCAATGGCCATTAGGCAGTGTGATATCTTGACATGTGATTGAATCCGTGCATCCAAAAAGGACGCCAAATGTGCTTACTTCTTAAATTATGCAAAGGCAAACAGGGAAACGTAGGCAGAGCATGTCGCCCACAGGAGATGAAGAGGCAATGAAGAAAATGTTTTCTTCTGCTCTAAATTGGGCTTAGAGTGCTCGAATGGTACCTATCGTTATGCATCAGTGTACTGGATGTCCTGCAGCAGCCAAACAGGCCTTTTCATTTTCAAATGATGAAATAAGTAAATAACTGCCTCGTTACTGCAGGGTTATATCTCTGTTTTATATTGCATTTTAAATTAAATAGGAACATGAAGAGATTAGCAACCTGTTGGGGGCGGACCCTGCCTCCTGAACAACAGCCGCTGCCTCAAAGTCATTGTTAAGTTTTGCAGGTCGAACCAAGACTAACCTCTTTAAAAAGAAAACAAAACAATCCCATCTTTGACTGTGCCATCTATTATGAACGTCATGAAGAGGTTGGTCATTCAGCTGATGAGAGGAAAACTGGAAAAAAAAGAAAAGAAAAACAAAGTGAAAATAGAAATAAAAGTGGCAAGTATTTAAAACAGACTGCAAGCAGATGTGCAATACCTTTCAACCGGCAGGAATATCATTTCACAGCTTTAGTTGCATTTATCTGGTCCGTAAGCTCTAGTTCATCCGCACACTTAAAGTGATTTACCACAGGACACAGTGTGAACACACGAGTGCTACATACGATTTCCCAAAGCAACATCCATTTACTCTACAATAATATTCAAAGAGACATATTGAACTAGGAATAGTTTGACATGTGTGCTCTGCTGCGCTTCAGGACATCAGCTATTACACAAAGCGTGCAGCACAAGGACAACTTCAATGCCACCATGTGACTGTTTTTAGTGCAATGTTGCTTTCATCTGGACCCTACTGGACAACACGCTGCTGAGATCAAGGCTCTTTACACTTCCAGTCCCCCTAAACGCGTTTTATTCGATGACCTCGTGACCTCCTACATAGCACTGACTGAAAAGTCCTTCATATATTTCACTATCATTGGCATGCATCTGTCAGCGCCACATAAATTCTAGTAACCTAATCCCAGTTCGTATGAGGAGGGGGAACGATCTCCATGGATCATCCACAAGCAGGATAGACAGGTGACGCTAACTCACGGAGATTACTGGAGATGACCTCTATCAGTACTGCAGTTACAAACGGGGCAGTAAATTCTTCAACCTTGCACTCAACATGGCTTGAAGACGAGCTAAAAACAAAAAATGGAGAGAGAAAATATGTACCGACCCATGAGAGCACGACAAACCAGAGGCCACGATTAAACCAATGGAGGAAAGAAACAGAAACATGAAGCCTTCTGCCTTTTTCCAACCATATGCTTCACATCTTGAGTTTTGTTGTTTTTCACTGTTACATACACAGAACTTAGTCACTTTATAGTCATTACAGTATGCCTCCATCACCTTTAATCTTTGCAGATATGTTGAACTAAAAAAATTAAAGTCCCGTATTATCAGTGGTCTTTGAAGTTAATGGCTGTGCAACCAACGCCATCCTCAATCCTCAGTCGTGCATGGAGGTCCCGCAGCACGAGGTCTTAAGGTCTTTCCGGTTCCGTCTTTAAACAAAGCCACTTTCATCACTCCAGCAACAGCTCCACCAAGAGACTTGCAAGGAAAGTCCAACAGATGGCTGATCAGCATATCTGTGAAAACCTTAACAGCTGCTGTTTCTCAGCATGCTGCTTACAGGTACAGATGCACTGATTGCAATTTCCCTGGTCGACTCAGGTGTCAGATTTTACTTTTTTTTTTCTTTTTTTAAAGCTCTGGCTTGCTAATTTCAGAATTGGCCAATTTGATTTAGATTTAATTTGATGTAAGGGTTAAATGTTTACCTTTTACATTTACTGGCACTGAGCATCCTAAAACCACTGGACTTTACAAATTCCTCTTTATCCGTCACATTGAGTAACAGGTGCACAATGGTTTTCAGGAGGGTGTGTGTGTGTGTGTGTGTGTGTGTGTGTGTGTGTGTGTGTGTGTGTGTGTGTGTGTGTGTGTGTGTGTGTGTGTGTGTGTGTGTGTGTGTGTGTGTGTGTCCTGCTGACTCCTGTTCATTTGGGCTCATCCTAAACTAAAGTAATTAACCATTCAAATATCCAGGCCTTCAAATCTTCTTCTTCATAGCTTTTCTTTTTTATCTCTTTTTTATTTTGTATTATTTGTTAATTAGTCAGTACATACTTCTGTCATGGTATCACATCATATGCGTCATCAGCGTTATAACATAAATGTTGCGAGGTCCCCGGACCGTCGGCAGCTGAGCTGAGGTTTGGAGTTGAACTTCGTGTTAAAGCTCTTAAACCTGAGCGCTCTCGTCAGCAGCTGCCGTTTCACCTACAGCTGAAGGTTAAAGTTGAACCGATTCGGTGAACACTAGGAAATATGAATATCACCCTACATGATAATACATTTCCGTTTGACCTTGTTTAGACAGACCCCTGCAGGGTGCGGTCATGATGATTATCGAGTAACAGAAAAATGCACCACGTGCATTAACTGATTTATTCCCCTGGATCATTACACAGTGCAGATAAACATATGCATGCACATGCATGAGGTTGATTGTAACACAGTAAACAGATTTGTGTTGTTTCAGCTTATCACTCTTATATTGCAACAACATGCATCATGTTTCAGGCTGATACTTATTTATACTACTTACAGCTACATTTGTCAGTGTATGTAACTAGTTATGATTCCAGCACAAGTCGGACAAAGCGCCTGATCAGATGATATTATCAAATACTTTGACATCATGTTGGCTGTGTGGCTGTCCCTGTTCAGCTGCAGATTAAAGTCAAAATGTTGGGCCTTAAATACAATCAATGAATCTGAAAATAAATGACCAGAATAATAATACTGGAGTGGAGGTTGGTCAATCTGTGGATTTAAAATTGGTTTTAAGAAAGATTTGTAAAAAGGGAACAATTATTATTATTATTATTATTATTATTAAAAAAGGCTTTAAGAGGATTTTACATATACAATGAATAACAATAAAACAATTGTTTTTGAGGAAAATAATCGGAGTGATAGGACTGGGCGTGGTGTGAATAGCTCTTTCTTGCTTCACAAGCTGCAGCCTCTGCCTCGTAGACGTTTTCTTCTCTGACGTTTGCATCAAAGTAACAAAGAATATGCTTTTCCTCTTGATACTGACCTTCAAAGATTTATTAAGCACAACTATCCTTGCTGGGAAACATGTCATCCCACACAGAGCAGCGATTACTTCAACCAACTAAATAAAACTGCACATCTCTATTTTTCAGGGCACAGCCAGAACAAGTACCATCGCTTACAAGAATCGAGAATTGCATTGTTTTGTTCCGTCTTGCATGAGCAGAACTTACAATCTGTACAAAATAGAGTTTAAAAAAACAACAACAACAACAACAGGTTCTCTACTGCAATAACATTTTTTCTTTTTAATGCCCAACGAACATGTTAAGTGAGTTCTGGGGAATGTAACAAAGAACAAAATGTCAGCAGGAAGGAACTTAGGTGACCACTCAGGAGGCGCCTGCTGTGTCTCATACGCGGCAGGAATTTTAAGCCTATGAAGTGGGACTGTGAAAGTAAACAAAACTAACACGTCAGATAAAGTATAAAAGGTTCAAAATAGTAGAAATAAACCTTCTCCAGGTTTGTCACTTACATTGCTCTAATGTGTAATTCCTCAAAAATCAAAATTCCTTTTGTCCCAAAGAGGGCTTAGTTAAGTAAAAAAAAAAGTTTGACCTATGTTCTCCGAACACAAACAACCCGCTGTAAGCCTATTGAAGGGCTGTTTATCTTAAGTCCATATTATTCAACTGCAAGTGCTGAAAATCCAATTTTGCCAAGACTCACAAATCAAACAAGATGACACAGCACGGCTAAAGGTGGCTTAATATTCCACATCTGCTCTACACAGCACAACTTGGTAGTCAGATATAAACATGGTGTAAACTCTGATTTAAGAAGGCTTCAGAACCCTAAAGGTATCCTGAAGCACCGACTTCCCTCACCGCAGGTCTACCCGAGCCTCGGACGGAGCTGATGGCCCGCTATGGCTGCGTGGGGTTCAGAGAAGGCAGCACCGTCTACAGTTTGTGGATTCATGAATGAATGAATGAGTTCGAAAAAACCCGGCTCTCTTTTAAAAGCGTCATCTCGCAAAAAAAGACCTTATTCAAAGGCCACTTTGCGATACGCACTGGCATTTTCACTGTGCATTTCTCATTCCAAAAGCATGTTAAATGAACTTTTATTAAATGATAGCCAAAAGCCAAGGTTGTTTGAAGACTATTTACTAGACCAGAAAATAGAAGGAAAGCCTCTGAACTTTGCAGCTTTCAGCACTACAAAGAGGAAAATTCTGTATTTATGAAAGGAACTGACTCGTATGTGAAGTAAGTTTCTAAACAGTTATTGACGGCACATCCAAAACAACAACCTACTTGATCAATATCACTCTGCTATCAATAACGTGCATTCAATGAAGAAACTTAGGAAAAAGAAAGAGAGCGGAAGGAAACAAAGACTACACTAGAATCAATTATAAACTGTTTTTGGTTTGTTTGTTTTTTTTCGTTTTTTTAATAATCTGTGCAGGAATTCATTGAGGATCATACTCCCCTCTGTGGTGTTCCTGATTGTTACCATGAGAATTTGTCATGAGTGAATTATTGAACCATCATCAGTAACATGAAATGACAATGAGTCTTGCATTTTGACCTCAAATAAATTTACTCAATAAACCTTTAATACTTGCAAAAGTTCCAGATGACATTTATGGTTAAACTCCCTCTTAAATGCCCACGATTCAATAATGTGCCAAACTCCTGAGATTTCCTGCACAGCTAAGAGGAGTCTCAGGAGTCTCCAACTCAAACGACGCAACTATAAAGTTGTGCAAAATTAATTTACAATGTCAAAGCACAGTTGCAAATTGGAAATTGTTGCTTATGAGGGAGTGAGAGAGACAGAACAACAGAAAAATATATGTTATACATGTCACTTGAACTTCAAGGAACATTTTTAGTTTTAGTTTTAGTTTTCTAAATTGTGTTTTGTTGTTTTGTTTGGGCATTATAGTGAGGTTTACAAATAGAGTTTAAAGGAGAAGGCATAAAATACCAATTTACAAAGTACAGCAGTAACAGGGTGAAGCAGAGTCTTCCTTGATTGGAGACAGAGGTCAGCTCTGTTCAATTAAACAACTACGGAGTCTTTGAAAGCAACATTTTAAATCCTCTGTCTATGTTTTTTTTTTTCCTGATATAATATATGCTTTCATGAGAAGATTAACTGATATACAAAATATATTTAAGTTTAGGTGAACCAGTAATTCCTGCCTATATTATTGTTGTCTGTACTTTATGTGCTATAAAGAAAAAGATGTGGAAGTTGGCACACAGATTAAAAGCTATCAATCTATTTTCTCACCCTCCTGAGCTTAATAAAACAGTAGTAGGAGTCTAGAAAGAGAGGGGGGGGGGGCTTTACTTCTGTAGCTGAACTGTGCTGGCAACAAAGTCAGTATTTAGAGATGTGCTGCTTTCAGTCAATACGGATGAAAACACGTGAAATCAGGTCATAACCGCATAACCGGTCATCTTCAGACGGTATAAAAGAAAAAGAGAAAACATCTAGCGTATACAGGAATAAAAGAAGTGGGAATGGGAAGATAATTTGTCTCCTCGGTCTCCCTGCGTACCTGCGGTGGGATGCGCGCGTCTGGTCCACAGAGCGGGTAGCAACAGTGACATTCCTGCATCTCTCTACGGATGCCAGGACATCTCGCATCATCACCGAGTCCTCCACTGACAGCAGTCTCCTAACAACCACAACTAAAAAGGGACTGTAAAGCACCGTTTCATCCACCCCTCCACGAAAGAAAAAAATAAATGATAATAATTCTAAAAGGGGTGAGATTGTCCAAATTTCGCCGAAGCGTGTCTTACCTGTTTCTGCCCTTCCGGGGAGGGAGAGGGGGGAGCAGGTGCGTCGAGACGAAGATAGGTGCCGCAATAGGAGCTGGAGCCGTTTCGGAGCTCCCTCGTCGGGTCACGACGCACGTCACCGGCGCGCGTGTCTGTTCAGCGTTTCCCGGTTAATTTTGGCGCACAGCTGCTCTAATATGCAGATGAATGAGAAGCGTTGCGTTTCACTGCGTGCGCGCTTGTTAATCAAGCTGTCAGCGACCACGAATGGTGGAAAAAGACAAAGGAAAAGTCCATTATTTTACTTGTTTGTGTTACTAAAACCATTTTTAAACGTGTCCCTGTTGTTACACATAAACATACATTCACCAGATATGAAAGTCTTTCCTAGACAGTGGAAAGTGTGACGGACAGATGACGCGGTGGCTGGGTGGTTGGCACGTTGCCTCACAGCGAGAAGGCTCCTGTTTCAAAACCTGCTGGGAACCGTTCCAGGTGGGGGTTTCACCTGGTCCTACAGCTGTCTGTCACAGTCCAAAAGCATGTACATCAGGTTATTTGGCGTTTCTACATTCCCCCAAAGGAGTAAGTCTAGGTGCGACCTGGTGATTAACTGGGCAGACTGTACCACCCCAAGGCCACTGGGGCAGCTCCAGATGAGGAGTTAAGCTGATAGAGATAAGAACATTTATGTAGATATAGTTATTGCAAAGTGGGATTCGAACCCCTGACATTCCACTTGGCCTTTAAGATTAACCAACAAGTCAGGAAAAACTTGTCAAAAATGAAACTGCCCTTTCATTGTATTCACACAGCAGCAACCTGGTTCAGGTTTAGGAAATGTTTCTCTAACCTTCAAATCACAAGCAACTTTTGGAAAACCTTATATCAAAAGTTTCTGCTAATCAGAAAAAAAAGATTTTGAAGACAGCAACAACCAAGTTTCAACAGGTTTTGTAATTCCCTGGGTAGGAATCTTAAACATACATTTTAGGAACTGGTTCTCCCCGTTTGCTTGACGCTCGGCTTTCATTTATTCATAAACCTATAGATTATGGATGTAGCATTTACTTCTTTGTTAACAGGTTGTTGGCCTGTTTCTATTCTATTATATCTGCTAAATACTACACACTGCTTATTTAAAACATTTTCATCAGCTGCCTGTCTGACAACTGGCTACTTGAAGACGACGGAGAGGTTAAAGATAAAAAAACAAGTATGCCAGGGTTTATAAGAAACAACATAAAATGGAAGAAAAAAAAAAGTTATGAAACTGGCCTTGACAAATTAGTTGATTCCCTTAACTTTTTATTTTGTAGCACAACCTTTTCAAGAAATCACTGCAATCAAGTGATTTCTGTGACTCTCTTTCAGTGAAACTCCTGTTTTTTCGGTCATTATCCTGTTGGAGGACCCATGACTTGCAACCAAGACCAAGTTTTCTGACACCGAGCCGCCCGCACATTTCACTCCTTAATAGTCTTGAGTTTTCATTGTACTCGACAAAGATTCAGCAAAGCAGCCCAAGAACATAACAGAGCCTCCTCCATGTTTGGCAGTAGCTGCAGTGTTCTTTCCTTTGAAAACGTCATGTTTACGTCTGCGAACACAGAGCTGACGTTATCAGCTCTACTCACCTAGAAGCGTTGTGGCTTGTAAATATGTATTTCAACAAATTCAGGCCCCCTTCGCTCATCCACCATGCTTCAGTGATGGATAAATTGGTGGATTGATCCGATACTGATGCAACGTGATCTTGGAGTCCCCCTTGAATCTCTTTGGAAGTTGTTCTGGGCTCTTTAGTTAACATTTGTATCATGCATCTCTTCAATTTTAAATTCATTTTCCTCTTGTGGCCACAGAGAAGTCACCTACCTTCATTAGTTGTTTTTTTTTGCTTCTTAAGTTTGTTTATTAATGATTTTGTTGAATCACAATTCAAAAGTTACTGATTTTCATTAGTCAGCTTTCAGTAAATTATCATTTATTATTACTTTTGCCAGTTACACGTTATTTTTGTGACCATTGCAGGCTTTTTCTTTCTTTAATGGACGGGTGCCAACAAATTCGTCCGTGTCTGTGTGTTTGTTTTCAAGCCAAAATTACAAACAGCCCATTAAAAAGCTGCACAATAATCGGAGGGATATTCGTCATGTCATTCATTCGAGTAGCAAACTTTTTTCCTTGTTGTAAATTCATGTTGTCATTTTCCACAACACTTGAGGTTAGATATTACAGGTTTTTGTCATTGGGCCTGGCAGCTCACATAAAATCGACACCAAAATAAACTACTTTACAATTAGCTTTCTGATCCTTTTGTTTTTTTTCCTCTTACTTGATACCTCTGACTGTGCTTTCTCGGTTATATTTGCAGCTGTCATTCTTAAGTGGGCAACATGCAGAGCACTGAAAATTGATTTACAGGCAGAGATTTAGATTTTTCCATTACATGGGCGGCGTGTTGCCAGAACAGACTGGCTGTAAAGAGCCCTGACTGGCCAACATACTTTATAAATCACCAGTTTTTATTCTGCAATATAACAACGTGTATTTTTTTTTTTTAAAGCTTATTGACATGTTTACTTCCCTCCAGCTGCACATTGTATATAAAGATTGCCTTTAGCAAATTTGTGATTGACTTGTTTTCGTACCCAGGGCGAGGTGTGCAGGGGCAAAAAGAGAGCAGCTGCAGCAGACGGGAGGGAGATGGATGAGAGGCGGATGATACAGGGCTGTGGCTTTAATATTTAACCACTGGGACTGCATGCTGCTCCGCCCAGAAAGGAGCAGGATAAAGTCATCACACCAAAGTAATAGTGTTACAAAGATGGTTGAGTGACAAGAGGGAAATACTGTACTGACAGAGTTGATGGGGGTTGTAAACAGGTCTGTTATACAACTGCCATTTCCAATCCAATGCTCCAACAGAAAGTGGACAAGGCGCCCTCTAAGCACCTATCTTTCATTAAAAAAAACAAAAACAAAAAAAAAAAATTCATGGCTGCAAAGCAGGAGATGGTTAGAAGATGATAACAGAATGTTATCAGGTAGCCGTTCAATTTAATTAAGAAATGATGGTGAACTGCAACCGTGGAGGTCAAGTTGATGTCTGAAAAACCAAAAAGTGTCCACACGGTTTTCACCCAGACATCCACAAAACAGTCGTGACGCTCCTTCTATCCAATATCATGATCTACATATTAGTCTGTACAAGAAAACCTTTCCCGTCCTCACCACGTACTTCTGAATCAAGACGCGAATAATCATCATTATAACAACACTTGTGCCCTTTAGAAACAAGCTCCATGGACTGAGGAAGTTAAAGCTTTCTTGTCACAGTGAACAAATGAGTGTTCGCAGAGAGAAAAAAAACAACCAAACGTCCTAGAAAGAAAGAACACTTCATCAATTGTGAATTATGGGGGACATCAATAGAGCAGGCTTTGGGTTTTTACTGCTACGAGAAACATTAGAGGGCAGAAGGGATTCAATTAAATATGAACAATTTCTGTAAACAAACATATGTTTAAAAATCAACAAAGCCGACCTCACGATCGGGCACTTTACCAGAAAATAAAGTCAAGTTCAGCACTCAGTTTCTACTGGCTTAATAACTGCATCGTTTTCGTGTTGCTTTTGCATACAACCAAAACAACTTAAGGTAAAGGTGACATCACATTTGCGTCTCCATTTGACTGGTGGATGGGATTTGAGAAGTGGAACTGGAGCATTGTTATAGTAACAAATAAGAGGCAGCGGAGCGACCTGGAGGATGATTAATGACATCTCCCCGTGGACAGCTGGATCAGATACTATACAAGCTTCACATTGCTCAAAGTCAAAGCTAAAAAGTGCCATCCCAGTGAATGACCCACTTAACTGGCACCGAGCATTACTTCAACACATTTACAGTATCTGGGAAAAGAGAACATACAGCAGCCAGGGCTAGGGTGCACCCCTCTGGCAGTAAGGAAACTGGCCACGTTTGTGAAGGTGTGGTAATAAAATAAGATTATTTGATGACACCTGCATGAAGGTATGGGGGTGCCATGCTTATTTTTGAAAGTCCTGTTCTGGTTTACTTTATACACAAATAAACCCGTAAGTTCTGCGTGTCAGTTTGACTTAACTTTGAGGTCCAAGTGCTGGTTTTGGTGGTTCATCTAGTGTACAAACATCTTGCCATTGTTAATTGGTTTCTTCTTCGAACGGTAGTCTTCCCATCCCATCACAGGCAGGAATACTGTTCCAGGTTTCTAGTGCGTATACGCGGTTTCCAGTGTGGAAGAGCTTTTGGGAAATACTCTTTCTTGCAGAGAATTAGATGGAAAACAAAGTGTGAGATCACTTCCATTTAATATGAGGCTACAGGCCGTTGCAGGACATCTTTGCTGTGCACAAATACTAACAGAACAGGAAAAAGGAGCTCACAAGGTTGTTAAAAAAAAACAAAAAACCCTTCTGTTGATCAACTATAACGCAGAGTAACTTCATGAAAAATAATATTTGAGGCTTTAAAAGAAAAGATGAGTGCGCTTCCGTTTTGACCACATATATTTATTAGTTTCATCATTGCTCCAAACTTTTTGACACAAGCAAAAACAGATCAAACGTGCCCCTCAGACGCACCGGCTTCTGAACTGAGGAAAACCTGACCGGATTTTCTTTTTCCGTCTTTCTCTTCATTAACTTCAAGCCAAGGAAGTTAAGCATTTCCAAAAATGTCTAACTTTATGTTCCTTTGTGTTTCTGTAGCCATTTATAATCCCTTTTGCTGATTTTATTCCCCGGCCTTGCAGCTACACAAAATAAAATTAGCCGGTGAAAACATCTCATCTTTAACAGCAGCAAAGCACATCACCTTTTATTTTTTGTTAAGTCAGACTGCAGGATCCCAGAGACCCATGTAGACTTAGTCACCTTTATATTTATTCTGCTCATCGTTTAAGACACTGTACTAGCCATTTGTTGCTCTTTTTTATGACGGGAGGCTTTTGTGTCCCTAAGGTACAGCAGCCCACAAATCCATTTCACCTTTTAAATGCCTTTTCTATTGTCTAAGAATTCCCAGTGCAATGAACACAATAGGTTTATCTTTTAAATTCAGAATGGTGTGGAGGCACAATGGACCGAAATCCTCTTTTCAATTATGTGCCAAAACATAATCACCGTGGGCTGAGCACACAGAAAATAAGTCATGAAAGGGAATTAACCTGCATCATTATCATAACAAAGAGAATCAACATTGGTAACATTGACAGTTAATTGAGTCTTTCCAAGGGTTGCTAAGAAAATAAAAAAAACTCTGATTTGGTGTGAATGAACGTTTGCGATTGGTTTCCGAGCAGTTTCATGTCTCTGCAGTTTACATGAGACGGTTTACATTTTGCCATCATCAGCTGCTTCAAGCATTTTTTTTTTTTTTTTTTTTTTTTTTTTTTTTTTTTAAACGTGTTGACCAGTTATGAAGAAACAGTCATTCAAGTCCTGTAGCGGATCTGTTTTGATGTCTATTGATGTACGAAATGTCAAAACAATTTCCCGGGATCAAGGAGAAAAAAGGGAGAGAGACGGTTAACAATCTAAATATGCTTGTATGCTTTATTAGAGCCTTCCTTGGATAGTTTTAAGTGCCTAAAACCTTGAGACTTGGATGACAGCGGCTACACGCTTTAACAGTTATGAAGTTGACAGACAGGTCTGCTTCGCATCAGGATTTCCACGGAAGAAAATCCAAGCACATCGTTGTCAGACATTCACCGCACCCCAGCGGGGCTTTTGGCTGGTAGCAAAGGTTGCTGTGGGCCTGCGTCTGAGACGGCTTCTGTGGATTTATGCTTCGGCGGTGGTTGGAAGAACTCGCACAAACAGAGTTTTGGAGTTGAGAGATTTTACAGAGGAATCGGCCGGCAGCTCTGGAAAACACAGACACACGAAGATTTGCACAGTGTTTGATTCAGATTGTGACCGACATTAAATCTGAACAAAAATGCATCATATTCTAGTTTGTGAAAATGCAAACGATAACTCCAGGGAAAGGTAGTTTACTGAGATGTAAGAAAGTGCTTTGTGTTTTCGAAAGAAAATGCTTTTATAAGCCATAGTAATAGTAACCCATTATGACCTGCTGTACCAGAAGAGCGTTTTTACCTTTTAGGCCTGGAGAGATGTTGCATCAACAGTCTCAAAACGCAAATTAAACTCAATAAAAGCTGACGGTTTGACCTCTCTGATGGTTTTTATTCCACTGCTCTGGTTTCTTCAGGGTCTGACAAATAAAAAGCTTTAGTGGAAAGCTTTGGGTGCAACCCTAAGATTTGAGAAGGGTGTTTTAAACAAAGCTCCAGTCTGAGTGGCTGAAACCACTCTCTCATCGAGTTTACTTAGATAAGAAGAAATCCAAGAGTCTAGCATGTCATTTGTTTTAAACGTAAGCAATATTTCAGAGGGTCACTATTGTCTTTTTACTACCATCACAACTTGCAGATGTGCAGCAGTGACGTAAACTACCCGTCAGCGATACACCTGCACCCTGGTTAGATCGAGCTGGATATACCTGGATTACTCGGCCTCCAGTGAATAGTTTGATAGCATTTACACTTGACATTTTATTAACCAACTCAAAGCAGAACTGTTATCCACAATGGATTATTTTACAGAGTCCAATTACAGCAGTATAATAATACTAAATTATGCCATTTCTTTTTCTTTCCAAAGATTTAAAAACAATTATATTGAGCCCCGAACCTCTACTTGAATGGTTTTTGGGACAGATGAAGCATGTGGTATGTATTGAACTTGATTTGGATTTTTTTGTTCTTATTGCATGTCTACCTGCACAGGTCATGATAAACCATCATCTTCTCGTGTTACCTTGAGTGAGGTTCTGGTCCAGGTAGAGTTTGAGCCGTCTGCTGCGGAGGCCAAAAACTTTGGCAGCCTCAGAGAGCAAGCCTGAGTAGTGGAGAATGTTACGGCCCACTGGGTTCACCAGCAGCAGGGTGCCCACCTGTCCAGCTTGACACTCTGAAGGACACAAAAAAAAAAAAAGGGAGAATTAAGAAAGAAAGTGTCCCTTTTACAGCACAACGGTATCCAAGGTGAGTATGGAAAAGCCTGAGGTTAGTTATAGGAACATGTATCCAGGATGAGTCTACTTGTAAAATAAACGGCCACAGACCCACGAGCCCACGCGGTGACCCTTTTAAAACATGTCGGGTCTGAATCACAGCAGAGCATTTAGTGTACTGTGAACCAAAAAAAAACAATAAATACACTACGTGACATATCACAAATATGCGCCACAGTTCTTCAGAACATTTATTGCGACATGCAACAAATTTGGAAAAAGACACGAGAAAACGGGAATGAGAACAAAGTGGAGGACCTGTTATGTGCTCGTGCCGAGGACGTTTCTCAGCAGATTAGTGACGCTGATGTACTCAACTACAATTAAATGGTTGAAACCCTCTGCGGAGACGTCTGCACAAGCAAACCGCATCAGATTAAAACATTCAAATAATTTAAAAATGTAATACATAAATAAATATATAAACGTTTCAGTAGCAGTGGATACGAGTGAACAGCCATCAGGATGAGAGCTGCCGACCTGCTGGACCCGCGCTGCAGGAGTCAGTGAGTAAGTCAACACTGCCAACTCTCACGAGTGTTTCCACCGTGTTTCCACCGGCTAAACATTAGAGGAAAGGCTCCTTCTCAGGCTCCCCGAATTAAGGGAAAGGATAGCAGTGGGTGAAAGACTTGCTGACTGGCTCCTGCAACTCTGTTAGGATATATAATTAGAAATGAAGAGACAGGTGACAGAAGCAGCCAGTCGGCTTCAGAATGAAAATGTTTATTGTTAATTCAATGGTACGTAAAGGTCTGGCTGACTGTTCACATTTTCTCCCACCTGCTGTGTTGTTGAAGCGGTAAATGAATGTGTCAAAAACGATGTGAAAGAGTCTGAGTGTAAACGATTTAAAGGATGGAGCTGGATTACAGTTAATATCCTTCAGGAAGAGAATAACTATAGACACCAATATTCAAACGGTGAATACAGGTCGGCAGCTTATTAATGTTTCCAACGATAGTTTGAACTTATGCAGTAAGTTAAAATGAATTGTTTTGATGCCACTCTCATGAATGTTCAATACAAATCAAGCTGCAGCCAGTGGCTTCATAGCTCAGCATAAATAATGCAATATAAAACCCGGTATGGGTTTGGATTTTTATTTAAATTTTAAAAAGACATATAAAAAGTTAATCAACTTATTTACCATGTTTGCTTTTATTTTTCTCCTATTTTGTATACACCAGCTGTCTAACTTTGCTCCAAGCAGCAGCTTTGCAATAACTGTGCAAAAATGAAAGTATAGATTTTGTCAGCTGTTTCCTCCACAAAAAAACAATCAATCTTTTAAATCCCTGAAGAATGCATTTGTTTACTGGAGACCAGTGTAAGTAAAGAAAGAAAAAATATTTCCAACTTTCAATAAAATTTCTAAATACCTTCTACTTAATTTGAAAACATGTTAAATGCACCCACAGCATCAGTCGCTGTGCATCATTTAAAACAAATGATCAGTTCTGTCTGGAGCTCTGTTTCTAAAGAGTTTGTTTGATATTTTTGCATATAAAGCACATTTCAAAACAAACTACACTGATGTCTTAATTGGAAAGAGAAAACACAAGACTGGAAGCTTGAAAACCGAGCAGGAGCGATTATGCATGATGTGAACATGTGTCCCTCACCAGCTGGCTGTGCGTTGCACAGACGCAAGTTCACGTAGGGACACAGCAGGGTGTCTGTGGTGGGGGCGGGGCCAGGAGAGGATGGGTCTGAAGTTATGCACAACGTTTTACCGCTCAGAGCCTGAAGGTCCGTTTTGCTGGTCAACTCTAAATGGACAAAATGTGAAAGAGATATCAAATACTGCACTCATTGATTCAACTCCATACACTGTATAATATTACTGGCTCAATCATCTTCACTACTGTTAAATTCTAACTCAAAACCAATGACCACAGTAGTTTCTAATAATGTAGCAAAGAATAATAGTTGAATAGGTCATGTTTAACATGACACTGTAGAAAAAAGACCATCAGTCAATCACACGAAGGATTTGACCCCAACTGCGATTCACTGGCCTCACGAACGAAGTGTCTGTCAGAGGAGCTGGTATGATTCGTACCCATCCCGCCACTGAAGAATCGGAGCTGGCTGTTATTGGTTCCAAAGATGCTGCTGCACACTTTCCTTAGTTTGCCCAAGTCTAGGCAGTTATCCCCTTTGGGATTCTCCAAAAGTACGACGCCCTCTGGGGAAGAAAAAGAAAGAGCCAGTTCATTAAATAAATTGCAAGTAGGACAAATTTGCTGAATTGTTGCTTAGGAACAAAGCTGCAATAAAATAAAATAATAAAATAATATAATAAAAATTGTAGCAAATGTGTTGAAGATGATGGGCGGGGCAGACTCTCTGTGCATGCTGCTGACCTTGTTCTTTGTTGTTGGCTTTCACTCGGATGTTGACGTAAGTGCAAGCTGGTCCATTCAGAGGAGCTTGAGAGGCTGAAGACCCTTTTACTATGGTCAACTCCAAGTCTGAGCCTTTCAACTGCAAACAAGCAAAGAGCAAAAATGAGTTAAAAAGTCACAAACTCTTGTCTGCTGAAAGATCTAATACAAAATATCTCACTATTGCATGTTAAAGTCAATAAATGTGGTGAACAATAAACAAAATCTGAACATTTACATTTATATTAGATGCTAATACCATCTGAGGTGTCAATGAACACGCTCTACATGTCTGAAACACCTCACGGCTGCTTGTGAACACGGGTACAAGCATAGTCTTTTATGGCTCAGCCACAAGCTGCCTGTTAAACTGACCCTGAACAAACCTACCACATACACAATGGGTATTTGCCCTGAAGGCATCTTTTCCTACCTGAGTCTTCTCCTCTATAATGACACTGGCAGTCTTTGGGACCGGGTAGGGCAGAAGTGGAGCCTTGGTGGTGGCCAGAATGAAGTCGGTGTGAGCCTGGACCACAGAGGCCAAGTACTCCCCCTCTGGCTGGCAGCGGTAGTACACAGTTATCTCGTCAGATGGCACCAAATGCCCCTAAGACAATACATTTGAAGATATGATCAGGGCTTTTATGGAAAAAAAAGACAAGTATAGCATTTAAAAAAAACAAACAGATAATATGATATCACAGGGATCAGGGATGACTAGTCATAAGCAAGAGACCTTGGTAAAAGTACATCTCCTCAAAAAGCAGCTGCAAACATAAATCTACCAAGGAAGACAAAAGGTAAACAAAATGAACTGGCAGACAAACAAAATAAGGAATGAAGGACCTGGAATAAAAAGCAGGAAACAGACAACAAATAAAAACCGAAGGAAGCGAGGGACATTTTTCACTGGATGAAAGCCCATCTATTTTAGTATCATCTGCTGTCGACGTCTTCCAATCCTGACACGTTAAAACACATTGATCTCGTTCTAATTTGCAGTAGGCAGCTGTGGACACGTGCACGGCCGAACACACATGTCGACTGTCGTGCACGCCAAGCATGCTGGAACACCTCAATTGCTGTATGTGGCTCAAGGGCAGAAGAAAAGGTTAGCTGGATACAAAGGAGCAGTCAATCAATGGAGGGAGGTTTATAGGCTTCCCCAAGTCAAGGTATTGACCCTGACAGGGCTTGAACAGAGTGTGTGTGTGTGTGTGTGTGTGTGTGTGTGTGTGTGTGTGTGTGTGTGTGTGTGTGTGAGAGAGAGAGAGAGAGAGAGAGAGAGAGAGTCAGGTAAAGCCTCAAAGCTCTCCAGCTGGTGAATAGTCTATTATAAAAGGGGAAATGCTGACTGCTGTTTCTTTACCCTACATCCCACGCTAAAAGTGACAGCTCATGCACACCCACAAACTACAACTCTGCACGTACAAGAGTTGTTAAAAAATTAATTCTCATCCGTGGGGTGGAAAATTCCAAACAGATCTCAGTTTGAAATAACTGGAGGAATTTAGCCTGGCCGGGGGCCAGTTCACAACTCTGCTATAGGGGGCTGGAAAAAAACTGTTTGTTTCTTGTGAAAACAAGGAGGCTGTTGGTTAATCCTTCTTTACTCCCCAGACCACTTCAAAGCCCAAACAGTAGAATCTGAAAGGGGCCAGACTCTAATTAAGCTTCCGTTAAACCTGCTTTATGATGAAGAAACCTCTAACTGTGACGCTGCAGTGGAAAGATTTTCAAAACTGCCCTGACAAGAGCTTGGGACACAAAGTGAAGGGACAGGAGCCATTAATGGGAGAGAACTAGAACCTAAAATATCAGTAGGTCTTCACTGTTGACAGAATTCCTAACAAAGTCAACGTGAAAGCGTCGGGGGTCAACGATCTCAAATACAGAAGTGTCCTGTAGGGGCTAATGAAGATCAGACATATAAACAACGCTGTTTGTAAAACGAGGAAAAACCGCTCAAAACTTGAGGTCATGAGTTTAAAAAAATAACATAAATAAATGACACTGCCTCAGTGGCATGTTTTGCTCAGCTTGAAGCAGCCCTGAATACACACAATGGATGTGTCAGCTGTGTCAGAGCGCAGTTATTAAACACGGGATTGTAAAATTCAGTAGCGGCGTGTTATGCGTCCTCCTGGCTTCCAGAGCTAGCGGTGCTCCTCCAATAATTGCCACACCTTCTTGCGTAGTTTCTGAATGCGGTTGATGACCTCTCGGGCAACACCCTCGTCCACCATGGACTGGTCTGGAGTCACATCCAACAGTACCAGCACCTAGATCACAGTAAGCAAAAAAGGGGAGAAGACAGTCACATTTATTTATTTTGTAACATTTATTGTAGAACTAGTCTGGACAACCTCAAACAGCTTTCACTGCATTTACATTTATGGCTCTAGACCTGGAGGCTGTCGTGCTTTGTCCTTAATGAAATAGAGAATAAACAGATCCAATAAGCTCTGAATTTTAAAGATGATTGTTATACTACGCGTGTGTGAGACAATTACAAGTGGGGAGTCCTAGAAATTATTCCCATGACAGGACTCGGTCCCAAATCGTTATTGGTACTCTTTACAGAATGACATTCCTACAATCCAGGCATATGCATCCCAGGCCTTTTTTTTTTTCTTTCCCAAAATAGTTCAGCTCGAAGGTTCAAACGGAGGTCAAAAAGAGAGTTAAACTTTGGCATGCCATCAAGTTTTCTCTTTTATGGGCCTATGGAAGGGCTCCTGGCCATTTCAATTGTACAGGTTCCAAAAAAGTGAATAATACAAAAGGATATTTGGCAAAGAATAAAATGTGTTGCGTGTCAAAATATAGTGTGTGAAATCTCACTTTAAGAGGACACATAACTGAGTAACGCTTTTTGTTTAAATATATTTCAGATTAAATTTAAATTAAAAACACTGCTGAGCCACTTTGCTGTGGAGTTGGAATTTTTTAAATATCATTTTAAATTTAGCTTCAAACACACATTTGACAGAGCAATAACACATAAGGATAGTTTAACATAATAACCTGAGATTAAAGCTTTATTCACCTTTTGATTACTTTTGCAACTTGGCTACCCGGACGTTTATTTCTCTATTAATTTAAACTGTTTTTGAAATTAATACAGTCACAGAGCATCAACTGAGTAAATTGCTAAAGCTGCAATTAAACAATTATAATAAAACCAAATCAAAGAAGCAGCAATGACAGCAATACTGTACTTTAGTGTGTACCACTAAAGAAGTGTCGTGGCGTGTGAAGCTGAACGTCTGCTCTGGACTACATATTGAGGGAAGTAGGAAGGAAAGAGAAAACGGTGACAGAAAGAGACAGAAAAAAAAAGGAAACAAGAGCGAGCGAGAACAGAGACGGAGACAGATGGGAGCTGAAAAGGCAGTGCAAGTGAGTGAGCGAGCATGAGGGACAATACAAAGGCAGTTCAGTACTTTGGCATTAAGGTGCAGCCGTGTGGTGTGTATACGGTTGAAGGAGCACTGATTAGAAAGGGCCTGTGGGGAAGGCATACGTGCTGGTTTCTATTTAGCCGTGAAATGATTTCATACATTTTGCACATCGCACAGACTCGAATGCATTTACAGTATGTGGCAGTATAGTGCAGCACGGCACCGTCTGCTTTTTTAGACCAGTGACATTTTTAGCTCAATATACCCAACGAGACCAGGTAATACGGCAGTGAAGAGGGAGGAAGGAGTAGCAGGAAGACGAGTGTATCAGTGTCTCTGCATCAGTCTACTGTGCTAACAAGAGACCACTTCTAAAAGGAATGGGCGAACAAAACGTTATTTTTGGAAGTCTTACGTAACTATTCATCTTAACTATGCACATTATTACAAATAGCTCATTTTAAGAAACAATGGAAAGCAGTGGCTTTCTAAGAATAAACAAAGCCATAGTAAGAAAAATGTGATGGCTGTTTTATGTTGCAGGAATCTGATCAATGTTATACATTAGGGGGAAAAAAAGAAAGTGCTCAAATGTATTTTAACATTAGAAAAACACGATTTTCAATTTTTTTTTTAGATCCGAGCATACCTGTTCATCAGAATGTGCCTCATAATTTGCAGCCGAGCCAGAGCTCTGATCAAAGGTGTACATCAGCCTCAGGTCCTCCTCACGAAGCTCATGGCCACCCACCACGATGGATCCTTAAAATTAATCACACAACATCGGTACTGACCTTTTTTCCCCCTTCGGTGAATCAAACATGGCATTTATATAAAATGAATCACAATGGACCCAGAGTGTGACACCACAGTCAAGACTTTCTGACATAAAAATGTATTCTCACATTATGAATACTGATGGAAACCGTCGCTGATTACCCACCACAGTCCTATTTAAAACAGGATTAAATGGTGTCATTTGACTCTGTACACTGACCTTGAGTGTCTAGAAAGGTGCGCATAAATAAAATTCATTATTATTCATCATCATGCTAGCTCTATTATGACTGATCCCAAAACTATGTGTATCTGCCCTGTTGAACCCTCTGAGCTGGCAGTAACAGGTTCTTCTAAACCATCATCATGTCTCTTAGACCCCCTCCAAACTAGGCTGTTCAAGGAAGTGTTTCCCTCATTCAATACTTCCTTGTTGGATGTAACCAGGCCACTAACTGGGTGAAAAGTCTCCTCATGGCCTGAGACAGTGGACACGTGTCTATACTCGCCCTGTTAGATCTCAGAACTTCATACAGTTGATCACAACCGTCCTTTACAGACACTTAAACATGTTATAAAAGGAACCAGATTAGCTTGCTTTAAGTCATATTTATCTGATATCGTACAGATTCCTTATGAGAATGGAGTCTTCCTCATACACCAGAGTTGGCCATGGTGTTCCACAAGGTTCTGTACTTGGGGCTTTACTTTTAACTCTACATATGCCTCCAGTAGGTACTACTATTAAGCAGCATGGCATGAAGCTTCCTTGCCATTTCATTGCAAATAATGCTCAGCTATACCTATCCATGAAGCCAAATGAGACCAGTAAACCTACGGAACTACAAACATGTCTAAATGACAAAGACCTGGAGAACTGCTTATGTCCTATTACTACTCTTACATTAATAAGACTGGGGTTGTTGTCTTTAGACCATAGTGTTGTGTTTCGCCTTGGGGTTGTTTTGGTGTCTGGACTGCTACTTACTTGTATTGAAAACTTTCTTAATAGTTTCTCAGCTTTTGCTTCTACTCAGATCCATAAAGAATGAACTTTAAAACAACACAGAAAAGTCTATCTACCTATAACAAACCTCTGTTTTGCCCATGGTAGCAATTAGCCACGTCTCTGTTGTTACTAAAAACCATGACCATGTTGCCCTGCACTTCTCAACACCTAGAGGCTGAATAACACAGTCACCGTTTCTCTCTAATCTAAGACTTCCTTCCTTTGATTCACCCTCTGCGTCTCAGCATCTTTGCCGTAACCCTATTGTTCTAACTTATCAAACACATTGGGATTTAAGGTATGGCTAAGGAATAATTACCATCGATCCATAATCATATTCCTATCGAATCCCAACCCAATAAGCTAAACTGAAACTTTTTTTTTTTTTTTTAAATCAACGAATGTGCATCGACTTTATTCTAAAATGAAAGATGTAAGTGATTACATTTTGTAACAACTGCCTCAAAAGCAACCCCCCTTTATACATCCTCTTTTGAGAATAACCAAAAACAAAGACAGGCTTTGTTTTATAAAGATTAGCACCATGAAATAACTTTATATACAATCAAAAGATTGAAGATTTCATCTCTGTTTCCTAGCACTTTAAACACCCGTCTGTTAAAACGTTAGGAAAGATGGATCTGCTGGGAGATTTATCTCAACCCTTTCATCGGTCTTGCTCCTATTTTCCCCTCCAATTGGCTCGACTTCAAACATCCTTGTGATTGAAAATATGAAGTTCCCACAGTCCAGCTGACCCCTGCTGCTTCCTACCCTAGAGAATCTGGGGTCTTTCTATAATTAGAGAGACAAGATACCTTGCGCTGCTTTAATCCCTTCTTGTGCTCTTATTGTGTTCTGAGGACGAACTTCGTCTAAGTGTGTCTTTGTGACACGCTTTGTTGCAAGAATTCACAGTTTACACTGACTGCCCCTTTAATTATTCATCATGCGATAAGGAACGTCACTACCTACTGATAAAAGGGAATTCTTGAATTAACACCACAGACATTTTCCAACATATTTGGGTCTTAACTATTCATAGGGAGAAATATCTTTGGAACTGGTTCAAAATGGAGGAAGAACACAATAATGGGAGACTTCAAAATAGCTACCATGTCATCCTTCGGGGAAATTATTTGTGTCGAAGCATAAGTTACTGTTTTTGTCACTTCAAGGGTCAGATTATTAAAAGCCATAAGATAAAAATCAGTAATTAGCCACCTGGTAGAGCCATTGGGGAGTGCCGTCCCTGATGGTTGCCACATGACCTCAATACCATCATAGTCTTTCAACGTATGCTGATGTACTTTTAAAACGGAGGCTGCAGACACCCGACTCTAAATATTCTGTTTGCACACCGCAGGAGAAGTAATAGCTGCAAAGTAAATGAAATGAGACGAGAAGACATCCTTAGTCCACTTTTACATTTTTCACACGCCGATGTGCTTGCACTGCAAAAACTCATTTCTAAGTAAGAAAAAAGAAAAACTGGTTTATAGGAAAATTAGAAGACTATTTTAGGATAGTTTGCTAGTTTTAAGAATTCTAGTCTTGAAAATTTTTCTTACCCCATTGATATGTTTTTTTTTGCTTTAATTGGACAGTTTTAACTAGATTTATGGCTTAATATTCTTATTTGTAGAGGGGCTGTTTTGGGGAGATGAATGATGATGGTTTTCATATTAGATAACTACTCAAGATTCAAATCTGAGTGCACTCTTATCCTCGGACACCTGTTTCACATTTCCGGCATGAACCGGACTGTCTTTTGGCTGTAAAAACTTTTTCCATGGTTGACAGCAGAGCATCAATCTAGTCCGACTTGTCTTCTACTCGATTTGTCGACTGGTAATCTGAATAAATGTGTGTGACCATGGAACAATAATACCCACCGTGATCCTCATTGTAGTCAACAAGGAAACCAATGGAACTGCTGGGAAAACTGGCCCCGGCATAAAAAACAAACGTGTGCACGGATGAGCATATGATGAAAATGACAGAAATCAGATAAACCTTCAAGTACTCAGCTGGCAGGACATACAGGCACACAGCTGCTTGTCATCTTCAACTTTGATCACTTAATTATTGCATTAAACTTCTTAACAAAAACGAAAATGAAGTTTAAAATACCTCAATCTTCCTTAAATTCTCATAAGTGATATATACAATAAAGGAATACAATGAAACATTAACGCAGCGAACCTGCCTTTAAATTGTTCAAATATTTAGAGCTGTTAAGATTTGCATCAACCAAAAATGAAGTGAGACTCTCTCTGCTTCTTAATACCTGTCTTCTGGAAGGCCTCTAGCTGTTCGCTGGTGAGTTCCTTGATAGAAGCAGAGACAGCTTTGAAGGCTCCCTTTAATCTTTTGCCCAGTACCATGTGGTCTGGCTCAGCTCTCAGGCGAATACCATACTTGTCCTTGTCCGTTGAAAGAGTCAGCTGTCGCACATTAAGCTCCTATGGGAATGAAAAAAATAAAGTACGTTTTTTTGAAAACATGCAGTCACTGGAGCAGATTTATAACTCTTTTGTGTCTGTAAATTTACAACTCTTTTTTTAAAAATATTTATCATAAATGCACAGCGCTAATTTAACACCTGAAAAGCATAAACTTATCAATCTTTGAGCTTGGCTGTGTTGTAGTTTTAATTACAGACGTTTCGCTTATGGTGCGCATCACATCAAGGAATTTTGTGATTATTTAAAACTAAAAGAAGGAAAGAAAAAAAAAAAACCAAAAAAAAAAACCACACGGTTTAAAATTTAACTAACTGTCCATAGATGCTGCTTAAAGGAAGTACAAAAGTTGCACACAGAGGGGATGATTAAGGAAGAGATTTCTTTCATTCATCCAAACATCTAACATAAGTTCACTCAATGGCCACATGGCCACAGTCGAGGCTCTTCTCTCGGGTCGCTCCTCAGTGGTGGAACAAGTCACCAGAGACCATATAAGAAAAGTTGGCATTAGTTATAAGCCATTTTATCACTAGTATATAACCCAATATATTCACTCAAAAAGTAAGTGAGTCATGAAATCAGCCAGTCAGGACCCCTGTCAATCTTTAAATATCCTGTAAGTCAATCCTCCTATTCACTCAACATTTCAGTCTACAGTCTAAGAGAAGAGGAATTTATGTTGAAGCAAGAGAGAAACCAAATATAGCTGAAATGACAGGTCTACTTTTTTCAGTCATTCCTATTGTTCCGACTGGGACCGAGTTCTGGCATCGTTAACTTTTAGGTACATCACATACAGGCCTGCTGCAGTGGGCTGAGGCATAATAAAAAAAAAACAAAAAAAAAAGGGGGCAATGTGGATTTGAAACTATTTGCCAAGTTATTTATAACAGAATTCCAACCAAGAAGAGTTACAACTAGAAGTGCAACTAGAAAGCATTTTATGGAGCGGACCAATATGCATCTGTGTGAGATAACTTAGAAAATGACAGCTTGACTTCTGATAGGCCGAACAGGAGCTCAATCCATGTTCTACTGAGCATCTTGAGCTCAGTGGAGACGGATGTCAGCGGAGACGCCAGCAGACATGTCAGAGAAAGAATACTTGACAACGTAAAACTTTAGATGGCATTAAAAAGCCAAGCCCATTCTGTGGCTGACCTCTTCCTCCTGAACACTGAAACTACTCATCAAATGTGTGTTTGGCCTCAACAAACCGACAGTAAAAATACTATCAGTGGCACTTAAGATTTGAATCCGAGCTGACATTACATTTGCATCTAAATGTGGCCATACGCTGAGATTTTCAGGCATCACAGATGAAACATGATCAACATGACAGAAGCATAGCGATATCTTTTATATTATTAAAGACGTCTAAAGTTTGGTGCTGTAACAGTCCAACGACCAATAAGATCGTTGTTATAGTGTCAGAAACTTGCTGATGATTCTTCAGTGACGACCTCTTTCTACTAACAATGATCATATATCTTGGAATGACATGTTGAGCAAAGCAGGACTGACACATTTGTGTATATACTTAAAAAAATAAATAAATAAATAAATTTACCCCAAACAGAGAAGAAGCCAAACAAGCAAAACCCATCTTGTGGGATTCAAACAAGCAAAGTTGGCTAAGTCGTTCTGAAAGTCCTCCAACTCACACTGCGATCGATGGACATAGAGGGCGAACTGCAGCTCCCATCTGAGTTGCACACCGGGGGACATATTAACACATCTTAATAAACGAAGCCGTCCTTTTTTTTAGTTTGTCCGTTTAAAAAAACTAAACTAAACAAAAAAAAAAAAAAAAAAGACTTTTACAGTAATTCGACATTTGCCAAACACAGTCTGTACCGTCAACAGATGATGTCAGAGCCATGTCCTTTAGATGTTTTCTGCACAGTGTGGCGTTCATAAAAGTTATAGAAATAGTATCTGGCCACCTTAAGACGATACTTTAATAAGCGTGGGACAGAATGGGATTACAAAGGAACAGGAAGAGTGATAACGGCACACCAAAAGGTAACCATATTCTTCACTGAAAATTGTAGATTTTGCTCTGCTGTTGGAAAACAAAGGAACTTCCCGAAGTAACGCCGCCAGTTTGAAAACCACCTGCGGTTAGGAGGAATCCAGCTTGGCTTTTGTAATAAATCTGCACCTGGTCTCCGTCTTACACGGGAAACTAAACTCGGTGATTCTGCGAGTGGCCTGCGTGACAGACATCGAGGACGAGCTACTTTAATCATCCCTGCTTACAGAACCGGATTAACTGTAATATTTTGTTTTCTCTACTTATGGGAAAAACAAAGTTGACGCTGGCATTCTGCACTTGTAGAGTCTGACGACTCAGGAAGATCAAACGTTAAAAAAAAAAGAAAATAAAAAATTCTAGACATCTGCTTTACCCTCTTTACTAAACGAAACAAGCATATCATTTTCAGTCACAGCTGAAGATACAAGAAGCGTGTGAAGATGTACTTCCTCTGATGTTCACACCCTCCGCAGAATCAACATACCGAAGTGGCTTTGGACTGCGAACATGGTTTCGGGGGATGTTTCTTGTTAAATTGCATGTTTAATAGTATTGATCAAAGCACCGCAAACAAACAAAAATAGATTTCAGGGAAACACTTTGTTGGAAAAGAGTGCCGTTCCTGCCAACTCGCACTCCTACAGAATTTACTTACCTCTAGGATGTATTTTTGCAGGGACTGGATGTCTTTCAGGGCCTCTGGGTCCTGGTGAATAACTACCACCTCCTTCAATGGATACTGAAATACACACCAAAATGATGTAACAGTGCGAGATGTCAACGTCAGATCAATCAGGTGTGATCAAATCCAGAAAGAAACATGAAAATAGCAACTGAATTTCATGTGTTGAACATAATATTTCATTTCTAATGTCAGAATAAGGATTAAAAATAAATAAATAAAGATGGTTCTCTTTCTAAAGTATCGCAGGGTTGAGGTGGAGATTCTGGGAGGAAATGAGGCCCAAACAAAGACACTTGACAGACCTGGTCTAAGTCTTTTTTTGAGTCTACTTTAAATGAAGACACATTTCAACATTTCAAGGAGTCTGGGCCACACCTGGATCAATTCCAGCTAAGTGAGTTAACGTTATGTTGTCCAAAGTTGAATATCTGGTTTACGTTACTGAAAGGGAGCGGGAGTGCCGTGGCTCGGTCTTGCCGTGTCCTCGGGTCTCACCGGGAGCATATGTGGAGCATTTACTAACACTGCTTCAACGGCCGGATTCGTGAGATTACGAGTTTAACCCGAAGGTTTCGGGATCACATGAGAACTGTGTGGTCCTCTGCTTGCTTAAACACGCTGTATTTCTCACCGTGACTTTTATTTTTTCTAGAACTGTACACATAAAAACTGAACCTCTCCTCGCATGTGGTTCAAATCTCTTCTAAAACCCAGCCTCCACAGTTTAATCTAATGTCCAGACCATTTGTGATGTTTTATTTTGAAAATTCACCAGATTCTCTAGGCTGAACTCATGTGCGGCTTCCTGCCGGCTCAGGCACAGTCCAGCCCCAAAATAGACTATACATATTTTTAGAGAGTGGATGGTCGCTCCTGGGACGCATCTAAAACCGTTGCATGGCGCCTCCTGTGAGACCACGCTCATTGACTTAAAAGGCTGCGATCCACGTTTCACAGCAGTTCGGCGCCGTGTTGGACCTGAGCTTTACAGTACTTCTACCTCTTAGTCGCAGCGGCGTTCATTATGAGTGGATGGTGACACACCTTGACGGGCAGAGTTTTCCTGTCCCGAATCACTCTGCCAAGCTCAATCACAGACTGCATCTGAGAGACGGCGCTCTCAATGCGCTTGTCAATCAAACTCTCCCTGTAAAACAAAAGCGTGAGACGAGAGATTTTGAGAAGCATCGTATAAATATTGGACCTGCAAGTAGCTTTATGATAAGCAGCGCATCACCGGCACTAATGTAAACTGATTCTGTGCTTGAAAACTCAGCCATTTAGATCATGTTAGACATGAGAGGTTCAAAAAGCATTTCACCAGTTTTCAACTGAAACTATAAATGTCTGGCTTTGTTCATTTATGCTAATAGCAAAGCTGTCATATGACCCCACATCCTGCATTTTAAAACGGGAGCAACGCGACTTGGGATAATTAGCTGCATTTTGAAAAACTCAGAACAACTTCAAGGCACAGTGAGATGTGGTGGGTGCAATTTTGAAGCAACTCCCTAACAGCAACCCTCATCTTCTCATAAAGTGTGAATAATAAATGAAGATTGGTCACCTTCTGAGTAGAGTACAGCAGGGTCTGTACTTCAAAAATACACTCATTTTAGAACCACCAATTTCCTTCATTTCTTTGCAGAAACATCCGCCGAAACGGTACGCTGAGCTCTCCACCTCGGAGTTCAAATTAAAGCCCCCCGACTCATCGAGGAGTGACAGCCTGCCCCGTGCACAGCGTTTGTTCATTCGTTCACATAGTGTGCTACTAAGTGTTTGCACGGCAGAGGAATAAAAGTGAGAGGACAGAAACGCGAGGGACAGCCAATCCTTTAATGAGGTGATTGGGAAGCAGCTGTTCCCACCGCCTGATTGGTGGCTGACCTCCGGGAAGAGGGTTGAAGGAGTTTTATGCCCACACCAGGAAGGACAAGCAGCTAATAAAGCAGCAGAAATGGGGGCCACTTTACTGACAGTAGAGATTATATGACCCATTACACAAACTAGTTTCCTAATGCAAAATCATTTTGATATTTAATCATGTCGGGACTTTTTTTTTTTTTTTTTTTTTTTTTTCTAAATAGTTATGGCTGAATTAAATTTGGGCTACTAGAAATTCCTCTCAGGCAAAACTGATCAGCCACCAAGCCACATATTTTACTGAAGCAAATGAACAATGAAATCGTATTTCATCAAAAATATGCATACTGCAGGGTACACAAACAAGACTGTGTCAGCGTCGCTGCTGTGGGTGCAGTGCTCTAGAAAAACTACTCAAACGACAAACACAAATTATCAAATTTAGGCATTTCATTTTCATTAATTTACTAGGAACAGTTACCAAAAAACACAGGGTGAACTTAAGCGGAGGAACAGAAGCAATGAGGATGGTTGAGACCCAAAGAAAATCTGCTGTCGAGCCCGACAGTCATCTACAAACGACCGTGGTCTCTGAAGATTCAATATCTTCGGCTCTGGGGAGGTCAGAGGCTTACAAAACTGGAGAAACGCAAGGACATGCACTCTGGCTGAACCTGATTAGGCTCTGAATAAGCAAAGGATGTTTAGTGGAAAAAACAAGGAGGGAAACATGAGTGGGGGGGGTGTTGCTGTTTGTTTCTGCTGTGCGGCAGGAACAGCCATTTGAACAAATGGGCTGAAGAGTCCTTTAAAAAGACATTAAGAGATCTAAGGGAACCAGTGAATAAATATCTAAAGATGAACTTTTATTTCCATAATAAATGAATAAACCCTTTAATACAGCAGAATGCTGGGGCTGAGTGGGTGTCGTTTCCCAGCATGCCCTAGATAGTGTGTTTGTTGACATGAGTTAAGATAAAAGTTCCTAATCTGTAATCTTTTCTTGTAGTCTGTTATTGGATCGACTCAGAAGTAGATGATAAAGAGACAATGTGCCGTTTAAGATGGATTAATGTGAGCCAAGTGCTTCTGTAACTGTAGCTGCTCTCCTGCGTTACACACCTACAGTCATACAGCTTTCATTAACAAGTATTTTATATAATTTATTACATGTTTACATGTTTAATGTAAAGCTCTCTTTTTTTTCCCCAATTACATTGCACTTTTATTTTCTTTTGCACTTTCTACAACAAAACATTTTCGCTCAAATGCTGAAGTTTACGTTCACTCATCAAGGTCACAGTAACGTTCAACGTTGTGAAAAAAAAACAAAAAAAAACTGCATTTCCTTTTCTTTGATTCAACCTTTGGGGTTTTCGATCGATAAAGCATTTATCCATATATGCATATATCAATACATTTAATCTAACATAATCTAATGTAATCTTAAATCTAAGCATTTTTGCCCTCGTCGAGTGAGAGCAAATCCAGTCTCTCGTGTACATTTAACAGATGCAGAGTATCATTCGTTTATTTACAGTTTTAATTTGAGTTTTGGACTTTTGGAGATTTGAATCAGAAGAATTTACTTCAAAGATGAGTTTCTATTAGGAAGTAATTAAGAATCCACAGGGTCCTGATGAAACCTGTCTGAGGGCTGGTTACAGTTTTCTTTTTCTTTTTCATTTTTCCTTCAGCCGTGTGTGATCCTACCCACGTTTCATGCATGTGCAGCACAGTGAGTGTAAAGAGTTCTCCAACTTGTTTAACACAAATCTACAGATTACAGGCTTTCACATTAGACTTGAAACAAATCTGGTTACTAATGTAGACAAATCCCTGCAGTACAGCCTGTCATGCATGTCAAACACAGATGATCGAATTAAAACCATCAGTTCCTCTCATACTAAAGCTTTTATTGAATGAATTTCTCCAACCTGACTTGAGGCAGCATGAGATAGTGGATGCTGCTGGTGTCCTTCTCTTCAACAGAGGCAGGGTCAATGAGATGACACAGATTCTGGTACATCATTTCTGTAATGAAGGGAGTGAAGGGAGCCTGAGGAGAAGTACAAGTAGGGAAGAGAGCGAGTAGATGTAAGAGGAACAGAGAGAGTGAGATTATTAGATTCTCTGCACTGTGCTTATTTTGCATTTTCAGATGTAAAAAAAGGGGCTGAGGTCTTTTTTTTTTTTTTTTTTTATAAACAAATGCTTTTTTCTCTCAATTGGTGCAAAAGCTAAGAGAATAGTGCCATGTTGAAGTTCACTCTGATGTCATGTTCTTCCATTTCAGCAGTGATTAATTCATTCGTATAATTTACAATTGATCTGTATTGATCTGAGGTTAGACTAACTGCCTCTCAGGGTGTCTAATATGCAAAAATCTTCAATGTTTTATAAATAAAAACTCCCACTGCTTGTAAATTATTCATAACCACACAAGCACATAAAAAAAACACCTCTTCCATGCCAACATTGTGTCTTTATTTCTTGCGCACAAAAGCAAAACCTCATCGTATGAAATGTCCCCCATACAAATGCTTTTCTCTCTCTATCTCATGCTTACATATACAAAAAAAAAAATAATCAGATGACTCACCATCAGCCTGCACATGGAGAAAAGAACACTGAGGAGGGTTTCTAGCGCCCACAGGCAGTCCTCGGTGCCACTCTCTCCCTACAAAGTTCACAAACATCAATATGTTCTTTCCCCTTGGAGAAGTAAAAATATAGAGATGCCCTCGTCGACATTAGTGCAAGTGCTCTCAGTCAAAGTCAGCCAAATGTTCACAGGAGGGGCCACAAATTCAGAGCGATAAGATTTCAACAGATGATGGGTGTGATAAAGTCACTTCATACATTTTTTTTTCTTATTGACCAAGTTATAGTATAATGAAAGTATTTAATAATTAAATGGATTCTAAATTTATATCCTGCACTTGATTCAGCAGATACTAAACAGAAGCATATCTCTCTTTGAAACCATCGACTTCGATCTGTGATCTCACCTTCAGGCGGCGTCTGTTGGTCCGGACGTACCAGTTGGTGAGCATGTCCACAAACTTGACCAGGCGAGGCACGACAGTGTACAGGCGGTAAGCTGCAACCAGAACCAACTGTCAGCTTAATTACACTAGAAAGAGAAACGGCACTAATCGGCTGCAGTGTAGGGCATATTTAAAAAAAAAAAAAAAAAAAAGAGAGCCCAAGCTTAACTAGTGTGCATCCAAGTCTTCCTGACTAAACGTTTACATTATATATTGCGAGAGATCAAATCTCTGTGTGTCTTTGCTGACATTCACTGATCTACATGGTTGCTATGGTAGCCTACATCCGTAGGACAGATGGAAACAAGCACGATTAAAGCACGGGGAACTGGTTTTGATACTGCCGTATGTGGTTGTGGAGAGTCATGGTGCAAACCTTTTAAAAGTCAAAAGACAGCAGCAGAAATGAAGAAAGCTAATATTTACTACTTTATTTCAGTATCTGGTTGTCACAATCGCATCAACTGTCCACCGTATCAAACCCATGGGTCAAAAGACAGCAAACTGAGTAGCTTCCATCACCCTGATAGATGTGGTTTATATCATGATGTGAATGATGAAGAAGTCCATCTGAACTCCTTTTTCAAATCAACCAGAGTTCAGACTGAAATAATCTGACTGGAATCAGAACTGAAACCACCTTGGTTCGTGGTTTCAATCACAAACAACAAAAAGCCTTTTGGCCATTTAAATCATCAACAAAATCCACCACGTTACATTCTGCATATAACAAATATTGGATTTGGAATGACAGTCCAGTCACAACCATAAAAATGTTACTGCACTTGAGTAAAGTGAAGTTAAATGATGGAAACATGACAGTGCTCTTCTCACCATCCATCTCAGCCTTGAAAAACTGGATCAGGGACTGCGTGAAGGACTGAATCCACCTGTCCATGATGTTGTCGCTTTGCTTTGCCGTGTTTTCATTGTAAAGGAACTGGATTTCCTCCTCCTAAACAATTTCAAACAAACAAGTAGACAAGGACAACTGAACAGAAGCAGAGAACCCAATTCATCTTTAGTAAACTATGTAGACTTTTATTATTTCCATATTGTTCTAAGAAGGATTTTGTGAGGGATAAGAAAGTTAAAGTCTTAAGCTGAATGGATCCGTTTTGGCTGCGAATAAGTAGCAATTCATTATTTACCATTTTTGCATCCACTTGTTTCTCTTCAGGATTTCATTTTATGACATCATCCCTTTTTACCACCTCCAGAGATTGTTTAACAGTATCCAAATGGTATAAACCACAAAAACGTAATCATCATGTGCCAACACAAAATAATAGCTGTTGACTAAAAAACAACAAAAATAAAAAGCACCTTTATAAAATAAAATGCATTTTGAAAACTTCCTGGAAGGTTTGCTGGATTCGGATGCAGCTTTGGCTCCCAGAATGAGTTTAATTCAATTCAAAGGGATAAAAACAAATGCAAATGAATGCAGTCTAATTCTTAGAAATGTGCATGATCATTATCTAATACGGACAACAAGGAACTACATCTAATCTGAGGTGTTTGATTACCAAATAATGAATTAGTTGACTATATTACATTATCAGGCAGTGTTGTGTTTCTTATGAGCAGTAACACCTGGAGGAGGACAACAGGTTTTGAAACTACAATAAAAAAAAATAATACCTTCTGTAATCTTTGTACGTTCTGCACCAAGAAGCGATAGGCGTTATACCACGGCAAGAAGACGTCCTTCAACACATCTCGCACTCCTTCCTCCTTGAATCGCAGGTTCTCTGCTCTTACTACAGGTGAGTTGATGAGGTACAATCTGCAGAGAGGCAGAAGATGTTGCCGAGTTTACAGAATGTCGGAGAGCAAATGTTACCCGATTACAGAAAGATAAAACTTAAATGTCCCGATGTATGGGTGAGTGTTGAAAAACAGAAAAAAAAAAAAAGAAGAAACAAATAAAAGAAAAAGTGGTCTGATTGATCAAACTTTGCAAACCTGAGCATCCCAATCAGAGTGCCAAGTTACTTTAAATGTTCTGTACAGAGATGAACGAGGTAGGAGATGTCCACTTGGATTTTGGAGGAAAAAACAACACTAGAGTGCCTTCTGTGAATCAGAAATTATTTTAAAAGGTATTGTGGTTAATCTTTATGGAACATATTACAGTAAAAATCCCCTAGTGAGCAAATATGCATCACCTTTACAGCTACCAAGAACTGCAGATTCATTATAAAGGTATCACTACAACAAACTACCTTAATCAGAAACGCACCGTATATGCCAGACAAGACAAGTTCCTTAATGTGCCCAATGTTATAACAGCTTTAAGCCAAAGCTGACAGATGACAGGCATTAAACATTTAACCAGGCAGTGGCGTCACAGATTTTAAATCGCTGAAACAGTGTAATTTATCCATATAAACTGTCCATTTTCCTCAGTTGGTGTCAGCAGAAAGCTCAATTTGCTAAAGTATTTTTATCATAAGATGCAGACCAACAACTAAGATTTGTACAAACCTTCAAATGTGGACAAACACTACGAAAAGAAACCTACTGAACCCTTCCACAGAACTCTGATGAAACCAGTAAACCGACTGTGTGAAGAATTAACATTACTTGTACACAAATTATGAATTGGACTTGATTGTAATGGATGCGATTATAATATGATTAATATATGCCGTTTGCTCCATCTGTAAATGGCAATATGATTACTTTTAATGTGAATAAGTATTAAACTGACAAAAATGAATTAAATTAAAGTCAATTCTGGTGAATGTTTGTCTCAAATGTTTGATTCAAACATTTCACATCCAACAGATCAAAAGGTCAGCTTCACTGTAACATAAGTGGGCTTTTGTTTTTCCAATTCATGAATAAAATGTCTGAGCAGCAGAAGAGAAGAAAAAGCACAGATGGCATTTGGCTGACCAAAGAAGTGGTGGCACGGATCCTGGGGGCCCGCCTTCAACCCGCGGTGAGGGTTCGGAGGATCCTCCGTGCTGAAGAACGTGTGCGAATATATGTCATCCCATCTGCGTTATGTAAAACCAATCTACATTTATATTTATCTACATATCGTTTGTTTTGGGTTTTTTTTCAGAGCAGCATTAACACTGTTCATGACAGTTTGCACATTTAATACTAAATGCTTCCCTTCCCGTTTTTGTCTCTTCATTTCAAAAACCAAGAAAAGAAGCCCAGTTGCCTTCTACTCAAGTGTTGAGGAGTACCGCGTCTTGGATGACTTTTTACAATGCATTTTCAAATTTCACAGATTCACACAAGCTTAACCGGACATCATTATCAAAGGCAAAAACATATCAGAGTGCGTTCACACCTGAAGAACGTCAAATATTCGGTAAGGTTGACGTCTAAAACTTTCAAAGTATCCACTGGAAACCCCCTGCAGCGTGCACCGTTGCATGTCACCTGCTCACACTTCAATAGTTTTTGCTGCTGCCCATACTGCTATAATTAGGTGGACTGTAGGAAGCAAAAGAGAGGATGGGGGACTTGAATAAAAGCAGACTGTCACCCTCTTCTTTTTTTTTTACTCAGTAGTTTGCCCCTCATCAGTGTTTATGTGAGCATATGGTGCAAGTGTGCGGTGGTTTATTCATAAGCCCATATGGCCAAGGCACTGTTACTGCTCAGGGCAAAGGAGCGAGTGTACTAAGGAGGACAAATGTTTAAAATGTTTATGTACAGCACGCACGGGTGTGTGAATAATCTTGTTTAGGAAAATGACAGTGCCATGTTAAGTGTAGACAGTGATTCAGATCTTCTATTGTCGTGCTTGATAATGATTAATGGTGCCACGCAACTCTTTAACTGACACACAAGCATAGCCAGTGTTTAATAAACAAACACACACACACACACACACACACACACAGTCAGTCAGTCAGTCTCATTCAAGCACAGTGCTGACCTGAGGGCATCGGCTCCATAGTTCTGCACAATTAGTCCTGGATCTGGGTAGTTCTTCTTACGCTTGCTCATCTTCTGTCCATCGCTGCAGGAACGAGGCAAGCAAAGGCATTAATGCACAAACATGTGCATGCGTGTTTGAAACCGTGCACTTGGTCTTCAAACTAGTATAGTCCTTCCAGGTCAGCAGACCTGTCAGCACAAACTGCATTTGGACCCCAGGGCTGAGAACAAGCAGCCTTGCTGTCGAGCAGCTCTAAAGGCTAAATGCTGAAGTGCACATTAAAGAGTAATTACGAGTAAAAGCAGAGGGATAGAACCAGATAGTGATAATAACAATAACAACTGTCATTAATATTGTTATTTCAATGCACTGATACTTCTCTAGCTGAGATTCAGGCTGAAAGACGAAGCCCATGATCATGAAGCAGTGTCCCTGCTTGTGAAGTAACAGGAAAAAAGAGTGCAGGGATACACCGCAATCCCAAATACCCAAGGGGCTTTTCAATAAATCAATGCTGGTTAAAGGCCACTGCAAGTTTCCCAAATGTTCACATGCCTTCTTTCACTGGCATTCCAGTCTTTTCCTGAAAATGAAGGACCGCAGTGCGCTCAGCTCCAATAATAACTTTTAATCCCCATTTAACTGAGTTCAATGTTTAACAGTAAATATGCATAAGAAAACAGCACTCTCCTACTCATTTCATGAGAGCTATGAGCTCTACACATGAGCTCTACACACACTGCACACTTGTAAACTATTTCTGAAGATTTCCACCTTCACAAGAAATTAAAAGCTTTGGGGCTGAAAGCCACAGACAGATTTTTAAAGTTAAAATTAAAGGACTAAGTACATATCTATAGTTTAAAGATTTCATGGGGATTATCGTACCCTTTTGTCAATATCGTTCCTGTTTTACAATAAAAGACTGTGGTTTCTGAGTTGTGTGGACTGACCTAGCGAGCACCAGCCCATTAACGATGACATTCTTGAAGGGCGGTCTTCCAAACAGTGCCGTGGAGAGGACCAACAGGGTGTAGAACCTGCAGCGGGACAGAAAGGGACAGAAGAAAAGGTCTCCATTCGTGTTACTGTCTCATTATTAGTCTCAATTTACTTTACAGCTGTCACTCAATTTCTATATAATCCTCTACATCCACTCATTCATCCGTGGTTTACCATCCTCTGGTCTGGTCAATTCCCTCAGCGATGAAGTCGGCGGGAAACGCGTCCTCAAACTCCTTCTTGTTTTCAAACGGGTAGTGAACCTGGGCATAAGGCATGCTGCCGCTCTCAAACCAGCAGTCAAACACCTCCGTGACCCTCCGCAGCTCGCCCTTACCACACCGCGACGGTATCGTCAGGCTGTCAATGCTGGGCAGAGAAAGCATGGACAAAAAGAAAGGAAAGGGTGAAATGGGGAACAACTTCAATGCTGGTAAATGACACGTACAGACAGTGAGGATGGTTGTAACTGAGGAGATCTGTGAGACTTTCTTCAACAAGCTGCAGCTTTACTGGCTCATTCTGAGTCATCCTATGAACAAAAACTGTTATCTAATTGCAACTTCTCCTAAAAGGTTCATCAGACAGATTTACTTTGTCTTTCAAAAAAAAAAAAAAAAAAAACCTACTTCTCTGAAGAGCCCTGCCTTTTCAGATTTTAAAAGGTTCGACAAAGCAGGCAGAGCTGTTAACTTCAGTAGCAGCTCACATCACATTTTACAACGCCACTGCCCAGCATCCATGATCCATGCACCATCAGTGAATAACTTATCTCCCGTTTTCCACAGAAATATGTGTGTTATGCATGGACATGGCAGAAAATCTTATATACTTAACCATAAATTAGATACGGCTACATTTGTGGTGCCGATAAGCAGCAGGTTTCCGGATCGTGCCAACGCAACAGTTTCTAGTTGGCTCAGAGCTCAGCCACTGCCAGCTCCAGCACTTCACGCACAATCCTTCCTAATTGTTATGTGTTTCTAGTAAGCCACAAGCACCACCTATTCAGGAAACACTTGTGGATTAACTTTGCTGTGCTACTTACCAGAACAACAAACCTTCTTCAAACCAATTACCCTCTAAAAATGAGCCCGTGCTGAGTTGCATTATGGACGTAAGGTTTTAGGATATCAGGTTATTTCATCTTCTCTCCAACTTGTGGGAAGTGAAAGAAAACATAATTGGGGCACCTTTTACAGACATAACAGAGATAATATCATTAAAACATAAATTAGCTTTAATTTAGTGGAAGGAATTTAAATCCCATGCTGCTTATGCAACCTGAACTAAATATTACAAACTGCATTCCAGACCAGCTTTTCCTCTGCTGTGATTCACATTTACAAGAGGTTTTGCATCAAAACATCTCATCATGGCAACATTCTTACACTAAAGCAGCCAATTTGTTAAAAGCAACAGCATTCTTAACCATTACTTGAAGATTATTAGCAAATGAAAAGCAGAAAGAAAACCACCTGCATGCTCAACCTGAACACCCCTCTTATTCTAGCAAACTCAACCTTTTAGAAGAAACCAGTGTACTTAAAAAATAAATAAATAAATAAATAAATAAATAAATCACATCCGTGAACTGATACAAATACAAGCAGATTACCAAAATAAAATCAGTTTAACCTCTGTAAATGAATAGTCAGTGAGTCTGAAAAAGAAAAAGTTATCCCACTCGCACGCCGGCATCACAATGACATGTATTCATGTGGGTGACCTGATCCGTGACTCACCTTTCCCGATGCAGGTCTGTTGCTTTGACTCCGGTCAGCTCCTCCAGTTCAGCCATGGACCCAACACACACCACCTGATGAACCCACATGCAGCACAACATCAGTAGAGCACGTGAGTAGTAAATGTCATGATTTAACCCCAAAGTAAGTAGGTCAACATCGATTTCCCATTAATAATGACAGAGTGAACAGCTGGTGAGTTTTTTGTTTTTTATTTACTAATAAACTGAATATTAGTTTTCTAATGTACTAAAAAAAAAAAAAAAAAAAAAACAAAAAAAAAAACGATGAAGACATAGAAATGTACTTTTAATTCCTGTTGTGAATTTTCAATCTATGGATGCAATATTTAGCAAACACCTTTTACTTTTTTTTTTTTTTTGCCTGTGATCAAACAAATACTTAACAATGAAGCTGGATTAATTATAAATTACATGTAATGTTAATTATGTTAATTGTGTTACATTGTGGTTGAAGAGAATATGATGTTCAAGGAAGCAGAAAGTAATGTTTATTTTTATTAATTACAATATCTGTTCACTGACAGGATGTTAATCTTCTGTAATTTAATCATCGATAGAGCCTACTTTTAGTCTTCACTAAATGTTAATTGCACTTCTACTTCTGCATCAGAAAAAAAAAAAAAAAAAAAAGAAGTTAAAAGTAGGCCTTCTTCAAAAACATTTTAACTTCACCTTACAAAGTCTGATAAAGTGTGTTATCTGGTCTCCTTAGAGAGATAACCTGTAGACTGCTCTAGTTTTACCAAAGCACCAGGTAACATGGCCCAGATACAGCCTGACACACCACCGCCAGATACAAAAGAAGACATAGTAAAAGGAAAATATACCCAGAAGGCCGAGGGCAGAGAGAAATAGAACAACAAGAGAACACACCGAGATGCACAAACCATAGCGTCACACGCTGAAAGTGAAACGTAGCGGCTTGCAGCTCTACGTGTGGATGTGTGGCGGGCTGCTGAGGGCTGTGTGAGGGAGGCACCAGGGAGTGCAAGTGTTCTGGAAACAGTCACAATGCTATTTCCAGCAAGCAGGTCGCTTGCTGTCCCTCTTTCAGCCAAGGGACCAACGCTTCATTTTTCAAATGCTCATATAACCCAATTCTGGCATCTCTGTTCAGTCTACGTCCACCAAGACTGGCAAAAAAAAAAAAAAAAAAAAAAATCCATATCGAACTAATGTTTACAGTTTGGCTCATTTTTCTACTGTCCGTTTTTTTCCTCTTCTCTTTCATTTATTTTCCTCACCTTCTTTTCATCACCCCTCCTCACTCCCTTATTGGTCGGTTAATTTATTCTGTCCCCTCATTTTCCGTGTCTTCTTTCCAATAAACCCCAATAGCCGTTTGTCTTGATTACCTTTGAAGTTGTCTTAACTGGCATGAACTGAAACCAAACACATTTGGAATCATGTTTATTTGCAGTTTACATTAATGAATCATTCATGTGCCGGGTCTCTGTAATGGTGCCTGAGGGGGGCTGATTGTGACTGCAGTACGGAGTCACGCTGCACCGTCTGTTTCAACACCGCGGTCACCTCACCTCACCGTGCCGTCACAAAGTGTGTTTTCTATACAAGCCTTCATGCACAGAAACAGCCCAAATATGCAGAAGGATGTTGACCACCAACAAAAATCAGGGAGACCGATTTTCACTAAGCAAATTTATGCAAACAACTGGATTTTTGTGCTGAAAATGCAATTTCCTCATAAAACCCGAATATAAGAAGCGTCATACGGGTGCTTTAATTTGTGAATGAGAACTAGTGTAAGGAGCTTTAAAAAAACCGAGCTGAGATTAAAGACGCCATGCAAGCCTTCTCATGCTTCGTCACGACACAGATGTGATTACTGTGACAATCAGCTTCCTTATAAAAGAACTTCTGTTATTTAGTCATGACATAGGAAAATTATGAAACTACTGTGACATATCAGCAGAGTTGCAATACACATTATAAATAACACCAATTACAATGAAAAAATGTATTACAGCCAAACAAATGCAGGTGTGTTTTGCGTTTTTTCTGACCTCTTCAAAGTCAGCGCTGACCCAGAGGGGGATCGGTGTGCCCCAATACCGGTTCCTGGAAACGGCCCAGTCTCGTGCGTCTCTTAACCAGTTCCCAAAACGCTTCTCACGCACAAACTCTGGAACCCTGGGAAAACAAACGGATAATGATGTATTTTGATTAAAATTTAAAAAGAAAAACATGCCTTTGTGCATTAGTGCCATTAACACTATTGCTTGACATGACAACAATAACGCTGCTGCCTTATATAAAATTTGAGAATTACATTTTTTTTTCCTCAATGTGTTTATTTTTTTTTTTTCATTCTTCAAATCTAACACTTTAGTCCAAATGTGGTCACTCCTGGCTATAAAGGATAAAAAGTACAATAAAGCAACAACTAATGCCTGTTTGGAAACGGAGTCAAACAGATTTCTCACAGGACAAATCGGATTATTATAGGCTTCCACTTCCTCCTTGTTTTTAGCCCAGAAAACAAATTTGATGTGCCCTCTTTGTAAAGCACAGCTGAGAAGGTTAACATTCCCTCCGAGGCACCTTCCTCCTATCTATCCCCTTTTCTCCTCCATCCTTTTCCAAATTTGTCTTGGCCACTTTTTAGCTTTAATCCACTATCTCTCAATCTCCTTCTTTCCCTCTAATTTTTTTCTATCCCCCTTTCATTCTGTGCCAGACCAAGCTGCTCTGGAGAACAGTGCAGTGGGGAATATAAATCGTGGCCAAGATCCATCCACTAAGCAAAGAGTTCATCAATTCCCATTGTAGGAGGCATATCTATTTAGGCCCCTAATACATCAATTTAATGATTTTTTTCCCCCCCTGCTGCAGTTGACCACCACCAAGCATCCATCCTTCACTTTTTTCCCCTCAGTTCATGCTAAAAAGAAATTTAAAGGATGTACTTGTGCTCAAGACAAACGAATGTTATTTACGTAGCAGCTTTTATTATAAGTTACAAACCATGGGGATAGATTCAAAATAGAGATGGAGAAACAGGTCGCGGTCAGTGACCAAGAGGATGGAAAAATGCAGGGAAAAACAGAAAACAGGAAAATGATTTAAAAATAATTAATTAAATCCTGCTAAAAAGTGAGTGTGCCATCATAATTAAACAACTGTAACTAGAGAGGGCCTGTCAAGATTTGATTAATCTCTGCGTCAAATAAAATCAAACTGGTTTAAACCTTTTGTAAAACCAAAAGCACAGAGCATATCCACCTGCATCACAGCCACATTTACACCATCGAGTCGAGTTGGTCAAAAATACTTTAAGGGGCAGGGCCTGGAGCAGGTCTACAGCAGGCCTAGAGCAGGGCTAGAGCAGGCCTAGAGCTGGTCTAGAGGAGGCCTAGAGCAGGTCTAGAGGAGGCCTAGAGCAGGTCTAGAGCAGGCCTAGAGCAGGTCTAGAGGAGGTCTAGAGGAGGCCTAGAGCAGGCCTAGAGCAGGCCTAGAGGAGGTCTAGAACTGGTCTAGAGGAGGCCTAGAGCTGGTCTAGAGGAGGCCTAGAGCAGGTATAGAGCAGGCCGAAAGCTGGTCTAGAGCAGGCGTAGAGGAGGTCTAGAGCTGGTCTAGAGGAGGACAAGAGGAGGTCTAGAGCTGGACTAGAGCGGGCCTAGAGCACTTCTGAGCCCTTTGTCGCCATGGCTACGTAGTCTGCATTATTACAAAGTCATTCCTTGCAGGTGAGCTGATGCTGATTAGATGCAACCATCTAATGAATCTCAAACACTTAACAACCATAATTTCAGATTTATTTGACCAATCAAAGCTGCTGCACATTTAACCAAAATAGCAACTGAAACTCATTTAATTTTAATTTACCGTGCCAAACACTTGAAATGTGAAGAATAAAAAGAATATAGAAATGGTCTAATGGATTCAGACTTGTTTCTAAAAGGTGATTGCAGGGTAAAGTTGAGCCAAAAACCTTAAAACTGCTCCAAAGTATGTTTCTAGTAAATTCTGAAAATGATCAAACTGGGCCAACGACATTCACCCAGAGATGATCAGGAAAACTCCATCACGCTTTCTGAGATTGTGAAACTTCTCTTTTATCTTATATCAGATGGACACTGTTCAGCACTGTTCTGCATATGAATATCAGGAATATCTGCATTGGATGGATTAATATAAAGCATTGGATTTGGTATGCAACTTTTCCATATGTCCCAGTTTTTGTCAGATGGCAGATTTAAATGATGCATATGGAAAAAAAAAAAAAAAAAAAAAAAAAAAAAAAAAAAAAAAAAAAGGCACGACTTTGTGTGCAAAAGCCTATAAAGTGACAAAAAATAAGTAAATATACATCACATGACAGTGACCAAGCTGTCTTCACTGAGCCTCAGAAGACACGCGCTTCCCTTTGAGCACTCATTAATTCAGTCATTAATTTATTGTGACAGACCGCTATCTGGAGAAATAAGACTGAACTCTCAAAAGACACTTAGCCTGACAACGCGCTGCACCATCTGAATAAAGAGAGATAAATGAACAAATCACTTAACTAGAACTTGCCATTTCGCTTTCTAAGGTCTCTCATCAGCTAGTACGAACTTCACATTACTCCAGAAGGATTTCAGTTTCATTAAATAGCTGAAAAGGTCGCAATCGTCAAAGGCAGATGATCAGGAAATATTCCTGCAACCACAACTCAGGATGATTGAAAATGGGAAAAAAAACAAGGGAATGTTTTGGGAGCTTATCTAAGTTACAAAAACATGTTATGTTATGTTAGTGTTATACACTATATTGCCAATAGTACTCACTCACCAATCCAAATAATCTGAATCAGGTGTTCCAATCACTTCCACGGTGTATAAAGTCAAGCACCTTCGGCATGCAGACTGTTTTTACAACAAGTGTCGGCTGTATTATAAGAACATGGAAGTGTTCGGGAATGACAGCAACTCAGCCATAAAGTCGTAGGCCACGTAAAATGACAGAGCGGGGTCAGCAGATGCTGAGGTGCACAGAGGTCACCAAATCTGATATGCGGAGTCCATTGCTACAGACCTCCAAACTTCATGTGACCTTCAGATTAGTTCAAGAACAGTCCGCAGGGAGCTTCATGGAATGGGTTTCCACGGCTGAGCAGCTGCATCCAAGCCATACATCCCCAAGTACCATGCAAATTGTTTGGTGCAGTGGTGTAAAACAGACTGCCGCTGGACTCTAGAGCAGTGGAGACGTGTACTCTGGAGTGATGAATCACGGTTCTCCATCTGGCATTCTGATGGATGAGTCTGGGTTTGGCGGTTGCCAGGACAACAGTACTTGTCTGACTGCATTGTGCCAAGTATAAAGTTTGGTGGAGGGGGGATTATGGTGTGGGGTTGTTTTTCAGGAGCTGGGCTTGGACCCTTAGTTCCAGTGAAAGGAACTCTGAATGCTTCAGCAGACCAAGACTTTTTGGACAATTCCATGCTCCCAACTTTGTGGGAACAGTTTGGAGCTGGACCCTTCCTCTTCCACATGACTGTGCACCAGTGTACAAAGCAGGTCCATAAAGACCTGGATGACAGAGTCTGGTGTGGATGAACTGGACTGGCCTGCACAGAGTCCTGACCTCAACTCGATAGAACATGTTTGGGATGAATTAGAGCGGAGACAGAGCCATAACTTCTGGTCCAACATCAGTGTGACCTCACCAATGCGCTTCTGGAAAAATGGTTAAAAATTCCACAAACAAGCTCCTAAACCTTGTGGACAGCCTTCCCAGAAGAGATGAACCTGTTATAGCTGCCAAGGGTGGAACAACGTCATATTGAACCCCATGGATTAAGAATGGGATGTCACTTAAGGTCATATGTAGTCAAGGCAGGCGAGTAAATACTTTTGGACATATATTGTAGTGGCAATCACACAAATACGAGTATATATGTTTTTTGTGGTTGTGTTTAAGTAAACCAGTTAATGTTACCATCACTAACATTATTGTAAATGAAAAACATGCAGTTAATAAGTCTACAAAAGTACTGAAAATGTAAAATTATAATATAAGATGGTAAAATATAATTTGTTGCCATTTGCAAATTTGAAATTTGATTTAAAAAAAAAAAAAAAAAAAAAGGCAAAGGAGCATTTTAGACATCTTGCATTCTTCCTGGTAACTTAAATGAATTTGTCTTTTACAGTCCTGATCACAGAAAACTATTTAAAATATCAATGTCTCTTTCCACTCAGGGACATTTATGCATTATCCACAACCTTCTGATAAGGAAAAATAAAAACATATTAAATAAAAGTCACTTTCTTTTAAAAAGAATGCCAATAATACTCTGTCGTATGATGGTTAACAAAACAGTTATGAAATCAAAAGGTTGGTTTTTAGCTCAAATGTGCCAAATCTAAAATAGTATAGCAATAAATGATTACCTTATTAAGACTATTAAGTTTTATGCATGTTTAAAATGTTTTAGTTGGTGTTTTAACCGTGACAACGGTCGTGATACGTGGTGCAGTTGTGCCGTATTAATAGCTTTTTTTTTAATCATTTTGTCGGCTTGTCCAGAGTCCGTCAACGAGGCTCTGCTAAAAGAAGACTCTTCTGGTTAACTGGATAAGTAACTTCAGTTCACCTAATAATTTGTCAACTGAATCTATGCAACGCCCCTGAGATAAGAACCCTATCCCTGTACATCGGTGCGTGTGTGTGCGTGTGCGTGTGTGTGTGTGTGTGCGTGTGTACTTGTCTCAGTGGTACGGTGGTGGCGTGGTGCATTTTCACCTTCCTCATGGCAAGTCGTTCATCTCGGTTTGACAGTCCCATTACCAGAGGCAGCAACTGTGGCTCACAAAAGAGCACCGGGGCACCATGGGTAATACCACTTAAGAAAGCTGTCGCGCTGACACCTAAGCTTTCTTACTTACAATTAGCATTACGCTAATATTTTCTCTAAAAAATAAAATCCAAATACACATCGTCATAAAAGACACCTCAATGAGGATTTAAGCCTCATGAGGTAAAACCTAAAAAAAAAAATCAAAGGAGAATGAAATAACGATTTAAGAGTTCTGCACGTTGTGATGGCTGCCGTGCAGACGGGACGGCGCTACGATGCAGAGGTGGTGCAAAGGTGGTGCAGAAATCCAGCTGCCACTGCTTTTGGACTCCGTCTGCTTTGTGTCTCAGCTCAGAGCTTGTAAGACTACTTGTTTGGTAAAATGCTCAGCGCTGCCACTTTACAGGTACTTCACGCCAAGCCGAGAAGAGCTTACCAGTAGCTTTGTCCGTTGCAGTCCAGCAGTTTCTCCACCATGTGCTCCACTCGGATGAACCAGCTAGGGACCGCTTTGTAGATCAAGGGCGTGTCAGACCTGAACAATACAACAATCCATTACAGAAAACGCAGCATTACAGCAGACCGACTCTGGAAGCAAACAAAACACCCACCGTTATTCGTTCTCTCCTTTGTGTTAAAAACTAGTCAAAGAAAAGTGAGTGTAATAGTTTTCAAGAAAAAGGTGTGCATTTTAAACAGGTTTTGCTCAGCAACATGAAAGTTAACCAGTTTAAAAAGAGAAACTGGAAGTTAAAAGGGAAAAAAAAAAAAAAAAAAAAGAAGTAGTCAGCCAGTGCAGATCATAGAACCGCTATAAAAGGATTTTGTCTTACTGTGGCCAAAAAGATTTAAGATTACACTTTCATGTTTCCCAATGAGCATGAGAGGAATTTCCAGACTAACTATTACAGCACTGTCCTGTTTTTCCAATCTCATTCCGAATAGCTACTAACTATAAAAAACATAGTATATACGGTAATATTATGTACGTAGGGCTGGCTTTAAATGTTTGGTTCCCAATTATGTAAAGGAGATTAAAAAAAAAAAAAAACAATAATTAAGTGGGTAACAGATTTATAGGACTCAAGTCAGACTCGAACCCTACTTTTCAGGACACTAGTGATTTGACTCGGATTTGAGAACTTGGACTCGTACGTGAACATCATTCATAAATCAGAGACATCCTGAGCTTTTATTTCATTTGACTGAATATCTACATAAAGTTCAATATGCATATTTATGCCAGATGAACAATTTTTCTTTAATGACTTGAACTAGAACATTAAAAATTCAAGAGTGAACTCAGACTTAATGTTTAGCGACTCAAGTACAACGTAAGTGGCTGAATATGAAATCAAATATTTGAATCCTAAGTACTGCAATTTTTATATGCGCCAGCATTATATGTTGTATGTTCAGTTTAATGTAAAACTTTCTTCCTTCATTCATTCATTCATTCATTCATTCATTCATTCATTCATTCTCTAAACTTGGTAACATGTTCAGTATAATACAATAAAAGAATAGAAAAACTATAACTGCAAAAAAAAAAATAAAATAAAAAAAATAAAAAAAATTATTAGCAGCAGCACAGAACGGTTGGATTAAAGAGCAGATTCATTCACAACCACAGTTTCAAATTCACCTTTGGGTACGAGTGTGTTACATCTGGCGTGTGAGTTGTGAAGTGTACAGTGTGTCCGGCACTGAGGGTAAAAGCCGCCTGACGCTTCCAAGTGGGACTTGGCGTGCATTTGGCCCGTCACTCTAAAGTAATGATTTTGTGACCGGTTTAAAATAAAGTGACATAAGTTGGCAAATTGCTGTTTAGAATTTGAAAATGTCTCACTCTCACACCTATCAAACTGTTTCACACAACATTCAATCACGAGCAGAATTAAGTCTTAAGGAGGAATGATGAACTAAACCTAAAAGGTTAAAAAAGGAAAAGCGAATATTACAAAAAAACATCCCATTGGTTTGATAAATTAACTCTCCACAGAGACCCAAGACCTTGGGATGAATGACTGCAGTCAAGAAAAAAAAAATAGTCTAAAAACATTTTAATTGTTGTGTATTCTAAAACGTTTTAAATGCGACTTAAATGTAAAAGTGAAGCTGCTCATTAAAGTGAGTAAAAAAGAAAGGAATTCGCATGGCGCAGAGGTAGCAGAGGGTTTACGGGGAATACTGTACATCTCTCACCTCCAGCAGAACGGGTAACTGTGTTTGAAAGTGCTGGCGTTGACCAGGCGACCCTTTTCCTTCAGCCACTTGATTATGTTCTTGTCGGCATCCTGACACAGAAAAGAGTGACATATTTTATAGCAGTTTCATTCACTTCAATATGAAAGTTTCCAGCTGGTTCTGGCAGCAGAGCAACTGTGTCTCTGGCTGTCTGTGATGTCACAGCCTGCTGATGGACCACGGGGTACACCTGCATATCAGGACTGCAAGGTGAGACCCCCAAATATCAGCAAGATGTTTTACTTTCTAATTAATTATAACCCAATCTGCATATGCAACATAAACGCACGAAGGTCTTTCCAATACCGAGACAGAGGCTTTGGGTATCAGCTGATGCCAAGTAACGTTCAGATACCAGCGTTATGTTTCGTACTGTACTCAACATTTTTTGCCTAATTAATAACAGATAAAAGAATTACTATTACATATAGAGCAATTTTAGAATTGTATTAAACAACCTGAGAACAAACCAGCCTCCAGATGTTTAATTACAGTGACATTCAACATGTTTAATGTTGAACAGAAGCTATTGATCTATGTATCGGTTTAATGGTTCATCGTTGTTCTCGTTTTACTCTGGAAACCAGAGCCTTGCACAACAAGCATTTCAGTTTTTGTAGTAGGATTTCCTAAAAATGACGTGAAACATGGTATCAGATGGTGCATAATGCAAATACTCGGATACCAACACCCTTATTTTTGTTAGAATCTTTTGATTATTCCTGATACTGAACGGAGCAACTCTTCTTTTGACGATGACCCCCCTTCCTTCACCCATGTTAATCAGATTAATTTCATCTTAAATTAGTTTAATTTATTCTGACATAAGAAGTCAGAAGACAAGATTTCTGAGGTACTTAAGACATCAGTGCACTTTTATTTAACAAAGTCTAGTGACTTTACAAAAGAAAAAAAAAACATCTTTAATCAACTATAATGATGGATGCTGTTAGTTTTAACGCCAAATTACCCGTTTTGCCATCTTATACATCTAATACAAGTAAACTAATGTCAAAGTTCTTGCACTTGAATACATCATTTTTTATGCACCCTTGGATTAAAATAAATAAATGACTAAGGTGCATGTGTGCCTTTTATTTATTGCCAGGAATGTGCTACGGCCTGAACCAGTCTCATAAAACGTGAAAAAAATATATCTGCATTGATGGGATTTATTGGATATTTGCCTGAAACCCAGAGAGAGGATGAAGCTATTCACCCTCGTGTAAACTAAGTTGAAATGGAACTGTGAAACCTCCATTTACACAGTGTTAACTACGTTTTATATTCTACAAAAATAAGTAACTAGAATATAAATGAAAAAAAAAACAAAAAAAAAACGTAAAAGACCTTAGTAAGAGTTACTTTTTTGGTGCACATTTACTTTGTTGTAGCTTGAGATAAGTGAAGGAGGATATTAAGAGGTAAACATAAAGCAAATGCGGATAAAAGTCCCTAGTGCTCTACCCAAAAATAGAAAGTAGGACAGTAAGAAAATAAAAAAAGACAACAGGTCAGGAGAAATAAAGAAAAATCATCACATTGTTTGCATGCACTTGCTTCAATCTTTATTAAGTAATAGTTGGTCAACATTAGTGATGGACAAAAGGTGTATCTCGTCACAACATTGGGTATAAACTGAGGTTATGTGTACTGGTTATATGTTCTGCTTCATTTGCACGGATCTAAAACTCACACCAGAGAGGCAGTGGAATTTCAGGAGGTGAGAAACCACAGCACAGAGAAGTGGCAGTGGTATGACAATGGAGCTGACTTGGCAGGAAAACAGAAGAGGTAAATTTAGCAGGTGTACTGCAGGACTGAAGACATTTGAAGGAAGGAGGAGAAATTAGGCCTGCCCAGCACAGAAAGGAGAGGAACGCTTGAGATATGGAAAGACCATAAAAAGGAGTGTGGGCTTCTTTAGAAAGCGGAGTAATGTTAACTAAGTGATAAATGTTCTGTAAGGGGTACTGTACGGGGCTGGATACCAAGAAAATTCATGGTGTCAATGATAAATCTAAGAGAAACGAGGGCTGGGTATTATAAACCCAATAAATCTTTGGTTCCAGGAACAGTCTCTTTTTTTTTATAAGCAGGAAAAAAAAAAAAAATCAAAAGCTCTGCGGAAGGAAAGAAAGCTGGTCAGATGTAATCTCGTTTGAAGTCGCACGGTTAAATCCACCACCACACACCTATCGTGATAACTAGCACCTCCCCAGAAAGTTTGTGCGCTCCATGTTTTGTCTTATGAATCAAATGTCCAACAATTCCCAGCCCTTGGATTAAGGAGAAGACAGAGAAAAGAAATTAGTCTTTGTGAAGCGTATGAAGTGATCTCTCTGTTCCATGGCGGACTGCAGATCTTCTGTGTGACTGTTCTGGACTTGCCACTGCTTTAATCTTGGATATTTAGGCATCTTTAGTAATTCCAAGCCTCTGTTCCTCTCCTTCCAGCAGCTTCCTGTAGGTTGCGATCTCTGCATCCAGCTTGAGCTTAATGTGCAGCAGTTCCTGGTAGTCTTGAAGATATTTGGTCATCTCCAATTTGGTGTCACAGAGCTGGGCCTCCAGCTGAGCAATGATGCTTTCTAAACCGCCCACCTTCTCCATGTGGGATATCTCCATGTCCTCCAACTGCTGCTCCAGGGAGGCATTGCGAGCCCTCAAGCCATCAATCTGGTTCTGTAGGTCTGTCACCTGGTTATGGTAGGTGGCGATCTCCTCCTTCATGGTCTTCATCTTCTCTTCGTGTTTGCCTGCATGCTCCTTCAGGGTGTCGAACTTGCCCTTGTACCACTTCTCAGCTTCTTGGACGTTCCGGGCAGCGACGGCCTCTATCTCTGCTCGCATGGTGCGCAGATAAGCAGCCAGATCAGGACGGTCACCGTCCAACTCGGCGCTAATCTTTGAGTCCTCAATCTGCTTCATGAGGTCAGCCACCTCTTCATCGTGCAGCTTCTTGAGAAACTCTATCTCAGCCACCAGGTGCTCAATGCGCTTCTCGAGCTCAGCCTTTTGCAGTGTGGCATTGTCAACATCCTGGCGAAACTCCCTCAGAATCATTTCTGCTTCTTCTTTGAGTGCCAGCTCCTCCTCCATTTTTAGTCTCCACACTTCAACCTCCTCTTCGATGTAGCCCCGTTCAATATCAGCTGCTCCCTTCTCATTAGTCAGGCTCTCAATCAGATCCCGCACCTCTTTGAACTTGAGCTCATATTCTTCCGCGATACCTGTGGGGCTCCCCTTGTAGCGGTTCTGCAGCGCAGCCAGCTCAGCCTGAAGAGCTGCATTTCTCTGCTCCAGTGCCTGGACCTTGTTAATGTATCCTGCAAACTTGACATTGAGTTCTTGCATCTCCTCCTTCTCATTGGCATGGTGCTGGTGTATCTCTGTGCCCAACTCGATGGCAGTTCCACGATACCCTGAGCGTCCACGGCTGTCGTACGAGGATCCACGGCACCGGGAAGGCGATGGGCTCTGAACCCGTACTCTGGAGCTGCTAAGTTGCAAGCTCTTCTGGTTGTAAGATGCAGCTCTCATCCTGCGCGAAATACAGGGTTTGTTTTCTCACACTGCAAACGTTGAGACTGACGCTCTCCCAGATCACCTCCGTGGGTTTTATGCGGCTGCAAGGAATGTCTCGGACAGCCTTGAAACACACGCTACGTTTTAACACATTTCAAAAGTGGATTATGACAGACCTTCGGGGACCCGAGGCTGCATGCTCTTTATGAGCTGACGCTGTAATGTTAGTGGCCTAGCAGGTCGAGTCCACTCCCTGGCCTTTGCACTAGGATGTGAAATAGTGATCACATCATGTATGAGTTCCATGTTTTAACTCACTAGTTGGGTGTGACGGAGTGCAGACGGGTATCCAGTGGACTAGTAAAACACACTGACAGTTTTCCTGCACGACTCCATTAAACATCTCACACGTAGATTCTTTTAATTCTAAATTTCCAGGTTTTACAGCTAAAGTTGCTTTTTGCACTTAAACCTGGCGAACTGTTTTGATTCCTGATGCAACCTTCCTCATTTATCCAGACCCCTTAGTGGGTGGATTTTTGCAATTTGGCGTTCAGTGTACTGCCCAAGGATGCGTCAACGTGTACTAGGCTAGGGATTGATCCGCAGCATTCTGACTTAAGAGCAAACAGGGAGCAGGTATCCACAGCAGAAACTGGAACGCCCAAACAAATCTGCTTTGGAGCATTCGGAGAGAGCACTTTTCCTTTTGTATAACAAAGTGCTGAACAAATACTACTCTGATTATCCCAAGTATCATGCCGGTGACTCATAGCAAGACTATAATACTTGAAAAGTCTGCAAACTTAATCTGCATGTAAAGTATGATGTGTCACTCACTTTGACATACTGTCCAGCAAAGTCAGCGACCTCTGAAGTGAAGCAGCCTGAGGCATCCACGGGGCAGATGGGAGCCTGGTCCCTCTGAATGATATTGTATTCAGTGCACACTCTGTAATCATCCTGCAAAAAGGAATAATACAGTTTAGAGATAAATCTGGTCTTCTTATTATCCACTGCATCTATTTCTAAACAAAAAAACCCTGCATTGTTGACCGGTATCTTAAAGATGTATTTGAAGCTTATTACATCACAATTGCTTGACGCCAGTGAAGTGACACATTTCATTTCAAGCTTCAGTGTTAAAATTACATACGATTGTACAGTGTAATGAACCTCTTTGGAAGTCAAGTTTCGCCAGTTTAAAGATTTGTTACGGCTGCATATTAAATTCCTTCTTGAGCTGGATACTTTTTGCAGCGTTGAAACAAGCACCACTGGTATGTGGCAGCTATGCACGAAAAATATGACTACCATCCTGCTCTAAACGCAATTTGAATTCAAACACCCTGTCACAATCTAAGACGGATGACTCACGGGGTCATTTCACGTCTAGCCACAATGAAATAACATTTGAAAAATGTAGTTTGGCAGCACTTTTCCTTTTACTGTATATCTTCAGAACGAATGCATTAGTGCCACAGCTTTTAGTCTGAAACCAATCAGTGTAACTCTGAACACTAAATTTAAGATCTGTAATCAGATTTAGGAAACAAAACATTCAAATGCAGGTTTAGGCACGATGCTGTCATGTGGGATTTAGTTTTCAGGCCCACAGAGCCAGAACTGCAGTGAAATAGTGCAGAGGAGACGGCAAAAAGTAGAGCTGGCTACAGGTGAAGCGGCATCCATCATTAAAACTGGAGGCTGAAAGGTGGCATGTGAAGACACGAAGGAAATAAGATGAATCAACTACCGGTAGTATCGCACAGGGAACAAATAAAAGCACAAGATACCTCAAAGTGTGTCGTTCTAATAATTCTAAATCAAAATATTCCCAGATTATTTAGGTCTGCGCCTTCTCTTTGATCAATCAAAATAAAAAAAATAAAAAACTGACCTCCAATAAAAATTTCGGTTGCTGCTGAATTTTTAATTTGTGCCAACCTAAATTTAACATTTTAAGGCAAGAAAATGTAAAAACTGTTCTATAAGCATGAAGTGCAGACATTAAACATAAAAAAATTAAACTTTATAAAGTCAAGCAGGTTTAAGTATCAGAACAGTCAACATAGTCTAGTAAACAAAATAGAATACATTAAAAAAAATAATAATAAATAAACATTTTCTCTGGATTAGAGCTGCAAATTTATTTTTTTTCCCCAGTTATTTTCAGTGGAACACTGGACTGTGCAAAGACGCAAAGAGACAAGGACAAGAAAAGAAGAAATGTAAGCTTGATACTCACAGCTCCAAAGTACGGTGCCTGGTGGACCACTCCTGTGCCCTCTTCCTCCTTCACGTAGTTATCCAGCACCACCTGAAATGCTCCTTTCTCCCCACACTTAAATCAAATGAGAAGAATCAGAAGAAGTGGGGTCGGGGTTGAAGAAGCACAAGAATACAGCAACACCCGATAACAGGGGCGTTAAGAGACAGCTTAAAGTAGAAAGCTGACTCAATCTTGAAGCAAGATAAATAGTTAAAGAGAGAGATAGAGCTGGGTTTTTTTTCAGTGAAAACAATATATTAAACTGTGAAAGAAGTAGCGATAAAAACAGTCTACCAACCTTAGCAAAGTACTGGAAAAGAGGCTTGTATTTCTTTCCTTTTAGGATCTTACCAGGAAATCTGAAAACACACACAACATATGAATAGCTCCGTCCCACACATCACAGGAACTGTACCACCAATATGTGGTTCCACGGATAAATGTAGAACCTTTTACTTCTTTAATTTTTTTGCTTTTTGACAATTGGCCGCAAAGAAATTACCGGCTCAGAGCAAGGAAAACTGTTATTTTTTTGGCACCCACAAGGAGGGACTCGAAGCTACTGAAAAATACATTATTAAAGAGGAATTAAAAAAAGAATTGATGCAAATATCAAGCAGCAGAGATGAGTTTATCACAACACCAAAAAAAACACAAAAAAAAAAAACAGAACTGAGTGTGAACTTAAGGAAATGCAGATCTGACCACTGTTCCATCATGATTAATGGAGGCCGTGTGAAAACTGTCAGTAGTTTTAGATTCCTGTACAACACACACACCGCAGTTGCTGTAAAACAAGGCACGGCAGCGTCTGTGCTTTAGTGAGTCCTACAAAAGCTCAACATCCGTCGCCGTCTGCTGGTCTTTCTCTACCACTCCAGTAACACCAGTAATAGACAGCACGCTTGCATATTGCCTCACAGCGTGGCGTGCAGGGTGTACAGCAGCAGACAGGAGGGCTCTACAGAGGGTTATAAAAGCTGGCCAAAAGAAAACGTGGACTGTCCTTGTTCTCCTCTCTCACTTCAGGACATTACCAACTGCTGCCGTAGCAGAGCAAAGATTAAACAAATAAAACCACCACTGACACCTCACACTCAGGTCATGAACTCTTCCAACTTCTACCCTCAACGAAAATGTTACAGGTCAATCAAAACACAAACTAACAGACTAAGAAGCAATTTTATTTTCAAAACCTATTCAGTCCCTCAATTCATGATTATCCATATTGATAAGTTTGATAAGTTATGTTTATAGAAATAAATACTGGCAGCTGCCATCTGGCACTCGTAGACCTACACATATGCACACTGTATAGCCAAAAGTATTCGCTCACCCATCCAAATAGTCAGAATCAGGTGTTCAATCACTTCCATGGCGACAGGTGTATAAAATCATGCACATCAGCATGCAGACAGTTTTTATTTGTGAAAGACTGGGTCGCTCTCGGGAGCTCAGTGAATTCCAGCGTGGAACTGTGACAGGATGACACCTGTGCAACAAATCCAGTCGAAAAACTTCCTCACTCTTAAATATTCCACAGTCAACTGCCAGCTGTATTATAAGAACATGGAAGTGTTTGGGAACAGCAACTCAGCCACCAATTGGTAAGGCCACGTAAACTGATGGAGCGGGGTCAGCAGATGCTGAGGTGCGAAGGGGTCACCAACTTTCTAAAGAGTCAATCACTACAGACCTCCAAACTTCATGTGGCCTTCAGATTAGCTCAAGAACAGTTCGCTGAGAGCTTTATGGAATGGGTTTCCATGGCCGAGCAGCTGCATCCAACCCACCCATCACTAAGTACAATGAAAAGCATCAGATGCAGTGGTGCAAAACATGCTGCCACTGAAATCACGCTTCTCCATCTGGCAATCTGATGGAGGAGTCTGGGTTTGACGGTTGCCAGGACAACGGTACTTGTCTGACTGCATTGTGCCAAGTGTAAAGTTTGGATTGGGATTATGGTGTGGGGTTGTTTTTCAGGAGCTCGGCTTAATTAGAGCAGAGCATTGAATTAGAGCGGAGACTGAGAGCCAGACCTTCTGGTCCAACATCAGTGTGACCTCACTAATGCGCCTCTGGAAGAATGGTCAAAAATTCCCATAAACGCACTCCTAAACCTTGTGGACAGCCTTCCTAGAAGAGTTGAAGCTGTTATAACTGCAAAGGGTGGAACAACATAATATTGAACTCTCTGGATTAAGAATAGGATGTCACCTTAGTTCATATGCAGTCAAGGCAGGTGCGGTAATACTTTTGGACATATATTGTATATTCTTTAAACAATTGTCTATTTTCTTTTACAAGCCCTGGTTCTTGTGAGTTTTTTTAATCATTATTATTTCTCATGTCCAGATGTGATTTTGTATGCATCAATAATCTAATGGGGTTGAATATGTATACAGTCGCAATGAAGGCTTAATCCAATTTAACCTAATCAAAGGAACTGCTGACCATGAAAGTGCCTGAATGCAACCAATTAAAAGGAGTTTGTTGGGACAGGGCTAAATAATGCTGTAATAATGACACGAGAACACAAAAAGCCTACAACTATATTACTTTAATTAATACACCCCATATTCTGTTATCTGCAAAGTTGGAGAAAGTGCACTTTGTTTCTTCTTCTAACGAGACGGTTTGAAGCTAAGGAGACAGAGTATAATAGTTCATGATACAGGAGATTTGTTTATCAACAGTGTTACAACCATTTACCTGTCATTTTGTTGCCATGCACCTTTGGTTTTGTGGGCGTCTTGTATTTATATTGGTGCGTTAATGAGGCCAGGTGTGCATGCTTGGAGGCAAACAGCTTTTCAGACGCACTATAGAGACAATTAGTTTGTATCATCGGCTACATAGTAAAGTTTGCATAACTGGAATGGATTATGATCATTAATGAAGATAATCATCATCAACAAGGTGGAGTTTGGTCTTTGTTTATGGCTTGGGATTTTTTTTAATTGCCCATCATCAGCACGCATCAGTGACTTGTTGGAAAGTCAAACAGTTTGGAGCCTCTTTTTGTAGCGTTTTTCTTTCCAGTGGGTCCCAGTTCTGGGCAGCAGGGAGATCGGTTTAGTGTCGGGACTTTTACTGAATAGATCCGTTGTAATTCTGTACAACAGAACGTGGTCGCTTATTACTTTCTCAATATATTGTTCAGTATTGACAGCCCCCCCCCCAACTGCAAAAAAAACTGCAGTTACACCAAAAACTTTTTAAGTGATAGTCATTTGTAATTTTTATGTTTGTTTTTTTCCCATATATGTGTATGTATTACCAGACCTTTCTGCAGGACAATTTATAAAAGTACCACGTTTAGCTATATCTTCATTTTATGCAAATTATGTCAAATGGTTGTTGTGTTTTATAAATTAACAGATTGTCAATTAAGCTTTTTTCATCTTAAAACTAGTTGGAAATGTGTAATTTTAACTTGCAGTCACCAGATAGGTTTCTGATTTTGTTAGACAATAATAGTCAGAGCCTGGATTTCCAAAGAATAGTCTTACAACGTGAGGTTCAAAACATGATAATGCAACTAGTATTCAAAGGTCTCTGCAACCAAAAGACACTCTCAGTCCTCGTGGGATTTTTACAATATAAAAGCATTAAACAAACCAATTACCCAAAATGTAATGCACCATGATGCCAACCTTACACTCACTGCAGTTCTTTTTGTACTCACTTATCCAGCAGAGTGTATTCAGTCTCCGACTTAAAAAGAGCTCCCAGCCTGGCCTCCATCATAATGTAGGTCTTGTCTGTGGCGTTATCTGGGAGATGGGAGGGAAACAGAAAAATGCAAGCGCATTTTTACTTGATGCTTTCCACATTTTCTTTTCAGCAGAGTAGAAAGAACTACAGTTAACCTAAAACTTCTTATATTTACTCCTGTAACGCTGCAAAAATGAATTGTGAGTTAAGGAAGGACACATTTCAAATGCAAAAACAGTAAAAGCTTATGTTTTGTCTGCTGAATATCCACCATCTCCTCCTATTTGAAGCATTAAAACATCGATTGCATACAAACAGCTTCTGGCAGAGCAGCAGCTATGTAAAACCAAATTGCTTTGATTAAAATATAAGCAACAATTTCAACAAATGCTGAACCTCTGATATTTAAAAAAAAAAAACAATTAAATCACTTTCCATCGATTAAATAATCTGAGGTATGGAACAAGGTCAATTTCAACTGACCTTATAATTTTTGGGTGTGGTGAAAAAAATTCCAATGAAATCAGTAGAAAAAAGAAAGAAGATTGAACAAATAAAGAGCTAAATGATGAAACTGATCGCTGGTTGCCAGGCAACAATAAAATAAAGGAAGCTGTGAGACTGATTAACAAAAAAAAAAAAAAAAAAAAAAAAAAAAAACAGCCTTGCACTACTTGAGTAATCTGTATAAACACGGTCGGTGATTCAGCCCAACAGCCAGAGAGAAGTCCTCAACTCCAACAGCATTTTGAACGTGATGTAAAACACACAAGATCGATTGGACAACATCTACGCCCGTCAAAACAATCAACTCTCCTCTACTTCACAGTCGCTTTCAAGTGTTATGTGCTGATATGCTGTTTAATTATGACCAAACGTGTTGCTGTATTTTAAGGTCAAAACATCCCCAATCTGGACTTGTCCGTCTAAAGAACATTTTTCAAAAACTCCGGGGGCTTCATCAGATACTCTGCTGCCATGTTCTTTTCAGTGAGAGAAGACTCTCCTGGTTATCTCCTCCAATCAACCATCAGCATGCCAAGTGAGACCTGTGAAGTCTGAGATGTTGCTCTTTGTTGTGATTGCTGCATTTGTGTGAGGATTGCTTGGTTTAACGTCCACTTCTAGGAAGATCTGCACCAGTCTTGAATAAGTGTTCAGTGTGGTAAATAAAAAAAGTTCAATTATTAAGAGTGTACGTACCTTCTAACATACAGCATCTGCATTTTGGCTTAGTTGTTATATGTCATGACATACTGTTTATGTGAGGTGCTTAGAAACTTTTAAGACCCAAAAATGACCAAATAATTCATTTTTTTTTAAACATACCCCAATATGTAAACCTTAGAATCGAGACAATGTTTATAGGGCCGTTTCTGTATATTGTCTACAAAGCTGCCATCTTTGCATCTCAGCCTGGCAGCATATCAAACTATTACGACTGTAATAGTGTTTAAAGATGGATCTAGAAGCGTTGGCCATATAAAAGCGTTACACTAAGCCATCGTGCCAAAGTGACACGGGTTTCCAATCACTTCCATGGCCACAGGCACAAGCACGCCGCCACTGGACTCTGGAGTGATGAATCACGCTTCTCCATCTGGCAATCTGATGGAGGAGTCTGGGTTTGGCGGTTGCCAGGACAACGGTACTTGTCTGACTGCATTGAGCCAAGTGTAAAGTTTGGTAGAGGGGGGATTATGGTGTGGGGTTGTTGTTCAAGAGCTGGGCTCGGCCCCTTAGTTCCAGTGAAAGGAACTCTGGATGCTTCAGCATACCAACATTACAAAGCTTCCAAGGTCCATAAAGACCTGGATGACAGAGTTTGGTGTGGATGAACTGGACTGGCCTGCACAGAGTCCTGACCTCAACCTGATACAACACATTTGGGATGAATTAGAGCGGAGACTGAGAGCCAGACCTTCAGGTTACAACATCAGTGTGGGACCTCACAAATGCGCTTCTGGACCGGATCTTCTTATCTATACCCATCGAGCTTGACCGGATGTGATGGGAGGGTCAAAAAAGAAAAAAAATTCTGCAAAGTTTTTCTGAACTCACTTCTCTATGGTGTGAAATTTCCTTGACCTAGTATTCTTAGTATTTTAAAAATTGTAAGTATGTTATCCATCCTGGCAGATCTACTCGAACTTCTTACTAAACATTTGGCTTTTTGTTTCCAATAAGTCTCCAAAGAAATATGAGATTCGATCGTGGAAGAAAGTAGCTGACTGTGCTTCAGTGGAGTGGGTTTGTTTTTCTGGGCCAGCAACCCCGAGTTGTGAAAATCTGCTCATTTTTCACAACAATACACCGAGGACAGTTTTATGAACGAGGTCCTGCACACCCCTGGATTTGCTTACAGAGTTAAGCTGTTCCAACACTAGAGGCCTGTGAGTCTGAACTTCAAGTGGGAAGTTGAGTTGGCCTCCAGTGGGTGTGTATTTTAATACAAACATCTTGCATTCAGTAATCAAAGTTGGAGTCTCACTTTCCGAATTATGGCAGCAGAAACAAAACAAAAAAAAAAAATCTTTCACTGATTATCACAACAAGACAGCCTCATTTGTTTGCAACCATGGAGTTGAAAGTAGTTTGACGATAACATCGTCAGCTGCAGATGTTTCCCTACTCAGCCGAGACCACACACCCCCCACATGGAGACCGGGATTTTCTGTCCACATCTGCACCCATTCAAGAGACGTGTGACTGAAAGACGGCATATTCCTTAACGGGATTTGCCAAACAGGTACGTCCAGCAGTCATTTTCAGTTCACAACGTCTACTTTCATCTTCTGAATTCAGTTCTAGCGTAAATATGAGGCCTTGAGATCATCTGAAAGAAAACTCATTCACGAGCCATTAGCTCTAAAGATCGGCAAACATCCAAGAATTCAACCAATCAAAAAAAAAACACTTTGACCAAATCTGTTTGTTGTCAGGAAGAGCTTCTCTGTGAAATTCTGAATCTTTGTCATTCAGAAGTGATGAGAAGCTCTGGAGTAACGCCAGGTACCAAGCAACTCCAGAGGTAACACAGACTGAAACTCCATGACTGAAAATAATGACAGTAGGGCCACTTCAAGCAAAAATAAAGTAAACATAATGACATTTGGTTTTAGACATGAGATGAACTGGAACATGTTAGTGGAATGCTTTATGTTTTTACCATTTTGTAATAAAAAAAAAGTAAGTAATAAAACGTTCATGACTAAAAATTAGCCAATGAAACCCTGAATATGTAAAAATAGGGAGGTTAACTTTGTAAACTGGTCACATTTCCCTTGTGTCTCATGACTTAAGGATTTCGATGCTGACTCAAACTAATTTTTCAAAATAGAGGTTGTAATTGCTCTGATCAGTTTCGGTTTTTCAACTTAAAAGCCCCCAACAGAAAGCATGATGCCTTTAAGTGGATTTCATTTTAAATTAAACAGCAACTCGGCTCTGACAATGTCTGTCAGTCACAAGGTGTTGATTGGGTCAGTGCGCCATGATGTAGCTACAAGCTTCCAATCAGAATCTGAAATAGATGAATATAGCAGTTTACACTTGTTATACCGTAGCTGCCAGTCAGTTTAAGGAAATGAATCCGCGTAAAAAGAAAATGGCCAAAAGGATGCTTTGGGAAAAGTAAAAACACAGTGGACCTGAGAACGGTTGTGAGGCAACAGTTGTGAGGAGGCCAAAAAGCAAATGGCCAGAGACATGAAACACAGAAAGAAAGAGGGGGGGGGGCAGCATCAATAAAAGATGTTTCTCCTCCTCGCAGGTGTGACAAATGACTGCTCAGCTCAGAGCCGCCGCTACTGACAGCCCTCGACTCAGGCAGCAACGAAGGCAGTGAGGGAAAAAGAAACCCAGAGACAAATAAGAACAACGAAGGACAAAAACAGGTGGTCGTAAAGGCAGAGTGGTGAGCAAATGAGGGAAAAATACTGGGATAAAGATGGAGTGAGCGAAGAGGGGAGTTAAAGGAGAGAGAGAGAGAGAGAGAACGTGCTGATACAAAAAAAAAAAAAAGACGAAACAGTCATTGGTATTCCAAGGCGGTCTCCCATGCAGCAGAGCACAGTCGGTGCAGCTCATATGACAGACGGTGCTTCAACAGTGCCCTCTGCAGCATCAACTGGAGTGTGATGCGCCATGAGGAATCTAGGTCAGCCTTTTCAAAATCCACCAGTTTCTTTCAAGGGAGACCAAAACCATCACCGCCTCTCAGGGGTCATCGTTTTTGTATCCGAGCAAGGGCATAGCTTGAGTATGTATGCATGTATGTGTGTGTATATATATATATATATATATATATATATATATATATATATATATGCGCTCTCCCTGATGGAAGCCCCATTCATTCTTCCCATAACACGGATCAGTCATCCTGTGCCCATTGCTGAAAATGACCCCCAAGTATGATGTTTCCACCCCCATGCTTCAAAAGTAGGTATGGTATTCTTGGGATGCGACTCTGAAATCTTTTTCCTCCAAACACGACGAGTTAAGTTTTAACCAAAGAGTTCTCTTTTGGTTTCATCTGACCACATGATGTTCTCCAATCCTCTTCTGGATCATCCATATGCTCTCTGGCAAACATCAGACATGTACTGGTTTAAGGAGGACACGCCTGGCACTGCAGGATTGGAGTCCCTCTCGGCGTAGTGTGGTACTGATGTTACTTTGGTCACAGCTCTATGCAGGTCCTTCATCAGGTCCCTCCATGTAGTTCTGGGATTTTTCCTCACGGTTCTTATGATCATTTCCCCCTACATGATGAGATCTTGCGTGGGGCCCCAGATCAAAGGAGATCATCAATGGTCTTCCATGTTCTTACAGTTGCTCCCATGGTTGATTTATTCACACCAACCTGCTTGCCTATTGTAGATCCACTCTTCCCAGCCTGGTGCAGGTCTCCAATTTTCTTCCTGGTGTCCTTCGATAGCTCTTTGGCCTTGGCCATGGTTGAGTTTGGAGTCTGACTGTTTGAGGCTGTGGACAGGTGACTTTTATACAGATAACGAGTTCAAACAGGAGTCACTAATACAGGTAACGAGTGGAGGACAGAAAAAGAACTTACAGGGCTGTGAGATATCTTGCTTTTTTGTGGATGACCAAATACTTGTTTTCCACCATGATATACAAATAAATTCTTTAAAAATCCTACAATGTGAGTTCCTGGATGTTTTTTTTCCTTATTTTTTCCTCATAGTTGAAGTGTACCTATGACGAAATTTACAAACCTCTCTCATCTTTCCAAGTAGGAGAACTTCCCAATCCGTGGCTGACTAAATACTTTTTGGCCCCACTGTTAAATTAAATAAAATACATATGTGAAAGTACATTAAATAAATACACATGTCCAATTCAAATCATTTTGATAATATCAAAACTGTCAGTGGTCAAGTCTTCATTTTAGCTACAAACTACACAGGAGGCACATTTTAATGCGTCAGTGGTTTTGTGCTGTTGTTCAATAACAGCCAGCTGTCCACAATCATGTCATCTTTACTTCTTCTTCACCGTTGCTTTTTTTGAATTCTGTGCTTTTTCTAAAGTAACACAGAGAGAGTTTTGCAATTTTGAGCTCTTTTGGTCCCCCTCTAGGTGGAGATGGTGAAGTCCGTCAACAACATTGTCCTCATTTAATTTGGCTTGATCTTTGCTTGATTTTCTCATTTAAGTCTCTCATTTTTTCTTCCTTAATTACTTTCTTAAGTTAGGTGCCTCTACTAAGACGTCCACTGTGATCGTGAATTTTGTCCATTTTTTTCATGTTAGCAAACTTTTAAATATGCAACATATTTGTTCATGTAATAGGCGGTACAAAGGAATATGATGAAATGCCACTGACTAGAGGAAATGCTTTTGAGGTTACTAAAAGGAAAGAAGAACTAAAAGAAGGAACTGAATAACACATACAAGTAATGTTTTTCCTGGTCAGGATATAAAAACCCCAGACAAGTACTGCTACGGAGAATTTCCTGTCATTAGAAATAAAAGAAAAATAATTTAAACATCCCATTTCGGAGGTAAAGCAAATGCAGTTTGACTCAGGATTGTGGGTGATGAGAAGTCGAAATCAAGGAGACTCTGGGTACCTCCACTTTGAGCTAGAAATGACACGACAAAACCCTAAAATCTGAGCAGCTCACTAAATCACTGTTTTTCAACCACGATAGTGACAGCGTTGTTTGTTGAGAGTTTTTAGGTTGGTCATCACTTCGGAGACCCAAATGGACCCTCTCGATCACAGGAAAAGGTTTTTTTCCCTCTTACCATGCCAGATTTGTTGCCATACTAATTCAAATTAAAGCAATATTTTTCTTCTCTTCACCCCTGAAAACACTTTTTCATGTAGGTGGCTCTACATCGATTAATGGATGTATAATGTTGTCATTACATTATTATTTGTGTCTCAGTTTATCGTCAAGTAACTCATGCATGTCCGCTGAACTTTAAGAATCGGAATCTCAAAAATCCAAACTGTGGTTTGTTGCAGATTAAAAAGTTCCAGTCATTGGGAAAAAAAACTGTTATTTGTTCACTAGGGGTCATGTTCACATATGCTGGTGGCCACCAGATTATATCGTTTTCCAGTCAGATTGAATCTTATTCCCAAGTGTCGTTTTAACTCCGGCCCAAATGTCACACTACAAGCCAGGTGACCACGGTCTGCTCTCATTAGTCAACATCAGTGTTGGCAGGACGTCATGTTTTCATGACAGCTGACCTGAAACGAGGAGCTCAAAAAGGATTGCAACACAACAACTAACGGTTTTGACCCAGAGTTGAGTTTTTTTTGTTTTTCTTCTATATTGTTTGTTAGTACCACTCGTGGCAAATTGCACAGTTTGCAAATGAGAGCCACTGCAGCTGGAAGTCATTTGTCCACAGCTGTTACCGTTACTTTCTTTTGCCATGTTTCTTTATATTCTCTCTCACAACCCACAAAGCTCCACCCAGCTGTCCATGGAAGCCTTTTTAGCTCAAATTAATAGTTCCAGTCTGAAAACACCCTTAAAAAGTCCACTAAACCATGGAACAAAGATTCTCTACCCTGGTTGCATTTGTCAATCAATTTGCTTATCTGTTACAGTTTCTTCTATTAAAAAAAAAATGCATAAGCTGATAGTGATACTGAAGGTCAAAAACGCTCAACCCACAGAGAAAAAGAATAGATTTTTAGTCATAAAACGTTTCCTTAGGTAACAGGTTTGTGAGACAGGAACGTGAGCAGTTCTTTTTTTAACAACTTCAGACAACTGTGACAAACTTTGGTGTTTTGGATAATAATCTCAAAGTATTTTGATCATGAGAGCATGAGGATGTCATAGTACTTTGACCAAACATTTCAGATGAACAACCATTTATGTCCCATTTAAGACTTAAACGGTTGTTCAGACTTTTCTTCGCTCACCTTTGACCTTGACGTACAAAAACTCTGGGTTGACACAAAGGGCCAGGTTGCTCGGCAGTGTCCAGGGAGTAGTTGTCCAGGCAATCAAAGCAACATCCTCATTCTCAACCAGCGGAAAGTTGACGATTACAGAAGGATCCTGAACATCCTGGAGATAGACATTTTAATTAAAAAAAAAGCATTATAATCAACCTATTTATGCATAGTGTAATTTATTTTATTTGGAAAGAAAACAGAATGATGATCATTATGCTAAATTACCCCAAGACAAAAAAAAGGTTTGAAAAGCTGTTGTGTGACCAACCTTGTAGTTCTGATGGGATTCAAAGTTGGAGAGGGGCGTATTACAAGCAGTGGAGTATGGCATGACTTTGACACCGCGGTACACCAGACCCTTGTCATACAGCTGTTTGAACACCCACCTGAAATACATTTTTAATAAACAAAAATCAGGATGGATAATGAAACCATTTAACTGAACAGAGTGTGCATTTTGTTTTCAGTGCTTTGGAGTAAACCCTTTTCAGACACAGATCACGTTCAACTGATGCCTCAGTTACTGAGATAAAACCACTTCTTCCAAAGCGGTGTGTGAATTTGGATTTTACTCCTTTGAATGCTGACATCTTCACCCAGAGATCCGAACTGAGCAGACAATTAGACAGAAAGAGAGAGAGAGAGAAAGAGAGAAAGGACTACAGTGACCCTGAGCCCAAAACAGTTTTACCCGTAAGCCTTGGAAACAACAATAACACTGCTCTTGCAGCCAGTGCTTTGCAAACACAGAGCATGAGTTGTCTAAAGATGATTTTGTTTGGCAAGATCCTTTATGTTTTGTGGTTGTTCACATTTGGTAAGTCAAAGCGCGTCGTGCGTCAGACTTGGTTGTGAACAGACTTCTGATCTGAAGTGATCCCGGTGCGCTGTTAAGACAAAGTGACGTCACACACAGCACGCCAGCTGTACGAATGTAAACCAAGATGCAAACAAAAGCAAAGATGAAGCAACAGGGGGCCTGTATCGTCTGTATTTGTGCAGTGGAAGAGGACAAATTCATAAACTCAATATAATGAAAATAAACCTGAGAAAAAAGGAGAGCGATGTTTAGAAACCGTTTAATATTGGCCGTGTGGGAAGCGATGGCAGCAACATCTGTATAGAGACGTGTGCGGATGAAGAATAGGAGCCGGGGGTGGAGAACCGTGACATGATCAGCTTTACCAGAGCAATTTCACTCAAACAAATCCCACCATCTCAGAGTCGTGACGACAGTGGCGTCAAAGACAGATGAGATGCAACCGGACAGTTCAGACTCATGCTGCATTGGAAAACATGATGCATAATCAATTCAGTACCACGTATGAAAGTGACCCATGTCTGATGTGAAGAAAAAAAAAAAAAAAAAAAAAAAAAAAAAAAGGATTTTGTGCCATTTGAGCTGTTCAGACAGCCAAGAGGGAACAAAAAAAGAAAAAAAAATCTGATTTGGGTTAGTATCGGGCTAATATCATCATCTCTGGCTCCTATGGAGACCCAATACCAAGATAACAATGGCCAAATGATAAACTTGACTTTTCAGAGGAGTAGTTCACAAACATTTAGGAGGCTTCAAGGTGGTTATGGCCATCTTTTATAAAGTTAGTACATCATTTCCTTCAGAGAGAACGTGCTTTCTGCCTGGTCGCGATTGTTATTAATAAAAGTAATTGAACTGAGGGATGCTTGTTGTTATTAGATTCATAACAACACTCATATGATCAGTGTGTTTAACCCTTAGCTGCAAGATAAAGTCAACATAATAATGTTAAAGATAAGCAGAACAAGTGTCAAAAATGCACTGTACTTTCAAAATAAATCTCTGCTTAGAACCGCTTCTATTATTGATGGTAAATCAAAAAGCTCCAATAATGGGAAATGGAAGTTCATTCATTTAAGATCAAAGCATCATGAACATTAAAGCCAGACCATTTAACTGATACAGAAAATAGAAGACTTTATAACATCCATACCACACAGTCTCCATGAACCACGGGTAAAGAGTCTTGTAGTCATTCTTGAAGTCGATCCACCTCCCCATTCGCTTCACTGAAGCCTACGTACAAAAATGAACACAATTAATATTTGAAAAATCTCTGCAATGAAACGTATTATGATCTCAACTGAACAACGAAGAATATTCTTTATCAGCACTCGCCTCCCATTCATTCGAGTATCTCATGACGATGTTTCGGCAGTGTTTGTTGTATTCAGCAATGCCCATCTTGGCCACATCTTCAGGTCCTTTAATCCCTAGGGTCTTATCAATCTCATACTCCTACAAAGTGCACATAAGGAACGAGATAAACACCAAAGAACCAAGTTCAATATCTTTATAGAACCTAAGATTATATTCAGTATAGAACATATTCGCAGAAAAGAAAGCTGAGACAGAATCTTACCACAGGAAGGCCGTGACAGTCCCAGCCAAAGCGCCGGTCCACATGGAAGCCACTCTGATGGGCAAAGCGAGTAGCAACATCCTTGATGGTGCCGGCCAGGATGTGACCATAGTGGGGAAGACCCGTGGCAAAGGGAGGTCCATCATAGAAGGTGTACCTGGTTATGAGATGATGGTTTACTTATGGGTCAGTGTCCAAACGCAGTGTGTATTTACTAAGTAAATAAGTAACTAACCTGACTCAAGATACATGCAGGATATCATTTAATTTCAGTTCACCAAACAGACAATCGTTAATCTAAACATGAGCCAAATAATAAAGAATCCCACAGTGACTAAGCAGTAAACCATAAATAGACTGCATTTATGTAGCACATGATTAGTCTTTGATGACCACTGTCCAGTGTTTTATTCTGGCACACTAAAGCACTCACATCACTCATGTGATGAAGAATACTTCAGCTTACCAGGCCAGTAATGAAACCACCAACTTACGGAAACACGTCACTGAACATGAGACACGATCGTATTCACCTGGGTCTGTTCCTGGACTGTTTCAGGCACTCCTGGAAACAATCCTTTTCTTGCCAAAACTGCAGGATCTTCTCTTCCTCCGAGGGAAAGTTGATGGACTCGGGGACCGGCTCTACCATGGTGTCTGGCCATACACAAACGCAGAAGAGAGATTCAATTAACTTTAACACAAGGCAAGGACCCAAATCAGTGTCACATTACATATATATAAAAAAAACACATTTGTTTTAACTCAACACCATCTTGTTGATTTAATTTCCCTTGAAAGTGGTAAGCTTTGTGAGGTAAACCAAGGTTACACGAGATAAATATCAGCATGTTCTCACTCTTCCTTTAGTGACTCAACATCAGCTATGATCTGTCCAAATCTGCCTTAAATAGCTTGTTAAAAACCTTACAGATCGATATGGTTTTACTTTCTGCGTGTGAGCACCGATACTTTGTCTTTAGTACTCCTTTAAATCACAATAATATGTACTTAAATCACTTCTCCACAGCAGAAGGCAGATGCCTCCCTGGTGTTAGCTAGCCAGCTAAGCTACTTGGTCTCCTTCAGTTAGAAACTTGCTTCTAAACGCACCCAAAGTTTCCTAAATGCCACTTGCAAACGCTCACGCATCCTAACATTCGTGAAGTAAAGTGTGTCTGAACTCAAACCGCTGCAACGAAGACTCGTTTTGACAGCAGATACTCACATGTTCTGCACCCCGCTGCCAGAAGACAAAAAATGATGCAAGCTGGACTCGCAGCGTAACCGGACGTGACGTCGTGACGCACATCGGGTTTTTTATTTTATTTTATTTTATTTTATTTTATTTTATTTTATTTTATTTTATTTTATTTTATTTTATTTTATTTTATTTTATTTTATTTTATTTTATTTATTTATTTATTTATTTATTTATTTATTTATTTATTTATTTATTTATTTATTTATTTATTTATTTATTTCGGTTCACAATCCAAACGTGGGTTGTGTATATCCAATAAAACATGAGAATAAAGTAACAAAGCTATTTAGCCCTGATCTCCGAGACTGATATTTATAACTGTGATTGATCTTAGATTTCAATTCTCATTATATGTCCTTCAGTGATTACTCTTAAACGCTCCAACAGTATTCGCATTTGATCATTAGATTCGTATACTCTAGTCCGATGGTTTTCGTTTTATTGATTCATTCCAGACACGTCAAAACCATTGTGTAAAGTATAACAACGTTAACACTATGAATCTATAAATATACATATACACACGAGCACACACACACACATTTGTACATACAGAACACCTTGAAAATAAATCTATATAAATAAATGTATCTGTTATACATTTATGTACACAAATCTATTAAATTTATCTATACCCAATGTGCACACACCAGTCTATATAAACATACCTATACACATGCACACACATAGCAATACACACATAACACATACATCCTGTTTGACTTGTCTGAAAAGGGGCGGGAAGAAGTCAAACTTAGTTAATCCTACCCCTTCTTCAATATTTCATAATTAAGTACTAACTTAAGTAAGTTGTAATTTTATTTTATTTGAAAATGTATTTGGAAGTATTACAAAAATAATGAATGTTGTCAGAAGACAGGGGTTCTTACCCTTTCATACTTTTTATATATATAACCACAAACTGTGGTTTATATTTTCTTTACTATCTGATATATAGTATATCTATAATTCAGGTTTGACCAGTCTAGGTATTGCGTTTTTTGATTTGGCAAAATGCTAAGCTAATCTAACTGATTGAAAAGCATTGGTTAAGTTTTGTATTTCTCAGACAAATACTGCAGATAGCTTGAAAATATTTTTTATTTCCACTTTAGGCTAAGTCCCAACCCACCTCACGACCAATCCAGGCAGGATTATTGCTTTTTATAAAATGGGGTGGGATGGCCCTTTAGACTTGATGATGCAGATCAGATGAATCGTAAACTTACTTCAGCATTGTAAGGTGGTCGGACTGCCAACAAATGCAGGGGATTGGCCCTTAATATGTCTGTAAATGTGAAACGTAATGGGTGACGGTTATTTCCCTCATTATTATTATTATTATTATTATTATTACGTTTGACAGACCGCCATCCCACCAGAGGGTGGCGGTAGAGAACACGTGTCTTGTTTTCCTAACGAAGAAGAATCCTCTCGTCACCTGAAAATATCCTAAAATCCAATAAGTCCTCCAAAAGTTTCGCTATTAGCTCTTGCAGCATGTGTCATTAACAAGGTACGTAACACAGAACGACACTCTTCCTCTCGATCAAGATAGAAATATTCACTCAACGTTTTGTTGCCCATTTGTCCTCCAAGCGTTTTGAGCTCGTAAGTGTTAGCAGCAGTCTGGGGTGCTGCTAACAGCAAAGACACCCTTCTCCTTCCCCTTCAGGCAACTTTGTAGAAAATGTGGTGTTTTTTTGTACAATAATTCAATGTATTTGAATAACACGAAGTTTCATGTCAGTCATTTGGTTCCCAGTTGCGGTCCTTAGCCACAGCCAGTTATATAGAGTCAAATTAAAGCTCTTTTTGCTCTGTTTTGGTGGCTGGTTATCATCTCACGGCACTATTTTGTTTTTTTTTTATTTTTACCCTTCAAAGCTTCTCATCTGGTCGAAACCATGGGAACTGATGGAAGGTACTGAACACTTAAGTAGTTATGTTTATCAGCTCCTATCTAGTGTTTTCATACCTGTGTAATCGGCCTTTCTGGTGTCTTTTTGGTTGTTGTTGTTTTTTCTTTTTGTTTGTTTGTTTTTTTTAAGACCTGGTCGTGGTGAACGTAGTGGAAGATATGGTTCAGATGGGAGGGGAGACGGTCCAGAGTGGCATGGCAACCAATGCAGAGAGATGGAAAGTGATGATGATCGATGCTGGGCTGATGAAGGACCTCGAGAGCACTGTGACGATCGCAGGGGTCGGACCAGTCCAGATGTATGAGAATGTCCTCCAGCATGCTTTGAGCAGAATAATATAACACCTCTTTGGAGAACAACTGGAGAATTATAGTATTGCTGTTTTGTTTTTGTTGTTCTTTTACTTCAACAGAGGGGCTGGAAAGAGCACAGCAGACACCGATCTGGTGATGAGAATGATGGAGATTATCCAGAGCAGGAAAATAAGATGGAGGAGAGCAATACTATTATGCTCAGGGGTCTCACCCCAAATACCACAGAGGATGATGTAAGTTTACGATTGGTACTTATGTTTCTTCACTAGTTAGTGGCACACTGAGAGGAATATTCCTTTCAAAATAAGAAATACAAAAGTTACCAAATCTGTGTTGTGGCTCAGTCCTGTTTTATGTCCTGCTAGAGTTGGTCTGGCCGTGTGTCTGTCTGCAGTAACATTCCTATTTGTCGAGGTCAAGGGCAGATTTATTCATATAGCGCATTTAAAAACAACCAGGATTGTCCCAATAGCTTTACAGGGAAACAATAAAATAAAGTCCATCAAAACAAACATAGTAAAAACACAACAAAAAATAATATCTTATGGCAAAATGTCTAATGTTCAAATTGAATTGAAGGCCAGCGAGTAAAATGGGTTTTCAGCAGATAAATGTAATGATGTTTGGTCGCAACTTTTACGCAGAGTTTGCACCCTGAACTGTGAACTTCAAATGAATTAGTTTAAATCTCCCCACTCCCTCCTTTTTTTCGTACAGTTCACATACAGTGGGTGCGTCATATCCAGAGGGAAACCTCTGGTTTTTATTTATCAATCCATGTGGCGCTACAGTTCCCTGAGTGACCACCAGAGGCTGGCTCCAAAAGAAACCGGAGTCAGAATTCTTTTTATTGTCCTTGTCCCATCCGAAGCACAACAAAGTTTAAAAATAGGAAAGCTCTCATTAAAAAAAAAAAAACACTGGAACACAACAAAGAAAAAAAAAAAAATGCAAAAGACATAAAGTTTACACATAAATACACATCCTCGTACATGAATACACACACATACACACTAACCTCTTTTTGATTTGCTTTATTCATTTTTTTTTTTTTTCCCTTTTTCTAAATGTACATGTGGCTTTGTTCCTTCAGATTCGCATGGCGCTGGAGCGGCTGGGGGGACCCCAGCCTGTAGACGTACGCTTGATGACAAAAAGAGCAGGTGAGTGTCGCTCATTTAGGTCCATGCTATCTGTTTTAAACCACCTCACCTCCCATTAGTCTCTGGAGAAAAGCCCCATGTTATGATGTCAAATACTGCGTGCCGCACAGTCTGGTTTGATGTGATTTGGCCAGGTAAGAAGGTAACTGTAACTTTGACATTTTTGTAAAGACAAAACAAGAAAAGCTATGGTAGAAATGGTGATAGTTCCACCATCATCAAGGTGCACCTCAGCTTTTACTTTGAGCTGGACTGTACAGCCCCATTGTAAGTTTGAATGTTGCACCAAAGCATTCTAACTAACACGCCTCCCGTCTATATTTGAATGCTGTTTCTAGGTATAAGCCGGCGTTTCGCCTTCGTGGAGTTTTATCACTTGCAAGATTCCACCCGATGGATGGAGACCAATCAGGTTGCTTCACTAATTACCAAGCCTAGCATTATTTTTTGGAGATTCTTGGCGAAATAACCAGTACCATGAAAAACATATCAAAGAGCTGGATCTGATAAAGTGATATAAGATAAAAAGTATTCTGGTTATTACAAATGTTTAATCTCTTTTCATAGCACTACACAGCAGATTTAAAAAAAAAAAAATCAAACTTAACTGCTCATTTAAGCCAAGTTGTGGTGCAGCAGCACTGTTTAAGGTTTTGACCTTTTGGAAACTTTCTGAAATCATTTGTCCTTTCGGGTACAAATATTTAGTACGGCACTATGCTAAAAAAAAACAAACAAAAAACATTTAGGACCTTAAAGCAACACTATCTAACTTATGCTGAAAAGCAGGAAACGTGACGTCTTTGTTTAGAAGGGGTAATCGTTGTCAATATTTGCTGATCGACATCCACACTTCAAACACAAGATACAGCAAGCCAGTTGGTTTAAGTTGGAGGACCAGCATCAGCAGGTCAAACTTGGTGTCTCGTGTTGTAACCTTTAACTCCCCAAAGCTCTGGCCAAACAGCTAAAAGACATCCAACATTTACTCTGCTTGGTCGCTTCAGGCCAGTACCCTCATCAGTCAGTCTTTCGATGAAGATGTGCTGGCATCAGTGTACTGGTAGAGGATTTGAAGCTGTGATTTAACTTTAAAAAAAAAAAACAATTTTTATCTGCTTAAAACCAAGTAATTGCATTATGTTCACATTGCGAGGCAGCTGGAATTCTTCTTGGCAGGCTGTAAGCTGTATTTTTACAGCTGAGGCAAACTGGACTGGAGCAGTTGGCGCCATGTGCTCTCAACTAGGGGCCTATTTTATATGTGGCTTTAAGAGGTAAACTAAGATGCCAAATGTGGCCCAGTAATACTAGAACCAGCGACTTCATTAGCCGAGCTCAAAGTGCACTATTTCCAGGAGTTTTGAACCCGTGGTGGCTTCACACTACGTAACTGCCTGGCAACAGGGGTCTTGCACATACAAGAGTTTTCCCAACCGACTCGGTCTCTGAGTTGTGTGATTGCTCAGAGCTTCGACAGCGCTCACATGAGCTTTAAGCAGACACGTCTCTGTCTTGGTATTGATGTTACACGCATCTCCTTCTGAATCGACCCTTTTTCTCTCATCGCCGTTGTAATAGAAATGTCGGTCTGTCAGAGTGTCTTCTTTCTGGAGTGTGTTTATTGCGATATTGTTGACTGGGAATGTTAAAGAGACATGGGTGCTCCTGGCAAAATTCAACCCTGTTTATGGTCAGTGAACAAAGTCAGATTGTATTTTTATTTTTTTGTTGTTTTTTTTTTTTAATCCATGTACTCCAGTCTTTGATGTATGTTTGCATGTCATTGCCAATCCTATATATATATATTTTATTTTTTATTTATTTATTTATTTTAAAGCACTTATCCTCTTTTACAAACATTTTCAAGCAACGTCTTCCCAGATTGTTCTGTGTAGCAAACCATCTGGCACGTTAGGTTAGGATAATGTTGCTTTAAGCCAATTAAGCCTTTTGCCTGTTCCTATGAAGAGTATGCTTCCTGTCCACAGAGAAGCCCATGTGGCCTTGTTCAGCACCGACTGCCCTCCTGTTTCATAGCAAATTCTGCTCCAGCTCAGCCATGTGAATAAATCCTCATCTCCATTTAACGACCGAAGACCGGAGCGAGCACTCCGATCCCAAACAAGAAACCCTTTGGGGGGGGGGGGGGGGGTGAATTTCCTCACTCGCGGAGCTAAATCGCTGATCTGAACCTCTTTTCGTCTCTGTTCCTTATATTTCCCGAGACACCTCACCTAAGCATCAAATGTAAAACGTAGCCACTGTTTCCACCTGCTCCAGCTGACCTTACCCATTTACACGGAGTAGTGGCAGGTCCTTACCAGGCACTTTGTTTAAGACGTGGGGAATATCGATTTAACTGAAGGCTTTTGACTTCACAGAACAAGCTGTTGATCAGAGGGAAAAGCATTCCAGTCCACTACAGCAACAAAAAGCAGAAGGTTGAAAACTGGCTTTGCAACACTGTGAGTGTCTTCTCTTTAAGTACCATTATTCCAATGTTTTTCCACTCTTTTTACCTTTTCTTTTGATAAAAGAATGAACATTTCTTCTTGTTTATTACAGTGTGGTTTATACAATTTTCAAAAGAGGATGTCATGTTACAGGTGTGGAACAGGAAAAACTGGTGAGTACATCCCTGTTGGAACCTGTGTTTGCGTCCTGCACCTTGTTGGCCTGTTGCAGGTTTTAATCTGTGTGGTGATCATTTTAGGAGAAACTGCTGAAGGAAGTGCTCAGACTCCAGTTGTAGAGTCTCAACAGTCAGCAGAGTTCAGTGGAGACAGTGAGTATTTAATACACACACACACACACACACTCAACTTTCACAAATATTTCTTCCATTTCACACATTTTGCATGCACCATAAGTTGCCTTTTCTCGTTCACAGCAATCATTTTGAGGAACATTGCCCCCCAGTCTACCGTCAATGGAATTCTGAACATTTTGGCGCCCTTTGCCAACCTGTCTACAAGTAACATCCGCCTCATTAAAGACAAACAAACGGGACAGAATAGAGGCTTCGCCTTCATCCAGCTCTCATCCCCCTTGGTATGAAACTGTAATGTAGTGGGTGTGCTTTTATCTGGGGGTGCCTACACACACTGAGCTTCTACAAAAATGGTGTCTTCTTTTTTTCTCTTTAGGAAGCATCTCAGCTGCTCACCATTCTCCAGAGCCTTCAGCCACCTCTAAAACTCGATGGAAAAATAGTCGGACTGGATTATGCCAAGAGTGTTCGGAAGTGAATAAGCTCAGTCTCTTTGATTCAACTTTTTGTATCTAGTGCCGACGGGCTATGACGGATCTACATAGTTTAATAGTGTGCTCTTCGTTTTTGTGTGCATCCAATAAAATACTTTTATATGATCACTTTATTTCCTAAATATGCACAGCTAGAGGCAGCTCAGTTGTCCTTATACATACGGAGTAATTCACAAGGAATAACTTTGATCGCACAAGTTAAAGTGTAATGATCTGTTCTTCCCAGGGACGCTGTCCAGTGTGATGGGGTCAGAGCCAGCGCTCTCTCAGTTGCCAGCACTGCCATTGCTGCAGCTCAGTGGTCATCCAGTCAGGTATTAGTATTTTAATGGAGCTCATTTACATTTCTGTTGTTTTTTGTTTTTGTTTTTTTATTTGTCATAAATTACAACAAAGCCAACACGTAACTGTTGTGACAAAAACAACACAAAAAACCTCTCATGGTTGACTAAAGGCAGTTTTATAAGCAGAACACGAGCCTGGACAAATTGATAGCGGAATCAAATAGACAGGAAAAAACTGCAAAAATGGATTCTTAGTCATATACTAGAAACCTTTTTGAAAGAAGCAGAAGTTATTTGATTTGTTTGCGTTTGATTTAAACATTTCTCAATTAAAAAATAGCATTCAATGTTTAATGTTATGTAGTTTTAGAAGAGGCGTGTGTGTGTGTGTGTGTGTGTGTGTGTGTGTGTAACAACTGTGCATGTGTAAATTTAAAGGTGATGGTGTTGACTTGAATATCTGTCTTTACCCTCTTAGCCGCCTCAAGGTTCAGGAGCAAATGTTACTCTGCCCGACAGACATGCACAGCAACCGAAGGTCAGTTTTTAGTTGACTTTTTTCACAATAGTGAGTTTTGACTATATAAACCAGCTATTGTTGTATTGTAAAAAAAACTTCTTCTAAATTAAGGGGACGTTGTATATCACATGGCCACAACAGCCTGATGGTCCGGCTCCTGTCGTTGGAGATGGATTATTAGGAGGTAGTAAAAAGAGTCGGTCGGTCACAGATATTGCAGGTACAAAATGCTGAAGCTGTTGACTTTAAAACATGACTATTTATGTTTCTACAGCAGCTCCAGGAGTGAAGACTTTGATGCCCACAGCCACAGATGTGGTCGTATCCCAGACAGCTCACATCTACCAACCTGTCACACAGGTAGCTGGTACAAAAAACAACTGCAACTCATCTTGAATTAAGCGTCTGTTTGTTTAGTGTACTTAAAAAAGACATTTGATTTTTTTTTTTTTTTTTTTTTAGTTTTTTTCATTAAAGACACATCAACTAGTGCTGCAACAACCAGCCTCACAACAAACAGCGAGTGTTTGTACCACATCACTAGAAACGCCAACATCTTCCACTGCTGCAACAACAGTATGTGCTGCCACGACTGCAAGCACAGCAGGTGAGATTCGTTCACGGAGCTTCCCTCGGTCCCGTGGGGCGCAGAAGCACCGCGGTCTGGCTGCGCGGTGTCGGCCAGTGTGAGTTGCTGGTATTCTAGCCATCGAGACGCGTCCCAGCAGAAGCACCACGATGTGGTTCAGAGGCACCCCAGAAGCGACTGTCTGCTCTGCATCTGATCAAGATGTGCAGATACGCAGCAAATCTATTTTGGCTCTCAGCTGTTTCAGGGCTGCATCAGTTAACGTTTGCATTTATATTTTGAAAATGAAACCTAATGAGTGGGCTCTGACTCCTACATCAACATTACTCATTTAACTTGTAAAACAATTCAGAAAACCCCAGAAGGCATTTTAACCACACACAAGGAAAGATTAGTTATAGTCAAAGTCGAAAAGTCCATTTTTAAAAAAAATAATTATAATAATAGCAGAAGAGACTTCATGACAAAAACAAGAACAAATTAAAGCATGATTCACACATGATCTCTAAACTTTCAAGAAAATGGGGAGAGCGCAAAACCATTGCACAGCCGTACTGCGATGCTTCCACTGCCCAGTCGGAGCGAGGAGTTGCTTATCAACACACCACTGAATAAACTCGAAAGAGACCATATGATGTAGAAAACTGTAACAAAATAAGTGTGTTTGCAGCTGTTCCTGACACATCTGAATACCAGTATGATGAGGTGTCGGGTTACTATTACGATCCAAAGACTGGTTTTTACTACGATCCCAGCAGCCAGGTATGAATAATGGGCTTTTATTGCATATAATATGCAGCCAAACACCATTTCCATGTTAATTTTATTCCAAGTGTTACTTAATCCTGTCTTTATCATGCGTGTTCTCAATAGTACTACTATAACTGTGAGACTCAGCAGTACTTCTACTGGGACAGCGAGAAACAGACGTATTTCCCAGCTCCGACCGTATCCGACTCGAGCGCCGACTCCACCGCTGGTTCCTCAACCACAGCTGCCACGATTAGTAAAGAGCCTAAAGATAAAAAAGAGAAGTACAAAAATAAGTCCGCACAGCAGGTACAAGCCAACTTAAAATGCTTTTTTTGTTTGTTTGTTTGTTTGTTTGTTTGTTTTTGTACTGCATTTAACCCCGGTTTAAAAAACATATTTTGAACTTTTAAATTTCAGATTGCAAAGGACATGGAACGCTGGGCAAAGAGCTTAAATAAACAGAAAGAAATATGTAAAGGACACGTCCAAAGTACAGGGCTTTCTAAGGAGGAAGACAGGAAAGAGTCCGCAGCTGCAGATGCAGCTTTTTCCCTCTTTGAGAAGAAGGTAGTGTATTTGTTATAATCTGGAAGGTTTGTTAACTTGAGTACGAATAGCATGCAGGACACTACTGATGGAGACTGAGTTGGCTTTTATTTTTTTTATTGTGATTTAAATGAAAGTCCTCGGTTTTATTCATTTGTCAACAACACCATTGCTGATCATTTACCTTCTTTTGAAATTACCGCCCATTGAAATGCATTTCGATTTGTGTTCATATTGAGCATATGATGAGGGAAAGGCCTTTTTGCTGCAGGTTGACTGAATGTGTTCCTTCCTGACAGGTAGGACACTTTGAAATGACGTCCCTCGTGAGTGAACATTTCAGGTTCACTGAGCAGGAGATTTCACTAAAGGTAAGTTTGCCTTTTGCCACCATTTAGCTATTCCACTTAAATGTTTGAAAACAAATAATTTGTAACTCCTCTTCTATTCATGATCGTATTAGAGTGATGCTGTCGCTGCTTATAACGGGGAAAGTGACCCGAAGGAGGGGGTTAGTGAAAGAGCAGCCGAGGAGGATGGAAAAATGACAGACTGGAAGAGGATGGTGTGCCTGCTGTGTCGCAGGCAGTTCCCCACCAAAGAGGCTCTGCTACGTCACCAGCAGCTCTCTGACCTCCACAAGGTGATGTCAGTCAGCAGGTGTTAAATGTGCAAACAGCTATGAATATTGTGCTCTCCGCCATCTGTTCAGGACAGGAGGGACATTACATGCAATGCGCTGAAATACACTCGATGCTGACATGTAGATTAAATATGAATGGGTTTACAATTGTTTACAGCTGTGAAAAAAAAAAATTACACTCTCTTTCAGTAGGTTTTTACACAAAATCAAATTCACTTTATTGTATCCTAAGTTATGAAAATACAATTTCAGAGGAACAAAAATACATGACTGGTTAAACTGTGGTAGTCAAAGATGAAATGTGTGTTAAAAACGCCTTCAGCAGCCATACGTGATCGTGATCTGAAAGAACAGCAGCAAATTGACAAAAGAATGACGAAGGTGTTTCACTGACCTAGCTGAAGTCCAGACCTCTGAGAAGAAGAGCTACGAATAAGGAACTTATTCAAACACCCTAGGAAGGGATTAAATGGTTGTGCGATGGGCTCCAGTACTTTTGTAGGAAACCTTGGAGTTATCTTTGATCAGGATTTGTCATTTTAAAAAGCATATTAATCAGGTTTGTGAAACTGCATTTTTCCAATCCTAGTAATTTCGCAAAGATTAGGAGCATCCTCTCCCAGAGTGATGCTGAAAAACTAATTAATGCGTTTGTATCTTCTAGACTAGATTACCGTAATGTGTTGTTGGCTGGAAGTAGAAGTAATTCTCTGAATTTCCTCCAGCTGATCCAAAATGCAGCAGCGCGAGTGCTGACAGGAATCAACAAGAGAGCCTGTTCCTCCTGTGTCACTTCCCGTAAAACTCAGAATCCAATTCCAACTTTTATTACTTGTGTATAAAGTCCAAAATGGCCTGGTGCTGTGATATTTCAAGACCTGATAGAACCTTACGTTCCTGATAGAGTTCTCCGTTCTCAGAGTGCAGGTTTACTCGTAGTTCCTAGAGGATCCAAATGTAGATTTGGAAGATGGTCTTTCTATATCAGGAACCATCACAATGGAACCAACTTCCAGTTTGGGTTCAGGAGGCTGACACCACCTCCACCTTTAAAACCAAACTAAAAACATTTCTGTTTCGTAAAACGTATAGTTAGTACTTTAGTGTGTTAGGACCAGTAGTCACAGCTGCAGCTGCAGGACCAGACTAGAGCAGCTGGTCTTCAACACAGCTTCATCCTGGATCTGCTGCTGTAGACCTGCTGCAGGGGGACACCAACATGATCCACTGACTGGTGCCCCTCACCTCTTCTCCTCTCCTCTCCTTCTCATTCCGTTCTTAAGCTCCATCCACAGTTATTAATTAGAGGTATCTTATAGGCGCTGACCTGCAGTCCCACCCTTTGACCACCTCACTGTCTGCTGTCTACACCTGTTTATATAGTCGTCTCTGTACTCCAACTAACCATGTATCAGTCACATATACATGGAACTCTTAGTTCTCCAGCTAATGGATAATTAATACTATATCTTATCTTTTGTATCATTGTCAATATATTAAAAAAAAAACCCACAAGAACCAGGGCTTGGCAAAGAAAGTGCAATTGTTCAAAGAATATACGCTATATGTCCACAAGTATTGGCTCACCTGCCAAGACTGCACATGAACTTAAGTGATGTCTCATTACTAATCCACAGCGTTCAATATGACGTCGATCCATCCTTTGCAGCTATAACAGCTTCAACTCTTCTGGGAAGGCTGTCCACAAGCTTTAGGAGTGTGTTTCTGGGCATTTCTGACCAATCTTCCAGAAGCACATTAGTGAGGTCACACTGATGTTGGACCAGAAGTTCTGGCTCTCAGTCTCCGCTCTAATTCATCCCAAACTTGTTCTATCGGGTTGAGGTCAGGACTCTGTGCAGTTCATCCACACCAGACTCTGAGTTCCTTTCACTGGAACTAAGGGTCCAAGCCCAGCTCCTGGACAACAACCCCACACCATAATCTCCCCTCCACCAAACTTTATACTTGGCACAATGCAGTCAGACAAGTACCGTTGTCCTGGCAACCACCAAACCCAGACACCTCCTTCAGATTACCAGATGGAGTTGTGCTATTCGTCCCTCCAGAGAACGCGTCTCCACTGCTCTAAAGTCCAGTGGCAGCGTGTTTTACACCACTGCATCTGATGCTTTGCATGGTACTTAGTGATGTGTGGGTTGGATGCAGCTGCTCCGCCACGGAAACACATTCATGAAGCTCTCTGACCACTGTTCTTGACCTAATCTGAAGGCCACATGAAGTTTGGAGGTCTGTAGCGATTGACTGCAGAAAGTTGGCGACCTCTTCGCACTATGCACCTCAGCATCTGCTGACCCTGTCGGTTTACGTGGCCTACGACTTGGTGCCTGAGTTGCTGTCGTTCCCGAACACTTCCACATTCTGATAATACAGCTGGCAGTTGACTGTGGAATATTAAGCAGCGAGGAAATTTTATGACTGAATTTGTTGCACGGATGGCCTCCTGTCACAGTTCCATGCTGGAATTCACTGAGCTCCTGAGAGCGACCCAGTCTTTCACAAATAAAAACGGTCTGCATGTCTAGGTGCTTGATTTTATACACCTGTGGCCATGGAAGTGATGGAACACCTGAGTCAGATTATTTGGATGGGTGAGCGAGTACCTTTGGCAGTATAGTGTGTCTGTGTCTCTCCTCTCCGTTCTTCATTCTCTCTTTCTGATCTCCCTTTTCCTGCTCCACCCGGCTGGTCTTCAGCATGAGGTTTCCCCCTTACGATCCAGGTCCTGATCCAGGTTTCTTCCCTTTTTAAAGGGAAAGAGTTTTTCTTGCCACTATTTGGCTTAAAGTTTTTCTCCCACTAGTGAAGTTTTTACAAGCCGTTGTTTATGTAATATTTGCTCGGGGTTCATGTTCCGGGTCTCTGGAAAGCGCCTACAGACAACTTGTATTGTAATAGATGCTATATAAATAAAATTGTCCATGTCAGGGTGTCTTTATCTAATTTTAAGTCCTGGAATAGACCAGAATAGAAGTTTTTTTTGTTTGTTTTTTTTCCATACATGTTCCGACATGGAAAACCTTAGAATTAAAAGCAGTGTACTTTGTCATAGGAGTGTTGTAGTATGTATTGCGTTTTAAAATAATTTTCTATTGTTTTTAGCAAAACTTGGTAATTCAGAGACAATCGAGGCTTTCAGAAGCTGAGCTGGAGGAGTTGGAGAGGAACGAGACAGAGGTACTTGGCTCAAACGTCTTAACCTTTTTGTGCTTTTCTTTTTTTTTTTTCTATTGAGAATGTATTAAGCAGAGTTTTATGGTGATTTCTGCAGCTGAGATACAGAGACAGAGCTGCAGAAAGAAGGGAGAAGTATGGTATTCCTGAACCTCCTGCACCAAAGAAGAAATTCTGTCAACCACCTACCCCCGTTGTGTAAGCGCCGACAGTTAAGCATCACTTGCAACCATATAACATTTCACACTGGTCCCTTCTGTTTACCTTTTTTCTTTTCTGTGCCAATTATATTATTGAACATCAACAGAAGCTATGAACAGGTTACAAAAGACGGCCTAACAAGTGATAATATTGGGAACAAAATGCTGCAAGCAATGGGCTGGAAGGAGGGCAGAGGTCTGGGGCGGCACCAGCAGGGCATCACAGCTCCCATCTCGGTGAGCACGCGAACACTTCATTTCACTTTCGCAACATCACTCGTATCACTAACAGATGGAATCTGCCTCTTACAGCGCTTTCCTTCTTTTGTTTAAAATATGTGTTATTACTCGCAAAGTAATTAGCACTGTTACCTCAGGGGCACCAGTGTTCAATCTGCTTCGTCTAATAAGTGTCTTCACTCCTCCCCACAGGCTTCGTTGAGGACCAAGGGCACAGGCTTGGGTATTAAAGGAAGCTCGTATGAGCTTTCACCATCCGACACATACAAGGTTGCTGTTCGTAAGGCCATGTTTGCACGATTTACTGACATTGAATGATCTCAAGACGGAACGGGATCGTATTCAACTGTGAAATCCTAACTTTCCTCGCAAACAGATTTTCCCCCTTTAATCTATTTGTATATAATCTTTTTTTTTGTGTGCGTGTATAAATGTGTACTGCAGATTTTTGCCCTTGTCAGTATGTTTTCAGTGTAATGAACATGTACAATTTGTAAAATGTTTAGTACTTATAAATTATATGAACATTTTTTTTTTTTTTTTTTTTTTTTTGTAAAATTCCCCCCAAATCAGAATTCTAATTAAACTTGTCACTTTGTGTTCACAAATGGATCTGTTATTTACAAATAAGTTTTGTTCTTTACTTAAATGAAACAGCTTGAAAAGGTCATATGTTTAGTTGTTGGATGTGGAGACAAACACGTTTGCGGTCATGTGGATGTAGTGTAAGATCATATTCGACAGATTGACTGTTCTACTTTGGTGCCTTGTTTACAGTGTTTTCATGCTGGGTCCCTCCCTCCCTCTCAGTGACATGACACTTGTCCTTAACATGCTGCAGGGCTCAGGGTGGGACAGGGAGTATGAGGGGAGAGAGGGTGGATTAGGATCACTGATGTCGATCCATAACCCACCAGTCACCAGGTTGCAGCCGGAGGAACATTTTTAGAAATATCGGTTAGATATCGAGGCGAATCAGGATTCCGTTTATGCCACGTGACGTGGAAAGAAAGGATTGACAATGGTTAAACAGCGCAGATTAAGAAACCCCGTAGTACCAGACTTGACAGCTTTGATATCTTTTGATTAATACTGTTGCACAGGATGAACTCTGCCCACTGCCTCACAGGGACACTTGTGAATGCCCACTCAATTTTCAGCACGGCTCTGGCTCAGCTCACCAGAATCTGTGTCAGTCGACTAAGCTGTTTTGCATAACGCAGTCAATGACCACACTAGTGTTTATATGGGGAAAGGAGGAGGCTAAAGGGTTTGTCGTGTGTTACAAATATGAAGAAAAAGTTATCTGCTCACACAGTCTCTGTTGCAGAAAGTGAAAGTGGATTTTCATAAGGTAAATATGTTTCTGAGAGAAACCAATTTGGTGTAGTTGAAATGCTGAGAGACAACTTTTACTGAACAGATGTTACATTCTTGCTTTTGGCATAAATCACCATGCAGATGTGGAACAGGGCACATGATGTAGATGCCTTTTGCCTCACATTGTAATGTTTCTCATTTTACATTTTACTTCATTAACTATGGGAAAAAAAGTCCTGTCTAATATTGGTCTTTTCAATTTTGAAAAAAAAAAAAGCCTATTGCACTTTTTTAAATGTGCCACGATATACATGTATTACACAATTTACAGGTGTATGCAAAGATTTGTGTCTAACTTTGGATGCATGTAAACGAACTTCATAAATGCACGTTTTTACTGTGTAAAAATAGTAATGTAAGCACTCAAAAATTGAAATGTTTGTGTTGACATGTCCTTAAGTATATGTGGAATTTTGAGAATCTTTTCACACCCTCAGGTTATCACATCAACACATTAATGCTGTATTTAAATACTAGTAAAGAGCTGGATTGAAATTCAGACTTCTTTTTGTGAAGATAGGAGAACCTTATAGAAGGAAATCCAGTAGTCTACATTCCTACCATCCAGGCCTGCCAAACCAAGCAGAAGACACGTCACCAGTTACATAATCAAGTTAGCAGCTTGACAAAAGGCACCTGAATGAGTCAGACCGTGCAAAGTAAAGTCCTCTGATCTGATGCAGCCCAGATTCATAAATGTGGGCACAATTCCCAATAGCATGTGAGGAAGAAATCAGGTGGTGAGCATCACCCTGTTATTCCTTCAGTCCAGGCTGATGGTAGTATCATCATGTGACATGCTGATGCCCATGCTGACCAACAAGGTTTCTCTGGGTTCTAAAAATGTCAGCTTGAGGTGAACGTTTGCATTTTAGCAAGCTGCTGACTTTGCTTTTGGGAAAACTTTGTGAACAAACTGAACCCAGAAGAGTGCCTGAATATGAAAGTGACTTGATAAAGCTTGTGTTGGTGCTTCTTACCAAACTTTCTTGAACTTGATTTTATTTTTCCAAGGAAATTCGAAATAAAGGTGCGTCTTGGAGGATCATTAACCTCAGACTTAACTCTGGAATGTCTGTCAAATTGCAAGGCTCTAAATGCTCTTATTATTGAAATACTTCCTTCTTTTCTAATACACAAATTAGTTGGTACCCCTCCATTAAAGAAAGTAAATGATGCAACAAAATAAAATATGGGAACCTCAAGTTAGTATTTTGTTGCACAACCTTTTGAAGCAGTCACCACAGTCATACAATTTAATAATTGTGATCATTATGGGGTTTTCTTTCTTTCAAGAAAGAGTAACAACAAATTAAAACAGTCTTCAGAACTTTTAATGGGATGTTTAACCGATTGAAGAATCTTTTGGTGTTTTTTGTCATAAAATTTTAATAAGGCAGAAGATGGGCTAAAATTATAATTCTTTTTTTTTTTTTTTGGGAAAAGCAACTCCAAACTGTCGTCAATAGCTGATTAGCCGCACTGACAGATGACATGAAATGAGCAGGTAGTGACGTAGGAACACACACACACTACTTTAGTGTAGATTAAATGTATCTGTATACATATAAGTTAATGTGATTAAAGGTTTGATTCTAAATTATTTTGTAGTTAACTATGAAGTGGCGTTTTATTTGGCAACTTCCCGCGCTTTTTAGCTGCTGAAATAAGAAACTTCCCTCTGTGGTTCTCGTCATTGAGCTCAGACAGGCTGTTTTATCTCTGTAGATACTTGATTGATGGTTGCAGTGACCGTCTCTGTTATGGTTTTGATTTTTCCATTCTCATGTTTCTCGAGGTTTTCTTCGCTCTCCTGTTGCAGTCAAATTTTCTTTCATTCCTATATGCGTAACTTCCCTGTTTTAGATTGATTGAAGTCTGTTTTTTTTGTGTTAAGTTCTGATTTGACTTTCCTTGTTCCCATTTCTTCACATTGTTCATACCTGTGTCTCGTCATTACCCGTGAGTATAAATGGTCCTTTTTTTATATTGTGCTCTGGATTTCCCTCATGTCAAGTGCTTTTTGTTGAAATAAAGGGTTTTTATTTGCTCCTCCTGGTTCCTGGTTCCTGGTCCTTAACTCTTAATATAGAACAAGTATCTTTGGCATTTGACTTAATTCATACAGTTAGGATGATTTTGTTTTTTTATTTATTTTTTTTGCAGTGCTACAATAGATTTGATATAACATCATCTGGATTTGCCAGGCCTTCAGGATGCTCTGTTGGATTGAGATCAGTCAGTTGACTCCATCATTGATGGATATTCCACTTCTTTGCCTTTAAAACATCTTGAGTTGCTTTCACAGTATGTTTGAGGGCGTTATCCATCTGCACTTTGTAGCACAGTCCTATCAGTTTTGGAGCATTGGGCTCAATGTAAGCACTCAGAACAACCCTATACAGCTCAGTAACCATCAGAAACCATCTAGCCCATCCCATAACACTTCCTCCACCATGTTTGACACATGACCCGGGATGCTTTGGATCATGGCTGTTCCTATCCTTCTCCATCGTGCATTCTTTTCCATCATTCTGATACAAGTTTATCTTTAGTCAATATGTCCAAAGAATCTGATTTCAAAACATGGGAGGCATCGTCGTATGGTCTCTCTCAGTCTAATACAGCATTCTTGTCACTGACTGACTGATTGTTCCTAGTGGTTTGTAACTTGTTGTACATTCATGAAGGCCTATTTGGACTGTTGATAACAATGATACTCTTGCCTTCTCCAGAGCTTTTTAGTCTAATGTTGGCCTCTGAAGGCGGACCTCTTCAAAAGCGAGTCTTTTGCATTTTTTGGTCTGTAGCATCCAGGTTTTGTTAAAACAATTCCAAGTGGGAAACACATAACCCAGGATCTTAGAGAAGATATTGTGTCCTGCACATCAAACTGGAAAGAGTTACAAAATACTTTCCTCCAAAATGAAATTTAATGCTCTGCAGTGAGATGAACTATGAATTAAGTCTTCAAGACAAATGTCAATCTTCCCAGGAGTGGATGCTCCAACAAATCTACCTCTAAGTCAAACTGTTCAGTGCTTAGAAAGTTATACAGAGACTCAAGGTTACATCTCTGACTCATACAAGCAGGCCTCACTGAGCATGTAAAATCTCAACAAAAAAAAAAAACAAAATAAAACAAGACAGAACAACAATTGTGTACTTTAAAGCGTTACCAGGAAAAAGCCCTTTCTGTCTTAAAAGATCATACAAGGACAACTTGAGGTTCACAAAATCACATATGGGAGTTTTGGAATAATGCCTGACAGGCAGATGATACCGCCGTGGAGATCTTTGGTCTTAATGCCCAGCGCCACGATTGATCTACACCAAAAAAAAAGCTTCTCAGCACTTCATACCCACAGAGAAGCACAGCGGTGGAGGGGTGATGGTTTGAGATTGTTTTACCGTCACATGAACTCCTCTGTGTACCTGAATATTCTAAGAAGCCAACGTGAGTCCAAGTGAATAATGCAACGGGACAATCATCTTGAGCATACCAATAAAAGTGCATCAGAATGGCTGAAAATAAATCAAGGTTCTGGAACAGTCTTCTCTAAGTCCAAACCTCAACCAAATCAAAATATTGTGGTGGGACCTTAAGAGAGCTGTGCACAATGCAAATGCCTAAGACAAAACATTTATTATTATTATTGTTATTAACTAATTCAATCTTCTAGAGAGCACTGAGCTAAACGTCTTCCACAACAATTTCAGAAATTGATGAAGTCGTACAGGTAACATATCTACTTCTAGCTATTGCTGCCTATGGTGACTCTACAAACTGTTGATTTATTGGATTAACTAGTATTTACCCTAATATTTGTTTAAAAATCTGTTTTCTTTTTGTTCCAGTGGGAAACGTTATATGTTGTTGTTTGTGTGAGGTTGAATTTGTTTAATACTAAGACTCATATATGTAGATTACTTTCATCATGTATTCAAATGAAAAAACAGAATTCAAAGAGGAGGTATTACATTTTGCACGACTGTAAAATATACTTTTCACCAGAACTGGTGCTTTAACTCAATGTTGTCTATTTTTCTATTCACTCCTTTGAATCCATGTATTCATCTTTAGGACATACTGTACAATGCAATGTTTGTCTACATCCATACTGTTTGTGTTGCTTTCCTCAGGGATCAAAAATGAAATACATCTAAGACTCAGTACAAACATGTTTCAAACAGAGGAACCCACACTGGCAATACACTTGTCTCATGCGGTCAAGTCGATTTAAACTCCAGGCCAGCTGTCCAAACACGGGAAAACCGAATTCAATATCTGAGGAGCTTAACATCTGCACATTCATTTAGAAAGAGTTTATATGTAATATTGAATCTTAGTATTCGTTACATTAGTTATTTCTGCTTTGGTATTTCTTGGCTACCCCTTGGAATATATATATATTTAATATATTTCTCTCTCTGTGCCCTAAAGACGATTCCATGATGGCTTCTGTTTTAATATTTTAGATTGAGTCTGGAGGAGCTTTTAACAAACACAAACACTGTGCTTGTAGTTCCTATTCCCATTCCTACTGCTTTATGAATGAACTAGTATTTGGTTTTATTTTACAAATAAAATGCAAATTTAGGGAGTGCTCACATATCAAACACAAAAATAATATCTACTTTTAAATTCTTTTTAACTTAAATTTAACTTCTCAAATTCAGTTTAACCTCTCAAAAAAAAAAAAAAAAAAAGCAGGTAGAAACATTTAGCAGGTACCTACAGCCGTCTGTGAATAAATAGTTCTTCCCTGGAACAAAAGGAAGCAAGAACTTATTTTGGGACAGAAATATAAATATAAACTCCTCAAGTCCCATGTAACGTGACACTTCTGAAATTCAAGAATATGCAGTATTTTGTTGGTATTTGGTCATTTACTTGGACTAAAGTTTGGCCTAATGTTTCTTTAAAAAGTCAAATTATTACAAAATATCTCCGTATCAAATCAGTCTGGAAAGGATTGACATCACTTTACTTACAGGGTAACAATATCTAGAAACATGTTTTCACAGGGACTTGCAAATTATTTTATGCTAATGTATCATACTTCAATAAATCTTTTTTTTTTTTTTTTTTAAGCAATGTCCATAGTGAATAAAAACAAATCCGTGGAATACCTTGATAGCAAACAAACCATTGATCCCTTCCTTCTCTAATATTTTTATCCTTATTATTTTTTATTTAATCTTTGTTGCCTACACCCTTTTACAAAGTGATCTCCTTCTCAGTTTGGCGCTCCATGTTTCAGCTCCTCCCTGGAACAGGCAAAGTGCTCTTTTGAGGAATTTCTCCCGCTGGGGGGAATAATGTGCAGGACATCTCTTTATTCTCTTTATTGTACATGCGTGAATCTATGAGTGCACAACAGAAGAGGCTCTTTGATGGCAAAACAGGAGAATGGGCAGGTGGCCGAAGTACGTGTTTGTGTGTGTAGTGGAGGGGACACTTTTTGAACTTGTTCTATGAAAACTTTCTCAAATGGTTGAAGTCTGGACAGAATAACAAACAGCAGCCCTCTGGGATGGCAGATGTCTCCTCTTGATAACTGCTTCTGTAGCTCTTTGATTGTTTACTGTGTCGTGATGTAACATTTTCAGCAACAGCTTCACATATAACAGGTCTTTGGCCGCATCCACGTCGATAATTACGTTTTACTTTGAAATGTGAAACGTGTGTCTTGTTAAACATGCAAATTTGACACTTAAAAGTGGAATCATTTTGAGTTGGTGCAGACTCCGTTGTAGTTTGCAAATGCAACAGTTTCGTTCACAATGTGGATGGGAAAAAAACAAAAAACGTTGATGTAGTTGTACTGATTTTCTTAATGATGGTTCTTCTTGGGACACACATAGTCACGTAAAGCCTATATGCAACAACGCCAAAAGATAAAGCACCGACAACAATGTCGTGAACGACATGGAGAAGAGGAGAAAGACGTCCTGCTGACTGTTGTCCTGGTATCAGTTGTCATACAGCCAAAATCTGCAACAAAGGTCATTTCTAGCAAAGTACTGAGCTTCTTTTACTCACACAAACATAATAAGTGAGCATAGATAACCATGACTTCTTTTTATTTCGGCTGCTCCCTCCAGGAGACGCCTCAGCTAATCATCCACCGTCTAACCCTGTCCTCTCCATCCTCCTGTCTCACATCTCTTCATGTCCTCTTTCACTACATCTAGAAATCTCCTCTTCTACTCATATATTCACTACTTCTCCTCTGTACATGTCCAAACCATCTCATTCTGGCCTCTCTGACGTTGTCTCCAGAACATTTCATGTATGCCATTCCACTGATGTACTCATTCCTTATCCTATCTATTCCTGTCATTCCAAATGAGCCTGCCTCCTGTCTTTTCCTCAGTTTCCAAACCATACATGTCTCACCTTCTGGTCTCCACCCATTTCAACTGGCTTGCACACACTTCTTCACCTCTTTTCCACATTCTCTCTCTGCTCTGGACTGTTGACACTGAGTACTTAAAATCCTCCACCTTCTGTATCTCTGCTCCCTGTAGCTTCACTGTTCCACTTGGGACCTTCTCATCCACACACATGTATTCTGTCTTGCTGCGGCTAACCTTCATTCCTCTCCTTTCCAGGTTATACCTCCGAATTCCTTGATTTTCCTTCACCGGCTCCCTCCCCTCACTACAGATCACAATGTCATCTGTAAACATCATAGTCCATGGAGATTCCTGACAAACCTCATATGTCAGCTTGTCCATCACCATAGCAAACAAGAAGGACAGCAGAGCCAATCCTTGATGCAGTCTCACCTCCACCTTGAACTACTCTGTTACACCTACAGCACACCTCACCACTGTCTGTCCACCTCCCAGACATGTCCTGCACCACTCTGAGATACTTTTTAACTACTGCGGACATCCTCGTAAATTAACATACCTCCTCTCTCGGCACCCTGGCATAAGCTTTCTCACGGTCTACAAAGACACAATGCAGCTCCCTCTGACCTCTGGACTTCCTCCTCAGCATCCTAAAAGCAAATATTGCATCCGTGGTACTCTTTTTTTTATGGATGAAAACATAGTGCTGTTTATTTGTGTTTATAGTGGTGTGATGTAAAACTTTTTTTTGATTACACTTTCCATCTACACAAATCCTACAAGTTCAGCCCTTAAAATGGAGACATCTTCTACACCTAGATCGTTTTTGATCTACTACGGAGTAGGATGTACCCGGAGGTAGCTGTAGAAGTTAGTGTTGACCTAAGCCATTCCTTTAGTTATGCTCCTATAGGCCCACGCTGTATGAAGACCTCCAATGATGCCCTGGAGGTCTTCAATGTTTTGTATTTTTTACTTACTTGGTGCTCTTTGTCCTTACTTTCCATGCATAAATATGCAATTATTGCCATCATTAATTTGTCTCACACATAGGTTTTATTTTCCTCATATAGCAGTCCTCTCATACTCAACCAGTCGAGACAGATGGCCTGGTTTGGACGGAGACCACTTCCTGTTGAAAGGCAGCTCCTCCTCTCCACTCCCATTTGCCACCCTTTGAATGCTGAAGACAGTAGATTCAGTTAAAGTGACGGTTTGATGTATTCTGCTGGTTTCCTTACCTAGACGACTTTGTATGAATCAGGACTGAATAAATATGACTTTAATTATTTGGACTAAAGTGTACTAAACTGAACAGTAACAGAACCTGTTTGCTTACTCTTTACTGTGACCCAAGATTGTTTTTTTAAGGGTGTGGTGTTAAGATGAAGTAAATTTAACAGTTTTTTCAAAAGTTTCAAAAGATCCATCTATGTGACTGTTTATAACAACAATGTGGTTGAAGGTTCCAGTAAAATCTATTAAAAGATACTTTAATTGTGTATGAATTCAGAACTTTTTTATTTCAAGATTAAATGATGATGGAAAGTCCTAAAGCTGCTACACCTTAGTCAAAAATACAGCAGTGACTGATCCATCTCTGGGATCAATTAAAAAAATTGATAAGAGACACTATTGTCATAAAAATAAATAAATTCATTACTAAGCTCTTTGCTCTGCCCATTTAAATATACTTTATTTGCAATAGGGTATTTAGTGCATTTTCAGTCCAAGGCATTTTATTTGTTTCTGCAAAATAATGTAATAGAAGACGGTATCGTGACTTACCTTTAAAAATCTTAAAAGAAATTGTGCTTGTAGGCCACTATAATTGGTTACTATGACATGTCAGATAATTTTAGCTCCCTCTCCTTATTTACTAGTTTTATCCTACTCAATAAACTTGATCTACTCAGCACTTTTTCTTAAGCACCTACACAGTGACTCATTCCCCTATGGCACCATGTCACGTGTGGTCAGTGTTAACTGACGCTCACCCAGCATGAATTTGAGTAACCATGACACTTGAGTCACAAGGCACGATAAAACCTCCGCTGGAATGCCTTTAGTGTTGCATGGAGAGTCATCTCACTGAAACCATCTCACAGGTAATTGCATAACCACATCATTTCCACAGCCCTGCTATGCATTGAGCCACATCAGAGCGATAATCACACAATGACTACCATCTATTCCCATAACATGAATGCACTAGCAGATTGACCTTAATTAACTTTGATGCAGCATCTTCCAGCAGTGTTCAGAAAGATCAGCTGAATGGGTTTAGTGGTCTGTAAGAAGTTCTTTTCTTCTTCTTCCTCCTAATTATGCACATGGAAGGGCCTGTGGTAGCTGTGGTGGACAGGAGGACACAAATCAAACTTCAAATATGTAGAGGCACTCCTTGGAAAAGACTCAGATTCTCAAGGTTGTTTTTTTTTTTTTTTGTAGAACTGCCTTTGAAAGCTCTAAATCGACTTATGTATTTACTCTTGTAAAGCTTTTACATTGTTACGTGTTTGCCTGACTTCTCTGAAGTCACAAATGTCCATTGTTTTCAGAAATCCATTGAAAGCTCTTCAGAGGGTTGGATTACTTTACGGATGTAATGCACAAGTTTGAATAATGTGCGTGGGCAGTATAGAAGATTGTTTAAAGATTATTTTATACTCTTTTCCACTAATTTTAACTGGTAAATAATTCTTGAGACTGAATGGCTGTGATATTAATAGCAACTGCTTAATTTTTCTTTTATCTAATTATGTTCATTTTTTACCTCTGATTTTGGCCAATAACAAAACTGCCTTCATATTTGTCTTCTGTAACATACAGTCTATATTTTTAAATGATGTCCACTTCTTCTCATTGGCCTTCTTGTGATAAAGACATCTTCTACACCTAGTTTCTATGGTTACCTTGTGCCATACTCCTCTGGAGAACCACAAATATATCATCTTTTAAGTTGACAGACAGGTGAAGCAAGATGGGACACACACAGCTGTCTGAAAGTGCTCGTCCTCCTGAGCAAGTAACCAAATGTCCCATTCCTCCTCATTAATTAAAAGTGCCTAAATTAGCATCTTAACAAGATGTGCAGACATCTCCAGGAGACAGAGCTAAGAAGTTACATTGCAAATTGAAGGACTTGCCTTCGTGCACTTGACACACCGCTCTTCAAACTATAGTATACATCTGTTGAATTCCTCCAGTGACCTATGGGATGCATAAAGCCCCTTTCTCAGCATCTCTGGGTTCTGTCCTCTCCGGGTAGCCATTCCCCACTGGGTCAACCTCAGAGCAGATGCGTGGCTTCCACGTCCCAGAGGTTGAATGTCCTCTGCTTTGCACAAGGTTATAGCCTCATTGTGGTAGCTTTAAAGAAAACCACGGTTTCTCGTTGTAAGGGCAGCTCAGATTTTGTTTATAATGCAGAAAACGCCATGTAATTGAGTTGTTCCAGGTTTAACACCTTATAAGTCTGTTTTAAATGCATGTATTAGTTGAGGAAAATGTGTGATCATCGTCTATCAGTTCACACTACAACCAACACAGGAAGCAGCCAGGTCTAATTTTACTAAAGGTGTGTGTGTGTGTGTGTGTGTGTGTGTGTGTGTGTGTGTGTGTGTGTGTGTGTGTGTGTGCCCTCCTCAGCGAACATGAGCCGGAGGTGAGGAGGGAAAAAAACACGATCACTGCAGAAGCGTGACATCAAAACGAGCTGCCACAGATGACCTAGAAACGGAGCTGGCGTTGCCAGTCGTAGACATACGTAAGCATCAGCAGCGGTGGCACGCGGCCCTGCCTGCTGTTTGTTGACGTAGCGGGTTGCGTATTAAAAGAAGACACTGCAATTGGACCTTATTTTAAAATGAAAACTCGCGAAGAGTTCTTTTTATTTTTTTAAATGAGATAATCAAGGGGAAATCGTTGGATGGATTAAAGAAATGCCTGGTATGTGTGGCGTCCTCGTGCTCATTCACAATCTCATGTCTTATAAAAAAAAAAAAGATTATAGGCTAATACGCCTGCGAGCGCAACGTGAAATGAACCAGCTTCGTGATATATCACCTTCAACAAATTAAAATAAGTAAATAAAAAACGATAAAACAGAGAGAATGCAGCCGTTTGTCGTTCTGAATCTAGAGCCGGTCATCAGTGGCGCGTGCCAAATAAGAGAGGGTTCTCGCGCTCCTGCGCGCGCCGGCTTCGCCACCGACACAGAACACTAAATTCACTCGAGTCGAGGACCGTGCGTGTAGTAGGCGGAACCCGAACACTCTCCACATTTCACTTTTCAGGAGATTAGGCTACTAGGACAATTTAGTGGGAAAACACATGACAGTAACGCAGCTGGCGGGGAAAGAGGACGGACGCGAAGAGGCAGGACGGCACGCTGCGAGTGAATATTTGAAGATTTGCAGATATTCGGAGTTTCGAGAGGGCGCCGACAGCTCCCTGGTAAGGCACGGAGACGCTGCCGCCGCCGCTGAATGTGTCAGCCTTCATATGTGCAACTTAGTACCGTTTCCCACGCAGAGTTCGTGTCAATAAATACCAAATAGATGCTGTTTGGACGTAAATGGACGGTACCGGTCTCGCGTGTGGCCTAAACCGGCGAATTGGCCACGCGAAGTAAAAGTCAAGTCACATTGTCTTTCTCGGTAATTTGTTAAAATACTTTGTTCCAAACATGGTACCCCCGATTGACAGTATATGAAACAAAAATCATGTGCCTTTTTCTTTTCTTTTCAGCCACATAGACGCCCTTTACAAGTGCAAGTATGAGGATTTCTTTGCGTAAATCTGCACGAATATTTTGGTTAACTACTGAGTACATATTTACTCTGCGTCCTGGAGGATCAGAAAATGATGATGATGATTTGAACCGATTTAAATACCATCGGGGTACCTTAGTGTGAGAAGTCTTGGAGATGCTCTTCAGTGTATTTCCCAAGCTGTACTCAGTGACCAACTGCTTTTAACATCATTTTTGCATTCACGTTACAGTGGCATTATAACTGCCAACTCTGCACTGCCCACTTTTTCTTTTCTTTATATATTTTTTTTACATATATGATGCTGGGGATTAGGAGCAGACATCATAACGCATTTGATTTGATGATGAGTGGGGTGCATGGATTTTTACAGCTTCTCAGGGGTTAATTTAGGAACTGCTGCCATATTTTAAGTCGTGCTGATGGAGGCATCCACGGCTGGTTTCCACATCCTTTCATTGTGACTGCAGGTGCCGTGCCTTCATGTTTGGTGATCGTTTTAATTGCCAGAGGGACACATTCACGTGTGGTCATTCATGTAAATAGGCTGAGGGAAAGAGAACCGCATAGTGCACATACTATGGAAATAAAGAGCACATCTAGATGTTATAAGCAGGCAGAAACATGCATATTTTTAAAAGATCTGATAAATGTGTGTGATTTTTAAAAAAAAGTTTTATGTTATTACATTCACAGAGATATATAGATTTCTTGCACTGTCTAGGATTGTAGATTTTGTAAATATATTATTAGATGCACATAAACATTGCTGACTCTATACCTTCAAAGTACCCAGTCATTCTCTCCTCCTTGATGATTGGCTTCACGGGTTCTCTAGGCAGCAGGTGAGACTGTGACTGTTGGAGCAAGACTAGAGCTTGTGTCTGACCTGCTTGGCTTCTGCTGTTACAACTGACTGACTCCCCACTCTATCTGGACCATGTGTGGACACAACATCCTGCCCCATCCTATAACAAAATCACAGTGTTAACAGAGTCATAAAGCCTCTGGTGGCATGATGCGTGCTGAGCTGTTGATCTGCTTTGTGATTAAAGCCTCTACTTGTCTGTTTTAGATTGTTTTCTGTTCTTATATGAGAAGGCATGGATGTGTGTTCTGATTATTGGAATAAAGATTAGGAAAGCTGGTCACAAAATGCACTGACTGACAAAAAAGTAGAAGTGTCATGTTATAACAGTGTTCATTGATCACTATAAGTTCTTGTCTACTATGATATTTGAACTGATTGGTTAAATTTGGTATCACTCTTCTAAATATTTTTTCTTCTCTTTCAATGTGTGTGTGTGTGGTGGTGGTGGGGGGATGGGGGGGGGTGGGGTGGATTCTTTACCCTTTGTAGACATAAACATAAGGTTTCACTAAGTTCATTTTTGATTGGATCTAAGCTCTGTGCCCATGGGAACTGCATTCTGATCATGCAGTGGCAGTTTTTTTTTTTTAATATCTACTGGGATGAAAAGAAAACATGAAGGGATTCCTCAGTATTAGATTTCAGTGTAGTAGTCTGAAAAGAAAGGAACACCCTGCTGAGACTTTGTAAGTTGTATTAAACCATGAAGGGACATGAGCCACTGTCTGGTCTTGAGGTTTTACACGGATTTGATTTTCATTTATGAAAAACAAAAGTTGTTTTTTTTAAACCATCATTCTTGGTATCAGATAAACTGTTGCATTTGTAGGATAGTTCATGGTATGTTTTTTTTTTTACTCCCTAAAACTGACAGATGGGATGCAGCATCTAGGTTGTGTGTGGTGACTTGTTGTTTTGAATAATTATTGCAATTGAAGCAGTGATACATTTGATCTTTCAAATGTTTTTTGAAATCAGTGCTGTCAAAACAATTATTTGAGATTAATTGTAGTTAATTACGAATAAAATGGTTCAGTTCAAATACATCTGCTTAACTGCAAACTTCTTAAAGGGGGAGGATTGCCAAGTAACAACACATTAAACATATCTAGATAAAAGTTTGAGATTATTAATCAGTTTATTGTCATATTTATTTAGACATCAGATGTTGTCCTGAGTTGGACGGGTGAGACAGTAATCTAGGCTGTGCTGTGGTTTGGGAAATACTTTTAACAACCCTTCAACACGATAAAAAGAGTGTAGAAAATAAGTAAATGGAGGATAAGATTCCAACTTTAGTTTACATAAATAAGCAACATCTTATAGATGACTTGCATCTTGATAAGATCACGTAGCTTAAATGTCAGCCTGTTGAATCAGTGAGAATGAAAAAAAAATACTGCACATTAAAAATGAGACGTGCTGTAATCAGAAGAAGATATTCAATGATGCAAGCCACATCTTGTGTTATTGAAATTTTGTTTTGTCTGAAATTTATTCCCGTATTGCCAGTTTGGGAGTGAATACATTACTGGGTTCTGTTGCGCAGTAGTTCTGAACCCTTAGGGTGAAGAGATGGAGGCTGCGGAGGAAATGCAAGGCTGTACAGAATATGTTTCATTAGAAAAAACAACAAACATTTTAGTGCATTAGAATTTCTTTCTTTCTTTCTTTCTTTCTTTCTTTCTTTCTTTCTTTCTTTCTTTCTTTCTTTCTTTCTTTCTTTCTTTCTTTCTTTCTTTCTTTCTTTCTTTCTTTCTTTCTTTCTTTCTTTCTTTCTTTCTTTCTTTCTTTCTTTCTTTCTTTCTTTCTTTCTTTCTTTCTTTCTGTGGAAATCTCAGTCATTCAGTAAATCTTACCGTCTTTTCCTCATACAGACACCAGAGTTTGAATAATTTACTCCTTCCCTTCAACTAAAACTGTTTTTTCCTTCATTATCCATTGCTGGCCATTAAGCTTTGTACAAGTCTTTGTTCTGTAAGTCATTTGCTTCTGAAGATTTATATTGATCTGCTTATGCTGGGTGCGTGCTATGCTCAGGAGTTGTTGGTGGATTGAGATTTGGACTGCCATGGATCTGTGGCATGTGACAGAGTCAGCAGAACAACATCCACCATGGTGGTCGCACACTACGTGAGTTGTACACCCGGCAGAATGAATGCATTTGTCCTCATGATGCATTCTCTTCCCCCACTTTCCATCCCCGTGTGATGAGGAGGAAACAGGAGAGAAACGTACAGCAGCAACCAGCAGAGTGTGGTACTTTGTTTTGAGCCACATGATCGAAGGGAGACAGAGCTGGCATTGAAGAGTGCGGTGATGAGTGAGGATGGTCCGAATGGAAGGCCACTTTCTGTCCTGTTGCTTAGATTCAACGACAGCATCCATATGGATACAGCATCCTTAACCTTGTTTGTGTTGTCCTCTATCTTATGTCCGAGAATGTCTATGAATTAGGCATGATGACATGGATGGATTTTGTTTTCATATTCATTTTTATGGTTTGTCTCTTCCATCTAGGTGACCGGTGGATCATTTATCATATTTATGCAGGTCTTACCAACATTTGATGAGTCAGGGTTGTTGTTAGTGTTGACTGTATGTGGCTGTACATACAGTTATGTAAAAGTAGGTATATCACATTATTAAATAACTTGTAGAAAGTAACACCTCATTCCAACTCTCAAGCACAGGGGTGGAGGGTTGATGATATGGGGTTTGACATGCAGCCACAGGTCCTGGGCAGTTTGCAGTCATTGAATCAACCATGAGCTTCTTTGTATGGCCAAGTATTCTAGGGTTAAATGTGAAGTTCTTCTTGCAACTGTTAAAGCATGGACAAAAGTGGGTCATGCAGCAGTAATCCCAAGCACACCAGCAAATCTACAGCAGAATGGCTGAAAAAGAAAAGAATTGAGGTGTTACAATGGCCCAGTCAGAGTCCAGAACCTTAACCTGATTAAAATGCTGTGGTGAGAATTTAAGAGAGCTGTACATAAACCATGTGCTCATAAAACTCAATGAACTGAGGAAATGTTTTAGAAAAGAGTGAGGAAACATTTCTCTAAGATGAAATGGACTAGTAACATCATACAGAAAGTGATTACCTCATGTTATTACTGCTGAAGGTGATTGTACAGGCTATTGAACCATGGGGAGGGGAGTTGGATCTGCGTTTTTCACACTTTACCTTTGCACTTTGGCTTTTTGTTTAGTAAATAATGACAGAATGGTCTTTTTCCTCTAAATTATTTGTCTAGATTTATGACCTGCTGAGGACAGGATGTTTTTTTTTTTTTTTATTATGTCATAGTAAGGCATGGACATCATTTAAATGTAATCAATACATTAATCCATACTGATACCGATTGGTTTTGATACTTCTCTATACTCCTGTCAAAAATACTCTCTATAATTCAAAACTAAACATGACATGGCATCTTAATATGTGACGACGTTTCATCAGTTATGAAAGATTATAACAAACTAAAAAGTGGTAGTGTTGATTTGCTATTTGCTCTGTAGTTGTCATCAGAAACATAAAGCCCAGTGAGCAGAACCACTGAATGACATTATACTGTCTTGATGGTGATAAATGTAGTTGAATAGCAACAGACATGCCAACTCTCTATTTGACCATTTTTGACAGTTTTCCAGTCCATCACATATATAATTACCCATGTATGCTCACACTTACTCCAATTGTCAATATAGTTTATTAAAACACATCCAGTCTCCACACAGAATGACCCATCCTTGGGTTTGAACATTAACCTTATCACCATGATATGACAGTCTTACCCATCAATCATTGTGCCGTCTGTTGGCATTGTGATAAATTGCAGTTTTGGTAGTGAAAGAAAACAGCACATTATTGACGTTACGTCAGTCAATCCCTGCTGACTTCCTTGTAATTCTTGGTTCACACAAATGTATCTATAATTAAAAACCAACAACTTAATTTCATAGTGCAAATTGTGTTTGCCCTTGCCATGCCATACAAGATGTACTGCAGTACAAACTCTGGCATACGCTGCTGGTGCTGTAGCAGTCTTTCAGGTCAAATTTGATTTGCACTGGAGAACAGGATTACCATGCGAGCATTAAGTTATAGCGCAGGCCAGTACTCGTCACCTTGTCTTTTGCATTAAGATAAAAAAAAGAAAGATGTGTGTTTTTATCCACAGAGCTGTTATCACCTTCAGGTCAAGTCAATCCTTTTGTTCTACATGTGATTGTTGTTGAAACAGACGTGACTGTGCAGAAACTTGTTAATTCATCAAACATCTGAAGCAGCTCATCGTGACCTTTTTTATCCATAGTGATCATACCATCACTGATTCTCCCTAAGTGTTGAGTGAAATTAACTGTTAAAGATTTACGATGCTCGTATTTACTAACTGTCGCTATTTTTCACAACACGAGAGCATTGTTTACAAAAAAAACCCAGGAACCATAGTTTACTCCCACCTTTAGGGCGAATGCAGAGATGTTTAAAAGAGGACTGTAGAAATAAGAGGAGGAAGTCTATTTGATTACAAATTCTAAATCTGAATTAGTTGACATATTTTACACCATTATTTTTACAGTCAGAGAAATGCAGAAATCTGCTAAAAGTTTCAATTCTTTAGAGAACATGGGTATGAGTAATGATTAGAGGAGACATTTGCAAATGTGAAAACAAAGAACGGAAATCAGAAATGTTAATACTGGATTGTTATTTTATGATAAAGAACAAGCAAACACACCCACAGTGTAGCACAATACTATAGGAAGGTGCACCTTTTCCAGGGGTTGAGTAAATGCACCGAAAGCTCACTAAATAATTTGTAGGCTTTACTTGCAAAGGATGGCATTATCTCATCGTTTGGCTTTTACATGTTTTGCAACAAAAGTAAGTGAGGACTTTTTCTCCATCTGTATTGACAGTTCATGGCCATTTTGTAACCACATACTATCATACTTGTACTGGTTCAGACCAAAGTTGCAAGCAGTTTGCAGTTGGCAGTATACTAATAATTGTTCAATCTGTAGTTTGACAAAAATACCTGGATGGTGCAGTTTCAAAAACACTCCTATTGGATACTTGCATTAAACCACCATTCTGACTGTACTGTTTAAAGCTCAGTGATGCCAGGTTTGTGTGTTGCTCCACTTTTTCTCTTATATGTGGGGTGTCTGTGTTACATGTGAGCCTTGAGAAACTAGAAACGATTCACAAATGCGCATGCCTCACTTTTTTGTGCTTTCACCTTAACCTTGTTGGCGAGGACATCCGTCATCCCACGGCACTGCAGGCCAGTCAGGCCAGGATGCAGAGCACTATACAGAGAGAGGAAACAATGTGCTTTGACTTTGCATTGACATTGTTCTTTTAGTAAAAGAAATACAATAAAGTATATGTTAAATTCTAAATTTTTGGCAGCAATTGTTTTACCCATTATTTTGAACACTTTGAACATATGATTGACTGTGGTTCTGCAATTGTTAGAGCGTACATATTAGATGATATGTAGTGAGAAAAAGCAAGGTCATTATTTAAATGATAGTGCAGTGCACATGTTCATTTGTGAACATTAGCATCAGTGCAACAGATTAAGTGGAGCACCAAATCATTGATTGAAGGGCTAATTTCTATGGGTCTGTTTTTAACCTATATTATATATAAATATGATTAGAGACTGTCTGTAACACCTGCTGTGAGATTATACCCTCCATCTCACAGTGGATATTTAAATACCCTGCCAAGCTGAGATTTCTTCTTGTATGGCTGGAGTATGGATTTCACAACAGCTTAATGGAATCCAGGAGATGAGAAGCATCTCAATGGTTGACTAACAAATCTCCCAGTCAGAAGTTAGTCTCTTATTCATCCTGCTGGCTAATCACAGTGGTACTTTGTGGCTTCTGGCAGAGAAGGAGAGATGGAATGAATTATATGGAAGGACATCATTGTAAGGAAACAGGCTTGTGAGGCAGCCAGTGCCAAATGACAGACCTAAAGAGAGATAAATTACCATTTTTCTCTCACATGTAATTTCATGCACGTTTATTTCCTGCTCAGTTAATTGCACAGCAGCAACACATCTGTCAAAGCTGGTCCTTGAGCCACTTGGGCATACACAGGGAATCCATGTGATGTGCAGAAATCTTTCTCTGCCTGCACTGGACAGAAACTCTGCTGCCCTACAAAGGCAGTATGTTGTAATTACAGAAGGTATGACAGACAGAAAAGAGATTGAAGCTTTCTAGCTGCACAGCAAAATGTAAAATGAAAATGTAATGCATGAATTTTACAGTTTGTCTTTTAATGTTCATGATTTCACAATATAAAACTCGTTATCCTAGAACAAGAACAATATACCAACTCTGAAGAAGATTGGGTGTTTTATTTGTCTAAAAAGCCTCCCTCTCTGTGGCACTTTTTACTATTTCTGTTCATTAAGTTACCCTCAATTAGTAGTGCAACAACATAATTTCCATTGGGGATCATATAAATAATTTTCAGTTCAATTCAATTCAATTCAATTCAATTCAATTTAATTCAATTCAATTCAGTTCAGTTCAGTTCAATTTAATGTATGTGTTTTACAGTATTTATATTTAATATTTTCTCTTATAATCTAAGAGTGAATTATAAGGACATATATAATGAAATATAAAAACATTAATCTGACCACAGTGACAGAAACAAAACAAGAGCAGGACAGCTATGCAAAACAGTGATGGGGATATTAATACCCTCAATGTTTTTGAGCTGTCTTGGTTCACGCGCTTTTGTAACACCTTTGGAAGCCAGGGACAATCTCTGGATTGGCAGACTTGGGTAGTTTTTTTTTTTTTTAAGAAAAGGGATACTAGAGATTGTGGTTTAACTAGAAGAGTTTGTATATCTCAGCCTCATTTGGAGTGCAAGGATGATGGAGGAAATACACCAGAACAATGCAGTTTTTGTCCTGGTCATGGAACACTGGACCAGCTCATCCAACTCTCATGCATCCTCGGGATACTGGAGGATAGGTGGGAGTTTATCCAACTAGTTTTCATGTGTGTTGTGGACAAACAACTGTACTCCATGAAGCAGTCTATGACCCTGTGCAGCTACAGCGAGAGCTCTGTTTGCTTGATGGCAGCAAGTTAGACCAAGTGGGTGTTGCACTTAACTAGAGAAGCTCTGTGTCACCGATTCTGTTTATAAGCTGTTTGGACAAAATTTTTAGGGGCAGAGGCTGGAGGGTTTCCGTTCTCGAGGGTTTTCTTTGCTTTTTGCAGATTATGTCATCCTAAGATATCAAGCAGGCACCAAGGTGGTATGTAGCTGTCTGTAAAGCACATGGGATGAAAATGAGCAAATTCTCATCAGAGGTCATCCTCCTTAATTGGAAAATGGTGGATTGGTCACTCTACGATGGGAATAAGGTTGGTGTTTATGGTTAGGAGTTCATGGTTTTTTTCGGAGGGGTGGGATATTGACAAGCAGAAAAGTAGACTTCACAGTGATGCAGATGTTATACCAGAACATACATGGATGGATGGATGGATGGATGGATGGATGGATGGATGGATGGATGGATGGATGGATGGATGGATGGATGGATGGATGGATGGATGGATGGATGGATGGTGTTATAGTGCAGACCATTGACTGGACTCTGGTGAGAATCAATTGCAAAAAGCAAAGTTTAACAAAGTGCACATGCACGGCCACTCTTCACAACAAATGGGAAGAAAGGATAACTGAAGAAGATACAGAAGGAAAACAGATATCAAGATCCACAGATATCAGGAATAAAAAAAACAGAACACAAAAATACAAGATCAACACTAACAATTATTAGATCTGGATGCTCTTTTTACGTTTATTAATAATCTCCCCGTGAGCATGCATCCTCACAGGTTTTAATAAAGTCAGCAAATTAATAATAAATAAATAATAATAATAATAAAATAAACAAACATCTCACAGTGTCTTGATGCTGTTTAATCTCATGTGGAAAGTCAAATCAAAGTTGGCCTTTCTTGAGTTAATTGATAAAGTTTCATACAAACCCAAAAATGATTAAAAAACTAAAACAACAAAAAAAAGTGTAAATTTACCCAATGTATTCATATCGATAAGGAAAACAATATTTTAGAAATCGTTTTAATATAAAAGTTGATGTGTTTTTTATTCTAATACTTAATTAACACTTCAAATATCACGTTTGTGATATTTTATATGTCAGGCTTTAAAGGGTTAAACAGAGTTTTGTGTGTACACAGGTTTTTTTTTCTCTCCTCTGTGGTTATTTTTATGCCAGAAGTGCATAACCTGACCTGAGCAGGTTTTGATACAGATTTCCTGCTTTAGTGAGATGGGCCCTAATCTGATCTGCTCCATATTTGTGATTGTAAACCTTTACAGTAATGGATTATTCTGACTTTTGAATGTTTTAGCTCTAATTTTACTGTAGTCAATGGTTGTAATGCATACTTCACTGGATTAAGAGTATTTTTGAATTACACTGGGGTTCTCAATTAAGAAAGAGAGCTTTTAGGACAACAGGAGTCTTAAAATGTCGTCAAATAACAGCGGAGGAGGCCGTATTAAAGATTACTTACTGTATTACATAAGCTGCCACGCACACACACACACACACACGCACGCATGCACGCACGCACGCACACACACACACACACACACACACACACACACACACACATACACACACACACACATTTAATTATGCTATGAAACTGCAAGGCTACCAGACAGCAGCGTGAACAAATGCAAACATGCACAGCAAAAATGTGAGGATTAATCAGCATGGACAGTCGGGTGTCAGTTTAGGCATAACAATCAGTGATGCTCCCCGGCTCTACCGCCCTCCTCGTGAGATGACGTCGTTGCAAAGCTCCTTACATCAGAGCTAGAAACTGAGACACACGATCAACTGTGTGTTTGCAAACAGATGTGATGTTTTTGGATGAGGACTTGAATAAACTTACCCTGGCTGTGTCTGTGAAAAGATTAATTTACTCCCAGCGAGAGCATCACAGCATAAAGTCTGCAGGATTTTAAAGTTTGCTTAAAAGTTGGGCTATACTGGTTTTCTGAAAATAATCTTTGTTTTTTTCCACCTGATCCTGTAGTTGTTTAGCTGTATTTTCTTTTCTTAAATTTGCTTTGTTTTTCGTGTTAACCTAGTAGCTGCAGAAAATACTGGTGGTGTCTCCTCATGAGAAAATTGTGGTTACTTGTGTTTTACTGGGTCAGTCAGATTGAAAAGGAAGACTAAATATCCTCCTGCCATCCTGTCTGTTCTGCATCCTACAGCATGTTATGTGATTTAGAAGAGAAATACCAAACAGTATTCCTGAAAACACATGGCCTTGTTTTCTGTGGGGGAAAAAAGATGTTTAGAAGTAATGTAGTTGTTCATGCAGACACATAAACCTTTTTTTTTTTTTTGCATGACATAGTGTCTACAGACTACAGAGTGTTTCAGTTCGTTCACACAACCACACCTCTGTTCACATCACAATGCTTCTGTGGCAACTGTTAGACTGAAACTTGTGTTTGTTTCTGTAGGTCATTGTTTCTCCTTATTGTCCTGCCTCTAAGTATTTGTAACTTCTTATTCACAACTTGACCCTCATCTTACAGTGGGATGCCTGGGTCTGAAGTGCATAGCTAATATCCATGTTTTAAGTTGACATTGACAGCCATGCTGTGCAACAGTTTTTAAACTGGGAAGAAAACTATAATAAATGTATTGGTGCAGATCATGGCAAAATGCACCACTTTTGTGACTTGAACGTAGGTTTAAAGTTGTCTTTGAAGCTCCTTCAGCCTCCACACTAATGCTTTACCACATTTTGTATTTGTTAAAGACAAGACACCTATGATATAAAGCTTCATTTTTGTCATCGTGTTTCTACAATCTCTAGTCTAACTTTATTTTCTTCCAGCCCCTCAAAAGCCCTCTACAACTGAGTGATGATGTCCAATCAGATTATCTCTCTTCTGTCATGCATTTCCTTTGCTTTTGAACATTATTGGAGAGAAAGTGACTCACATCAGTCTTGTCAGCTGTTTCAAGCACCACTGCTCAAGGCCATTGAGGAGGACTACTTGTTGCTGTACAGCCCATCATTTGTTGCCCCTCAATGCCTACTGCATCCTCTTCGTGATTTGTAGACTGTCTGAGTGGCAATGTGGTTCTGTGCAGTGATTTGTCCCATGAAGCTGGCCCTACCTCTGTCATTGTGACCGTCAGCAAGTCTGCTACAACTACGCATGAATACAGGATACTGGCATTTGTTGAATTCAAGATGGCGTCTTTTCAATTAGAGAGTGAAATACCTTTTCAGCCTTTCGAGTGGCCTGGCGAACCACAGCCAAGGGGGCCTCGGCAATATAATGATGCCTGGCACAATAGTACCACTGTTTCCTAACCCGTTCCCAGGAAACCGCACAACATGTGCCATTGTGCACTGTGCTTTGCTGCCCAACCACGTTGACCAGCTTTAGCCAGAGACCGCGAGAGGCCTGGCTGTACAGGGAAGCTCACAAAGAAACAGCCAATTGGTTCAGAGGACTGCTAGGTGAAGAACAGGGGTTTTCACCTCACACTGTATTTGATGTGTTAAAATATTTCTTTGCCACAAAAAGCTACCTTTATCAGAGCGGGCTGTGAAGCGGAAGAGGCCTAAGGGGACAAGGGTAGCTGAGAGGGTGCCAGGAATGGTAGTGCAGAAAACCCTGAGCATCGTGGCTGTGCTGAACCCTCCTGAATGAGAGAGGAAACCAAGAGAAAAGTGACAAGCGGAGAAATGGAGGCACAAAGAAAACCCGAACTGGTTCGTAGCTGGTCCTGGCTGGTTCTTCTCTTTTATCTTTGGTTCTGAGGGTCCAACCATTTGTGTATTCTTTTTTGATAGATCTCAACATGGGCACCATTGTAGCTGCTGTTTATGCTGCAGAGCAAAAGAGATCATTTGGGGCCAGCCAGATAGGGGGTCTTTAGTCAACAGCATCTAGCAGATACATGTCACGGGGGCCCTTTTGGGCCCCATAAGCCAGCTGGTCAGAAATATAAAACAACAGGATACTCAGGAAATGCAATCCTGGTTTAAAGCCCAGTGTGTCACATCAAACTAAAAAACTTGTTTCTTCACAGGGAGGACATGTCACTTAATGTGTCAGTTATTCATGGGATTTGCCAAAACCTCTATTCGACATCTGTCAATCATACATCTTGAGAGGGAGCTGCTAATTTTCTTTTTATGTCCATATTTATTTTTCTCTTGTATCTTTTCTGTCTTCCATGTATCTTTACTTTAAAGTGATCGATGTAGAATAATAGCAATAATATATGTTTTTCTATTTTTAAACTTAAAAACACGTGTCTTTATAATGAAGAACATTTATCTTTATTTATTGTAATATGTATTTCCAGTGTTGCTTTCTATTGCCTTTACAGGGCAAAACTGTCAATGAACCCTGTTTAACTGCAAATTTTCAACACAGATAAAAAATACTCAGACATCAATACATGTGATCTCATTCATGCATATTATCAAGAGGCATTTTCATTTGTATTAACTGGATGGACACTAATATAAACTGTGGTAATCCTTTCCTTATTTCTGGCTTAGTTTCTTTATGCTGTTATTATTTGACAGTAGATTTCTTAAGTTTCCAGCTGGAATTACTTTTTGTTGCTGTGCTTTGAAGACCATGTACAGGGATTTCCAAACTGTCATCTTTTTGTAAGATGAAAGTTCTGTTGTCAGCGTTCGTAATCCAGGGAATTGTGAAAACATTTGTCTCAATTTAAAACTTGAAATATTTTCCTTTACTCATCATGTGTGACTCAATGCTTCTATTTACCTGAAAAAGTTAAACATCTAAATTAGAGAGGGTTTTCAGTTGACATGTAATTGTTCACCCACATTGTCCACAACAAGAATAAAAAAAGACCTAATTTCTCTGAAATCCCAACTTTTAAAATGATAAATAGTCAATACTGCGCATGTTATGCCTTATCCTTTTAGATACTAATTGCCATTCCTTTTTTCTTTCTCTCACAGATCCTAAAAAGAACGAAACGACATCTCTCTTGATCCACTTACTGCATATTCAGAGAAACTCAGACGTCTCTACATTATAACAGTCAGACTAATACTTAGCTGAGCAGATATGAATGAGGATAAACCAGCAGAGACAGTGGACAACTCCTCAGCAGAAGGGAATGCTATTCCCAATGGGAAAGGGCATGATGTTGGGGAGGAGGTTGCAGCTTTGGCCAAGACCCCACCTGCAGAGGACTGTGAAAAGTGAGTATTCTGGATTATCCCAGAGGACCCTGACTTCTGTCCTCTCAGCAAGGTTTTTTTCTTTTCTTTTTAAAATTAGTCTTTGTTTCTAAATCAAATATATTATTAGTATTATATGTTCATCTTAGGTTATTTGCACAACTTTAAGCACTAACTGTGAAGTCACAAATAAAGTAATGGGCAGTTTTTACGAGTCAACTAACTTAGTATAGTCCCTAAATTACATCAGTATTTCAGACAATGTGGAAACAGTCAAACTTCAACATTTAATTCACCTAGTTAAAAACTAACTGAAACAAAAACAATCTAACATGGTTTGTTTTTGTTTTTTTATTGAATTGCAGGCTGACACTCTTTTACATCATCCTGCTGCTTTATGACTCAGGATGCTTTAGATCGATGTTGAGTTACCACATTACTTGCCGATGGTGTTTTGTAATGTATTTTAACTTTAGATTAACATGTGCTTCTTGTTAGACAAATATATTTGCGTTATTTGATTTATCAACTACACTGCAGTATTCTTTTCAAAGACCTTGTTGTAATTAAGAAAATGTTCCTATAATGGGATTTAAATGTGATTAAAGTTTTGTTATCAGTTTTCTCTTACTTTCAAATATAACCTTATCGAACTTAAAGAAATCAGAAAATGTAATTTATAAAGATTTCTTTCATTTGGATTAAGGTCTTTATGAATTGAGCACCAGAATCTTAAGCTATAAATGTACAAAAATAAACGTATGTTCATTGACTTGAAATCTGAACATACTAGTTACTTTAATTGAAGTTCAATTTGTTACCACAGCAGGAAAATATTACAGTACGTTCAATTTGAGCTTCCTTGCAAAGGTTTTTTACAGCTGTTAACTCCATATAAACCTGTATTAATAAAGGCAAGATATATTTGATGTGGATAAACCTTATGTACTTACGTCTAAGGGATTGATGGAGTCGGTCTGATGAATGTAGAGTTAAATCTCGTCTTATGTAACCTTGGACCTTCACATAGTAAAGTAAAGAATTTATTACATTGCGGAGAGAAACTTCGAGCAAGCTTTTAGCTGCAATGGGGATGAAAGGAACTGAATAAAACCCAACAGAACCCGACTCAGTGAGCACAGTCATCTGATCTAACTGTTGCGAATGAGAAAAAACTATTGAACATAGAAAAGAGGGCAACGGAAAAAAATTATTTATAGCAATACATAAATGCCCCACAGAAATGGTTTTAAATGAGTAAAATATTTTGATAAATCAGAGTATGTATGTGTGTGTTGTGGTAATTTAGCCTCATTGTTTGAGTGAAGTGTCACAGGCAGAGCAAATACAACAAATCCTGGTACCTGAGAGGTAAATCAATTCAGTTTGAGATGTTCCAACTTTAATATTTAAACCACTGCCCATGTTTTTCAATTTCAGAGCAGCTACTCAAGTTCTCTGAATAATCAAGGAGCTACTCTTTACCTATTTGTCACTTCCTTATTATTTCGACTCCATGGAGTATTCCTAAACACAAACTGTCGTTAAAGCTAAGGGACAGGTTCCAAAAATGTTGACCCTCGTACACTCGTTGGCCACCTTTAGATATTTCACCTTTATACATTTGCTATTCATGCATCAAACAAAGGTTGTATCTTTGTCCATTAATTGCCTGGTCATTTAACAAAATATTTACTGCTTAGTTGCTTAGTTGCTGTGCTAGAATCTGTACTGGATAATGGAATGAGTTCACTGCCTAATTATCATGTCAGGTTGTCTGGCACTTTTGTCTGTATGCTCTATCTGTGTAATAGACAGTTTAATTACAGCTTTTATCTCCAGGATACAGATGATGATTTATACATGTCCCCTGTTGCTCTTGTTATCTTATGACTGTGGGTGTTTTTCCACTTTGTGCTCTCGTTGGGTGATGGATGACCTCACTCTGCACTGCTTGTAGGGAAACTGTAGCCAATAGTGTCCAGAATGCTAGGTATGTATGAGACAATAATGAGTAGAGGATGTGTTTCACATTCATTTGTGCCATCTGTTGCTGTCGTGGTTTGTGTGGAAATAAACATGGTTAAAACGAGAGCTTGTGTTGTTAAAAATGGAAGATGGCTATGAATACTGTGTGGTTATGCATCACTCTTACAACACTGTTTCTAATCAATTAGTCTTCACAGAACTGAAAATACAGAAGCCAACCTTCCAGAGAGCCAGGAATTCCTATCAGGTGTGGACGACAAGAAGACGACACGCTTTACAGATGTAAGCTCATGCACAACTTAGTAACATCGTGATTAAATACTACACATTCGGAGCACTAGTAGAGAATTCAGCCTGCTTGTGAATCTCTTTTGTCTTGCATTTTTGCAGTTTGAAGGAAAAACCTCATTTGGGATGTCTGTCTTCAACCTGGGAAATGCAATTATGGGAAGTGGAATTCTAGGACTTGCATATGCAATGGCCAACACAGGAGTCGTCCTGTTTCTGTAAGTCCCTCGTTAAGATCTGATACGTTAACGTCTGCAGAGCTGTGATTGCAGAATAGAAGCATTTGCTGAATCTCCCAGACTTGTGATTGATTTTTTAATCTTCCAAGGGTTTCCCTTTGCAGGATAAATTGTACCTGACTGCACCGTAAACATCCGATGTTCTTTATTTGATGGATAAATAATTAGTTACCTTAATGGAATTTTGGAAGTCATTTATGTGCCATAAAAAAGTACAATTGTAGTCACAGATCCAGAAATTAATCAATCAACTCATATCTGTGTGATTGATCTTCTGTGGGTTCAAATTAAACCTTAATATGATTTCGAACATGTGAATTAATGTTTAAAGATTATTCCTGAGTTTGTAGTTATAAATCAAGTTTGATCAGACTTAATTTCCAACTACACACTTATTTGTGAACACTGATTTAAGAGCTTAAGATCCTATTGAGCTTAATTATAGCTGCTTATTATCTGGTTTGAACTAGTTGCTTTGTATGATTCATTTTCAGCATCTGTCTAAACATTTTAGCAGTGTTTCATATCAGTTAATTACTAGATGTGAGTTTTTATCTTATTGTATTTTTGGTTGCTGCTCTGTTATGTAGTTTTCAACATGAGGAAACACACAGAACACCAGTAAAACTATTTAAAGCTTGCTGGCTATTGTTCCTTTCTGCCGTTTTGGTGTTGGTGTGTTTCCTATGTTTATCTTGTCCAGGTTTCCTCTCTCATCGTGGTGCCTAGACTGCGGGGCTGCAAACTTCACCGTTGTAGGTCTTGCGAGTAAACCTCTTATTAAACGTAGTCAATCTAGTTGGTTTAACTACTTATTACTGCATAATTTTTTTATGCAAACTTCAGTAAAAGTATATTTTGGAGTCAATGGCAACCACTACCATTTGCACCTGTGCTATAAATCAGCTACCATCTCCTGCTTCAAAGTGGCAGCTTGTCATTTAAGAACAAAATGCACAAGAAAGAAAAATAGTTATATTTGTGTCAGCAATCAACATTCGACCCATATTTTTAATGTTCAGTTTGAACCACTGCCATTTAATGTTTTTCAAGGATGTTATTTGAGTTTTTCTTTGAAGCAGTCATGTCTGGAGGATTTTGCCTCGTGATGTAAAAAGCTACTTATTTTGATCTGAGTTGTGTGACTGTGCGCTGTTTTCAGTCGCTGAACCCTCTGTCACTGAATGGCAGAGTCTGCTGTGTGGAAGCTAAATTTAATCCTGTAGTCAGTCAGGCCAGTTTATATATTCACACAGTTGTATAAATGTACGTTACCTAACTAGGTATAGTCTGCATGTATCCATCCTGTTGCACACAAGAGACTGTGTCCTAGTTTGTATCACCAATATTTTATTGAAACATAGAGTAGCAGCTGAAAACATGGGCAAGGCTGCAGAAATATTTGATTAAGAAAAACTGGCAGTTATTCTGCTTTGCATATTAGACTCCAGGCTGATGATTGTCCCCTTTCCACCAGCAGAGTAAGTCACTCTCATCCCCAGGCCATGTTCCTAGCCGAGACAGAAGACCGATAATGAGTCATCCATCCATCCATCCATCCATCCATCCATCCATCCATCCATCCATCCATCCATCCATCCATCCATCCATCCATCCATCCATCCATCCATCCATCCATCCATCCATCCATCCATCCATCCATCCATCCATCCATCCATTTTCTATACCCGTTTTATCCTTTGCAGGGTAACGGGGGTCCCAGCTCAGACCCAGCTCATTACAGGCAAGAGGCAGGGGTCCACCCTGGACAGGTTTCCAGTCTATCACAGGGCCGAATCAAACATGTTTTCTCAAACAAATGGCAAAGGCAAAATAAATGTTGCACAGTGATTTAACATATTGGCTGTTCCTGTTCTTTCTACTGAACAGATCAACTAGAGCAGACATCTTCTCTAGCTTGAACTTTGAGGGATGATTTAACCTTTACTCTTCCACTTTAATATGCAGACTGATGTCAGGCGAGATGCATCAATTCACTCCACAGACATTTATATTTTGCTGGCGGAGGTGGAATATACCCTGGTCAGGTCACCAGTCACGTTTTTTTTGTTTCATAACTTGCCAAGTATTTGCAGCTGTGCAGCCTGAACTGCAGGCAGGTCAGTTTAGCAACTGGATTCTCTTCCTCCAGAGAGATGCTGTTAAAATGCAGAAAGAATATGGATTTCTTTGAATAAACATTTGGACGGTAGCATACTTTGTTCATAAAGCTATATATATTGTTCAGAGAGCCCAACCTGTGTGCAATAAGAAAAATAAAAAACCCATCTGAGCTTGAATTGTTTTACCACTAATTCATTTACACTTAGTATGTGTTTTGTTTTTTTGTTTTTGGCACCAGAAATTAAAATAAGTGAGCATATATTTTTCAGAAAAATCACTAAATGATTTTCAGTTCACTGTGCGTTGTCTTCACATTTTTCACAGCATCTTAACTTCTTACAAAACAGAGTTTATTTAAACGCATGAAATACATGTATGGGAATGCCATTTACTTCTGTTTTCTTTATGGTCAGCTGTTTCATTTTTATTTATTTTTTTGTCATTCTGAGTCTTGGTTGTGGGCGCAGATCATTGGGTCAGTGGCCCTGGTCTGGGTAGGAATGCACTGGGGTGGAAATCTACGAGCCGAGCTACACTGTCCCAAGTGTGTCAGTTTGTCTGACTGTCAGCAGATCTGTCCTCCCACTGCCACTTGACCGACTAACTCCTCACCCGCAAGTCAGCTCAGCGTTCTTTCACATAGTTCGTCGAAAGAAAGGAAAAAAAAAACGTTAAACTTGCCAAGAGTTGAAAGCGAGGTGAAAGACAGGCTGCCTGATCTTTCAAAAAGGAGACAGAAAGAGACAGAGTGTGTGTGGGAGAGAAAGAGGGAAAGTTAATGCTGCCAATGGTAACAACAAAATGTTAAACAGTAAATTGTTGGAATGAGGTGGACCGAGTCATGGAAATCCAGTAGGTCAAGGCTCCATTCATGAAACTTCCTCAGACTACGGGTTTGTCATGTGTGGAGGACTGTTTTTTTTTTTTTTTGAAAATCCTTAAAATCCTATATTTAAATAATTAGGTGGAGAAGTACATGAACTGTATCACACCTATATAACTACATGTGTCATACGTCTGTTGGTATTTTGTATTAAATTTTGTCCCTGTTGTGTGTGTAAATAGGGCAATAAATTCAGACTTTTGGCCAAGTGAGGGACTCTTAACATGTTTTATGGCATCAAGGTTTTGAACTCGTCTAGTTCGAAGACATTCAGAAAAATGTACTTTCACATATAATTGTTTTCAATGACAACAAGAGGAGGATGTAAAGTGTGTGCAACCCTATAGCAGAATCTGATAGACTGAAAAGACAGAAATGAACGGCTGTTGCAAATTGCACAAAAAGGAATTGCCTGTAAGAACACTGAAGTGGAGAAATGGCAGTAATAACCTCTTGAGCGAATGGCTGAAAAAGGACAGAATGACTTGACTGAAGTGGGATATTCCAGTCAAGGATCAAAGAGAAGGATGATTATTGTTCAGTGTACTCGTTCGGTCAACCTCAGCGCTGCACTGGAAGTGTTTTTCCATCTGGCATGTAACACGTATACATGCCAGATGGAACTGTGAGGAAGGACAAAGGGGCTGGTAGGGCAACCTCTGTGGCTCAGCTGGACCAACAGTCTGGTGTGAAGTCGAGCTACAGGGTTTTCCAATGCAGTCAACGCAATGAAAAAAACATATGCCTGCTCTGCAGATGTATAAATAACCACATTACAGGGTAACATACCCTACAGTATAAAAATGTCAAATTAAAACACACTGAAAAGAAGGTTTGTGGTCATATGAGATAATAATGCTGGTCTGTCCTGCGTTTGTTGCAGGTTACTCCTAACAGTGGTAGCAGTCCTTTCATCGTACTCCATCCATTTACTGCTGAAGTCATCTGGTATTGTTGGTACGTAAGCAGCTAGACAAGCTGCACTATCTGATAAGAAAACATTGAAATATCCTTTAATATCAGGCGATGAAAATGTGTGCATGTGAATGCCGTCCACGATCCTCGCAGAACTTGCAACATGATTAGATTCACAGTCTCCTCTCAGTCGGTGTGGACTTGACACAGTGATAATACTATGTTATCTCGCGTGCTTGTGGCTCAGGTATTCGTGCGTATGAGCAGCTTGGCTACAGGGCTTTTGGGACCCCGGGGAAGATGGCGGCAGGTATCGCCATCACGCTACAGAACATTGGAGGTGAGGTCACACACTGCCATCTGTCCTCACATGTACCTATATTCACATGTACCTATATTCTTCTTTTTTCCCCCTTTTTTTTCCATTTGTTTGACCTTTCGTGGATAATGCTCATAGTTTTCTGTGATTTGCTGCTCAGGATTAATAAACCCTGCATGTTTAAGCGGGTGGGTTCTGGGTTTGTGCTACTCTGTACATTACATCTCATTGTCAATACACTTCTGCTTCACAGCCATGTCCAGCTACCTTTACATAGTCAAATACGAGTTTCCTCTGGTCATCCAGGCATTTCTGAAAGTGGACAAGCCTGCAGGGTGAGTGGCAAGTGCATGACATGACTTTTTACAGTTCATTCAACACAATTACAATTAATACAGACACTTTATTATCATTATTATAACAAAGCGTTAAGAGTTTCTCCCCTGGTTCCAGTCTCATCATTCCCCACAGGTATAGAGTAATGAGAAACAACTCAACCCCGTGTCCTGATCCTTGGAATTAGTGTCTTCAGGTGGATGAAGGTTTGGTTGTGGGATTTTTTGAGCAGCAATCTTGGTTACTGTGCATTGCCTGGCAAAGAAGAGATGGACTGTTTTGCTTCTTTAATAGACCAGTAATTTAGTGGGTGTAATTGCAATAAACCAAGTAGAGGGATGTGTGTGAGTGCAAAATGATGCTAAGTTGTCCGCCTGAACTAGGTTGTAGGCGTAGCGACATTTCTGGCTATTTGCAAAATTGTGATTTGCCCGACATTTTTTGTTTTTAGTTTGAGTATTTCAAAAATACAAGTGTCATGTCTACTTTAAAGAGGCTGACGTCCAAAAAACGGAGGTCCTGCTTCAAAAGCAATACCTTTTACTTGTCTAAAGTTTGGATGATGTTGTCTTATGTGGATTTCAGGAAAATAAATAAATAAAATAAACAAAAAACAAAGCAGAAAATCTTTAGCATATCTGTAAATCTTGTCATCCCACCTGATGATGAAAGGGCAATCTCATCAAGCTGTAAAAACAAACTACATTATCCCATCACATCACAAAGGGACCCCATGCAGCCATCACCCAAGTGTGTGCAAAAATGTAATGTGTGTCAGTTGCCGGGCCTGGTGCTGCTCTGGATGTTCTGAGGAGCTGGTGTGAAAACAACCAAGTAGTGTGACCCCAGACCAAGACAGCGGCACAGCCACCAAGAACACATGTATCAAAACACAGCTAGACTCCACAGCTGAAAATGGAAACTGTGGGATATCTGAGACAAACAACACTCACTCTCTTGGATTAAATTACAGATGGGGTTTTACCCCACTTATGAAAGATCTTCACCTACTTCAGGTTTCTGACAATGTCGCTGTTCAAGTTTAAAGGAGGAGAATGAGGACGGCCTCTGGTAACATGTGTTTTTTTTTAAACACGTTTGGCTTCATAAGTTCTGCTTTGATAAAAAACATAACCTGTGCCAACAAACTCACATTATGTTCTGGTGTTCAGCCCCTTTTTTTAATTTTTTTTTTATGTGTAGCAGTGACAGTGCTCCGGGCCAAGGCCACCAGTTAGTATTTATTTAAAATGACAAACTGGGTTGTCCCAGTGGCATCTTATCCTGTGTGTGTGTGTGTGTGTGTGTGTGTGTATGTGTGTGTGTGTGTGTGTGTTTATATAGCATAACTCCACAGGGGAAAGCCTTCAACTGCACATAATACAACAACATATATGATGATACAGAATACAAAGAACATCCTTGTTGCCCACGAGCACCTTCTGTATATCAAAGTATTGTAGAGTCAAATGTCTCGTACCAAAACTGGGTCAAGCAACAAGACAGTGATTCCAGACTCAGCGGCAAATCTACAACAGAAGAGCTGAGAAAGAAAACAGCCACGGTGCTGCAATGAACCAGTCAAAGTCAGACCTCAGCTCATTGGAAAAACGATGGGGCTTTTTTTTTATCCTTCTTTTGTCCAATCTCTACACGAGTCTGTTTGTGTTACAGATATGTGTTGTTTACTACAAATTTGGTCCAAGTAAGATGATTAAGTGATGAGCAGCCAAGGCTGTGTCCGTGCTCAACTGGTCAGCCTGTTGACTGGTGTGTTAGTGCACAGTGATTATTCGTCACTGAACGTTTGCGTGTTGCATGTGTTTGTGAGAGAGACATAGTCTCCGTGAGCCCGGTTGTCACGGGGCGAGATGTCAAAAGAATAGATGAGCTTCTTCGTCTTCTTCGTCTTCTTCTGTGAGTGTAATGCATCTTGCACTGCTTCACACCTCACAGAGGACAAGAGATGAATCACCCTGGTGTGTTGTTCTAAAAATAACTTTGAGGTTTCATTCCTAGACATAACTGCGCATGTGACAGTAACATGTCATGGATCGTGTCAGTGGGAGTCTGTATTTCATATACTTTGCTGAATTTCTCATGTTAATCTCTTTCACTTAGTGTAAAATTGTAGGGTTTTTTTCTGTTTAGTTCCTTGTCACACACTGTTGTTCAGCATTTACCAGGTTTATACTTTTATTGTGCCGCTTCTGCGATAAAATGTAAATAAACCTGCTCAGTTTTAGTTTTCTTCACTGACGCACAGCTAGAGAAGACATGAATTTATGCATTCCTATGGAAGAAGAGAACGTGAGTGCAGATGCTTGTGGGGCAAAGACATATTGCACTCATTTTACACAGGTCGCTTCTTATATCTCACAGTAAATGGGTCTTTATGTCAGACTGACCGATTGGGCGAAAAAGGACCTTGTTGAAGAGCAGTCTGTGTCTCAGTTCTCTTTTATAGTTGGCAATGTGATGTCTTTCACTAAGAGAAAATAAAACAATATGATAAACCATCATACATGTGATTTTTGAATTGTTCAGTGTCCTACTTAACTTGGCCAGTAAAATCAGTCAATGCATAATTAATATCAATTATATATACTCTGATATATTTTAATTAAACCCACTTCGATACAAAAAACCTGTTATTACATATTTTACTGCGTCATCCTGTGCGTATGTGTGTGCGTGTGTGTGTGTGTGTGTGTGTGTGTGTGTGTTTGAAAGGACATGTAACACATAAACTTGCTTAATTTTTTTCACGATGGCTCTGAAGTGGAAAAAAAAAAATCAAAATCTTTTAAAAATCACAGCGTAGTAACAGTCTTCTGTTGGCCAGCGGTTGAGAGATAAGATTGATTTTGATTTTTATGATGATTTTTATTTGAGCATTGCTGAAGACTTTTCCTAGAAAATCAGACAGATGGAAAACCAAAATTGGTGTCTGCTCAACAGTTTGAGCAGTAGCGTGAGAGTGTTGTTGAATCCTAAGAGCTGTGTTTCCTATCCCTCCTGTAGGTTCATGTGCACTGGGAGTGTCACTTCCTCTGGATAATGTTGTTTTGTCTTGTTTTACATGAATGACTTGGATTCTTTCATTCTAGGTTTATTGGCCATATAAAGTGAATTCCTTTAAAAACTAAAAAAAAAAAAAAGACTTAAGCTGAATGAAAACTAACCAATTTTTCAAAACTAAAGCTACTGGTAAGCTTGTTAAACCAACTAAACCTTAACTGAACTAATCAAACAAGCTGAAAAAACTAAACACAAATAAAAACTATTAAAAAAATTAAAAACGGTTATAACTCTAGTCCCAAGTGTTTTGTGTGCTAGATGTTTTGTCTTTTGGGTAATTCAGTTTCTGTCTAAGGGTGTAATTAGGTTTGAAGTGCACTGGGATGTAGTCTTTGGCCTGGTGTTCTGACCGAGGACAGTTGATGTCCAACCTGGTTAATACACAGATTCATTGTACTATTAAATTTAATTACAAATTTTAAATTTGCAATGTAATTGTGGTTCAGGGTTGTTGTCTCTGAACTTTGACTGTGACCGAGGACCAACTGGGACTTGGGTTTCTGTGGGAATCCGTGAGACTGACAAGAGACTTTGTCTATTCAGAGGATGTGGGTATCCCTGTAAATACTGCCCAGCAGAGAAGGATCCTAGTCATGGTAATCCTGAAGTATAATCTTGTCAAGGTAATCTGCTGTGTCTCACCAATGTTGAAACAACTCAGTTTTCTTGACCGCGTATTGTTATATTTCCATGCTTATGACAATGAGCAGGTTCCTAGATAGGTGCTTACTTTAAATTGTGTTTAAAGATCTTTTTTTAGCCTTTCATTTATTTTCTGTACTGGCTTTATGCAGTATAGGGTCACGGTGCGGGGGGTTACAGGCGGGGTACACCCCGGGGTACACACTTATAAAGTAATTTCTTGTTAAAATCGCTCCCAATCCTGAGGTCATAACTCAGTGTTCGAGCTACATATCTTAGCATCTTGTGCTACTTTTTCCACCCTAGTTATTTAATTGACTGCTAGTTGCATTTTATTTTTATTAGTCACCGATCCATACTTGACTGTCAAATAATGATTGGGTACCTGCATGGGTGAGATAGAGAGGAGTGTTTATGGCAAGTAATTTAAAATCAATATACTGTTTTTTTTTCTGTGCCTCTCTACAGAGAATGGTTCCTGAATGGAAACTACCTGGTCATCATCGTTTCTGTGGCAGTGATATTACCTCTGGCTCTCATGAAACAACTCGGTGAGCGTGTGATTTCATGGCCTTCTTACAACCAGACAGCCATTCCATCTGTCAGAGGCGGCAGCTCGAGCAGGTCGAGCAGCCACAATTATGCAGTTGGTTTTTAACCTTAGCCACCGCAGACAACCGGCATCACGCAAAGACTACTGTATTCTGACAAGGTTGTTCAGGGGATAAAACACAACTGCAAGTCAATCAGGCAACTGAAAAAAAGTGTAAACTAGTGACTGAAGTGCACTAAGAAAGATGCATTACAAAAAAGAAAACAGTCCAAAGCAGGGTAAGAAACAAGCAACAAAAAAGCGACAGATCGTGGTATTAAATGCAAATGAAAATATACAAAAAATTATAATTTTCAGGTATGAAAATAATTTAAAGTTAGCAGTGTTATTTATAAACTGCAGTAACTTACAGAGCTTTTTTTTTTTTTTTTTTTTGTCATCATTTTATTTTTCAACATCCAAGGACTGATGCAGACAGGGTCTGATGAGGTCAGAGGTTTTTGTATAATGACTTGCCCATGGACACTTCATCTAAAGGAACGTTTGTCACTGTCAGGACTTCAGACTTGTTCTTTTGCTGAAGGAAAAATGTCTCTAAGCTCTGCACAAGCCTTATTGGCCTTTTTTGTCATCATTTAAATTTGAATTTGTCTCTCATTTTTGAGTCCTCCAACCTAACCATGTTTTATATATATATATATATATATATGTGTGTGTGTGTGTGTGTGTGTGTGTGTGTGTGTGTGTGTGTGTGTGTGTGTGTGTATAATAACATCACAATGATCAACACTGTAAGGTTCATAAGACTTAATGCAACAATAAAGGTGACACACTCTTGTGTTTCTGATGTTTCATGGAATGGGTAGAATTCAGTCCAAATTAAAATTAATAAAAAGGGGGAAAAAAACCCATTGATATTCAGTTCGTAAAGAGGAAAGGAGGAATACTGGTTGACCTTTTGCTTGGAGCTTGTCTCCTGCTGTGACACAAAGACCAACAGAACCCCCGAGTGTATTCAGACTCCAGTAATGAACCACGAGCGCATGAAGTCAATTCAGTGCATCACTCAGTAAAAGGTGTAAAAGGTACATCTTGAGAAAATAATACTGCACCTTTTAGGGGTTCCAGATATTACACTACATCATTTTCATTCAGGGATTAATAAGATATTTAATTAATTTTTTTTATTTTTATTGAATTGATGTGACCAATACAAACGAAATGTTTACGTTTCAGGATACCTGGGATACACGAGTGGCTTCTCACTGAGCTGCATGGTTTTCTTCCTGATTTCTGTAAGTCTTCATTTGATCATCTTATCATCATATGGAGGGAGGGATGTATTTATGGTCCATTTATTTAAAATAAGTATTCTAAATACAAAATGTAGATCTTCAATTGCATTTTAACTATTTATGCATAAAAGAAAATCACAATATTTTTCCATCATAATACTATAGTACTTTGTAATTTTAAAAAAATATTAAAATTTCCTTATGAAATGTCCACAATGGGAAACAACAGAGAAAAACCATGCGTACAAACTCTGAATTGTTCAGCTCTCGCTCAGTCAAATCCCATGAAAGTTCTTCTGCAAGGCATAGTTGTGTTTCAAAACATGTTTCAAAGGGGAGTTAGTTTATTGATGTTATTATTATTATTATTATTATTAGCAAGATTTAGCTTGCGATTGTGAGGTGGTTTGATATGTTAAACACTTAAAACAAATATGCTTTACATAAGTGGATGGAAGCGTGTTTATGAAAATAGTGTCCCAACCTACTGGCTTTGGTTGTATATAGGCTTTCCAACTTCTCCCTAGGTATGTCTGACACTCATTTTTAGGGATCTTTGGGAAAAAGGTGTCTATACTGTACATCCTGGACAGGTCACCAGGCCACCACCACACAACTACACACATTCACTACCAGGTTCAATTTGAAATCACCAGTCGGCACAGACAGGACAAGCAAAGACCCCACAGAAACACCCCAAGCCAGGATACGAACCAGGGACCTTGTAATTGTGAAGCAGCAGTGTTGACCACAGTGGCTGGACGCCCCCTTGCTGCCCACCTCCGGAGCAAATCACATGTGCATACATGTGAATATGATCATACGCACACACATGTAAACTACCACTCCTCCTCTGCTGAAAGCATGTTCAGAATTCAGATGCAGCGGGGCTTTTCCACCATGTCCTGTCATGTCATGTTCTGGGTCTCTGGAAAGCACCTAGAGACAACTTGTATTGTGGTAGATGCTATATAAATAATATAGAATTGAATTAAAAGTCTTTGGTATCCCTCTACCGCTCTACTCACTGCCATGGACTAATGTTTGCATGCTGCAGTTTCAGGCCGTGTTGGCTCTTAGTTTGTTTTGTTTTTTCTGACCTAGATTTGGCTGCGTAATCTACTCATTGGTCTCCCTCTCTCTCTCTCTTTTTTCTTTCTTTCCTGGCTCTCCCTGTGACGTTTTTTTTCTGCCTGTCTGCATATTAACTGTGTCCCTCAGCCTTAGTTTTGATTTAACGCCTCTTGTCTCTGCACTGCGCAGGTCATCTACAAGAAGTTCAATACCCCTTGTCCATTTGTGGACTTTGCATTAAACAGCACTGCCGGCGGACTGAATGTCAACACCACCGACCCTGGTGGGGAGGAGGACCCGTCCTGTATACCCAAGATGGCCAACCTCAACTCCCAAGTAGGTTCGACGCATGTCACTGTTAAACTGCAAGTCCCCCTGCACTGCTATGGTCACTGACAGTCACCGACCTCTGTCATAGTCATCAGCATGTTGCCAGTGCCTTTTCACAATGCAAGCATGGGAATCTTGGCTTGAAGCACTGTTACGCTGAAAAACAGCACAGGACCTTTGTCAAGTACTTAATGATAGACTGTGATTAATGCAAGGCTCTAAGATGGATGGTGACCTCTGAGCAGCCTGAACATTTAGATTTACGCAGTGAGACCATCGTGCCTGGCCTCTGTAGACCAAAGAGAAAGTTAATGAGTGAAATGAGAAAGGCCTGACATTTCTCCACGTCCTCTTCTGTTTAAAACACTGCACATACCTTCTCAACAGGGGGATCTCAAAGTATCCTTGAACTTAGCTGGAGAAACTCTGACATCATTGGTTTTTGTGAAACATTATATTTACCCTGTGTAGCAGGAAATATTCAATATGTCCCACATTTTATGAAATCTCATCAGCTTGTTATCAGCATCTGTGCAGCACATACTTTTTTTTACTGAGGCTTGTAGCACCAATCCCTGCTGCTCAGCAGCTTACAAGCAAGGCATTCTTATAGGCTGAAGCTGGTCCTCTGCCAGGCCCAAGTTAATCACACGGAAACAATTAGCTCTCTGTGATGTGTCTGACGGAGTAATGGGCAGTGTTGCGCGAGGTTGGTGGTAAGACGTCTGGGATGGCGTTGCTGTAACTATGGTGACGTGTTGGGGTTCATTTTCAGACGGCCTACACCATACCCATCCTGGCGTTCGCCTTTGTGTGCCACCCTGAAGTACTCCCTATCTACACAGAGCTGCGCAAGTATGTTATGATTAAAAACCTCTTTTGTTTTAAAAAAACAAGTCAGTTGCATAACAAAGATCAAAACCACTGTCTTCTTTGTGCCTCGTTGATCGCAATCTAGTCTCATGCACTGCTTTCACGTTGTTCTGAAATGTGTTGGCCCCGCTTGTATGGTGTAGCATGTTGTTATCTCAAATGTATGTTTCAGCTTTCAACCACCCTTGCTTGTTTTTCTCCGATTACTTTTGGATTTGATATTGAATCTTTGCATAATCCCAGAATAAGACATAGCCTCGGAGTAGTAAAGGCATATTTAGCAGTGGACGCCCTGTTTGCTCGTGTGTGTTTGTAACACCACATGACAGTGTTTTCTGATTTCAGTCCCACTAAGAAAAAGATGCAGCATGTGGCCAACATCTCCATCGCAGTTATGTACATCATGTACTTCCTGGCTGCTCTTTTTGGATACCTAACTTTCTATGGTGAGGCTTGGCCCTCTTCCTTATCTATCTATCTATCTATCTATCTATCTATCTATCTATCTATCTATCTATCTATCTATCTATCTATCTATCTATCTATCTATCTATCTATCTATCTATCTATCTATCTATCTATCTATCTATCTATCTATCTATCTATCTATCTATCTATCTATCTATCTATCTATCTATCTATCTATCTATCTATCTATCTATCTATCTATCTATCTATCTATCTATCTAAGTTGTTGTTTTTGTTTTATAGCAGCATAACATAGTTCTCTTCTGTTTTGGTACATTTCATTCAAAATTAGATGAATTTTGTTTCAAAAAATAAAACATATGAATAATAAATAAAAGGTCTGAGAAAAACGTACAGAGAACCTTTAAACAGTGTGAAGTTAACCTTAAAACATTTACTGTTATTGTGTACTTTGTAGATAAAACATGCTCGACACACAGCTGGATCCAGCAAAACGGCAGTGGGAGGCCTTGATTTATGTTTGGACGTTTGGAAATGGAAGATTTACGAGATACACGTTTGAGTTTAACTCTGAGAAGTGGTTGATCAAAAGCTTCACACGTTCTCTGTCAGAGATAAAGTCATAACTCATCTAACAGCGATTTTCATCAATTTAGAACCAACATTAAAAACTAATACATAAACATACATGTGTTGAGAGGTAAAACATCTTAACCAAGAACAACTTTAATATATCTTAACAAACGATGAATCATCTGATGAAGATGGTTGCAATTACTTTCATCTTTGTTCTGAATAATTTGTCTCGGTGGAGTGAGAAATTGATTCTGTCACCCTCATACAACTGACAGAGTGATATAAAGGCTGAACAACTATCTCAGTTCACCTGGAAGCTCACCTGAGAGCTGTAGACTGCAGGTCTGTGCGTCTGTGCCCTCTGGAGGCTGGTTTGAAAACCCAAAGAGGCATCATTCAGATGAATGCAAAAAAGCAGTCAAACAGTTGATACTTTTGTTGTTTCTGGTGGGATTTTTCTCTTTACACCCGCTCTTTTCCTGTTGTCGTCTGTGCTAGGTGAGGTGGAAGCAGAGCTGCTCCACACCTACAGTCGCATTGACCCATATGACACTTTGATTTTGTGCGTGCGTGTGGCTGTGCTCACTGCCGTCACACTTACAGTACCAATCGTGCTTTTTCCTGTAAGTACCATTTCAACTCTGCATGTTTCTGCACGGATTTAATTACAGTGACTTTATGATGTTATAAAATGATTTTTTTTTTCTGTCATTCTGATCAGGTACGGAGAGCGATCCAACAGATGATGTTTCCCAACAAAACCTTCTATTGGCCTCGTCACATTGCCATCGCTTTCATTCTGCTCACTTTCATTAACCTGCTGGTTATCTTTGCCCCCAACATCCTTGGCATCTTTGGAGTAATTGGTAGGTTGACTCAAGCTTCTGACAAAGGCGGGAAAGGCGGGGCCATAGAGGAGGGTGTGGTGGTTATGTTTGGCACTGCTGCCTTGAATCTGTCCAGGGTACAAGGAAATCTCAAGACTGTCAAGTCATTCTTTAGCAAAATAGGCGACCCTGTGGTCTCAGTTCCAGATCATGGGTCCTCCAACAAGATAATGACCCAATACACACAGCTAAAACCACTTTATTACAGAAATGGATGAGAACAAAACATTGGACTATTCTGAAGTGGCCCTCTATGAGTCCTGATCTAAATGCTAGACCTGAATCATGCAGTCCGGAGAGGAAATCCTTCAAACGTGAGGCAGCTGGAGCAATGTGCTCATTGAACACCCGTCTACAGGTGCAGAAGTGTCACTGAGTTACAGAAATCACTTTATTGCAGCAATGACCTCAAAAGGTTGTGCAGTAAAATATGAAGCCGAGGGTCCCAATTAATTTGCTCTGCCCGGTTTCATTTGTTTTTGTGGTAAAGGTTTGGGTTAAAGACAGAAGAACAGACACAGAGGACCTCTAGTGGGGAAACAAAAAGCAAGGGGAAAAAAATATTCCAAGGTTGGCGCACTGGTTGGCACTCACCGGGATATTTCAGTTTAAATCATTTTATCTACATTTTTAAATAGTGGTGTTTCAAAGGTGTCAGATGTGTAAAAATACAAAAGCACATATTTGGAAGAGTTCTGGCACAGGAGTGAGAGCAGTTGTCTTGCCATGGGAGGGCTGGCGGTCAGAGCTTCAGTTTCCACAATCCATGTATCCAGTTGTCACTGGGCAAGGTATCGAGAAGCACTGTGTGAGAGTGTGTGAATGAGTGAATTTGTAACTACAAAACGCTTGAACAGTCAACAGTACCAGAAAAAAAAGTTATTCCAAGTCAATACAGCAGAACATGGTGTGTTAGTGTTTCAAACTATCACGAGACGTTTTTCACACGCACGTGTACAGAATGATTTTACATTTTCAAAAATCTTGACAATCCATAGAGTACATACAAAGTATAGACCACAGATGACTGTGTGATACGTTCATTAATGAGTCAGTGTTAATGCAGAATAGTTTCATGAATATTTATGTCTTTTTGAACTTTCCAGGTGCCACGTCTGCCCCCTGTCTCATCTTCATCTTCCCTGCAGTCTTCTACATTCGCATTATACCCAAAGAGGAGGAACCACTGCGCTCAGTTCCTAAAATCCTAGTGAGCATGATTTGAATGTAACACATTTATTTTTCCAGTTTAATCACGGGTATGGAATATGAGCATGATTAGATTTTTTTGTCTAAAAATAAAGCTAGAGTTTTTAGTGCATACTTTGTGCAAGATACCATCAATGTATTGATCAATCAACCACTCATTTTTCTGCTCTATATGCAAATAAATGCATGATCGTCATTAACAATAATGAGTGCAGGTCTCTCATCCAGGTGAAGTGAGCGTGTCGACAGAGCAGTAGGGTCTTCAGCAGAAGTGTGCATGCAGAACAGAAAAAAAACAAAAAACAAACAGGAGGCGAAGTAAGAGAAATGGAGAAATGCACCAGGACAAAACCATTTCCAGGATAAGCCAGAATGTGTAACACAGACCCAAAGGCTGAACTTAACACAGAGAAACAGTTTATTGGGTCCACAGAACAAAAGCAGGTAGGACAAGACTTGGTCTAGAGCTCAGCAGTATTTCCTGTAGGTCGGCAGCAGCATATCGGGCTTCAGCCAGGCAAACAGAATGATCGAGCAATGAACGGATGAGAAACCTGTGTTTAAGTAAGCTTGATTGCTTGATTGTGACAGGTGAGTACAGGGTGTGAGAACCGCAGCCAACAAGGAAGATCCACACAGCAGTCCGCAGGATCCTGGCAGAATGAGTGTGTAACTGAAAAGGGAGAAAGGGAATTTCCACATGACCTGTGTATGATCTGAGCGTAAAGAAGTACAGCATAATAGATTTGACGTCATGACTCTTATTTGTCATCCACGTTGTGTTCCTCCACCCATCTCTGTTTTGACTTCTGCTGCTGTCTTTAACTCTCTTTCTGTTTCCCTCCAGGCTGCCTGTTTCGCTGGGATTGGCTTCCTGTTCATGATAATGAGCCTCAGCTTTATCATCATCGATTGGACATCAGGAACCAGTAAAGCCAGCAGCGGTCATTAAAGACCTTTCTTTTCTTCTTCTTTTTTTTTTCAGATTTTGTATCGTTGATTTGGGTCTGTGTTGTAATGTTCCTGTTTTTACTTTCAATCGCCAGTGTTGAATTTGCCCCGTCTTTTTCATTCGAGGACTTTGCTCTTGCTCTTGCCAGGCAGTGACTGCTGATCCAGGCCAGTAAAGTTTATTTTGGAGAGCTCGTAGCAAATTCACTCAGTAGCCAAGTTAAGATTGATTGTCACACGTGGAGGCTGTGCCTTGTGAGAAAAAAAATAAAAATAAAAATCCAAAACAAAGCAAAGTGAAGAGCAACAATGTCAGAAAGCTGCTGTCTCGATACTACCTGTGCTAAGCATGTGGTATTGTCCATTTTTTTGTCAGTAAAACTGAGAGCAGTCTCTAAATCACAACTTTATCCTACAGTTGTGCCACCTTTAGGTCCTAAACCACTTACTTGTGCTGCTGCTGGTCATTTTATTTCTCGGGGGTGTCAGTCAGCAGCTTCACCTCACACTAAGCAAGGTGTAGAAAGTGTAGCACAGTGAGCACATTAATCATAACATTCCTGCAAGATATGATCTGGGTATATATAAGTACCTCTACGTGATGAAAACCTCAGATAACCCAGAGTAGACTATTGGACTGAGCCTCACCTCATGCCAGCTAAAGAAATTAATATCTAGGAGCGTAGATTTCAGTCAGGAACATTTAAATGATGTCCAGATAACATTCTGTGTATAAAAATTCCCATTATGTGTGAGGACGGTTTCTTTTTTTTTCAGTATTACTGTGTTAATGACAGTTATAAATGGTACTGAAGACCTCATTAGTCGGTTTTCATGGATCAAGGAGATGACTGCAGCACAGAAAAGAGCATTCCTGCTCAGTGTTTCCCAATCAATGAGGCATGGGGATTTGATGCGTTGTTTCTGATCATTTTACTGGTCGCAATCAGAGATGACCAAAACTGGATGAAAGAGCAGCAACAGGGTAACTTCCAGAGGTGGTTAGTGTCAGTTTGGGGATTTTTTTAATATTTTTAAGTCCAGAAAAAAAAAATTAAATCCTACTAATAATGACGTACTTGGGATGTATTTAACAATCAGTGAATTAGATGGTGGTTATATAGCACGTTTCCTTTCATAAGCACAACGACAAGTGTCCATTAATGAGCTGAAATTTAAACAAATATATTCAGTAGATGTGACTGAAGGATATAACCCTTTGTATGATAAATCTGTGACTGGTTACTCAACCCGTTGTACCACTTTTGTAACGTACCAATGGTTGTCACTCATTATTTGATTCTTTTAAAGTACATTTTCGTAGGAGAGTCTGTGATCATTAGTATACATATCTGGTCTCCTGATATAGAGTAACTAATTTATTGGATGTCTTTCGGAGGTTCTTAAGTGTATGTGTTTTTTTGTTTTTGTTTTTTTTTGTCTGTTTTTCAGAAGAAAACATAACTTCACTGTATTTGAACTGTCGCACCTTTATGCATTTATGTTGTCAAATCACATCTAGACACTGTTTAGAAGTATAATTGTAGAAGTGCAGTGTTTTTCTTCTACCACTGATAGACTAACTCATTTTTTGTTTTTTATTTCCTGTTTGACATTCATCTGGATGTATCAGGTGAATCAGAGTCAGTGATTAAATGCAAGATGATTGTTTTTTTTTTGTTTTTTTTTTATTCTTGTATTTGTCTTCTCCAGTCTGTGGTTTTTCAGCAGTGACATAGTCTGATCTCGTCTGTCTTCCTTGCTGCTTCGTGGCAGACAGTAATGTACTAACTCAGAGCTGTTAGTGAGCTGGCGCACTTACCTACATTTCATTATGTCTGATGAGAAATTCTCTTAAACCAGACTACTATAAGTGCTGTATGAGTAAGTAAATATTGTCTGTTTGATACACAACAAACCTCTGTCAGTTTTTTTTGTTGTTTTTTTTTTTCTTCATTGCGTCTTTACATTTGGTCGTCTTTATGTATCCACCTTAATCGGCCGCTGGAGCACACCTCAGCGTTTGATGTTACAGATGAAGGTTATATTTACCCACACCTTCTTCTTCCTAGTTTGACCTTTTTGGGCTTTTTGTATTCATGATCAAGCCATTGGGTTAAAAGAAGGAAAAAAGACAACTGAAAAAAGAAACCCTAAACGTGCACACACAGAAAACCTCACAAGGAGAAGAAGAAAACAAAAACGCTAAAACAGCATGTGGGGATACAGTGTTAGTGGCTGATACAAAATGATCTCTGAGGACCTCTGTTTAGACCTCTGTGTTGTTAGTTCCTGTTTATGTGGTTTCTGAAAGTGTGTATCATTGAATAGTAACATATTAAATATTGACATTGGCCAGCATTTATAAATAATGTATATAAATGTATACCCTTTATATTCATATCTAGTTTGTATAATGTAAATAGGAATTAAAAATATAGTCAAATTAAAAATATAAATGTAATCATTTTCAAAGTGCTTTTAAACCTTATTGTCCTTCAATATGTCTATTTTTCCTGTATCTCTATATATTTTAATATATTGCCGACGGATATTGTACTGTAAACGATATTGCAATAAAGGTAATGGGGTAACACATGTGTGTTAGTATGTGTGTCGGTTGTCAAGTGTTATTTATGCTTCATAACGTCGTGTACGTGTGTGTCGTATGATGACCACAAGGTGGTGCTGTAGAACTGTCATTAAAATTTCTTGGGCTACAAATTCAAGGTAATTGAGCCGGATACATTTTTAGTCTGGGTTTGGATTTAATTCTGTTTTCATCAGACTTCTTGTTCTTAATGTTTGAAAGCTCCACTCTCAATTTAGAATCTTGTAAAAGATCATCTGGTCCAGGTGTGTTAACACAATGCCAAGGAGGAATTATTTTGGAGAAAGAATTGTTGCTGCCCAATAATACGGGAAAGGTTCATAAGGCAATTTCAAACAAGGCATTTTACAAGCTTGCCAGGAGTGGACAACCCAGCAAGTTCACTTAAGAGAACATGCAATGTTTAAAGAGACTGTAAAAGAAAAAAAAACTCCATCTCAGACTTCTCAGGCCTTAACTTGCATATTAAATCTTCTTAAGTCTACATTATACCAACACAAATATCTCATACCAACGACCACGCATGGAAACAGAGTGGTGATGATTTGGGCTTGTTTTGCAAGCGAAGACATGGGCACGTTACAGTCACTGACTCATCCATGAACTCCTCTGAATATCGAGGTTTTGTAGGGTCAAATGTGACACCATCAGTCTGACACATGCGACAAGACAATGATCCCAAATACATTAGGAAATCTACAACATAATGGTTGAAAAAGAAAAGAATCAAGATGCTGCAATGGCCTAATCAAAGTCCAGACCTTAACTTGATTGAAATGAAGAGAGTTGTGCATAAAAGAATGGATCCCTGGAAATCTCAGTGAACCAAATCAAAGTTATGCTTCTGCAATCTTGCACGGATCTGCTTAGTTTTTGTTGAATCAATTAAGAGACAGTTACTTGATATTCTTTTTTTATTATGTCCTTATTCATTAAGACTTAAAACTAAAACCAAGTGTACTTGATCATTCAGCTGTACAAACTGATTTTTCAATTAGGGCTGAAAATATTTCACAATAAAACAATGACCATCCATCAGTTTCCTTCACACAGTCAGTCCAATGCAGGATCAAAATCTTCTTCTGGAGCATATTCCAATCAAAAACTCTGGGTTCAACCTGGTCAGGTCACCATTCCTTCACAGTAATATTCATCAAATTTCTAAAACTAAACTATGAACTAACTGCACTACCTCTCATTTAGTAATAAAATTACATATTCATGTACTAGTAACGGTAATCCAATGTAATATATATCAATAATAACATAAGACATAACATTAGGCATAAAATACGATTTCTATATATTGTATAGGGCATACAAATACATAAACGATCAAGTCCTATATGATAAAATAAATTATTAGGCTATTTGAAAAAGAAAAACAACTGTGAGACTATTCTATTACACTGTCTGTGCCATGTGACTCGAAATCCTACTCTCCAACTTGTGAATTATTACTGAGTGCAAAACATTTTTAAGGGGTTTTGCAAGAAACAAACATTAAGACCGTTTGAAAAACGTGCTACCGTTTTTAAAAAAAATAACTACATTTCCCATGAAGCACCGGGGGAGGTTTTTCTTCTTCCCTTTGGCCCTGCAGCTGCGGGGCGGGGAGAGGTGACGGTGCTGGCTCGCTGCTGTCGGACTGAGAGAAGTTCACGGAGCCTGAACGGGTGTGGCTTCAAACGTGATAAATCTCCGCGCGGGGGAAAGAGTGCTCCACGGCAATACTGGTTAAGACAAATATCTGGATGTTTATCTTAGACGGAAAACACAACAACATTTCCGAAAAGTAGACATCGTGTGCGTACGGGCAGCGGGGGTTTTTGCGTGGTCGCTTTTCAGCAGCTGGAATACTTTTTAACGCTGAACTTCGTGGCCTGTTTTCGTGTGTTTAACCTGCGTTGGTGCGAACGAGGACAAGGTCTGTCAAGAAAAGTTAATTCCGTTAGTTTGTTTTCGGACAACTGCACTCGTGAAATAAAAAAAACGACCAAACACACAAATGTTGACCTATTGACTGAAGGACTGACGAGTCTTGGGGACTTCCAAAGGTTTGTTTAAACTCCCAAGTTCACAACGTTTGAAGATTGTTTTTTCTTTTTAATGAATTTTGTTCCCTCTTGCGGATGAACGGACTTCGTCACTTTTGTCGCAACTCGCCAAAAAGGGAAGTCACCTCACTCAACTCCTGCCCTTGGTTTTAGAGCAGAAAAAAAGGGGGGTTTTCGGACTCCGAAGTTACTATTTTTTTTCTCCAGGTGTAATTTTCCCCATTAAACAGCAGACCTGAAGCGAGCACTGGGAACCATGGGTTGTACGGTCAGCCAGGAAGATAAAGCTGCGGCTGAGAGGTCTAAAATGATTGACAAAAACCTGCGAGAAGATGGAGAAAAGGCGGCGAGAGAAGTGAAACTGCTGCTGCTCGGTGAGTCTTCTGTCACAACACCAAACACGTCGTTGCAAAATGTCACGAATTATGCAACTGCTGGAAGAGAGCAAATGTATAAAGAAGCAGATAAAAATCCTCGGGCTTGGCATCTGCGCGTCTGCGCTCGAAATAGCACTATTTCCGTTGTTAACTGTCGTCTTCGGCGATATCCATCGCGTTCACGCAGAGCCGAGTGGATGAACGTGGCAGCGGTCGTGTCACCAGATCCTGCGAAGTACATTTTCCAAATTTTTGAAGTTGACATGGTGGTGTGTCCTTGTGCGCCTTGCCCTCGGTTGCAGAAATGCTTTTACATAAACACTGGGAATGTTTTGAGAAAGTTTGGAGTAGAAACAGTGGCTCGGGAGTCCTGTCTGACAAGGCTGCTCGAAAACTACAAGAGCCTATTTCACAACAGAGAGTGCGGGCTTATTGGAAATGCAACTATAACAAGACAGTTTGCAGTTTTTAAAAATAATTTGGTTCTCCACAGCAGGACTGGACTGAGGGGGGTCAGACTTGGCAGAGTTGGGTTGATGATGAGGGGCTGGCGTCTGGATAGAGCCCGAGCAGCCCTGACTGTTCCCAGCACACACAGCAACATGATTAAGATAATAATTTGCCAGGTTTTGACTTGTCTGCCTTGTTGTTTTGAAGTTTCTCAGGAGCTGATCACGCCACATACCAGACGTAAAGTTGTTGCCGTTATCCGCATATTTTCTAATAGTGAAGCTTTTCTGGTGGGTTTACTTGCTTGTAACACAAATGCCTGCCCATGGCAAAGTTTGGCTTTTGCCTTTTCTTTTTGCGTGTTTGTGTAAGTGTACTATATTGGTGGCTTAGAGGGGTCAAAGTGGGGCTTTACGGTCCGTGCAGGACTTCCATCCTTGAATTTCCTATGCCCATTTTGTTCTATAATCTGGGTTATGTCAGTCTGCTGGAGGGAGAGGCAGGGGTGCACCCTGGACAGGTCCCGGGTCCATCCGGAGTCACGTGTAGACAAACAACCACGCACACAAGATCGTGTACCTGGTGGAAGAAACCCAGCAAGCACGGGGTGAACATGCAGGACTTAATCCAAATAAAACGTGTGTGAAAGATGATTCACGCCAGGAACGTAAATGATAGATATTATATGAATGCCAGTGTCCACACTGCTACTGCTGTAGGATGCACAGGGAGATAAAGAAAAGGAAAGATTGCTAAATTTAAATAAATGGGTTAATAAAGGAAATTCATCAAAGAAAAACTGTAAGACGTGTTTGTCCCCCTACTCAATTTACTGTCCAAAGTTTGTGATATTGTTTTATCAAAGAGTCTCAGCTGTTGAAGGTAATGTCGTAGTTAAATAAATATCAGGCCTCAAACATGTGTACATTGAGTTTCAAGTCTCACCTCTTATCCAAATATATCCACTTCTGGAAAAAAAAAAATGCTGAGATGTCGGCAGAAAAACATTGAAGAAAAGACTTTTAAAAAATGGTTTAGACTCCAGTGGGTGTTGTTATGGTGTCTGTGTCGAGTTCTTGCTTTAAGAGCCGGCCAGAAGTGACCTTTCAAGGAACTGGAATTTTTTTAATTTATTTATTTAAAAAAAAAAAATTCAGAATGGTTTCATTTTTCAATCGCTCATGCTGCTTATGTAATTGTAAAATAGCTTGTTGGCCACTGAACCCCAAAATCAATTTGTCGTCATCTTTCCTGACAGTCCTGACGTGCGCTCCGTCTTTGCCTCCTGGCTCTTTTTAAAGAGGTGATTTCTACGTTGTGGCTCTGGTTAATTACACGCCCTGCTTCATGAAGCAAGTTTCATATCGGTAATTACCATCCGGTGCAAAGAGTGAGGGTTGAGAGAGTTACAGGAGACGTCTAAATCTAAACTGATGGTTTGTGAATTTGTGCCTTTCTAAGACAAAGTCGCGCAGTCGAGTTTCCCTTCTCATGAGCAGTTTGAAAAACATGTCATAGCATGTGAACGGAGCACCTAGATAAAAACCTGTTATGTCTCTGAGAACGCTTTTTTTCTCTCTTAATACAACGGTTGAAAGTGTAGATGCGTCAAAAACTTGAGTATAAAAGTGGAAAACATAAATGAATTGTGCACCCTCATAGTGTTTTTATATTTTATTATAATCAGCTTCAGTTAAGGAAAGTTTAATTTAAAAAGAGTTCTTTAAGGGACTACACAATTCACTGACTCCAGGATGCATCATAGCGTCTTGTTTTTTTTTTTTTTTTGGTTTTGAAATAAAAACCCATATTGAGATAAAGGATGTGTGATAGGTGTTGGATCCTTCCAGAGGTGTTGATCACACATCCATGCATGTTTTTTGTATTTATTTATTTATTTTTAAGCTGTCCTCTGTCGGAAATTCTGAGAAAATTCTCACTGCCTCCCTCATGCAGCACAGATGACTTATCTAGTAAACCATGAATTGAGCTAATTCTGAAGACTCAGTTATGTTTGGGGATCTTGGATGGAGAATAGGGCTCGTTTCTGCTATAAGAAGACGGAAATGATGCGTTCCTCTTTGAATAATCTCTGATTCACTGCCTTCAGTCGTCGAGTTGAGGAAGTCTAACCACAAAAAGCCAAATTAAAATGTTGCCTCTTAATAGTTGAAATGCTGTGAACAAGCAAGTTAGATTATTAGACATTTCTATGGTAACTGCTCAGACTAATTGTCCCTCACTATAAAGAAGGCAGTGTGAGATTGTTTGGTCTTGTTAGTCGTCCCCAGAGAAACTCATTAGTTAATGTAGCAGAGGTTTTCATGCTGTTGAGGCTTGAGCCCTCATTAACAAGAAGGAAGCACTTGCTGACAGGCTTCCCTGCAGAATTTGGTCTTTGATTGACATCTATTATCCACCTTCCGATAGGAGAGCACTTGACTTCATTTTCTAATTTTCTTTTCAAATGAAAAGTCGCACTTGGTGTCATGTTCTGTTTTTAATAGTGTGAACAGTAAAGGTAGAAGGAACTATCTCGGCGTGATTCAATGTAAGCTTTTTAAATTCACAGCACACACGGTCTTCAGCTCTTATAGTTTCAGTTGTACACACATTTGTTCTGATGCTTTGATGGGCAGTGGTGTTTTGTAAATAAAATGGCATGCTCACTGGCCGCATACACGGCCTGTGGGCACAGTCGAGATGCATCAACACAAGTCAAGAGACATTACTAAAAATATCTTCAAGATGGGTTCATATCAAAGAGGTGTGCAGTTGCATATGTGGACTTTTCCTCCCAGTTGTCAGCATGATGGGGCAGAGGTGAGAAATGGTGTTTACTTTGGCCAGAGCTGGAAAAATGTTGTTTGGGATCTTAGAAGGGAGATGGTTTCATTTATTTTAAGCATTTAAATAACTGATGGGGCTGCAGTGTTTTCATTAAGGATTTTGTTTTTCAAGTCAAGAATGATAAGATTTAGTCTAGTGTAGGCACCACATGTTACAGACTGCTGCAGCATTTACTGCATTCAGCTGAACTCAATAACGGAGCTCCTTGCAGTTAAATCAGCACGGCTGTCACTGGGGGCTGACTGTTTTTTTTTTTTTCCTTTTCTTTAACCAAACAAGTTATAAATGAGACGGAGCTGTTTTTACTGGCGGTCTATTTCTATTTTGTGTGTGTTACAATGCAGCTTTGCACCATCCTGTCCATCATTTATCAGGAACAAGATGAGCTGCAGACTTGCAAAGAAGTCTTCCTCAATGTTTCCAATTAATGCAACTTTGTCCAAGTATTATGTTTTTTACAAATAAGCAACTAGTATTAAAGTAGCATGTGTGGCAAAATTCCATTAAAGCCTGAATCCAGAGCAGTCCTAAAAGAACAAGTATTGGCTTTTCCTCCATCACCGCATCTGCCTCGCACAGCAACAGCAGCCTGACTGAGCCGTCTAAGTGAACTACTTCTTTCATTTTACTACCTGGATAAACGTATGCCTTCTTAATTATGTCATACACTACATGAAGTTTGCTTTCCCATATTCTTTGGTTGTTCTTTAGCGGCTTATAACTTTAATTTTCTTACCTTATATGTGATACACATTAATACCTTATATTCTGTAACTGCTGTGGAAAAACTTACGCATTCAGTCACATTCAGTGTCAGGCTGACACAGTTTACTTTGCAGCTGGTTTTCTTCACAATCAATCAAATGGGACACCTGCAGTTAAGTCAATATAGACATTACATCAATTTTGCTTCAAGGTGGGACATGTTCTGTCTATGTTTAATTTATTTTTTTCTAAACTTCAGAAAAGATAAAACGCATTATCTTGTCACCTTCTTAAAATAAATGCGAAAGTCACATTTTTCTCAGGTGTTTTTTTTTTTTTTTGTTTTTTTTTTTCTCTCCAACAAACAAAAACATGGGAACCAAATATTTGTTTGAATATTTTTCCGTTTCCTGCTGCCAAAATATGATGTAGGCCATTATTGTAAGAGGATAATGATATGAAACCTTTGATTGTCTTTTTTTGTTTTTTACATCTGGCTCCTGCAGTGTGCAGGAGGTTGGCAGCTCTACATCAGGTTCTACAATGATGATGATGATTGCTAACAATAATAATATCACAGAATTCCTCTCAACTTCCAAACATTACCATTTAGACTTCAACAAAGGCAAAAAATATAGCTCATAAGCTTGCTAGAGAGTTTGCTGGCTTCCGCTGGGTTTCACCAATGTCTGCTGCTGGTTCACATCTGCTCATATCTTGAGATAATGTTTCCTGTTTCATCTACTTTTGAAATGACAACATACTATTTACAGCAGTATTGTGCTCATATGCACAACCTTCACCTCATTAATATGCTGCACAGCTGATCAAAATGATGCTTCTGCTTTTGGGAAAAGCTTAGCAGTCGCATTATAAAACAACATGTAGCACAATTTAATTGGATCTTTCTTTGTCTCAATAGCAAATCTGTGAAGCAACTGAGTGTCTGTAAGCTATGATTAACAACATTTGGCATATTGAAACAATTGGAAGGACTGCAGCAAATCAATGCACTGAGCGTCCACTAACTGCAGCATGATAGAGAAACACCGCTTATTCTGAACTCCCGTTTGTTTCATGGTGTTTAGGTTAAGTGAATGAATTGTGAAGAAGTGTACTGGGGGATACTTGTGGTACTGAATCCAGGTATCCGGAGAAGAAGGGCAACAGATTTCATTTTCCTGTATTTCCTAAATCAAAACAAAATGAACAAACAAATCTGAATGTCTGCTTCAGATTGAGCTACCATCCTGATATCCAGAAGATCAACAAGGGTGTCTACATTTCTCCTAAGTAAAGTTGATCACTGTTGAAGTTGTAGTGCCAGTCAGGCGTTAATCACCACGCGTGTCGTGAGTTTACTTCAGATAACAGCGCTACCGAGCACCAGACTATAACTTTAGATCTAGTGCTGGGTAGCTATTAGTAGATCTTCAGTCCTGTAAGGCTGTGATTCAGATCTACTAGTAGCTGAGTAGCACTAGATCTGAAGTTATGTAGTAGGGTAGTACGTCTAAAGTTATGGCTTAAACTAATTAAAAGAAATTGGTTTAATCATAGCTTGTGGTACATGAACAGTTGATCCTGGATGTTGTCATCTGCGTTTGTGTCAACAGTAAGATGAAGCTTCTTCCACTTGCACTGTGATCTGTAAACACTTGCCTCAAGTTCAACTTTATTACCAACAGCATCTGTTTTAAAGATTTTCTGCATTATCCCTCCATGGCATATTTAAGTCCTGTGTGCAGGCTCCTGGATGAAAACTGGTCCATGGCCCGCGGTGCGTTGCCCTCCAGCATTTTGCCTCTTCACAAAGTTTTCTTTGTCACATTTATTCCCTTAAGTTTGATGACCAAGTTCGAATACTGGCATTCAGGGAGGATGTATTTGTAGTTTTACTTGCCCTAAATAACCATCTCACTTTGTCATGGAGGATTTTTACTTTCTTTTCTTAAATTTAAGCCCAACTATTTTCATAAGAACCGTCTTATCTTGAAAGGGGATTTCTCCCAAAGGACAAATACTTGTTTTTCCCTAAACATAATTTAGTCACTTTATCTGCAGTTCCAAACTTTGAGAATCAAAGAATGAGGCTGCCGTTTATAAAGGTATCAGTTTACGCATAACTGAGTTTTGGAAACCTGAGGTACAGCTACCGATGAAGTAAAAAGTTTGAGCGCTCTCTGTTGTCATCCCGTTTGACTGGCCCGTAGAAGTGTGTGATCGGTCTTCTGTCAGGACCAGTTCCTTTCCCATTTACTCTCATGCCCACTCCCAGTCACAGGTAGAGCTGTTCCAATACCATTTTCCCTTTCTGGTACCGATTCTGATCTCAAATATCCAGAGATTCGACAGGTGAACTCAAGAGGTTTCTACTCTGGTTCCTCTGTCTTCCTCTTTGACTTAATAAAGTTGTGCATTTTCACAGTGAATTTCCAAATGCCTGCCTCTTGAATGCTTATTAAGGCTTGCTGATTATACGCGTTTTGTTTTTTGTAATATCCCTGCCACCTCTGAGAACTGCAGTCTTTCATAATTTGCATGTCAGTTTTCCTGGTAGGAGGTTCCAGCCTAAAATAATGCTAGTGCTCCTAACGACTCACAGGCTTCAGCTTCTTCATCTGGCAACTCAAAACAGCAAGTTTAATGGCAGTACTGTGTAACTTCCTTTTAATGACTTCCAGAGCAACTAAAAAGGACCGGGATTCTATTTATAAAAAAAAAAGAAAAAAAGATCTGTTATCAGACCGCGCATAGACGTAAATACTGACCGATGCTCTTATTTCCATCAATAGTTCAAATGCCGGTTTCAATATCGCAGCTATTCTAGTTACAGAAATGTTTGTTTTTTTTTATGCACAGGACTCACTGTCAAAAAGTAGGCTTTTTAAAGAAGTATAATTTTTCCAAAATTTCCTGAATATTTACGCTTGTTCTGAATTATGTTTCAGCACATTTTATACAAACTTTAAGTCTTTAGTACGTTGTTGTAGTGTCGTGGGACTAACTAAACAAAACACTATCATAACCCAGGAGACGTGTCAGTTACTGCTGCTCACAGGTGTACAGTTCCTTTTCTGGAGCACAATCTTTTTGTGTTTATTTCAGCATCTGTTTGTTGTAGATGGTCATGTTTGATCACTGTTCATGGTGACATGTTCCACCACTCGTCATCTATGTGGTCAGCACAGAGCAGACACCAAGCGCCTCCCTCTTATTAAAGTAGGTGGCAGAGCTTTAGTGGGTGTTGAGTGTAATTATATTGGACACATTAGAGACCAGGATTTCTCTGGGGAATAAAATTTAGACTGACTTGTCTCTTGGAAATAAAAAGCTCTATTTTCAGCACTTTTTCCTTAAAAATAAGCAGCTCCCAAACCAAGCCCATCAATTTTATATATATTTTTATTTTTATATATATTTATATTTATATTTTTATATATATTTTTATTTTATATATATATATATATTATATTTTTATATTATTTATATTTTTATATATATTTTATTTTTATATATATATATATATAGATATATATATATATATATATATAGATATATCTATATATATATATCTATATATATATATATATCTATATCTATATATATATATACTATATATATATCTATATATATATATATATGAGATGGATATGGATGAGCTGCTCCACTGTGTTTTTGGGTGACCTGGCCTTGTTTACTCAACAGTCTACACCAAAGTGCTGTCCAATTAGCTGTATGACGCACTGGATGGCAGTTCTGTGAATGTGTCTGTGAGGAGGCTGAATATCCTGCAATTACAAGGAGAGCTCTGAAGATAAGACCTGCTTCTGCAGACTCCGTGTCTCAGTTCATGTCCTCAGAGACTTAGGGTATAGTATACTCTTTACTCTGGAAATAGTGATAGCTTAGAAAATCCTCAATCACTGGTTAAATCACCACCTTTATACGCCGTTCATGTCACTGCCTTATTCGTACGCTTGTCCTGCTGTTTCAGAAAAACGCTCCAATGGTGTGCAGGTTGTAGAGGGATGTTTAGTCCATCTCACAGAATTTTGTCAGAATTGATCATGGCTCTGGGTGACACGGAGCGTGAAAACCCAACACCAGATTACTATTGTGCACGCGCTTTCTCTCTGATACATTCTGTAGGAGGAAGCGGATACTGCAGCATCTATGGCTGTAGACAGTCCAGTACGAGCACATGAATTTGGCATTTTGCAACAGTTCCTGACAGGCCAAAACTAATGCAAACAATAATAGAGAATCTACTATTGGGGGGAAAGTTGCTCTTTTTCCTATGCACAAATGTTTTTTTTTTTTTTTTCTCTTTTAGGACACAAGCGCCACAGCTTTTACTGACATGATGTTGCTTTTTTAACTAGCATCAGAATGGTGTGCTAGTGACCTGAAGAAGCACTATTCACTCCCTAGTTTGCAGCAACCTGCTTTCATGGTATCACCATTAATGTCAAAGTTCCTTCTTGATGACATCTTCAAACGCTTTGGGGCAAAGGAGAGCTTAGGGTTGTGACTTTTTGTCTGACTGTGTCATTAAGTAAAACCATTATCCCCTCTCTCCCCTCCCACCCTCCATTTCCTTTTTCTTTCCATTGTAGGAAATTAGCTCACTTCAGTTCCTCTCCATCTTCACAGGGTTCTCCTTTTATTTTTCTGCACTGCAAGTCTGGCTCTTCTAGGTTCCCCCAGGGAGCAGCCTCTACTGTCGGCTTTGAGCCTATATGTACTGGAACAGCTGAAGTACACTTGTACAGAGAAGATAACTCTAGGGGAGATTTTGTTTGAGCGTGTTTGCCTGATCGGCAGCAGGTTTGTTGCTGATGACATGTTAAACTGCATTAGATGTAAAGAAAAAGCCATCAGTGGCCCTGTGTTGGACTGGTAACGTGTCCAGAGTCTGCTCATCAGTCTGCACTGTAAAGGTTTGCTTTGTGATGAAAATGTTGAGGTTGTCAGAAGTCGGACTGCAGAAGAAAACAGAGTTGTCGCTGAGTCTGTCAAGTGAAGTGTCAACATGAGTTGAGCAGCAGGAGTTTGGGGGAGAGTGATGGATGTCGCCTGTAGTTGCATTTGACACTGGGTGAGGGTATCCTTCGTTTCCCTCCGTGAGACTGGGAGTGATACTGGGACACCTGGAACTGAACAGTTAATTTATCTCTGAGTCATTCAGTTCTCACCTATCTGCAACTGAACAAATCCAACTAAATGAAATCCTGATCATCTTGTCAAAGTTATGTTCTTTGCTTTAGCGGGATGTTTACTCCTATTATTTTCTCCTTATCGGTTTTAAACAAATCAAATACTGAAAATGTATTATATTCTCATGTCGTCTGTGCGACATTTGTGGTTATTTATGAGATTACTGCAGTGTAAATAGATTTTGCATTATTTATATTAGTACGAGTACGAGCTGTAGTTTCCTTGACTTATTCATTATTTTATTTAGTTTTGTTGCTAGTATTAGTATTGGCCAGAGCATGTTCTCCTTTTCCTCTCTTTTACCATTTTTTAACATGTCTGCTGAATGCGTCAAGTCCGGTTTTCGTATTATGTCATTCTGCAGTTTCAGTCAGTTAAACCACCCCTCATCTGTCACTTCCTCTTTGAGCAAGCATAATGCAAAAGAAGTAGACGTGAGTTTTTAGCCTGACTTGTTGAGGAATTCATCACACCCATCCTGTACCCGTTTCCCAATTGTTGTCTGCAGATTGTTGCCACCATTGTTACCGAAACGAATAGGAGAGAATGAAGAGCCCTTAAACACATGTAATGAGGACGTTAGTCTTTTTGTGTCCCAGATTTTGCAGTATGTACTTACTAAATGAAGTTTTAGCCACTTCTTATTTTTCAGCTCACACTGACATTTACTTACAAGTACTATAATCACAATTGATCACAAGACAATGGAAAGATCAAAGGTTTTAAAAAGCTTGCTTTGACATTTGAGGGCCATTATAACTCATCTTTTTCAAATAGTATTCAGTTTCCAGAGTTATGAGACACCCCTCAAGCTAAAAAGGATTTTTGGAAATAATGTGGTTAAGCCACAAAATGTGTCAGCAGTTTAGTTTATTTGTTTCAGCCTGTATACATGCAGCAAAGTATGTGTGACAATTGCCATACAAGACCTCACAACAAGCCTTTAAACTGAAAACTAGCTGGGCTTGGCTTCATGTAATGTGTGTGCTCATGAAAATTATGGTAGACTGTAGTGTGGTGTGTAATTAGGGATATGGGATGCAAATTTATATCTCCTTTAAATACATTACAGCAAAAAAAGGAAAACAAACAGTTCAGCAACAACAGAAGAATTTACTGCTTTAATGCAAATCTTTTTTTTAAATTATTTTATGTGCAAGTTGCATTTATGTAAGGGTGATTAATTATTTTTAATTTAAATCTTTTTTTTTTTCTTTTTGCATATGTAAATTGATTTTAATTGGAAAACCTGTACGATGTTTGACACATCACAGCTATTGGCACTTATTTCCTTTGATCGCGGCATTCGATTAACTTTTGAGGCACAGTCTAACACATAACGTTGACACGTCTGACTGCTGAACTGGGTGTTATAGAGAGGCTTTATAGTGAGAAAAAACAGGCAGAAATGCTTTTATTACCCAACTTATCACCTGAGTTTTCAACTTAAAGGGAAAGGGTAGAAAAAGCTGACTTGGCTTATAATAGGATGGTTCTAATCAAATGTACAACCAACTTGTAAGCAGCTTTTACTGTGTGTGTGTGTGTGTGTGTGTGGGGGGGGGGGGGGGGGTCTCAAGAGGCCAGCTCATGTTGCAGCTTTTTTTTCTTTTCTTTTATGATTATAGCATTGTGTGTGTGCAGGCAGTTGTGTGTTTTAACTGTACTTATGGGGAACGGAGGCCAATTTGTAAAACTGATGGTAAAGAGAACTTTAGTCTAAAGGACATTAGCCTTTTGATGCTTGTTTCAACTGAAAGCACATGGTCCAGTCCAGCCAGTGACCTGGGGGTAAGAGATTGTGACTGGGAAATTCCCAGGGGGATTTGTTTATTTGTTCCTTTTAAACGGTTATTTTCCTTGAAATTATCCTATCAATAATTTTAAATTCTGCATGAGCACACTTGCTAAAACATGGCTTTTGTTTTTTCTTTTCTCCCCCCCGATTCTTCAGATGCTATGATCGAATAGGTCATTTGAGACACCAGCGTGCAGCTAGTCATTGTGATGTGCTGTAAATCACTTTTTTTTTTTTTTTTTTTAAGGCCTTACTGTTGCATAACACCAACTCAATTCTATTATAATGTGAATATCACGCTTATTTTGCAATTTCAAGTACACCAACTTAATTTGTAACAACTGCGACTTGGCCCAGGGAGTTTTTTGTGTCCAGACCCTGCTCAGTTTTTGAATGCCAGTAAGTTGGAGGTTAGGAAAACTTTTAAATAGAAATATTCTTATCCATACTCTTTAGAATGTCTTCCCTTAGATGGCCGAGTTCATTTTGATGTCCAGGCACGTGATCATAGTAACTTTATTCTGGGAACGAAAAGATTGAACTGCCACCCAGTAGTTACTGTATTAGTGGCTGTGTGCCCACCACTCGGTGAGTGCCAAATGTTGCAGAGAGAGCGAGCAATAAAGAAGGCGTTTGAAGCCACATTTCCTCTGATTATTACTTATTCCTGCTATGAATGTAAAGAACAAGAACGGTTGACATACCAAGGATATTTACATAACTTTTAAGCTAGGTATAGATTGATGCAGATGTCCATAAAAATCATGATTAACAGTTTTTATGGCTGTCTGATTTTCAGCATTTGAATATTTTTGTTTTTTGGGTTTTTTTTGTGTGTCAGTGTATGTCAGCATTCCAAATATGGTCTTAAATACCAGATAAATGAGTGGATTTTGTTTATAGACTTGCTTTGAAACTTCTAAGGTGCATCTGAGCTGCAGTCAACATACTGAAGATGGAGTAGAAAGCAGGAAGTGGGCTTCGGCAGCAGTTAAACTAGAAATGTAGCACCTTCTCATACCCTGTGGTGAAATGTGGGTGGTTTTTTTTTTTTTTTTTTTTTTTTTTTTTTGCACACGTTTTACCATGTGAGTAGTGTGGTGGGGGTGGGGGGGTGCATTAATAAAAGTGTTGTAATTGTTACCCTTACAATTAATAATTAAAAAAACCCCATTTTAAATATGTTTTGTCTATTTGGAAGTTGACTTCCAGCATGCCTGTTCCTGGCCTCCATTCTTCATGATGCATTAATGATGAGCTCTCAGCTGGTGGTATCTGCCATCATTCACGTTCACACCTATTTTACAGTATCACGGCAGCTTTAAAGTACAGTTAAAGAAACAAAATTATAGTGACGTTTAAAGGAGCACAATTTAAAATTGGAACAAATATCAACGTGGTATCTCTTTTTTTATTTTAATTGATTAGTTTTGTTCTGCACAGATGAAAACTGAACAAGAACATTGAATAATGTGCTTTATTTCTCAGTAAGTGTTTCCAAGCAAAAAAAAAAAAAAAAAAAAATATATATATATATATATATATATATATATATATATATATATATATATATATATATATATATATATATATATATATATATATATATATATATATATATATATATATATATATATATATATATATATATATATATATATATATATATATATATCCCTCGATCGACCAGCCATGGACCAGAATTTGTCATTTCCCAGCCAACCAGGCATGACCGGTGACCAGCAGGTCAACCTCCCTTCATTATCTATTTCTATCTATTTCTGTTTTGTACTTGTGCCATGTATTCGGCAGCTAATTCTGCACAGCAGCGATGTGCACACACTATGCAGGAGTAACATGTTAATGTTGAAATATTTTACTGAGTGAACCATAGACTTGAAGCTAACTGGAACACGACACCTTGTGTCCCTTTAGCGTTTGCTGTGGCTGCCGGCTCCTTCAGCCAATCCACACCGCTGCTGGCAAGTGTTTACAGCACAATGTCCCATTTCAAATATTGTTTTGGTGGTGAAATCGGAGATGACCTCTTCTAAGCTTCGTAGCATAACTGATGAGGAAGTGATGATGGCTAGACATGGCTTTAGCTGACTGCTACACCCCATGTCATAGATTAATGTATTGCTTTATGTTAATTCATTGAACGTGGTAACAGAATCTTCCTGGATGTGAAATCAGACCAAAACTGTTTTTTGAACTAGGCTGTTTATTTCTGATGCAACATTGTCTGTATCGGTAGGTCACCCTCACTGGAAAATTAGAAATTGGAATCGGCCAAGAAAATAGAAGTTGGTGAATTTCTAATTTTTTTTTTTTTACTGCACATACAATAAAGGATTGAGGTCATTCCTTGAGTCAGTGAAAACTTAGTTTGTCTGTCTTTGCTGCACTTAACACAAACGCGTTAAGGTGCTTTCTCCCAAGTTGCTGATTGGTTTGCTTTGTCACATTCCTTTTTGAAACATATACGTTCTGATACGTTATAATTATTCTAGTCACATCATTAGGTTAGAACACAGTTTCTTGTGTACTTAATTAAAAGTGGATATGACGCATCCAAGGAATCGGTTGGTATAGAGTGAGTTTTCAGAGAGAAGACGGCGTTCTTGTTGCGTTGTATTGGAGCTGAGCAGTGTGCAGCTGAATGTTTGGTAGGAACTAAGCACTGAGGGCTTTATTGTGATTTGTAATTATGTGGTTTTCTGTGAGGCCTCAGCTCGAGCAATTCAGCTCCTTTTAGCAAGGCACTACTGAGTAGGAGAACAGAGAGAGGGTGGGGCCAAGAATGGGCAGACGTGGCTGGAGCTCCACACAACATGTGAAGCTGAAGATGCACACGATTCCAACCTTTGAGAAGATATTGATAATTAAATGTAGACTAGGTGTGTTTTCTATCTCGTTTCTTGTTTGCAACCTTGATCTGTGTTGTTTGCCGCTGTTTGAACAGTGGAAAACTCGACTTGATTTCCAACAGTGTACATCATGCCTTGAATATTTCTCCAGATTGAACTGTAATGACTGTATCTGGTGAGTGGCACCTAGCTGATGTTACCCACAGCATCTACAGCACCTTATAATTAGTACCACAGAAGAGCTATGGATTTGTTTCCAAATCATCCTCTTGTGCACTTATTTTGAGGACATAGGTGCATTAACAGACAACTTTGTGATTGTGCACTACACTGCAATTACTCGTACGTTGCACCCATAACGGTCAGAAAACTGAATGTGGGACCCTGGACACTTCTCACCTGCGACAGCTGTCGTGTTGTCCATGCAGTGGAAGTGGTGCGACACTTATTGGTCAAACAGAAGATGGCGGTCCATCTTTGGTGCCTAAGACTGTGCAACCTTAATCAGTCATATGAGAGCAGGAGACATTAAGCACATGAGGAGACTTGCGTTCATTTTGACTGGAATTTATGATTAACGAGAAATCAGTTTGGTGATAACTTGACCGTTACAGATGTGAACGACCCTAGGAAGGTTTGCCCTTTTCATTTCTGGTAAAAGCAGCATAATTGCTGCACTCAGGGATGAACAATCATTTACACTTCTTGGACAGGTACACCGTCTACCAAGTACACTGTTTGACTGCACTCAAGAACATACTCTGTTTTGAACATAGCTGAAGACTGAGATATGTTGGAATTAGTTACATCATGGCTGTGGCAAGTCTTATATGCCAAAAAGCAACAAGTTGTTGTTGTTGTTGTTGTTGTTGTTGTTGAACGTATGCACAGCTAGGAACCCACATCACCCCACAGTGGTGATGTGAAAATTTAGAGAATTTTAAATAAAACATTACAGGCCATAGTTGGCACACTGGTGTTGCTGGTTTTGGTTTGGCCTTAGAGGTACCTATTTTAATATGGTAGATTTAAGTGAGGGTAGACCAGGTAAAAAAATAAAAAAGGGGGGACCCCACTAAAGTATCTTTTGTCTGGAAAATTGAAATGAAGTGAATGAATAGCGATTGGACACTGGCACATGAGGAGAACAGAAGTGTGCTGAGTGGTTGCGCCGAAGGTTTTACTGTCGGTAAGTGGCTGAACTCCACCAGGGAAGTTAAAGTGCAGGCAATTGCGCTGAAATTCGGATGAGAACTGAGTAGGAGAAGCATGGCAGTAGTGTCTGCCTTTTATCCTCCTGTTCTGCCTGGATGCCACTCTAATTGTAGCCCCTGCAGAACTAGCCATTTATTAGACTGCATTTTTGAAAAAGCCTTTGACGTTTGTTGTGATATGTCTGTGTATTAGAGTTTGGGAAGGCCAAACATTTTAACTGTAAATCTTTTTAAAGAAATGTTTGCTGTTTTTTTGGTTTTTTTTATGACCACTCTGTATCTAAGTCAGTGATTTGAGGATTAATTGTGTATATCTGCTCCTTTTACTCACTCACTCTCTTAAATGCAGGCCGAGTTGAAAACAGGAGTCGACTGACTCAAACTTACCCGCAGTGGCTTCCAGTTGCAGCATTTTGGATTTCCTGTTTTTCTGACTTTTCTTCCCCTCTGTGAAACAGAGTATTGCAACTCTGTACATTCTAGCACAAAGAAATTAAATGCCCAAAAGACGGGTAAAAGTAAAACCTAGATCTCAACTATGCCAAAAATGTTACTTCTATTTCTGTCTTTATTCATTTGCTGGATTCAGACGTTGTCATGCAGTCTTTGTGAATGTGTGTCAGTTCTTTAGTAATTTCAGTTGTAGGCTGAAAAATGTCTCGACCTTTTCACTCCAGTTTGATTAAAGACTGTGGGGAAATGAGGCCATGAACAGTGGCAGCTTTTGGGCAGGGCCTCCCTGTGTTCTCTAGGGGACCCTAAATTCAGCTTTCCTATCTTTACAGTAGAACTTGTCCTCTAACTTCTCAATTATAGTCTGGTTCAGCCCAGGCACATGTGTAAGCCTGCTGTTTTCCAAGCTGTCTCCCAGCGTTTGCATTGGCCCAGTTTCATGTTTTGGTACAGGAGCAATGACACGGTAGTTCGGATGTGTACTCAAGGAAGAGAAAGGCAGATCAACACTTATTTTGTCTTCTGAAATCTTTTAGTGCCATTGTTCTTGTAAATATAGAATTTTGAGTCTCAATTTCCAGAAGCTGTTCTCTGTGGGGTTGAATGGTTCAATATAATGTGGTATTCACTTGATGAATGAATTGGCTTCTTGAATTGCTTTTAAAGGCGAGAAGAAATTCATCTCAAGTAGCGTAATACGTGTGTGGGCTTGTGTTCAAGTACAGGCTTCGCGAACAGGAAGGGCAGGGTGGAGTTGTGCAGCATGTTTCCTGTGAAGCAGGAAGTGAACAAGGTTAAACTGCAGAAGCCCAGCAAGTTTTTGTTCTGACTTGCTGCTGACACTGGCAGGGTCCAAAATAAATGGTTCATTGGTGCCACAGTTTCTCTCCTAATTTGATAGTTTATGCTGATTAGGCTGCTACTAAGTTCTGCCTTACTAGCCCACAGCAGTAGTGCTACACAAGGAACTGTTTCTTACCGAAGTGACATTTTGCAATTCAACGACATTGCAAGGTGCATCTCAGAAACCCCCGATGTACGTTGACTATATGTAGTCATGCGTTGTTCTGTGTCGGGTCTTCTCCGACTGTTGGAGGTGCCCCGTGTGTGTTTTAACACCTGTGCTGGGAAAGGTTTCTCAAAGTTACTGCGCAACCAAAAAGCAATGGTATCGGCAAATGAAGCAGGCATTCGTCTGAGGTTTAAAATGTGACCTTTTACTAGAGAGGAGAGTTAAAAGAGCAGAGAGATGGATGACTCAGCTGTTTTGCTCAAGTCTTTTATTATTGACATTTAACACTGGATTGGTTATCTGCTTTGCTTTCCTTTTTGTTTTGTATTCAAGCATGCAGGCAGAAATTCAAACACAGAGTCATTAGTGCGGATGAGCGGACTTAATTCTCTTGTGAAACAACTTTTCTAGGAATTTCCAATTAGCCTTTTACCTATGGGGTTATTACCAATGACACAGCAAAGGACTGAAAGCTTCCATAAAAATATATATACAACACAGGTTGAGACTTCTCTCAACATCCATAAGCCAGCAGTCTGAGACCCTGGACATTGTTGCAGACTTTTATGAAGTCCCTTTAAACCAAGCTTGGTTTCATTTCCTTTTTTAAAGAATGTTGCACACTGATGGGCAAATGAATATTGTTTTCTCCTTGTGGGGCACGGATTTCATATTCAATATGGTTTACTCAACAGACAAACAGTTTAACAAGGAACGTAATGGGTGTAGTTTCTTCAACAGGATAAGTATATTACAATTATCGCCACATTTGAAACTACATTGATTTTACAAGAAGTATTGCTTTTAACCTTTAGCACGTGATAAATGGCAGACTGGCTGTAGCATTGCAGCAAAATTGGTTGTTGCACTGTTGTAGTTGATTGAACAGAGACTGTTTCTTCACTTTTGTAGGGTTTTTTTGTGCTGGAACATTTTATCTCTGCAATTTGCTGTCAGACTTGAGAGAAAATCCACAGAGCTGGATTGACTCCTGCTTTTTTTTTTTTTTTTAAATGATCATATCAAAGTCCATTGCCCTCCTTTTTTTTTTTTTCTTTCAACTTTTCCCTATGGGGTCGCAACAGCAGATCACTTGTTTCCATCTTTCCCTGTCGTCTGCATCTGTTTTTTTTTTTTTTTTTTCACAGCTAACTGATGATCTCTTTGACCACATCCAGAAATCGTCGCTTTAGGTTTCCTCTTTTTTGTCCTACCTATCAGTTCCATCTCCAAAAACTTCTACCAAAGTATTACCAGCATGTGAAGTACCTCTTTTCGCCCTTATGCTGCTTCTTTTCCTCTTCTCTTGCTGTCTCCTGACATGCCTTCCCCCACATCTGTCTTCCTTTTCTTCGACAAACAGCAGCACAGTCTCCATTAACATCCTGTTGGTTCACAATGCCAATGACGGTCATTGTTAACTCAGGCTCCAACTGATCAGGCATGGAGATCACTTTAGTGTTCCACATATTGATTTGGTGTAGGTTTTATGCTGTATATCTCACCTGACACTGCTTTTATCTTTGGTCTGGCACTATGTAATCACAGGCTTGTGACCCATTTGTGGCTGTGTCACTGTATAATAAAGTAAAATACAATAATTTTAAAGCTGATGTTAAACGGTAAATCCCATGTGGTAAATCCCATGTAGTTTAATGCTTCTCTTGAGCCCCATGGTTTGCTAGATCTACTTGTACATCTAATTGTTTTTATTTTGTGGAGGTGTTGTTTTCTTGTTTTTTTTTTTTACATTTAAGAACATAAATGACAGATAGCCTCAGATTTATTAATTTTACTGTAACCTTTTTGCCATTTTACTTTCATATGACAGTGTTATAAAGTCTCAACCTAACTCAAATTATGAAAAGTGAAATGCCTTTTAGATTCACATCTAGAAAAAAAACTGTCAAGAAATTCACTTTATACTTCATATTGAGACATGCAAACCTTGTCTGTCTTTCTCAGCCTGAGCCCTAAAGTGCCAACCTTTGTAGTTTCTTCTGTTTTTATTGTCTGAAAAAAAAAAAAAATAACTCAAGTGCATCAGGCCAGTGAGAAGGTCAGTGCCCCCAGATAAAGTTTTAAAGGAACAGATGGTTATAAAAGAGCTTGTGATGCAAGGATTGCAATAGAGTTGGGCAATAAAGTGAAAGAATAACAATAACATTTCACTTATTAAGATTGTCAAGGTGCCGTTGAGTAAAACGGGCAGTCTGACTTCCCGATCATTGTTGATTTGTGCTCTTTAGATTGGGAAGTGGCTGAACAAGGCAATTTGTGTACCAAAATGTCCCTGAGAATGATGCAGAATGTACCTGTAAAATAGCTCTAATGTTCAATCCTCCCTGGATGAATCAGTTAGAGGGGTGACAAAATCTAAAAAGCTACATACACTAAGCAGAGATACTGGATCTTCAAATTTTATTTTTGCTGTACCTTGAATGTATTAAGCAGGCTTTGTCCTCAGGGTGCGTTGTCAAGGAAATGTTTTTATTGAGTCAATGCTGATGGCTTTGTGTAACATTGTAAATGAATTAATCCGTTTTGTCTGGTCATCTTTGACCCAGTGTTTGATGACAGTCTTGTACATGGCAGGTTCAGTGGACTGTAATTGTATAAGTGTGGAAAGATCTTCAAGACTGTGAGTTTTAGCTCTCTGGTTTCTATGGCAATTATCTGTGGAGCAGAGTGTTTTGAAAGCAAACAGGGCTGTTTTGGCTGAAGGATGTCACTGACAGCAGTGAGGGAGAACTTCTCTTTAACACGTGCAAAGAAATTTCTGACTTGGTCTGTGTTATCACTGTTTTCACCAACTGTCTTATGTGTTATAGTAATTTATTGCTGTAACGCATATGTGAATTATGAAACTCTTGCAGTGTTTTTTTTTTTTAATTTTTTTTTAAATTTAATTTTTAATTTTTTTCATTATTGCAATATTTGGTGATCCAAATATTCAAAAGGGGCAGCATTTTAATTTGTGGTGGTGTGCTCACTGAAGTCAAATTTGGCTTTTGACTGATTCAGCTGAATGTTTTATGTCTTTCAAATATTTGAAAATGGCATGAAGAAAACTAATGGCACCCTTGACTTAATATTGTGTTGCACAACCGTAAGCAGCCCAATGTTTTTCCAAAGCCACTGGATGCTGCAATCAGACGGTGACATACCTTGACCTTGGTATTCAGCTTGAATGTCTTTGGATGCCTTTGTCCACTAGATGATCCCTCTGTTTGACCTGTGTTTGAATTTGCGGTCATGTCCTGGGAGTCTGGCTGACATCCCATAATATTGGCAACTACACACAGGAAAGTGAAGCAGCTTTTTAGATGCTCTTGCAGCCTTTGCCTTTTAACATGCTTAACTATAATTTTCTGTCTGCATGCACCAGGACGAGGAAAGAGAGTTGTCTGAGGAGCTCAGTCATATCAGATTTCGATGGCCAGTTTTCTTCTTAGATGTGCTCAGTGGCTGATTAAAAAAGTATTGAAAGACGTCTGTGATGATAATTGAGGTTAAATTGTTAAGTTGAAACACAGGTAATACCATAAATCTCTTCATGCTGTTTTAGAACAGCCCTGTAAAATAAATGTTGTCTTTTATTTATGCATATTTGTTTATTCTTTGAGGTCACTCTGTATCTGTATTATAAAAGCATGCAGGTGTGCACAGAACGGCTGCTTCTCATGACAAATGCATTATTATTTCAATGCATTTGGCGAAGTCACTATGCAAATCCCGCTGTTATTCAGTGTGGATCCACAACCCACGCCATCCCTGCGCCACAGCACATGTTAAACACACCTTCAACACCTAGGGACAGGGCTGGGCTTGGACAAAAAATCGGCTCGGGCATTTTAACCTGAGACCAGCCTACCAGGTATTGATGGGAAGACGATCAAGCCTATGAATGACAACAAACTGTTCAACCAGTCCAGCGGTGCCCAGGAATAATAACAGGGTCTACTCTAAAAACGCCTACAATCTCCATTCTAAATCATGTACATGCACAAAAAAGACAATTTGTAGTATCTGTCTACAACTGATCCTGTTTTGCTCCATTCTTTGGTGCCCATGGCCATTACTCTGGTCAGCTGCAGAGAGAAACCTGAAAGGAAGTGGGATGAACAAAAGGAAAACAAGCCCCACAAAGCTTCAACGAGGCTTTGGTAGATGTGCTGGTTCAGGGGCTATGCGCCCACACAAAGAGCTCTCTGTTAGAGTGGTAGTGCTCCGTATTCCTGTGGAGTACTCATTTAGTCACACAAACACACAGTCACACTGATTAATATCACAGAGACGCATTCTGGCACGGTGGCCATAGATAAATTTGACTAGGCACTTTTTCCACTTTTTTTATTATTATTATTATTTTTTTTTTTTATATCTTTCTTGTAAACTGACAATTCATATTTGATTCTTCACTGTGATATCTGTGGTTACCCAACAGCTTAGTCCTCGATGTTCTGAATTAAGATTTAAAAATTGAATGAGTGCAAAGTGCTATAATTAGTACTAGTCAAACTCGTTTTAACATTGCATACATATTGATGTAAAAGCATTTCTTTAAACTGCATAATTTTATTGCAAGACAGAGAGCAGAGAAAATTTTAAGTGACTGACCAAAAACATGCTTGCTTTTTTTTTTTAAATTTTTATTCTTTTCAGAGACTAATGAGCAAATGAGCAAATACTCAGAAATTATTCTCCAAAACTGGATAAAAGCCTTCATAATGTGGTGCTAAAAGCTGGTTGCTCGGCATACATTTACTGTAATGTCTAATGTCATAGATTATAGAGTACGCAATCAGAAAGCTGTCATTTTCTACCTTTTGGAAACTATTGAAATTTTTGATTTTCCCAAACCATTTAGGAGTAATGGTAGTGTAATGGCAGAGACGCACTGATGACTTTTGTCCGAGATTTTCTTCAGTCATACGGCAAAAAGTCATAAGTCATAATTTGTGTGTGTGTGTGTGTGTGTGTGTGTGTGTGTGTGTGTGTGTGTGTGTGTGTGTGTGTGTGTGTGTGTGTGTGTGTGTGGCAGCACACACACATCATTTCCAAAGTAATGGAATACAAGGAATACTTGCACAGTATGTAGAATAAAAACTCCTGAATTGAAAGTATTGATAGTTTTTTATTTTAATTTCTTAACTTCTTGCTTTTTATTAATCAAAATGCAATGATAAAAACTTTCTAAAAATGCAAAACAAATTCATGTTTTATTGGGATAAACAGAACTTTAATTGTTTTTTTTCTATTAAAAATTAATACTTTGGACATTTTGGTATTGTAACTTTTTAAAGCACTCATGAATTAGAAGAAATTGAAATAACTTGAACTATTTCAGATAGCTCTGGTGACTTTTAAAGAAGCCAGGCTTTGGATGCAAATTACCATGGATAATGGAAAGATACCAAGTATCTCTTTGGCATTTCAAACTGACATAATCAGAATTACGTTGTCAAGAAATTGGTAGGGAAAAAAAAAAAACGTAGTTCTGTCCACGTGCTATCACATGCGAGTAGCTGAAAGGGCAGAACGCTTTCAAAAAATCTGATTAGACACTGTCCTCTGCAGCTCTTGGTGTCTGGCATAGTTTGCAGCCACCAGGCAGTTTGCTTTAATTGAATCTGTGCTAATTTCTTTTACTTATTTTACTTATTTGGTTTTCCTATTTAATGGTTCCTTGGCTCTTCATCGTCTTGTCCAATACGGGACAGTTTATGGTCATTCATGGGAGGGTGACGGATTTTTTTTTTGTGTGAAATCAGGGTTCTTTTGGATTAAAAACACGATGCAATATGTCCTTATTTCAGCACAATTTGTTTCTACACAGTTTCCAAAGGTCATGCTGAGATGTATGTAGCACATTTTTGTTACAATACCACAGTATGAGGGTATCACTGTTCTTTTTCAAACATCCATTGACAGGCTTTTTGTTGTTGTTTTTTAAGCCAACTGTTTTTAGAGGTTTGAATGAGCTATTTGTCTCCACTCCAACGCTGCAGTTGCCTTATTTGAGATCTGCCCTAGAGTTTTGAACTACTATGTAAATATAAAATTGTTCACAAACGGCACTTGATAACCCTTGAAGTTTAGGAGCCATTGAGAGCATATGTTTAAAGCTCATACAGCACATGTAGGAACATTTATAATTAAACATGTACATTTCCTTTGTCAGTTGTAGTGACAAACATTTTAGACTGGGAAGTCATTGCACTGCAGACTGGACTGCTCAAGTCACATAACAGCCAGCTGGCAGGCAATACACCAGTCAAAAATCATGTCGTGTCTTCCGTTACATGTCTTATCAACCTTGGGATTCACTGCTGGTCTTGGAGTTTTAGGCCAGCATTAAGAGCTGTCACTTGCATGGTTTACTTTTCATGATGTTTCTAGGTTTGTTTGAAATTATAAAAATATCCTTGCTACTGATGATGCATTAAAGATGGATAGAAAACTGGGATTTTCCGCTTACAATTATGTAAAAAAAAAAAAAAAAGAAAGAAAAGAAGGCAAATAAGAAGTTCCATTTCTCAGTTTTTTCACAAAGTACTAGTAAGAGCATTATTAGATAATTTCCTTATGGCAAGTGGATCATATAACGGAATGAGGAATATTCTGGTAATAACAAATTAAAAAATATCAATTATGAATTACAGGTTCTGAGTTTCAGCAAAGGCAGCATGTTTTGAAATTGAATTTGAGTAGAGGTAAGGATGGTGAGGCTAAAACGTTGTTCTCTGAGCTTCGTATATGAAATGCCAACCCTCTGCAAATGAGATCATTTCACTGACTGACATATTTTTTAACCTAAGTGGCCCCAGACAAAGTGTCAGTGTTGTGCTTTTTTAGAGACTGAGTTGCTGGTGACTTCAGAGACATAATTATACACGTTTAGGAACAGAAATTGTCCCCTTAAAATTGTCATGTTCTGCTGGTGAGTTGAGCTCCATGTGTGATGAGCTCGGGTTTTCCTTGGGGACAGTCTTATCACTGCTGCAAGAACCTTGAAGTTTCAGTGTTGCATTAGCTTTGAAAAGACAGGCTGTCTACTAAGCAATGAGTATAGAGGACCAAGCAATAGTCCTATCATTTAAAACCTCGGACAGTGTGATCATGCATTTATCAATAACTGTTTTCTCCAATATAAAATATTATACTTTTTTTTTTTTTTTTTTTTTTTTTTAAAACATCACAAATGTTTGACAGCCTTGATTTTTTTTTTTTTTTCCCCCCTCTTTTCTCAGTAATGCAGTTTCTGATATTGAACTTTTTAATCAATGTGTTTTTTAAAAGGATTTGATTTGTTCATTCCAGTGTTGCTCTCTGCAGTTTGAACCTATAAGATGGTTCCCACCTTCAGTTCGAATCAGTATAGCATAGTTTTGTTTTTTTGTTTTTTATTATGGACGTTTATTATATAATTTTATTTTAACATCCACACCACCATACAAATTTTGTGATACTAAAAAATCAAAAGGACAGCTGACATTCCACTCTCAAGCTGGTAGAGGCAGCCAGTCAGTGATAAAACCAGGGTTGTTTGTCAAGCTTAACTTTTATTCAGTATTGTATTATGAACCAAGGGTTGGACAGTTTAAATGTTTAGCACAACACCTGCCAAATCAAATGTGTGAAAGTAAAAAGCCAGTAATTTAACATTTGGCATGAAGCTCTTTCCATGCAGTGAAAGTTATCAGCAAATCAGGTTTCTGCTTTTGTGCTTGAAGAAAATGTGCAAGTGATTGAGAAACCTCCTATTTCACCCCTCCTCTTTTTATTTCCTTTTCTTTTTAGATTTCAAGTTAAGGTTGCTATAGTGACACAAAAGCAATAAACTTCCTGTTTTACACAGACACACATTCACATCCCCTCTCATGCACAATTCAGATCCTGTTCATTAATAAATGTATTTTACTCATAATGTACAGTACATCGGTATATTATGAGTTGGCTTGATGATTGTCAGAGCACGTTTCCAATGAGAAGTTAAGTGGTTCTTGATGCATTTTCGAGGTGACAAGGAAGGGGTATTAGATGATAACCGATCTTCAGGTTTCTCATCTCGGTGCTACTAAGTTCTTTTAAATGGGTTTCTCATGTATCCATATACACAAACATTCCTGCAGAATGTGTAATTCTAATTATTTAATAACCTCTGTATCTAAAATATGCAGTTTTTATTTCTATATGTGCACATGTGTAGTGTGTAGTGCAAGGGTTCAGTGTCTTGCCTCAAGATTTTAATCTTAGTATTTGTTTTCCTCCTTAGAGGAATGTTATTAGTTCTGCTGATCTCAAATGGCCAGTTGCACAGTATATAGTGCATGTCACAGTACACTTGTCAGTATTGTTGACATGGCTGATGCGTTTCCAGTATTATATATTGCCTACAAAGTTTTAGAGGCTAAAGTTAACAAAGCACATCTATTGTTTGCTGGTATCACAAGGGTTTCCCACTCACTGTTAATGCTTTGGCCTCCTCCAGATAAATTTAACTACCTAAATATATTTGACGTCTCAGTAACACTTTTTTTTTTTTTTTTTTTTTTTTTTTTTTTTAACCATCCAATCCAAAGCTGTGCTTAGACCTTTTATTCAGCCACTCACTCACTCACTCACTCACTCACTCACTCACTCACTCACTCACTCACTCACTCACTCACTCACTCACTCACTCACTCACTCACTCACTCACTCACTCACTACAATGGCTCCTTCCCTCTATAAGCATAGAAAAAAGATTTTTGTATTATCAAACATGAAGGAGCATGAGGACACCATTTGAAGAAACCTTTGGCACTTGTTTACTGAAGTTTTTCAGTTCTGGATCAGAAGTGGTTTCAGCTGTGCATAAAAACCAAATGCACATAAAAGAAATTATTTTTTTTCAAAAAGTACTTAGTACTAGTAAATAACTTCTTAAATTAATAATTGTCAAATTGCATCATTTTTTGTGTGAAATACCTCATCTAATCTTATGAACTTTTCTCATATTGAAAAGTGCAGCAAAATTAGCAATTGCAAGGTATTTGTATAAAGGCTTGTTTTTGACTTTTTTTTAAATTTTAAGTTGATTTTAAGAGACTATGTTTTAGCAGATGATTGAACTTGGATTCACTTTACACAGCCCCATTTTAACGTAAGATGAAATGCCAACCAATGATGTTTGCTTTGGCCCTGTCAGGTGCATTGGTCTGGTCAGGTCTTTCATGTCTGCAGGCTTCAAGGCCAGGGCAGCATCTGATTTGTAAGGCCATTGGAGGATCACTCGTCAGAGGCAGCCTTGGTCAGCCTGTCTGCTCTTTGATGGATGGCCTTTCAGTTTGGAATAATTATCCCTGCCTGGCTGGGGACTGGCGACTGGTGACTTTGTGACCTGCCAGCTTCACACATAAGTGTACAAATCCTTGATGATATTTGTCAAGTACTTGCATCCACTGCAGAAGTTGGCGACAGGTTAAATTACTTATGGTTTCCTGCAACCTGAAATAACACAAAAGTCCATAAAAAAAGATGACATCAGTTTTGTACTTATCTTATTTCCATCTGTTTTTGATTTAATGCATGTTTCATTTCCTTTTTTTTTTTTTTTTTCAAATTAGTTCTTCGTCTTGTAATTTTACTTTGTCTCTGCCTCAGTCTGTTTTCTGTTTTCATAAATAAATGTGAGCCTAGATTGATTGCTTGTTATCCACCTTGATTTTTTTGGCTTAATTGAACTCAAGAACTTAATTGAAATTAATATTGTGTGCTAAGGAAAGTCTTTGTTTTTGACATAATATTGTAAACATACTTTCTATTAAACTGTTGTTGGCTATATTTATAGTGAGAACTTGGATATAAATATGCATTTCTTTGTCACAATGAAAGAAAATGTTTTTTTTAATTACTAACCTTGACAGTAATTATTGTTTTAATTGCAGATTGTATAAAATTCAGCTTCACAACCACTAGGAAGAGTGGTTCTGCGTTGAGACGTTGGACTTGTCTTCTAACTACGTTGACTGGCAGTTTAAGTAGGCGTCCCTAATTGCAGAGAGAAAGCATGTCTGGGATACAGCCAGCCAGTTAGTTAGGTACCATAATGTTTCCCTCCAAGGCTGATATGTTGAAATAGTCCCAATTATAAAATTACAAAGTAATGACCAGAGTTGGCTTTTGCATACGTTGATAACCAGAAAATGATAAACTGTCTCACAGCTTTACTTTACATTTCAATGCAGCACGCTTTGGTCTTTTGATGTGTTTTGAGCAGCTTTGCACTAGAACATAAAAATATGTTTTCCTTTAAACCTCAGAAATTGCTGTCCTTGGAGTTGAAATAAAGCAGGGAAGTTGGAGTTGGTTAGATTATTCATGTACACCCACAGCTGCCTACAATCAAACATCACTCTGTTGATCAGTTTTACACCTCAGCGTTCTGTACTTCAGGTAACAATTAAGAGAATATATGAGAAGTTGAAAGATTAAGAATATGCAATTAGATTTAAGAAAATTATTCTTTTAATTTTGTCTATAAAAGATCTATAAGTTCTTTGTTTTTGGATTAGCATATTTAAATAATTGATATATGCTGGAATTGCTTAAATCCGAATTTTATTCAAGTCATGACTAGAAGTAAACGGATTTTGCTTTAACTGGCCAATTTTAGTTAGTTGCACACAAATACATCAAGAAAACATTGTCAATTAAGTATGTTTTCTTCACAACTGCTTCAGGTTGCCTTGTCCTCCCACTCTTTCAATGTGAAATCAAAAAGTAAACTGCCTAAGCATACTAGATAGAGGTATCTGGTCAAGCTGAAAATGATCTGATTACTGGTCAGCCACTTGGTGAATTTCCACTCTTAACCCCCCCCCCCCCCCCCCCCCCGGTTCCAGCTGGAAAGCTTGTTACAAGATGTGACTTATTTTGTAACGGCTTCACAGTAGTAGTATTTACTATCAATATCACATTATTAATAAATAGTTCTCATGAAGCTGCAGGTATTTTTCCTTACTGAACAGATTTTCTTACTTTGCATGTTCCTAACCGAATGCTTTTACAGTGGTGCTTCCCAATCTCATTGCGTTTATGGTGATGTGTAGATCTATAATTCATTTTCTCCTTCGTGTCCCTCCGCATATGATGTGTGTGCACCTGAGTACAATGAACAGTGGAGACAGAAGCTGGTAATGGATCCATGTATAATGCATTAGAAGTACATTTTCCAGTTTCTCATGATGCAGTACATGCTCTTGAACTGAACACCCCCACCCCTTGCTGTGTCCTTGTTCCCCTTTATCCTGCCCAGCTACTGGTTGAGAAAGCACCAAATCTCTGTGACAGTAGTTGCATGATGTTCTGGCTTTCATCCCAGCATGGAGGGTTTGAGGAGGACGTTAAATTTCTCATTCGGCTTCACTTTGTTGTCTATATTTAAAATTTAATATCAATGGAAAATCCATAAATAACTTGGGTTTTGCATGTGTGTTTGTGTTTGGGCACGAGCTTGTGTGCGTGAGCTTTAATGCATGCAGGGTCATCGTCTTTTAACACCCTTGATGGCAGCTCAGATCTTTGCCTCTTTCTAGGGCAGCAACATATTACAAGAGTTCATGTAACACAATCCTGACCCTGGCCTCCCAGGATGTGAGAGTGATGTCTGCTCGTATTAAATTATATTGAAGTAGGTGTCAAGGTGGACTGAGGATACTGCTGCAGATTGTTGGCATGTATATATTCGTTGCCATACGATTGTTTTAAATAAACTTCTTAATCCACAAACTGTTTTTGACAAAAACAATTTTTTTTAACAGATTTGTGTATTGACAAGTAAAATCTACACAATATAATCCCTAATTTCCCCAAGGAAACCTCCCCAAGGGATTAATAAAGTTCTATCTCACCCAATGTTTTGTTTCAAATTCGTGAAAAGACCATTTGTCTGCGTTTGTACCCGTCTTCTGGTATTAAGGTTTTCTTGTGAGATTAGGGGACATGTTAAAACAATTAACTCATAAGAAAATGTTGACGTTTATTGCAATTAAATCCTTTTTTTGATCAATTATTAGCTATAATGTTTGGGTGAATAAGCTCGGGTGGGTCAGTCAGCATGTTGAAACATGCTTGAAGGGTTGCAGTCTTTCCTTTCCTTTCTGCTTGACCCTTCATCCCAGTGAACAGTTTGAAAATCAACATCAATTATAAATTGAATCCATCTGGTGTGCTGTGATTACTGCTCCTGGCACTGTTACCAGACTTGATAGCCACTTCTCACTGCTCTGTCAGGAGGTTTCAGAGCTGCATTACAGTAATGCTGAAAGACGGGAGGCAGAGGAGATCATCAAATCAACACTGCCAAAGAAATAAGAGTAAACACCCATAAGGAGTCACCTGTAATATAGTGTCTGACTTTTTACTTAAATTGGATTGGCATCAGGTTGACTGGAGTTCCATATTAGATTTGTTTATTGCATCTGGTATTCAATTTTGAAGAATACAATATCTATAAACAATAGTAAATGAAGACCGGGGTCTCATAGGGCTCCAGGTTAACTTTTTTTCCACAAATAACGATCCGCTTAATGAAAATTTCAGGAGGATCAGCACAAATTTTAGGACGAATACTTAAATCAAAGTTTCTGCAGCATATTAATATAGTTTTTATCTTATTTGTGGATTAGTAAATTACTTGGCAATTTAGAGAAATTAAACTACTTTCACTGGTAGATTGTCAAAGTGAAGGAGTCTCTTCTGATGAGCTGTGCATGTTTAATTTCAGAATGTCAGATTATTCATTTTAATGCCTCTTTTTCAATACTAGAAAATAAAACTGATCTAAAAATGTAAAACTACAGGTACCTTCTTTCTCTACAACATTGTTGGATTTTCTGAGCTCTCATTTCACTCTCCCTAGCCATTTTATGGGCTCCAGAGCCTCATCAGAAGATTACTCTGAATGTTCGAAGCTTCGTTGCTTGCGGGGAGGTTACTTCAGCATGCTGTCATATTCTGCACGGCTAAAATAAACGGAGGCGTTACTGCGGGTGACGTTCAGAGCCGCCAGTGAAGTAGAGCACTGGATGTGCAGTTGGCATTTGCAAAAGCAAAATGGAAAGTTGAGAGACAAACAAACTGAAAACGGAATTTTCACCTAACGAGCAAAAACGTTGAGTATTCGGCTCCAGCCCTACTGATTAGTTGACTCCTGCTTTCCAAAAACTGCTGTTAGTTGAAGCCCTAGTTTTAGTTAAATTGACACCCCCTCAGGAAACTTTGCTCGGTTTCCGATGCAGATGCCAAATACCAGGTTTCTGCTTTTCTCTAGCCCATGTGGTTTTGCCGTACCTCTTTCAAGTAGCACCTTTGGTTTTTGTACCAGTCTCAACTTACAGTATGCTGCTGCTTCAGACATATAACTCGTGTTAGATCTTTATATGTTTTTGCTTGCTGCATGGTAGAACATACCTTTTTAAAGGAGAAAGTATTTCCTGTGAAGACTCACGAGTAGGGCAAAGCATAAGGGTACCTCAAGGCCTAAAACAAAAATGTGTATGTGTAAGAACAGGTCTGATAATTTTTCTAATATATTTATGAAGAGACATATTAAAAGAAATTAACATGTTGCTTTTTAGAACCGTTTTAGTCCATTTTGCACAGCCCTTGTTTTTCTTCACTTCCACTTGGCATACAGAGTGGAAGTGAAATTGGTCTCCTCGTCCTTTCATCGCTCTGCTTTGGCAGCAGTTGTCACCAGGCCGTCCAGACTTGGTCTTTGCCCGAGGCATTGTAGCCATCTGTTGGACGAGACTGACGCTATCTGTCCCAAGCTTTCAATCAGGCGAACATGTCTGTGTGTATGTGGGTGTATCAGATTTTTTTTTTTCTTTTTTCTTTGCATTCATGCATGTGCTCCTGCAAGCTGCTTCCATTTCCTCCTTGATTGGCTCTGAGAATAGGAAGCGCCACATGTGTATCAAGAAAGCCCCTGGCCTCATGTCCGGATTAGGACATTTCTAAACATGTTGCTAGGAAAAAACTGGCCACATACTGTGACGACAGTGGCAGTTAGTGGGAGGGAGAGTTCAGAGATTATGGAATATAAATTAATTGCATTAATTAGTTAAAAAAACACCTGAAGCTCTTTGTGTACAAAAGATATCATGTTCTTCCAAACGTTCAACATAGTTAGGGTGTCTTGTCTTGTTGGGTGCAACTTGGTTTGAGTTGCATGCTCTATTTTTGCAGGATTTTTTTTCTGTCCTCTACCACTTAGACTCAACTTCTGCTTTTTTCATTTATTGTTTGTGTCAATGTCTTACTCACTTTCACACAACGTGTGAATGCACAGTGCACAGTATTCATCAGGAGGCTTAAAACACAATTCCATTGTGTCTCGGATGGTTAAGGAAAACAAATTGCTTGTCGGACGTCTCTAGAGTCTTTTACACTGAGACAAAACCTGTTTGTACTAAGGTTATTTATCCTCACCCTGAGGAAAAAGAAAAATGCAGAGAACTAAACAGTGTTGAATCTCGAGTATTTTTTTTTTTGAGTAGATCTTGATTTGAAACCTCATGGCATGTAGATTTAGCTTATAGTGTCGTCAGGATATGGCTTTAAAAGGACCACATCTGGAAACTTACCAAGAGGTCAAATATTGATCATTTCTAGTGTTTTATTTAATTTTGTTCTCCATGGCCTCACTTGTTACTTCCTTTTCAACACATGTGATGGCGCAGTGTAAGACTGCTTCAAATAATGATAAAATGTTTGTGTGCCAAAGACTTCAATGGAATGGTGATTGACCAAAGATCATTACACAACAGCTGTATTTTGGATATTTTAAACAGCTTTTTTGAAACAGTGTTTTCATACACACGTGTTTGCAAAAAAACCCAAAGCTTTTGTGACTTTGTAATTGGTATATTTTATACTTTTTTTTCCAGTCTTTACAGTTGGCTCTCTTCTCATCATGAAAACTGAGTTGATGATTAATTCTTTGCACTTTGTTTTATTTCAATCTTATGTCGGTAATAAGTGTCTCCACTGGAAAAGCTTGACGTTAAAATGTAGCGGGAGAAATGGGAGCAAACATTAAAAATACATGGGAATGCATTTTTTGCTGCTTTTCTCTTGTTTTTTTTTTTTTTTTTTTTTTTTTTTTTTTTTAGATACATTTAGAGGAAAATTATTTGTATGATTTATGCAGAACTAGGAAGTATTACTTGTACGATTGTATTCACACCCGCATCAATAGTAACACATGTTACGCTGTTGACATCATCATAATTTAAATTATATTAACAATCCATCACATGTAAATTATGTAAAACATGTAAGGTAAAATAATAACGGATTGACATTTCCAACTTTGCTCTGATATCACCTGTTTAAGTATTTCTAAAGGGAATCTTTAGATAACTTCAGGCACAGTTTCAGTTCCCTGTTTATTCACAATGTCTTCACTTATTTGTAATGTACAAGTTTGTGTTGACCTTTATGTGGTAGTCATGCAAAAACCTTACAATATTTAGATTGGCTTCTCACTGTGCAGCTTCAGCCAGTATTGTTGTAAGAATACGGATTACAGGGCATTTTTATAGGAATCAAACACCAAACAAACTTGGCCTGAAGAGACAAAAGGCATTACTTACCCAGGCAAAGAAAGTCTGTTGAGCCAGAAAAGTATCCTCAGATCTCAAGATCCTCCTCAGATCACTGCTGGTGAACTGCGTTCAAGCCTTAGTTTCATAATATCATCACAGGTCAGTGAGGGGAAATATTCAGGCTCTGTGAGGAAACACCGCACTGAGTCTGACATAAGAAACTAGTTGTGTATTCATACCTACTACTAATCAAAGTAGATTGATTGTCTTGATTCTCAAGTGCATATTTACTGCATTCATTACACAATTCCTCATCAGTGGTGACATTTAATTTCTTCCAACATCATCCCTCAGGCATTTTCTCATGCTAGTCCCGGTAAAGAGATTGGCTGGGACTTGCAAAGACAGTTGTCATGCTGCCTGAAAGGAGGCGAAGCAGTGTGAATAACTTGAGAGCTATAGCGCTGACTGGAAGGGTCCATGCATAAACATCAACAGCGGGTCTGTGTTCTCAGCTAGAAGGGACCCACACTGCCGCCTTTGTGTCCTGCTCCCAGTCCCACCAGCACAGGTTGCACTTGCTCCAAGCACATGCACATCTCTTCAAACCCATAGTAAAAGCCTTACGACTATAGGGAGAAACTCTTTGAAAACATTAACATTTTAATGTTGATCAGGTCGTGGCTGTATGATGCACATGATGATACATTGCATGAAGATAAATATGTTGATTGTGTGCAGCAGTGTCCCTAATCATCTCTCATAACACTAGGAAGTACCTTTCATCATTTATTCATTTATGTTCAGACTTGTCCAATTCGTTTTGCTTCACTGGGTAACGAAACTCTAGAGATGTTGTCTTCATGCTTGCCAGGAATTCTGACAGAAGATCTGTCTGGCACACTTTATTCTACCCTCATCTTTCTTTCCTGGCCATCCATGGAGCTATATAGAGCTGTGTCAGTTCTTGCACATCTTTTGTGTTTTTGGACAATAAAACTGAAAATTATAATTACCACACACATTTGCTGTTACAAGAAAATTGAGGTTCCTAATAATCGAAGTGTGGGAGAAGTGCATCTTTTTTTTTTTTCTTTTTGGCTGATAGTGCATAACAAACCTGCTTTTCTAGTATCAGTGCTAAAGCAAGTATTTAACATGTTGCAAGAGACACAGAGCCATCATCTTTCTATATATAAATCAAATGTTACTTACGTGACTGCAACAGAAAGCTTGACACTGGTCAGTAGGGATAAAAGCTGTTTTTATTTTTATTTATATATATATATATATATATATATATATATATATATATATATATATATATATATATATATATATATATATATATATATATATATATATATATATATATATACACACACACACACACTAAGTAGTGTTGAAGCTCAAAAAGCATTTTATTTGGTGCATAGGCAGTTTTTGCAAAAGCAAAACTTTGTGACCTTGGTGACAATTATGTTCGGTAATCCAAATTTGTTATTTATTTATTCCACATAGAGAGAGGGTTTGGCAAGGATACTACCTCAGCCGTTTTGCCTCATTTGAGGTAAGAGACATGATATCCTTGTGTGAATACTTGAAACAGTTTTAGCTTTAACCTGACTTTCAGGTTTAGCTATTTACAGATTAAACAGTATTCACAAAAACACAAAGTATGTGATAAATCATCTGGTCCTATGTATGATATAGAACAGTTTTTTTTGTTAGAGTTCAGAGGTTTATGAAAAAATAAATCAATTTTGTGGATCTACTTTCAACAGAAAATGGATTTGTTGACAGAAGATCTTCCTTTCTGCAGCCAAGAAAGTAGTTTGTGTCCCCCAACTGGAGCTTCTGCACAATAACACAGTGGGCAAAAATAAAGGATTTTATGTCATAAATGCAAGCTTTACAGTAAAAAGGTGGGGGGTTCTTTGCTGTGAACCACCATTAATCTAATTTCTTTTTTTTTTCTTCTTCTTCAATGACCCAAATGGATTGGTTTAATCTTTCTTATACATTTTTATATTTCGTAGCAATGTAATATGTTAGAGAAGTGCATCCAAAAAAGGGTTTTACTCACTCAGTGTGATTTTCATGTGACCTAAATGTGTCCTCCATTTGTGAATGCAGTCCATCCATCACTGGTCAGCTCCATCCCGCCGCAGCCAAACCTCAGTTAATCTTGCGGGCTCCCTGGCACTGGTTCACCTGGCCTTCATCTTCATGTTCGTTCTGCCAGTCACATTGTTGCCCAGCAGTAACCAGGCAATTTCCTGTTACTTTTGGGGAGATTTTCAAATTCCCTGATATGTTTTTCCCCTAGTACCAAATACATAAAATCAAATGATCTGCATTTATTGCTCATATTACTCCTCATTTTGAGGATTTTCAGTAAGTATATACCAACTTATCTGCCAGTCCTCTTTCCCACAATTGCCTTTTTTTTCCTCCATCACAATTTCTAAGATGAGTCAGAGCCAGCCACAACTGTTGTACTAGTTGCCCTGTTGCTAGGCAGCAGGCAGTATTTATTTTCCCACAGACTGAACTTTCCATCATCTGCTCCTCTGCCCAAGAAGTGTGATTACATGTTGCCATATAGATGAAGTAGCATTTCTTTCATTACAACTTGGGTTTTTATGACGGTACTGTTCATTTTAGAAGGGATTTTTTTGTCCTGAATTCAAATTAAGCCAATGAAAGAGTTTCTACATAGACCTTCACAAACGATTCGGTTTGTTGTTGTTATCCAGGCTTTGTCACTATGTGAAATAAATCTGCCTGAGAAATTCCTGAAAGCCCTGAAAGTGATGTAGAACTTGAGAAGATATAACAGAACAGCTTTGTTAGAGATGAAGCTGCGTTCACTGCGTACAACGTACAGCCTCAGGAGATTGCTGTGCTTTTTGAATACACTACTTCCTGTCTTGTAATCACATAAAAAGTTTAGACGGAAATTATGAGTAACCACACTTGAAATAAAAAGTTATTGAAAAAAGACAGATGATGTCCTGCTACTGTTAACTACTGCTGTTGCAGGTTTAACCAGATGAAGTACAGTAGAAACGCCAACGAGCATATGTGCAAGTACTCTACCTGCATTCTGACAAACATAACCACATGTAACGTCAGTTTCAGTTGAATAACTTTCATCTTGGATAATTCAAAATTCTTTAATCGTTTACCTTTAATCATTTTCACCTTGCACTCAGTGCTCTGTGGCAGACAAAGCATCGATTCCAGCTTCATCTTAATAAAAGAGCCGACAGGTCGTACAGCAGCATGGGTTTATCGTAACCGCGGTCATTTGTGTCAGCTCAGATTATAGGAATAGGGCCGCTTTGCATTTTGCTGCATTTTTGCTCATATTGAATGTTAGAAACGTTAGTATCCTATTCTAATATAATCTATGGATGTTTGTTAAAAGTGTTCACATCTTAAGACAAATGTATTATCCAATCTGAAATGTTTTTCATGAAAGGGTCGAAGCTGGCAGCTGTCTGTGGAAAATTTCTTGGCGCATTCTTACCCAGAGGCTTCACTGTACATCTGTGCACTGCATCGTTTCGTATTTTGAGGGTCATCCTAGAAAAAAAACCTTTACCCCCAGGCCCATATGAATGGAGAGTGTACTGACAGGCACCCCTGGGTGCGTTTGTGTGTGTAGCGTTAATATTCCTTGTGGCAGATGGGCCCTCTCTCTGGTTGCCTCAGGCAGTTAAAATAAATATGGCCGATGATAAGAAAAGCCAATATCCTGTCAGTGCAAGAGGTTTCTGTAAAAATCGTAACCATGATGAAGTAACTTGAAGGGAGAGACGAGGATGGTTTGTGTTCATTCTGGTGTTGAGGGCCTGCCATGTTTCTACTTTGATATTAAAACGCTTTTACTGCCATCAAATTCAGACTACTGATTAAGCGAATCCAGTTTTCAGCAAAAGCAGCAACATTCCCATCGGTATACAGTGAGAAAGAACAGGAGACTTGTCCAGGATGAAAACGAGCTGAAGCCAAAGCTGCGAGGTGGAGGGAGGGGACTGAGGCAAGGGCCAGATGTGAGACAGCTTCGCTGGCTGTCTGTTTACATTTCTCAGCTAACGGGAGCGTATTTTTAACCTCTGCCTGTTTTTGTTCTCTCCGCAGGTGCTGGGGAGTCAGGGAAGAGCACCATTGTGAAGCAGATGAAGTGAGTGACTGTGCTCATTGTTTTGCTTTTCCTCCCATCATACATTCCACCTTAATACGTTTTAACGGAATGAGTAATTGTCTATACAATATTTCATGTCCAACATTTGTTTGTGTCGTATGTTCTGCATAAATGTTTTGCGGCTTACAAATTTCAGGCATGTTCTTGTTTTCGTGTTTCACAGAAAACCACCTTCTCATTAACTCCCGTCTTCTAGAGAATTGAAGAATGTGTAGCTTTTCATTCTGCATGGCCCTCTTGTGCATCAGTAACTGCAAATGTCAATGTTTGACTCTTGATTGGTCCTGCATGTCAGCCAGGAGGATGTTTAGCTCATTCCTCCATACAGACCAGGTTTCCTCACATGAGCCGCTCACTTCAGAGCCGTGGACATTGTTTTTATTGCAGTAAATTAAGTAAAATCTGTTTTTTGGCTTGGGGAAAATGCAGCAGGGGTAACTGATATTTTGACTTCTGACAATTTGGACTGATTTTAGTGTTTTATAACAAACAAAGGTTTTAGATCCAGTTCATTAACTTATATCTTATGTACTAAACTAAAGTTTCTTCATATTGAGGCATGAATAAAATTGCAAGTTTCCTTGCTGAATTGCAGCCTTAACAATCTATCTGAAAGCTTTACTGCTTATCACAGGAGCTGAGAAGATCTGTTTACTTAGCCTGAATGAAAGGAGGAATATGTACATTTTAAAGTTACAGTATAACTGTTCTGTGTAAATGTTTTAGTTGATGCAGAAACATTTAAGTTGCATGGATTTCTCTAAAATCTATTCACTTGCACATCAGTGAGCATCTATGTGGTTGTTTATCTAATCAGCTTTGATCTCACACTAACTTTAAAGAAAAAATAACTGACCTGTTTTGTCTTAATTTGTAAGGTTGACATGCTTCATTTTATGTAAGCACTGTGCATTTCATAATGTAAATTACAATTAGGGCCGCAATGTGGATTAGTGGTCAGCACTGTTACCTCACAGCAAGAAGGTTCCTGGTTTGATTCCCGGGCGGGGGTCTTTCTGTGTGGAGTTTGCGTGTTGTACTCGTGCTTGTGTGGGTTCCCTCCAGGTACTCCGGCTTCCTCCCACAGTCCAAACGCATGCATACTAGGTTGCTTGGTGATTCTAAATTGTCCGTAGGTGTGAATGTGAGCATGTATGGTTGTTTGTCTTATGTGTGGCCCTGCGATGGACTGGCGACCTGTCCAGGGTGGACCTCTGCCCCTTGCCTATAATGAGTCGGGATAGGCTCCGGCAGACCCCCGTGACCCTGCAAAGGATTAAAAACGGGTATAGAAAATAGTTGGATGGAATAATTAAAATGACCAAATCAGAAGTAATGGCTCCATCAAAGAATTAAATGTATGAGTGGCTGAATGATGCGATAAGCGTCCATCTGTTTCTAGTTTTGTTGAACGTCCCTCTTGCTGATACCTGATTGGGTATTTTTTTGACAGTAGGCTCACACAGTAATACAATGTGAGCTACTTATGTCCATAAAACATAAAGTAATTGTCATGAAGTGCTTGAGAAACAAAACTGAAAGAAATATTTTTAATGTTTTCGGAGCCTTCAATAAGATTTGTGGGAAGTTTTGTTTATAAGTCCCATATGATGCAATTTTGATCCGTATTCATATTTTTCAAGCACCACAAAAGTCATTTTACTTTGATCGTGCCTCCAAAAGTCATTTTACTTTGATCGTGCCTCCAAAACTCTTTGTGTCTGTTAGATCGTGCATCCTGAAATTTCTATTTTTTGTCTGCTCTAGTGAGCTCTGTGTTTTGCCTCTCCCTCCCTCTGCTCCCTGCTCTATCGGCTGTTTGCGCTCATAAACCAATTTGACACATTACTACCAGTCACATGCCACTAACTAAAGCGACTAGAGGATGGTTCTTTTTAATTTTTTTAATTTTTATTTATTTATTTATTGATTGATTGATTGAATTCAAACTAAGTCAGATTTGCTTTAGGTATTCTCCAACAACATGTCTTTGTTGTCTTGTTCTTGTGTCATTTTGTTTTGATAGTACGTCTGTATTTGAACGCAGGTTATTTTTTTCTGTCACATGAATTGTAAATTAAGACATTAAGTACTTTAGGTTTTTAATCAAATATTTAAATGATTTAAGATTAAGATTATGTGAGATTTGTTTTGCCATTTGTTGCTTTGCTCTTCCAAGAAATCAACAGATATTCTCAGATACAAGGAGTTTATGCAGGTGTTTAAGCCTTTTTAATGCCTCACAGATAGTTTATATTGTTTGTATGGTGGGGAAAACACCACATGCTTCAAGGTATTTGCTTGTGCCTCGCAGTGCTTCACATAGAGCTCGCTTGAATTTAAATGAAGTCCCATTCAGGACTGCATACAACCACTGAGCATTTTGGCTGTGACCGGGGGGGTTGACAGGCAGAAGAAACACTAAACAAACAAGCTTTATCTTAATAGAAACAATTTAGGCATACTGATTTATTATGAGGCTTCAATCTGAATGCATGTTGTGGTTTCTGCATTAAGCTCTCTGTTCAACTCTCTCTTTCTTAGGATTATTCATGAAGATGGCTACTCAGAAGATGAGTGTAAGCAGTACAGGGCAGTTGTCTACAGCAACACAATCCAGTCCATTATGGCCATCATCAAAGCCATGGCCAACCTCAAGATTGATTACGAGGAAGGTGCCAGAGCAGTAAGTCCTTGACATCTCTAACTTTCTACACAATGTCATTCTGTGGGAGCACAGAACAAAAATAAAATGATGTCAGTAATATGAGAGTAATGACATTTTCTGTGGTATCTGATAGCTGCACTTTGAGTTCAACCAAAATTTTGAGGTGCCACAATGTTTTCTGACCTTGCACGTGTATGAACTTTATTGAACAACCACCTTTTACTGAGACACTGCTGTGGAAACTGATAAGACTTGCAGAAATAAAATTCAGCTGTTACTCATGAGACGCTAAACTATAAATGAGATAAATAAAGTCTGTTTTCAGATATTGTTTTGAACAATAATCTCCAGTCACTATCCTCATTGGCTCAAGGTGTCTGTCAAGGCCCACTTATAAGTAATGTTGAAAACAATATTTGCAGAAAAAGGGTGACGGCTGTGTCGGTTCTTCTTTTCTTCAGTTGCGACAAAATGTCACACATTTTTACCCAATTTGTTTAATTTAAATCCATGTTTCTAAGAATATGCAAGCAAGTTGAAGCTCACTTTTGTTTAATTTAAAAAGAGCTTGTATCCTGTCAGAATGACAAAGGATTTTTGTAAATTTCCTCATTGCTGTTACCTTCAGAGAGATTTTGAGTGAATCAGATATTGTGATATTTTACACATGTCGCATGTCTTTGACACTTAATTTCAGCCTTGTTTAGACGAGACGCACAACAGTGGTGGGTATCATTAATCTGTTAAAGTGATGGCATCCAGACTTCAGTCACTTTTACATTAATGTTGCTCACAGCTTCGTTTAGACATGCCAGTGCAGGTGATAGAGGGAGGGACGGTGCACTTCCAGCTATTCATATGAGACCAAACAGTAAATCAAGTTTCATGGTAACAAAACTGGCAGTCGGCTCACTCAAAACATCTATGTGGTGGTTGGAAGCAGCTGAAAATTCCACTCCTCTTATCTATAATTATTGAAAATTTTAAAAAGCATTGTTATGTTAGGGCTGCAACTGCAGCATAGTTTTTCTCTTTTGCTTAAATGTTGTGAAAAACAAGTTAGTGCTGCAGCTAATTATTGTAGGTAAAACCAGGGAGGAGAAAGTTTGGACATTGCTGTTATTTATTAATGCAGTCTGTCAGTTTAGTTTGTATGTCTGTCTGTCCGTTTATGTGACTGCAGCCGTGCAGAACGAGACACGTGTTACTAGTTCAAACCTGAGCACATTACCAATGCACAATGCTACAGAGAAGCACTGTGGTGTTTATTCAGACATGTTCAGGTGCCAGATTAGTAAAGAGCTGTTGTGCTTTTGTTTTTTTAACGTATTCTTGATTTATTGAACGCTTTAACTTTTCTTTGTCTTTGAGTCTACTTTGGTGAGCATTAAAATATTACGTGTCGATTCCTTTTCTCTGCGGGGTGTAAAACTCTACTAGAAACTAGGAATGTTGGTGTAAGGATATAGTTACAGGAATCATGATCTTCATCTTGACTGTTCTGTGGACTGGTTAATGAGAGTGTACATACACAGTTGAAATAACCCTGGTATTCCTTTTAATTATTCTGACATTCACAAAGTATAGTTTGTAGAACGTTAATTACTACTATTTTGTGCACAGTAGAGGACATAGTGTGGTCTGCTTAACCTAGTATGACCTCCAGCTGAGATGGTGCAGAGGCTCAGATAATGTTTAACTAATACATGGAAGTCTGTCTTCAATAACCAGCAACAAAGGTTTATGTAAGTCACCGTCCTGCATCAAAGTCGCCCTTTTTATGCTGCTGGTTAGAAACCCCATGCTGCAACTTTGGGTATATATATATATATATATATATATATAGATATATATATATATATAGAGAGATAGATAGAGAGATATATAGTATAGATATAGGAGATAGAGATTAGAGAGAGTATATATAGAGATCTATAGTATATGATATATATATATATATAGTATGAGATATATATAGATATATATAGATATAATATATATATATATATATATAGATATATATATATATATATATATATATATATATATATATATATATATATATATATATATATATATATACAATAATGCACACAACAAGCTACCCCCCCACCCCCATAAAATTCCATCTGGTGTTTGCCTTGGCTAAACAACGGCTTAGTAAGTTTAAACAGTGAAGATTTTAAACTTCAAAGTTGCGTGTTGACATAAAAGCAGACTGAGGTTATTCCTGTAGGTCAAGAAACGTACAAGTCAAATGTTCCAGGTTTAACCAAGTTACTGTGCAACATTAAGTGGAAGTGCTGGTGTGGGACCTACACAAACGGCAGAGCTGAGTTTATGATTTCCTGCTAAATGCTCACAATCATTTTATGCGCAACAGCTTAATTTTAGACCACATAAGTGATCCATCATTATTCAACTTTTTTCGTTTGTTTGTTTTTTAACCTTTGTTGCTCGTTGGACAGGAAATGTAATTTCTCATTTCCAGATTTTAAGAAGATTTTATTATTGGTATTTTGGTAGAAACAGCATTCATAATCACATTTGTTTTCCTGTTGTCGTTTAATGCTGAATCCACTGATAATATTACAGCTCTACACATGCTAGACAGTACAGTTTCATTCATATATATATATATATATATATATATATATATATATATATATATATATATATATATATATATATATATATATATATATATATATATATATATATATATATATATATATATATATATATATATATATATATATATATAGTGAGAGTTAAAATGGGGTTATTAATGGGGTTCATTTGTCCGTATCTCTTCTATCTTCAGGATGATGCCCGCCAGCTGTTTGCGCTGTCTGCATCTGCAGAAGAGCAGGGCATCCTGCCAGAAGATTTGTCTAATGTAATCCAACGACTGTGGACTGACGGTGGCGTCCAGAGCTGCTTCACACGCGCTCGAGAGTACCAGCTCAATGACTCGGCAGCCTAGTGAGTTCCTCAGTAACTAGAAACAAAGTAGAGAGATTACTCAGGAGACGACAGTGTCTCATCATGTCTCGTGATCATTTGTGTTCAATTTTACTCTAAAACAACATGGTAACTGGGATTTTAGTGTCTCCAGAGAGCTCATGTCAATCCACGCGTCACCTTTTGAGATGCTTCTCTCTTGAAGCCTCAGGGATCCACTGATTTAGAAGTCTAGAGAATACAACGCTCTGCTCACCATCTGCCTACAAGCTGAAACAAACTGAAAGTAATGAGCTGTGGTTTCTGTTAAACATACCAGGCCTTTGGTAATACTGTGACACCTCCAGATTGTGCTGTGAGCTGTTACAGGAGTGTTAAGTGTTTCAGAAATAATAGCTCTGAATTCAAGGCTTAATTTAACTCTCTGGGAGAGTTATTGTTATTGAGAGTTGTTGTAGGCAGTTTGGTGTTTCTGTTGACTTGTGTAGTCATAATTTTCATGGCTGTTAACACTGAGGGACAATTAAAAAAACAAAAAACAAAAAAGGTTTCTACCTGGTGGTTCCCACGGGGACCACAGTAATGCCAGCTTCAGTTTTCCCATCGCTGCTGGCGTTGGTGGTGCGACTGTGGCTGTGGGAGGGAAACGCCTGGCAGCTTCATCCAGAGAAGGAAGATGGCTCAGCTTCAGCTGCGAGAGGCTCCTCCAGGTTGCTTAGCGCAGCAACGGGGTACAACCAGTTGCTAGTATCTAAGTCAGGAGACAAAGTTTGTTAAATGGTTTGTCCACAGTGGTGGGTTTTTTTCCCAGCCCCCCTGCATCTTCACTTGGCTAGGCGGGGTCTGAACACCACTCTGACGGACCACCAGGCTGTCTTTCTCATGTCCCCAAAACAGACTCATTTCTTCTGTGCCAAGAGTTTGCAGCCATCCTCTCTCAACCCTGTTATGCCTTTCCCATAATTCACACAACGCTCGTTTCGCCCCCGTTGCAGCTCTGTTACTACCTCTCAAGATGGTGCGGATTGAAAAATGATGCCATCCAGCCCACTTGTCCCTCATACACCACAGCGGGGCAGAGTGAAGTTGCTGCAGAGGTGGAAAGTACAGGCTGTGTGAATGTCTGAGCACCTAAGGAGAACCAGAAACAGGAGTGTGAGAGGGAAGTTGCACACCTCCCATTAAGGAAGGCTCCATCCGTCATTCACTCACATTCTCTGGATTATTTATTTTTCCTTCTAAACATGGTGTTTTCTGCCGTCTGCTGAAAATAATGCTGGAGCTTTTCAGCCAGAAAAACCTAAGATTGTTTGAGCATCTCTTGTAAAACCGTTATAATATGAAAATTGAAACTACTTTTTTTTTTTTTCTTTTTTTATTGCTGACAAAGTCCCTCAACAAAGTTTATTAAGAAAACCCTTTCTTATGGTGGATCTTTGTTTTGTGGCGAACGTTTTATTTAGAGGACACTTTCAATATCATATATAATCAAAGACTTTTAAAGGCTACTAAAAGCTGATAAATTCTTAACTCTGACCTTTCCCATGGGCAGGATGGTACAATAAGTACTCTTGTATAAAGTCTCTCATGAAGACTCTTGTAAAATTTGAAGCCTGTCTCATAAAAATGTAGTAAACGTGGTGTCTGCAAATATTACTCCACCGTCATGGAGTCAGCAGAGGTAAGGATGCTGTTTGTGTGTACCACATTTAAATTCATAATAAACGTGGGTGCTTAAACAGCTCTGTTACTGGACTGTAAGGCAACTAATGAATCTTTGTTCCCTTTTACATTAATGTCATTGTGAGGTGACGATGCCCCAGGTTTGATACGTGTTAAACATTGTTTCCCCTCAGCTACCTGAATGACCTGGAGAGGATAGCCAAGCCGGATTACATCCCCACACAGCAGGATGTGCTGCGGACCCGTGTCAAGACTACAGGCATCGTGGAAACGCATTTCACCTTCAAGGACCTGCACTTCAAGTGAGACTTTTCTTTTTTTCTTTGTGCCTTTTTCCTGCAGAATGCTTACATGCATGTATGATGAAGGCTTTTATGACACATAACTGGGAAGACGGACATTCACAAGCATTCCCAGCAGCTGATTGTTGGCTTGGAGAAGGTTTTAAAAGGGAAGACTCACATTTGCTATAAATTCACATGGTGCATATTTATAAAAAAAATCAAATGTATTATAAAATTAATAAATTTGTGATATTTTCCCCTTAAACTATATGAAAGATAACATATTATTTAGAGAGTTAAAAAAAAAACAAAAAAAACACTTGTACTTGACAGCACTCGCTCTAGCACATCCGTGTTTAGTTTTATGGTCACCTTGACCTTAAAGCTTCAGTATTTTCTCAACGAGAATGCATCTTTTTTTATATCTTATGAAAGCAGCTTTATTGTATGTAATATATTTCACTGTGTTTCGACAGTAGTGATCAGTATTTGGAGGTTGCTCCAGACGAATGACGAAAAAACAGTTTGTGATTCATTTATTTATTTTTGTAGGAAATATATATATATAATATATATATATATATATATATATATATATATATATATATATATATATATATATATATATATATATATATATATATATATATATATATATATATATAAAGAAAGAAAATATGTGTGTGTATTGGCAGTTTGTTTTTGTTTTGGTTTTTATTTTTGCTGATGTGCATCTTTTATATTTATACTTACTGTAAAGGCTGTTCTATCACTTGCATATTTATTTCTTGTTCTTGAAAGTCCTATAATTCAAAGAAAATCTTTGTTTTTCTGATTTTCCTGAGCTGTTGCTCATTTCTACATCAAAGCTTAAAACGCCTTTGCTCCAAACAGCTCATCTCGTCCGTTCACTCGCTCAACAACAAACAGGAGATCCATATTTGGACATACTCATCACGCTCAGGAAATACCAGGGAAAAACCATTAGTACCATGCACACTGAAAAATATCAGTAATACGGGAATTTAATTCAGACCTGTGTGCGATATTCGTCACAGGACTTTTTTTTTAAAAGTGCCTATTTGTTCATTTAAAGGGCTTTCTATGTTTTCCTAAGAATTGTCTTTATTTTAAGTGAAGTTCTGTCTTTCTAACTGGTATTGGTGGACTCTTTATCATAAAGACAAGCACACACAAGCCCAATATACCTTTTATCAGACAGAGGTAAACTAAATAGTCATAATCCCCCTAAGGGGAAGAAAACAAAAAACAAAACTGTTTAATAGCACATAATTAAAGTGTTGGCATCAACACTGCCATGTATAAAATCTGAGATTATACATGATGTATTGGGTTAATTTATGAAAAACATAAACCAAATTCAGCCAGATCTGCTTATCCACTGCTGTCTCTTTAGTGGTGCACTGTGTGATATACAGTTTGTGAGTTATGTAAGCAGTCCCGAAAATGAGCACACTGTTGAGGTAAACAGTCTGAAGTATGTCACCGTTTCAGTGAGCTTTGCTTACTCAGCCTGAGGCTGGCTGTCTGGGAGTGTCCAAGTACTGCTATAATGAGCCAAATTCTGCAAACTGAAACTGTTCAGCAAATAGACGCAAGCGGTGAAGAAAGTGTGCCACTCCGAATGCCTCAAAAGGTCGTAGTCTGTGCTCCTGTCTGCAAGCTGAAAAGCTCGGTTTTGGTAATGAATGGAGGAAATCTTAAGTCTGGCAAAGTGCGAACGAGCCCCCTCAGTGCTACGTCCACTTTACCTTTACGAGGAAGTGGAGAAATCTTCGGGAGAAACCTACCACCACCGTGCCTCAACCTGTCTCAAATCTAACCGTTACCACAGCAACAGGCCTGTACTCACATGGCACGACAATGAATTTCCCTGCACAGCAGGCAACTTGTTCTTGGAGAGAGGCCTTGAAGATGCTTGTTTTTTTGTTGTTGTTTTTTTTAGGTTTCTTTTTTTTTCCTGATGGTTGTACTAAGTTTTGTTTCATCCACATCCAGTCCAGCTTCTTAAATACAGCATGTTTACATTGTGTGTCTATACAGGATGTTTGATGTCGGAGGTCAGCGATCAGAAAGGAAGAAGTGGATCCACTGCTTTGAGGGCGTCACAGCCATCATCTTCTGTGTAGCCATGAGTGCTTATGACCTGGTTCTGGCTGAGGATGAGGAGATGGTAAGTCCAGCGTCTTAGTCTTAGGGTTAAAAAACATAATTGCTAAAGGAGCCCATTTCCATGAAAAGCTTGTGCAGGGGACGGAGGCTGCTGTTTGAATAGGCTTGTTTCCTTTATGAGCCTCTGTACTCTAATCATTTCTTTTTTTTCACTTTTGTGCCCATTTCACCCAGAACCGGATGCACGAGAGCATGAAGCTCTTTGACTCGATCTGCAATAACAAATGGTTCACAGAGACGTCCATTATCCTGTTCCTCAACAAGAAGGACCTGTTCGAGCAGAAGATTATCCACAGCCCTCTGACCATCTGCTTCCCCGAGTACACCGGTATGAACGGACGGCTTACTGCAAACGCAGGCCAGAATCACCTGTATCTCAGTTTTCCACAACCTCTTGAAGGATATCACTGCTACATGCTCCAGCTCTGAACAGCACAGCTCTCATGCACTTCCCCTCTTAACATAATCAGTCTGCGGCCTCTTCATCTCGTCGTTTTAAATGGAGCTAATGAAGGAGCCAGAGCTGTTCAGTTAAAAGGTGTTTGAGTCTGAGCGGAGTGGTCTCGCATGGCGTTAGCTGATAAACATACTGTTGCGCTCTGAAGTTTTGAGGGTCAGGCCCATGTTGGTGAGCCATGATTTGTTTCCACCCAAAATAAGACGATTATATTAAAACTATTACAATCATGACAGCTGATCAGAGACGGATGTATAAAACTTAAAACCATCCACTCAAAGGGGAAGATTTGTGTTGGGTTTTGTTGTTTGTTTTTGTTTTATTTTTTTATTTTTTTTTGTAAGGCAGCTAGAAATTAAAAAATATGAATGCATTAGTGTTTTTAAAATTATTAAGTTAATGCAACTGATGATGACCAGAAGACTATTTTATGAATTTATGAGAGAAAATGAAACGATGCTTTCAAAAATTGAATCCCTAATTATCAAAATATTGTATGCCCAAAAAAAAAAACGTTGGGATAGTAAAGCTTTTACCGTTTTCATTCATTCGTACAACATCTAAAAGGCAGCCCAGCATTATGAATACCAGGTTATGAAGCATTTTTCTTCCTCCAAACACATGTTATGGTGTCACTGTTGCATTGTTACTTGGCATTGTTTAATGGGAACAGGTCAGGACCGCTGTCAGAGCAGTGTAAAATCAGGAACCTCCTCTTTCACATTACATTGTAATGTGTAAAGAATGGGGTATTTGAATCGTCTCATTGAAAAATAAACATGGATGTCCTCTGAAAGGGTGTGGTGTTGCAGGGTATGTTGCTCTAAAATCGTTGATGCTGCCATTGCAGAAACGTAAATGACCTTTGCCAAAGAAACCGATACACCACCACATTGTCACAGTCCTCAGCTTCAGAGCTGTTGTTGATGGTAGTCTGGAGGACCCTTTTCATCTTTTGTCCATCAAATGACGCCTATTTCTTTTAAAAAAAGATCTTCAGTGACCAGAAGAACCCTCTCCATCTGAGTGAGGGTCCCAGATGGACAGTGGGATGCAGACGTTGCTGCTACCTCTAGACGACTTTAACATTCAACGCTTCTTTTGTTTTCACAGTAAAGATTTGTGAATGTAGCTCTGTAGTGAAACGCTTGACGAAGGTTTTCTACAGTAACACATTACATATATAGTTACTGGTTATGCGGTTCTTGATGCAGAGATGTCTGAGGTCCAGCGGCTCCACCTCGAGCTCTGCATCCTTGTCCTTTTAGGTACTGAAACTTCTCCAGATTCCTGCAATCGTTTCAGGAGATTATGCACGGTGGAAGAAGAGAAATGCAAATACTTCCCAGTCTTTGTTTGAGGAACCTCGCTTTTAACATGCCATGGATTTTCTCACATTTTTTTACTTTGTCAGAAGTCTGAGAAAATCCTTTTATGGATACAGCTTTTGCTCTAAATCATCATTACAGATATGTCAGAGCCTACAGAGAAATCAAAATAGTGTTCTGTCTCCCCAAAAAGATGACAAGGACATGTGAAGAGCAGGCTGCTTTCACCGTCATGAATTTATTTATTTAATGTCGCCTCCTAACAAGTACTGTGTTGTTCCAATATTACTTATTTTGGCCTGAAATGTGAAGATGGAGGCATATTGATAGATGAAATGAAACGGGGAGACAAAAGAACACCCCGAAATTAGTTTTTCTTGAAGAGAAACGGGTCAAAGAACAATTGTACAGCAAGGTTTCATCGGAGTTTGTGGAGTTTATTGATCTTTTCTGGTACTTTGTGTCCCTCAGGGCCCAACAAGTACGAGGAGGCTCAAGCCTACATCCAGACCAAATTTGAGGACCTGAACAAGAAGAAGGACACCAAGGAAATCTATACCCACTTCACCTGCGCCACTGACACCAAGAACGTGCAGTTCGTGTTCGACGCCGTCACTGATGTCATTATCAAGAACAACCTGAAGGACTGTGGCCTCTTCTAAAAGCGAGTCTGATAAAGGGTCAAGGTGAGTTGAAAGAACAGACTTTAGGTCGAACAGATCATATAAGAAATGTCGCTGAAAATAACCCATTTGTTTTTGTTTTTTTTTTTATCCCCATTTGTTGTTCTAGATTACTTGAACAGTTGTGATGACCGCAAAGATGGGGGAATATAAACAACTTCACAAACGGCTGCACTGTCCATCCACGATTTCTGCTTTCATCTGCTTTTTATAAAGACACCTAAGAGACTGAAAACCTGACACGCCTTGCAAATCTTCGACTGTAGCTGATCCAGTTGCTTGTATTGTTAACTCTTTGGGCTATGACCACAAATCAGCATTTATTCTTCTATTTTTGTTTTTTTTTTTTTTTTCTTCTTTGTTTTCAATTACTTGAGGAGGGAAAGGAAAACTTTTTATATAAGTGCATAAATTTTACTTTTAGATATTCTGATGTTCAAATCATTAAACTTTTAATCACATGAAACTTACTTTTTTTAAAAAGATAAAGGACAGGCATGGACATAAAAATGATTGATAAAAGGAAAGTGCTTTTTTTTTGTTTTGTTTAATGTTTACATCAGCTCATCATTCATAGCCAAAACATATATTGTTCTGCATGACACCACATAAGAAATATTAGTTCTGCAATCTGCATAATTGTGTAACATTCCTGCAAAATGATTAAAAAAAAAAAAAAAAAAAGTAAATAAAGGAAAGATGAAAAAAAAGGGGGGGGTACCTGCAGAGGGGAATTATGGTTAAATTCTAACGTGTATTTAAAGTATGTGTGAACCTAACATTCTATCACTTTTTATAGTACCGTTTGTTTCTGTCTGTTGCAGTACGTTTGTGCCTTTTTTTCTGTTTACAACTGGTTCCTAGATATGCTTTTAGTACTGTTTGACCTACTGTGTGCAAAACCTTTTTTTTCTTTATTTCAGCATAGCACCTATGAATGCATAGTGATTATTAATGAGAGACGAAAATATAATTCAGAAAAAAAAAGGTTAGTGTTTTTGGTAAATATTAAAATGCTTCAAAAGTCCTTTATGATATGATTTAATTTAAATAAAAGTAGACGTCACATGACTCGCATTTGTTTTTCTTTTCTGTTGCTTGTGTTTTACAATTTTTAATTTCTTTTTTTATTTTTTTAAGCCAGTTGATGGCATTTGAAGTCTTGTTACTGGTGGTGATATAAAATACATGAACTGTTTCACTTTAGACTAAAATTGAAATAAATGGCTATAGCTGTTATGTCATTATTATGAATTTCTCCCAAGGTGGAATCTGTGTAACATGCTCCTTAACTTTAAAGTTGTATCAGTTGCTGCACCTTTTTCTCCAGCCAATCAGTGTTCGATAAGTGCTGAGGTAGAGTAAATGGAAAAATGATTAAACAGCAGTCTAAAAGTACAGATTAATGTCTGTCTAAACTTGGCCCACATGAGGCACCATAAACTGCTGATCACAGCGGCCAAGCAGCTGAAACAGCAAAACCCCTGAAGTGTGTGAGGGGGGGGGGGTGTTTTGTTTTTTTTGTAACTGCTCATGTGTTCAACTGAAAATGTATAATTTGTTTAACAGTTAAGCATGTTTAAAAAATGTTGATACTTTGGTAACATCTCATTCACTCAGGACATGAAGATTTTCACTGGCCGACACTGCCATCTAGTGGACACTTAAAGTACATGACATCAATTGACAAAGTAATTCTTGCACCTTGTATTTTCTCAAACAAAGCTGCCATGTGGTCCTTATACTAATTATACTAATACTAATTTAAAACACCATGACAAGTTTGGGTTTATTGAATTAAGGTGGCACATTGCTGTTCCTGGCGTCTGTGACCACGTCACTCCATATGTCAAGAGAAAGTCAGTGACGCTGTTTTGGAGATTGTTTGCATCCTTTCATACACACACACATACATACACACATACACACACACACACACACACACATATATATATATATATATATATATATATATATATATATATATATATATATATATATTATAATGTAAATACTTGGACTAATGCACCAAAACCTTCCCCAGACAGAACTTGTCAGTCCTTCCCAGATCAATGACAGTTAATCAGTTACTGAATATGTGAGAGTTTGCGCTCATTATCTGTAGTGTTTTTTTTCTTCTCATCCACATGTGCAGCCTCAGTCAGACACATAGATTGATCCTGTCAGTGTTTAAAGTGATCTATTGAATCTGTTATTTCCCACAAAATGCTCATGAATACGTTATCACGTACAGCTTGGACCAGTACCCCGTCAGCAGGATTTTCATTCCCTGATTGCTGTAACTGCTGGCTGAGTCGGGTTTGAAAAATGCCTGAGACATTACTGTGGTTCCCAATGAGCTTTTTATTATGATCGACTCTGAGCAGAGTTCATGAATATCAGAAAGCCATTTAGTTTAGCTCAAAGGATGGTGGTGAGATTCGCTAAGCAAAGCTGAAATGATTTGAAAGTTAAGGGGAGAGTTATGGCGAGTTAACGAGCTTTTGATTCCTTGTGAAGAGTTCATCCACTGAATATTTATCAAACAAACCAGAAAAAAAAAATCTCCATGGCTGCAGCTTCACGTAACTAAATCCAGTTTCTCTAGAGGGCGCTGCAGCTCTTTTTCTTTGTAGACTTCACTTTTACCCAAAGATTTAATTTTGTGTATACCCAACAGTAAAAGAGGGTGTTTCATTAGACTTTTAGAATAAAGGTGCATTTCTTGAAGTGTGAATACTTAATTTGGGTTTACATGTTGATAAGTTTGAAGCCATCTTTGATATGGACATTATAGTTGTTTTTTTTTGTTGTTTTTTTGTTATAAAAAAAGCAGATAATGTGCTACAGTTTAGAAGCAGTCCTACAAGGCATTATTCTTCAAATCCAGAGGGGGAAATGCATAAACACCCAATAATGTGAAAGTGTAGTTTGTTTTTTGGGGTTTTTTGCCACTCAGCCTTAACAATCAGCAACATTATGGACAGTTATTTCAACAAAATAATGATCCCCCGTATGCTTATAAAGGAGAGAAATCCTGCTTTATCTTTGACCTTAAATTACATGGGTATAAAGCATGGATTTGAAAAAAATATAAAAGACTGAAATAATAGACTGTATTAGAAGCCCTTCCTGTGTGATTTATTACTCCATAGTGTGTGGGCTACTGCGGTGAAGTGGGGGTTAATTGTCTCCTTTTTATGAATTCATAATGTTAGTGTAAGTAACAGCTTTGGGGTCTCAGAAACCTCCAGACTGCCATCTGTAGGCAACTTTATTGCTTTTATTCTCGCTGTACGTGAAGAAAACACATGGTGTGATAATCTGTGAGTATGTGTTTAATTGTCTGTTATTGTCACACATAATTGCAAGGAAAAAGAAGTAATCTTTAAAATACTGGTGGTCTTGAAATGGCAAAGGTCGTACTTTACACGTTGACCATTTGTGTCAATAGTCTGCAGCAGTTCAACTCAGCTTTACTTGCAGGGTACTTTAACCGGACAATGGCTGAAACCAACTATACAAGAATTTTAAAAACAACAAAAGCTATAAATCACACTGAAACACAAAACACAATAAAAGTACAAAACAAGAAATAAAAACAGTAAAGAGGACAATAAGAGCAGTAACATCGGCAGTCTCGTGTAGGGCGGAAGGCCGGAGCATTAAACCCAGCGGTTCAGCAGGTTAGGGGATGTCTCTGGGGGTTCATGCTGATGCTGGACTTGGTATGTAGACAGATCAGGCACCTGAACAGCAGACCTGCAGACCTGAACGACTCCCAGCCCGTGAAGAATTGGAGCATCCCTCTTTATCCCATCACATTTGCATAAACATCCAATCCCCGAGCTGCGTGAATGGAAGCTGCAGCGCCGAACGAGCGCCGGCTTTTACAGACTCAGCGCTCATTTATGCTGCACATTCTTCTGTTGGTGCGCGCGCAATTCATTTACATTAAAATTCAGTGATTTACAATCAAGCACCAACGGCAACGAAGGTTAAGTCTGCTAAAATTACAACCCAACGAAAGTAAAAGCTATAAAAGGGTGGAATAAAACAACCATACATAGAAAGGAGTGCATTTTTAAATAAGAAACGAAAACAGTGATTTTAGCTTTTTGGATGGGAATTTTTTTTAAGTTGAGTTTGGTTTAATAAATCAATAATATCAGCTTTGTTTGTGCTTTTATTTATAACACAACGAATGCATACATTTAATAAACCTAACACTTACGGCACATCACACTCACAATACATATTTCATTTAAAAGAATCCTTAAGACACTAATTTTATATGGTCAGATCTTAAATCTGATTTACCCATCCATTACTGATGTCCATGTATTTCTGGTTAGAGGAGCTCTTCCCAACTTCCCTCCAACAACACAGGAGGGATTCATTCTGATAAAACATATTTGCCTTTAGTCATTTTTATTTCTTGTAATTATGGACACATGAGTAAGTTGCTAATAATTACGAGGCTGTGCTGTATATTAAAAGCTCCGTGCACGCGGAACGGTCAGCTGTCTGGGAACGAGCGCCACGGCCTCCCTGCGCGCTGATTGGCTCATTCAGGACGTGTTGCTGGCGGCTGAGCGCGAGCCGTTAAAGGAGGAGCGCGCGCTCTAACTTTCACTCAGCTCGCGCGGCCGGAGCTCGAGCTTCCACTCAGGTGACTCCGAGCTCCGCGACATCCCCCCTCCAACTTACTGCCACTGACGTGTTGCATTAGATGTAAGTGTTGTTATCCAACTGCTTTTATTTACACATTTACTTTCACTCTGGATTGTTTTTTTATTTTGTAATTTTTCTGTGCACGATTTGCTTTACAGAAATCGGGTGTTTCGTGTGAAAGGAAAAGAAATGGTGAGTTTGCTTTGCGTTTTACTGCATATATATATATATATATGCGCTTAAAAAAATTATAGATATTATTGGATTAAGAAACAACATGTCCTTGTAACGGACCCACGTTCGAGCTCATCTGGAGCGGTTTATTCAGTTTAAGGAGGTAAACACTGAACTCAATTTAGTTTACTCTGACCAGACGGTCAACATCTGGCAGCACGGCCCTGCAGCTGGACACCGAGTCGCCACAGACGCTCGTGTCCCTTTAAATTAAGAGTTTGCTGGTTTATATGGACATGCAGCATGTTGTACTTGCACATATGGCTCATCTTTCCAGTATCCCGAACGAGTTCTTGCAACACGAGTTTCTACAAGATGGGAGCAGACGGTTTTGCAACACATGCACACTCAGAGAAGATGGCTCATATCTGGTCATGCTGGGAAGCTTTTGCATTTTCTGATTTCTAATAAATGGGCCGTCTGATTCTGTATGTTAAAGAAACGAGGTACTGTGTTGTGGTATTTTGCGTTGCTGGTTGCTCCTCGCTTGTTTTTTTTTTAAACTAGAGATCCTCTGCCTAACCTGGAAGTTACAGTTTTCGCTCTCACAGTGCTCGAAAAGCCTGAGAAGTGCGATGGACAGGAATTTTATAGACTGTTAACAGTTCATTTTGGAAAGAATTGCTTCTCCTCCTAAACATATTCATTGTCACATGATCTCTTGTGCGCTGTGTAAGTTTGAGAGCGAACCACCGTTGCTGGCTGGCAGATTCTGACCAATCAGCTGCAGAGGAAACGGGAGTCTTATATTCCTCCTGAGTGTTGCTGGTGAATTTCATGAGCAGGCACGCTGCTCCCTTAAAGAGGCAGGACTCCTGTAGGTAAAAAAAACAATCCTTTAGACCCCCGGCTCTTGTTGATATCCTGCAGATTTGTGTTATTTTGGACTTCTGTACCTAGTGAATAGTTGTTAGGTTAGACATGATTTGTCTGGGCTTTCAGCTTAATCACTTCTGAGTCAACGAAGACGGGGCGTTCACGCTGAGTAGTTGGTGTGGCTCTGTAAATTAATGGACAGATAAATATGCTTTGTCTTGATCTGCTTGTGTTCTTTGAATAGCAGATCAGCTGTTCTTAAAGATTACAATAAGAGAAAGGGTGGGATGGTGTTCTGAGCAGGCCTGAACATGTCCACGAAGCAGTCCCAAGAACTCTTATTCCTATTGAATCCTCTGCATCTTCATTATAGACACCTTTCTGGTTACCTTCCTCCATAGTTCTAATGATGTTGCATATTCTGTCTTGTCTTCTCAGCTTTGCTTACGCGACTCAGGTGACTGCTTACGGGAGCAGATGCAATATATGATGAAGTCGTTGCAAGATCTGAGGCAGCTCAGGAGGACCTGCCCTGCGGCCAGGCGCCCCCTTGCCCCCCTTGGCCCCCAGCTTCCAGCCTTAGCGCATCACTCTGCAGTGGCACGTGCTTGTCAGCAACGGGCACTGCAACGGGAACAGCGTGCCCGTCTACGGATGTCAGAAGCCAGCACGGCCAGCACCTATGACTCTGCCTGCTGCCTGGCGAGTCCTCTGGAAGAAGAAGATGAGGAGGATGATTCCAGCAGCCGACTGGGCCTGCGATCTCCCAGCAGTCAGAAGAGTTTGGACTTTGATTCGGGCTACTCCGAGGCATCCTGGCAGGATGACGGGGTAGTTCTCAGGAGGACGAGGAATGTGCGCGTCTCGTCCTCTGCATGTCTGCGCACAAACAGAGCGCAAAGCGGACGTATACGGCCCAAATCCACATCTGACGCCTGCTTAGAGAAGTGGACATCGTTCGAGGCCAGTGACCCAGAGGACTGGACAAACTCCTTATTGACCAGAGGGCGCAACCGCCAGCCTCTGGTCCTCGGCGACAACAGCTTCGCAGACCTCATACAGAACTGGATGGACCTGCCAGATTGTCCTGAACCCACTGAACTGAAGCCGAACTCGAGACGCGCACCGGGACGAGGCTTCTTCGTCAACATGAGGCGGAAGCTGTCTGGCTTTTCTAAGACCGTGGAGGACAGAGTGCGGATGAGATCCACAGACTCCCCTCGTGCAGACAGAACCGCCGCTGCTCAAAAGCGCCTGTCCTGTCCTGTTGGGGCATTGCAACCTAAAGTCCCGTTTTTCCACCAGTCCCACTCGGGGATAAACGAGTTTGACACGGACTTCTACCATTTTTCGGGTCTCATGAAATCAGGCAGCCGACAGCCAATAATATGCAAAGATATCATCGGCTACATTTGACACAGCTTCGTGTAAAGCTGTTCACCACTGGACAATCCTCAGAGTAACTTTATTTTTTATATGACTGTTTCTCTTCATAAGTTGTTTCTGTTGAAACAAATCGCTATTGAAAAATAAAGAAGTTCTCACGATTTACACTTTGCATTTCCCTAATTATTTTTTTATATTTATTGAACGTGGCGCAGACAATTAGTTTTTTGAACACTGTTTTGTTTGGCTTAAGCTTGGCACACCATCCGGGTTCATCACAGCGAGGCGGCGGCTCCTCTGACGGACTGATTATAGAAGATTTTTACTATCTGAATGCAGCTTTCATCTGTTTTTTTTTTTTTTTTTTAATGTGACCATCTGGCTCATATGTGAGTAAGGTTTAAGTTGCACAGTTCAGTGGAAGTGAAGTGTAATAAAACATAAATTAAAAGCACGATACTATGTCAGATGTGCAGTGCTCGACTTTTTAGTTGTCCATTTTAGTGGACTTCATTTTTTTTTAAATACCATGGGACTCTGTGTTTATCCTAATGGTTCTGTTCTTTCTCCAAAACCAAAAAAAAAAAAAAAAAAAAATTGCATCCTTTGGAGAGGCTTTAAGCAAGACGAGAAAGCCATTTACAAGCCAGAACCAGAGGCTGCGTCGACAGGGTTGTGTGCCCGATGAGGTAATTCCCCATGTGTCCGTGCAGCTGGAGGTGAAGAGAGCGCAGCAGCTGGTTGCAGGTGGACCGCAGTTTACTGTCCCTTTTGCTTTGTGAAGCATTTCACCTGCCTCATTTAACCTGGTATCTGCTCGTGTTGTGGAGCCAACTCAACTCACACACTGGCTAATGGGTCGGTTAATTCTCCTGTCACCAAAGAAAGAGAGCGCGGGGCAACCAGAAAGTAGTGCATGATACCAAGATAAGCTCATGATCGCTTCATCTTTGCCTTTAGAAATGTACGTAGTTCATTAATTCAGGGGGGCAGCAGCCCCAGACAGTACAAAGATAAAACAGGCATTTCTCAGTCTGCCTGCTCGCGAGCCCTCCTCACTGATCATTCTGCTATCAAGGGTACGGGAGGTTGGGAAAGATAGATGATGCTGTTTGGAGGCCAGTTTGTAAAGGTCCCTTGGTGGAAAGTCACTGAGGCAGGGTAATGACAGGCAGTTTCTGTCTAATAACTCATCCGGCATTTATACCAAGGTAAAATGTGTGTGTTCACCTTTTCCAAACTGTTGTGGCTCAGCTGCTGGTCGTCAGTGGTCAGAAGCCGGATACATGCATCATCCAGCTTCTTCAGTTGACCAGCAATCTGTACAGGAGCGAGGCAGCAGCTCCAAACCTGTATTTAAACTAGTATCCAGGCGGCGAGTGGATGCAGTGGTGTCTTTATTTAAAGCATCGCTGATGATGGAAAAATACACTGCTGTGATTGAAAACCAGGAAAAACATAACTAGATAATACTCCCAATGATTGCCTGATGGGCAAACTGGTGAGAACGCGCACAGGAAAACCAGCACATGTACCTCATAAGGAAGTCCAGTAATAACAGCTTAGTTGAGCAGCATGTTCAAAAGCAGCTCTTTTTCAGCTTGAATGCTTTCAGACAACAGCTGCAGGAAAAGATGGCACGTTTGATTGTAGTGAGTCAGTTTGTTTGTCTTTTTGTTATATTGTGAAGCAGAAACGGTGGTGTGTGTGGTTCCTGATAAGGATTTAAGCATCATGAAGAATAGAAAATGAATATTTTCATATTTTCTAATATCTGTGATAAAGTAAAAAGAAAACAGAAACTTTGACATGCTTTAACTTTAGTGTGCTGTGTCACCAAACACTCCAGGATCAGGAACCTCCCAGACTGATCCCATATGAAGCTTAAAACGAAACAAGAATATAAGAATATAACATAGTTTCACCTGTAACTTTGCCTCTACAATGTATTCAGTCTTACCTGAGGTTGGCTTTGCACCCAGTGACCTCTGTTTTCCGTTTCTTCGCTGTTCTCGTCTGGTCGTGGCGTCCCGCAGTTGCTCCATTTAGCATTTATCAAACTGGTCATTATAAAGTCTCTACATTCAACCAAGCATGCTGCAGTCCATCGTTTCCTGCAACAGGACAACAACAAAAAAGCACAACAAAGTAAGAAAACACAACAACCCAGAAAACAATATTTCACTTCGCTTTTTCTTTTATTTTATCTGGTGTTTTTTATAACTCAGACTTGTGTTTGATTGCTTGCTGTTGACTTTTATTTGGTAATGTTTTTAATTTTGTTGTATTTGTACTGTATTTTTTTGCTCTATTTGTGTGTTTTGGTCCCGTCATTATAATAGTGGAGGTCAACTACAGAAGACTGGCAGCAATAATAACATTTGAAGAAAACAAGGAAACAAAAATGTTTTTTTACAATCTCACAATTCTCCAATTATTGGTGCCTTTTTAAAGCCCTATTTGAAACACCTAAAGACACTATGAAACGCAGAATGCATGTTTTAGCGTGACAGAATATAATTACTCTGTAAAGGAGTAAAGGCAATTGGCACAGTTGCTTAATTTTACACGTAAAGGCCTAATGTTGCCAGGTCAGTTTTGATTATTTCAGCAACTTCTTCTCTTCATGTGCGTTTGAACGCCGCTTCATTCTCCTCCTGACAAAAATCAGCGGTCATTAATCAGCCCATCTGTGGACAGAGGTCTGCATCACGACACACACGAGTGGTCCACCTAAATCCCTGCATTTAAAATGCAAATCGGTCTCTTAAAAGCTGAACTATTTCTGTGTAACTGCTTGCAGTTAGGAAGCTTTCAGCTCAGCCTCGTCACCATTTGCACATACTCCTTCTTGACCAATACAGCGTACTTTGGGGAACAAAAGAATGAGTCCCACCTGCAGTCTTCTTACATTCATGTGGCTCGTGCTTCAGCCAGACACCGTGAACAGCATTCATGACCCTGATCTGGAACAGATTTGTTAAAACACCACACTTTAACTGCAGTGGCTGTTTGTCGAGCAAGTGCAACAGGCGCAACATACAGCATATCGCCTGCTGATTGGAAGATTAACATGCACTGGTAGATCCATGAACATGAATACATGCACTTGTTTCCCACTTCAGTCACGCCATCAAATCAGGCAAACCTCTCATCTCTGTTTTTCCTGCAGTCTAACAGGAGCTTCTACCTGGAATGCAGTGACGTAGTTGCGACAGAAATCCACATTCAGGATTTTTGTACAGCACTGCAAACATCTATTTGTCCTTACATGTGACTCTTGACAGTCGTAATTCTTCCCATTTATGGAGAACGCACAATTGAACTGTATGAACAGAGTTGGCTGATGTTCCAGGGAAACAGCAGAAAGACGAGGAAATAAAACATATTTTGACTTCTTCTTGGTAGTAAACACCCAACTGCTCTACCTCTGTAACAACCAACCTCTTGAGCTGCTGTGCAATAGAGTCAATTAAAGTCATGCTGAACCAGGTAGTTCATAATTTATTTCCCCTTTAAACTATATAATAGGTAAATATAATTCATTAGCTCTACAATGAAAGAAAAGATTTTATCATGAGACCATGAGATGATTTTTTTTCTATCTTTCATGAAGACTGTGAGGGACATTTTTGTCCCCCAGCTGACATCAATGAGCTGCTGACTCCGATTACACTATTCATTTATATAAAACGGATGCTGTTTCATTCTAACAGATTCAAATTAAATAGCATCACGCTGACTTTGACATGTTGCTGGGAGATTTTACATGAGGTTTCCACAGAAGACGGGATTCAATTTGAGGGAAAACAAACTGCAGGAATGGATTTGGAAAAAAAACCCCATCAGATTATGAACAAATAGGAATAACATTTGCTTCTGGATGACTTCCAGCCAACTGACTCATGGAAGGTCTTGTGTAACTTTGATTTTTTTTAGATATGCACTGAAAGTGCACCATCATCCTGAGATGATAGACAGTTAAATTAGAGTGTAATGGTATCAACGAGGAAGCATAAAACTAAAAGAAAAGAAAACAACCAAAAAACAAACAGCTGGGAAACTGTGTGAAGTTTGAAATACGTGAGCTGGATGTTGGACTGGTTCCCAGCACCAGTTGGCTTCTATATCTGTCACAGAAGCAGATGGTGATTAAACATGTGTCTGCACACCAGGAAAACGCTCCATCACTGACATATAGAGTATCAGCTTACTGAAGAGAGACTTTTAATCACGCGCGCAGGCTCTTCCTATTAACTTATCAAGACTGAATGTGATTAACGCTCTTTTCATTTTTCCCCCCTCTATGAAATGAAAATAAAGATGCAGATAATTAAAATTGAATATTGCACTTCCTCCTCTTTCCAACTTTTTCTTACTTAATGGAGAGTTTCTAGTCCAAGTAACTACAGTATTCCGGTGTCATCTGAAATGTATTCCTGTTTGGAAAACATCTGCCTCTGGCTCTTCTATTGTTGAACTGCCACTATTAAAATACATGACATAATGAACTTGTCAGTGTTTTATTATTCATAACCGGGACTGTTTTGTGAATGTTAAATGTTTTCATCTTTCATAAATAGCAGGACGAGTTAAAGGTTAGAATATGTTGTCCTTGGAGCTGCACTTCTAAGCACGCAGAGTCAGGAAATCATCACGCAGCCTTCATTTAGAAACTGCACAGCTGCTTTCTTTTTCTGCCTACTATAAACTAGGCTTTTAGGTTCATGGGAATCATAACAGTTGAGATGACACAGGCAAAATATCCCAGGAGACTTTGCTTTGGTTCTCATGGCCAAACAGGGCCCCTCAGGTCAGACCCTACTTCCTCTGTTCAGTATAACACATGGCTTTACTGGCAAACCCACAACCCTAAAGTATAAATAAAACTGCCTCATTAGAGGCTGAAAATGCACACTGTCGAAACTAACGTTAAGAACTGGCAGTGTGATGTCTTTGAATAATTTTTGAGACGTCTTTGAAAGAGGATTTGGTCCACATGACACCTGCTTAGACAGTAACCTTCACACGATCAGGTACACTTATGTAAGAAAAGAGACCGTCTCCGTATTCAATGTTCACCGTGTTAGGAGATGCGAACACGTATCTATTCAGCAGATCATTGTCAGATTTACAAATACATATTACACCACGTCTATTTAACTAAGTCAACATGCAGAACCAGAATGTGAAAAAATATGATTTCAAATCAAAAGGAATAATCATGAGATTAACAAGTCTTAAAAATGAGCTTTCTTTAATCATACATATATATATATATATATATATATATATATATATATATATATATATATATATATATATATATATATATATATATATATATATATATATATATATATATATATATATATATATAATATATATATTTATATATGACTATTTTTCTGCATTGAACCAATTTTCTCCTTGTCAGATAGAATCTCTGCTGCCTTGCAGAGTTTCAGGCATGAGTAAACCTCCACCTCTGGAATGCCGAGCCTGTTTGCCTTCTATTCCCAGTGAGAATTAGCTGCATATGTGAATGCAGACCTGTCTGAGCTTGTGTCACTTAATGTCCCAGTTCACACATATTTGTCACTGTGACATGAGCTCAGGCCTCTGCAAGAACCTTGAGCAAGCACATTCGCGGAGCCTGCAGCCTGCAAGCGTGACTTAGTGACACTTTTCCATGGAAAAACGGAGGAAAACGACCACAGTAAAGAGGACGGAACAAAAACATTAGTCTGGAGACGTTGTTCTTTCTTTCTTTCTTTCTTTCTTTCTTTCTTTCTTTCTTTCTTTCTTTCTTTCTTTCTTTCTTTCTTTCTTTCTTTCTTTCTTTCTTTCTTTCTTTCTTTCTTTCTTTCTTTCTTTCTTTCTTTCTTTCTTTCAATAAAACAAAAATCCCTCCTTCATTAAGACAAGACCTTCAATTTCCACTAAATAATGAAGTTGTTTGAAACAACAAAACCAAGACTCCCCTTTTTTTTTTTTATTTTCATTTACATGGGTAATTTAAGACTTTCAAGCTATATTGTTACGCAGGTCTGTCATTTTGCAGAGCCTTAGTAGGAACTCCTACAACATGGAACCAATATATGGCACAAAAGAGACTTGGCAAAGTGTGGAGAAGACGCCAAAGCCACAAATTCTCTGGATTCCTTTGTGCGTTTGCCGTCAAACTATGCAAGTGAGAAAGTGTCTCTGGGCTTTCAGAGTCCGTACACATGCACGTGACCCGCTGTGGTCGGTCACACAGCGGGGGCATCAACGCCAACAACCCGGTTAACTCAAACGTACACTTTCACTGCCAAACGCAAGAATCCACACTCGCTTACAGTACACACAAACGTGTGTTTACCTTGATACAATAGAGACAACAGAGACAGAAGGTTGTAGGCAATAAATGACCATTTCCTTTAAAAAAAAGGTGTAACAGTCTCAGGTTTTTAAATGCAAACTGATTTTTTTTTTAAGTCATGACTCCCTACCCGATTTATCATGTATGACTCTACAAAGAGAAATGCATGAACGTGTGTGCATGTTAACCAAAATAAACCAAATACTCTGCTGTCCTGTGATATTAGTTCATAAAAGAGCCTTTATAGTCAGAGTAACCCGCCTGCAACCTTCTGTGAAGAAGCCTATGGGATAAAAAAAAGCTACCCATTTTTGACCTCATTATTCTTGACTGAAAGTATCTCATGTGACTGACATTTACAGCCCACGAAAGCAACAGACCCCTTTTTCTTGGCCAAATATTGCAAACACAGGAAGCAATACAACACAGACTACAGCTGTGTGGGAGGGAGTGCGCTGCCCCGACCCGTGGTCAAATGAACTTAAGGTGCAGGAGATAAGAACAGGAAAGGAGTCATGAATCCTGCACTGTAAGGAGGAGAGGGAAGAGAAGGCTGCAAATGCAGATGAAGAAGAATTATATAAAGGTCAGGTTTGTCTATCTAACTGCGAGGCAAAATGCAGAATTAGAAAAGTGTCCGAGGAGTGATCAGTATGCAAGCCCGATCACACAATCAGTCATTCTGCTGAGCAGGAAACTGAGGTCAGAAGCGTGACCTTGATAAGTTGCCTTCCTGCAGTGCTCCACAGCATGGTTGAGCCACTAACTGTCCCTCCTCAGATCCAGACAGAAAAGCCTCATTAGACGTTTGCACAATGAAAGCCTTCTCCAGCATAAGATGGGCTTCACAGACGACACAGAAAGCAGACATTGTGTGGTTCCAAAGATTTCTCAGCCTCACACTTCCTCCGGCTCGGTATTTTTCCCTTCTTTTTCACTTCCTGCTGACATTCCCCCCATCTCAACTTCTTCATATCACATCATGTCATCTCAATTCAATTTTATAGAAATTACGAACCATTATCTATCAGACCCCTGCAGGTATTTGTTAGTGGATATGATGTTCTTGTCTGGCTGGACTGCTGGTAAAGGCGGATTTGCTCTCACAGTATGTTGGTTATAGACAATTTGTTATGATGGCTGAACTTATTTAGTGACCTCTTGTCTTGATACATGCCAGAGCAGGCTGAGTGTAAATAGAAATGTTGAGAAAAATGAGAGGAAACATCCATTAAGGTCGTGCAGTCACAGACAAATTAGGATCATGGCGATCAGTGGATTGTTTTTTTTTTTAAATTTTATCAATGATTTATTCCTAATAAGAGGTGCTGCGGTATAGTCTCAAACGTAAACCGACTGTCAACCCCTATTTTATAAGAACCTAACCATCTTGGACCTGTTAAAACCAACACGAGTCTGAAAGCCTCCATTAAAAACAGATGGAGACGAGGTCACTTATTAGCATCACAGAGTCCTTTGAGCCGTCTCCATCCGTGCGTGGGAAAACAGCGACCTTACAGAGGTGGCATATGACAAATGTGGAAAAAGCTCTTTCAAAACACGCTTTTACATCTCAAACTGAAACCACGCGTCACCGATGATCAGCTGAGCTGAACATCAGAATGAGTGCATGGTGGGTAACGATAGCGTCAGAGAGTCCAGATGTGGCATCATGTGAGAGGCCGGAACCCTCTCCCTCAGTCTGGTTTCATGAAAATATGATCAATCATCCACAGAAAACAAAGAGGCACTGGAAATTATGAACCTTGAGGTGGATGTTTGCGCGCAAACGTCCGGCTCACGTGCACATTTGGATTTATTCAGATGACGTGGCCCAGACGGAACGGAAACACGGTGAAGAAGAGCCCTGCAATGCCATGTGGCAACACATTGTGCTCGCCGACCTTCTCATGCCTGGTCACAAGATCTCAGCGTGACATTTTATAGTAGTGTTAGTAATGATTGTCTTCGTTTTAACAACAAACAACAGCACACATTTACAAACACAAAACCTCCAAGTGAATTTCTTGCGTTTGAAATGCAGCTTGCAGTTCATGTTGGATTAAATTGGAACAAAGGCCTCTTGTGTCTGCTTCCAGGTAACAAGGTCCTGTATTGAATTAACATACTTATTGAAACTTAAAATAAAAGTTCAACAAGTAAAAGCGTCTTGTTTGGCAAGAGGGGTTGAGATTTTTAAAGGTGGCCCTTCTGTTTTACCGATCAGCTGCGATCCACGAAGAATACCATTCAAACAATTCTTACTGTAAATGAGTGAACGGCTCAGTATGAAGGTGTGCTGTTTCAAAAGATTAACGACCATTTCATTTGATTCAGTCCTGATTACTACTCTGTTTTACTCTGATGTTCTAGCTGTTTTGCTCGTTTTAGGTTTAAATGTGGCTCGAAGTGTTACATTCAAAGCAGGTGAGTGACCATATGCATAAGAGATAATCTGACAAACTCAAAGTTTACATCTTAGTTATCAACAGTTCTCAACAGCCAGTTTCCCAGTTTCATAACCAGAATTTCAAGCTGAGGCTGAAACGTCTGTTGACCTTAGTCGTAACCAGTTGGCCGAGTTAACGGCGCACAAGCAAGCTTGAATGGCTGTGTGACAGAAACAACTTAACTGTGCGGATTAGTCATTATGTGCAACTACAGTTACTGTAAATGATCAGTTTCTTTTCCGTTTTGGTCCGTAACTGGAGTCCTAATGGTGGCCAGATACAGAAAACTACACATTTGTGTGTACAAGAGGAAATGCAGGGACAGTGGCATGCAGTCATGGTTACTGCTGTTGGGATCCCTAACTGGGTTCATCTGACAGCAGAATTGAAGACCCGATTAAAGACATTTTCTAGTTAATTAAATGAAGACGTAAACCTTGCTTGGCAAGACTGAGGCCATCACTTGACCACAATTTTTCACATACAATCACAAATAGACACACGCTTCTGATAACAGTTAGGACGTTTTGGGTCTTTAAAAGGGTGGGAAGCAACTTATCATCAATTGTCTCATCACGAGAATACAAAAGTTTCTTTATACAGATTATCCAGAGAATATTAAGGGGCAAATTCACAAAATAATGTCATCGGAGCAGGCAGTGCCTTATTGGAAAGAAGTAAAACCTAAGGAGCATGTTATATAATTGTTGGCCTTGAGGCTTCTCACCCAAACCGTGGATTGATCTATAAATAACCCTCCATCCCCTTCTTTGTACCACCACGCCTTCTGTTCCTTAATAAGGATGTGAATAGGAGGATAGGAGAAGATTTGATTTGGATGATGAATCAAGGAACAGGATGGATCACTTTTACACCCAGTGTAATACAGCAACTGTTAGATCTCTTGAGACCGGCCCAACCAGACCTGTAACAGGAAAAAACAGAAAGCAGGATGCAGCGTGATAAACCGGTCACATCAAGGTTCAGTTAAAACAGGCCGTCTCTTTGGTGCAAGCTGGGGAGTTTCAACAGATGCCGTGCGGTCTGAAAGCAAAACATTAGTGTTCAACAGAAGATGAGCATTTCAACTTGCTTCACCACATGGTTGCAATCTACTAATCTGTGTCTCCCACACACACTCACACCCCCACACACACGCACACACGCACATACACACACACACACACACACACACACACCCCCCACACACACACGCATGCACGCATGCACGCATGCACGCATGTACTCACAAACCAAATACTTAATTTCATTACAATTTCACAGTTTTCCATGAAACTGGGGATGTTGGTTCACACTTTTCATTCCTTTTTCATTTATTGAGGATAGTTGGTTACAAGTTCAACATGCTCCTTGTGTAGTCCTGCATGACAGTCCCATATGAAAGTCTGAAATACTTCCCCTATTCATTCATTTCGGCTTCCAAAGGTCCAAACATCTGACCTCCCTACCTCACAGCTACCACCACCAGCCAGTTATATTTTTTAGCCTAACAGTACCCAAAAGTCAGTTCAGCCATTCTTCCCTGCGGGAACCTCGACGTCGTAGCAAAACTTCCCCTTTCTATGCGTTGAGGAGTGTGATTTGCCTCAGGTGTGCTGGAAAATTTCTACTTATGCAGGGAATTTTGGAGCTAGGATCCAGCGCCAGCTAGAACTGCACAAATGACAAGTAGGCTTTTAGGAAAATGAACTTTTTTCAGTTGTTTGACTGGGTAGTAAATTTTTTACTGGGTTCACATGTAAGATGTTTATTAGAAAGTAGAAACGCACTCTCCCCCAGCTTCAGCTAAAACCGATTAATAAAGAACTGTTCTACCTCACGTTGATCTGTATGTCACACAAACTAACAAAGTTGTTACTCTAAACAATAAAAGCTTCATAAAGTTGTCCTAATCTTATCACATAGCAGACATGTTGTGTATTACTATGCGTCTAGAGATACACTTATTTAACAAGTTAAATGGTAAAGCAACTAAATATCCATCCATCCATTGTATAAACCAACATATTTTTTATTTAGGGTCACAGGACCACTAGAGTGGTCGGTATAGGATTATTAACCAACCTAACGTGCATGTCTTTGAATAGTGAGAGGACGCCAAAGCACACAGAGAGAGAGAACATCCTAACGCCACACAGAAAGACCCCTGCCGGGAGTCGAACCAGGAACCTTCTTGTCGTGAAGCAACAGTGCGGCCCAACGTGCAACTAAACTTTGTGCAACTAAACATCATTGTGTGTGTGTTGAGCAAACATATTACTCTTGTTTCTAAATGTATGAGGCTTTTTGAAACATGCAAACCAAGACTAAACGTTTACTGAACAGGCTGCACAGTGGTGCGTTGTGGGGCTGAGCGTCAGCATGCATTGTGCAGCCTTGTGATGGACCGGTGACCTGTCCAGGGGGTACCCCACTTCTTGCCCTGTTGACAGCTGGGATAGACCCCAGCCCTCTGTGACCCTAAACGGGATACATTTTCAAAGTCATGTTTACCTTCGATTCTGTCAAACTTTTGATTAACTTTGTTTAAATCACATTTCACAGCAGTTTGAATGAAATATCTCTCGCTTAAGCATGTGATGTATGATGCTGCAGCACAAAGGCACACACACACACACACACACACACACACACACACACACACACACACACACACACACACACACACACACACACACACACACACACACACACACACAGTAAGTCTGTGACCTCAGTCCTTTTATGACCGCAGCGGTGACCCAAGGCAACGCAGTGCTTGTGTGGCTGCAGGGCCGAACAGTACAGCAGCTTTTACATCTGGCAACATAGACTGATCACTGTGCTGCTAATTACTGTGCCATTGAGCTCTGTCACCTCCGTGGCCCCTCGTGACTTGTCACAACCCTCCCAGCACACAGTCTTTACCCCTCCCCCCAAAAGCCAGCATCTGAAAAAAGGGAAAAATCTTTGCCTGGGCAAGAGAAGCATGAGTCGTTCAAGGGATGTTGCGGTATAATTTAAAAAACAAACTAACTCTCTTTTGATATGTAGAGCTGCTCTGAGCAGCACATTAAATATGCCGATGGTGTTTGCAGATTGGGCCCAGTGCAGTGCTTTATCAGCACAAAAACCTGCTCTCAGCCACCCCCGTAAACACTGCATGATTTCATCAGCAGTCAGTTCCTTTTCCATTTTACTGCCTGTTTTGCCTTTTTCTTAATTATACATCAGTCAAGCTAGAACAAATACGTGTCAAATAATGCTTGTGTTTACGTAGTTTTTTTTTTTCTTCTAAAAGGCCATCAGAATTGGCAGGCGTTCAGCTATGTGTCACGTGTTGCAAATCAAACACACAGGCACAGCAGTACCTAACATCCACAGACACGCTGAGTGGGAAACATGCCAACATGTTATGCTTTTACAAGAGGTTAGGCCATAGATGAGTTTTCCTGTTTCCCACTGATATATTGCTTAAAGACTGTTGCAAGATTTGAGTTTTAAGTTACAGCTGCAATCCAACAACAACCCTTGTGATATTTTTTTAAACCAAATGATTAAATCCATCTACCAATATCTGTAAACTACAAATGAAGTGAGCATAAAGATAATTATATCTATTGTAAAGTAGATTGAACTGCATGTTTCTCCATAAAACTGTTCAGGCACTATGGGCTGCCAGGATAATGTGACCTCTGTCCACAACAATGCCTCTTTGTTGCATTGTTTTAAAACATGGCCATTTAAGATAAAAGAAAAAAAGGATAAGGATAAGTATGTCAGATCTAAGTATGCCAGAGCCACGCACAATAGTGATGGGATTTGAAAGAGAAGGAGGACATCGTACATAATTTCTAAAGTAGTGTTTTTCTTTAAAAACAAAAATCTTCAATACAGCACTTAAAAAAGGTGCAAGCTAGATTAATAAAAATACTTGTGATTTGTGAGCAGCGTTATGTTTTCATGCTATGAAAAAGAACTATGGATGCAGTGCAGAGATGGTCAGAAGGGCCTTCAAGACATCTGTACATTTAGAGAAAGTCTGTGGAGGATTACTGAGGGGGGAACTGTGTATTCATGAGGAAGTCTGGGGTGACAGAAAAGTACGTTAGGGTGGTATAAGACATGCGTGATGGAAGCTCGACAGCAGTGAGGTGTGTAGTAGGACTAACAGATGGGTTTCAAGTGGAAGTAAGACTGCATCAGAGGTTTTGTTTGCCATGGTGATGGAAAGGTTTGGAGATGAGGTCAGACTATACGTATTGGTGAATGCCAGTGGTGGCCGAGTTGAAGATCCTAAGATTCTCCTGACAAGGATGGATCGGATTAAAACTGAGCACATCAGAGAAACCTTGAATCTGCCAGACGCCCCGATTAGTTGATCACTTTCTTTAAACAATTCTGCACAGGATGAAGAAGATAAAGAAAATGAACAGATGCTTTTTAAACGAGACAAGATCCAACCATGCAGATGACGATGCAGCACAGTTAACAGCCTCTCAGGTACCAGGAAAACTACTCTTTTCTATTCATAGTGCATAATTTCTAACCAATTCCCTTAAAATATTAAGAGCCTGATTGGAGCATATATACTGATAAATGAGTGATCCAATCATATGTAGCACATTTTAATTGAATCCAAGTTATACAACATGTCTTATTTTTAATTATATGTATGCACTAGATTTTGAGTATGCAGCACTTTTGTCTTTGTAGTTACAGAAAAATAAGTATATAAATAAATGTGGGACTGCATAATCTTTATATCTTGGCAGCTTTTGGAAATTTTAACCATCATGATACACGTGTTGCTTGGTCATACGCACATTTTTACTCAGTCTAACTCTGTACCAGACCACAGCTGGGATGCTGAGAAGCCATAATTGTAAATTGTCCTCCTGTGGAGGTTTTAACTCAGGAATTTGCCTCGAGATTAAGTTACGGAAATGTACTTTTCCCAGACACATCTCACTCAAGATGAAAATAAATCTGTTTTAAATCAGAAAAATCCAATAATCACAAAACCTCGTGCACTGTACTACTTATTAGAAACTGCACAGACAAATATAAATGCACATCATCGGTAATGGGAAGAGCCTGAACTGCTGCTATGGATTAGATGCTAATGTCATTATCAAACTGGCATGTGGGAAAACCTCCCTGTCAGAGCTAAAGAAATGGAAACTGTGCTCCTTTTGTGTACAGCTGCTTTTCTCCACAAACACTCTGCTAATAGGGTTGACGTGATCACACACCCCCCCCCCCCCCCCCCCCCCCCCCCCCCCCCCCCCCTCCCCCGAGCCTCTGTAGCCCAGCAGGCAGCAGCACTTACTCCAGGCCATCCCTCTGAATGACAGAGAGCTTTCATGTCACATCATCAGACCCCACCAGACTCCAACCTCTCTGCATCTCCCTCTCTCAGCTTTATCATCTATAGGATTTCCTTCATCCTCAGATGAGTTTCCCAACCCTAGGAAATATGTAAAGCCTTATATAAATCATTTGCTTTAATTGCACAACCTCAAAATCAGAAAAAAAAGTGACTTTTTATATTTACTTTGACTTTAATCAGAGTCCCGTTATATTTCTTGTTTTGTTTTTATTTGCCAGCTTCGGTTACTTTATTAAAATAAACCACTTTTGCATCTTTAATATGCAACACGTTCCAAAAAAGGACAGTAGCAATTTATGACTAGTAATGAAGAGACAGACAGCAGTAATCTCATGTTCGATCTACACGCTTGAGACCGCCACCACTGCCATACCAGCTGCTTATAGTTTTGCCACTGACGAAGTCCAGCTGAATTTACTTTGCACTAAATGTCTAAAGCATGATGGGGAATTGAATCCATTAAAATGTTCATTCAGGGATGAAGGGACACGCTCAGCGAAAGGATTTGCACACATTAACACACATCATCCATCAATTTGCGCCGCGCTCTCGTCTAATAGAAGACAGCAAAGGTCCTGTATACCTGGACAAGTTTTTCATTTGCATGAGTGTTTTGAGCTGGCTGGCTGAAGACCTTTAAAACTTATCAACGAGACCATTTTTCATGCACTATGTACGTTTCAGAGACGGACTGCAGTGTTTGATGAAACATCTGGTTTGGGGTGATGCTCTTTGGTCTTTAACAGCCTCTGTGAGAGGCCACATCAATGGAGGGGATGGTAAATCTGAACAATGAGGGAGCCAGTAAAGCAGTCAGCAGGGGTTTGACTGTGCAGGGTACAGGAAGTGTGGCTCTTCTCGACCCCTGAACCCTGGGGTGACATGTGCCCTTCAGTCTGCTCTCTGATCTGAGGTCTCTGACACCCACATGTGAAGTAGTACAGTGGTGTGGACACGCGGCAAACACATCGTCATAGATGCGTGATCGATCATAATAGAGCATTTGTGTAATACATGAAATAGGAGACTTTTTACTGATTTATGAAGGACAATTTACTTTCTTACTAAGAGCTTGATGAAAATAACCAACCCTGGTCTCAGATAGACACAATTTTTATTTTTTGCCTCCGCTCACAGCTGTGAAGGTGATGTCTTTCAGTCGGAGGTTTGGTTCATCTCTCCAGCCTACATGTCCTGAACTGAAGCAATAGGAGCCGGGCCTGGCATACATAAAAATAACTTTATTATAAGTCATTATTGGAATGTCTGTAAAAGCAAAACAGATGTTTTCCTTATTTTAATTAAGTAGTATTTAATGAATGTTTAACTTCCACAAAACTTCATCTGAGAGTACAAGTAATCAATATTGCAAACAGATGACAATGTTTCTAAATACAGTTATTTTGACCCTTTTCAAGGAAAACTGTTGGTATCTTCAGTAAACATGCACATTGCAGTCAATTAAAAATTCTGAAAAATAACTAACATTGATTTTTTTATAATCCAAATCATTCCTTTTGGGTTAAATGGTTAACAAAGTATTTTCTAAGGAACTTAAGCCCAGCTCTAGACGTTGACTGCCGCCTCTGAGGAGACGCCACCAACACCCTCCAACGTGTCACGCAAACCGCCAAGTAAATCTGCAAGCTGATATTTGCCCGCTCTCTAATTTGAACAGATTTCATGACATAAATAAGTTGATTTGAGAGCTGCATTTGCTTGATGAGATAACGAGGTGAGATAAAGATGCGGAGTCTGGACCATACTCCCCCTTGATCTCAGTCTGTCGATACCTGAGCAGCGTATTTTCAATCTTACTGTTTTTCAGTGTGCAGTTGCCTCCGAAACCTGAAAGAATATCCTAAAACACAGACAAAATTAACTTCTGAGTAGTCTGTGCCCTTCAATCAGTATGTAAGCAATCCAAATCAACAAGTGGTTTTAGTTAGTGAGGTCTCAATCTCGACAACTAACTAATGACAACAATAAAATATCAAATATCTCCAAGAAATCTGGTCCAGGTAGAGTGTGTAAATTTTTATTTATTTCTACCTCTTTTACAAATTTTTTTTCATTTCTACCCAAAAAGAAATAACCTACACTTGGATTTTATTTCTTAACGTTTTAGTACTTGGCCTGTGCCTGTCGATAAACAACGGCGACTTGTTAACGCCATTGAGAGAATTAGTTTTTACAACAGTCTGGCACTTCACTATAGACCTGACAGTTGTACACATGAAACTTCTCTCAATTAGTGCTGAGCAGATGTCATAGCGGTTGAGGAAGATCAATAGAGCCGGTTGTGACTAAGTAGTCCTTAGTATGGCCTCTCCTTTTACAACACAGGCTTCTGGAGGTCACTAGGGCTTTAGCCATTCATAACGTGAAAAGCAAGTGTGGCAATAAAGGTAGTAGAAAAGAAGGACACAAAGGCAAAGGGACCAGTCGAGGTAAAAGGTGCCTGTGCACCATGACCTGCTACACCCTGAGCTGCCCTTTCACAGGAGTGTGGAGATTATGGGATGCTCTGACCAAACAACATGATCTTATAAGGAGAGAGCTGAAAAAGCAGTGGGAGCTGTTGAGCTTATACAGCGTTAAAACTTCTGCTGGTCCTCCCCATGGACAGACGTTTACAGCAAGTTGTCCAAATAGCAAGTGCGGCACATGTGGAGAGGAAAGGTTTTACTTTATGCCTTTATTGCCATATTTGGATGTAACTGACAGCTGGGCTGTTTCTGACTGAGACTATCTGAGCACTCAGACTCTTCCCTTTCGGTGAAAGAAACGTGTGATAAAAGTGCAATTTGTAAACACAGTGTTCTGAATTTCAAGATATTATCGTCCCTGCTGCTCAGCTCTGGAACTGCTTTCATGCTCAAAAATAAACTCGATCCGTTCTGAAACACCCACGTCTGCTGCCTGTCCAAGCAGAATACGCTGCACTTCCAAGACACTGACGTGTTCAACGTGTTTGTTTACAGTACTAACCTTTTTTCAAGTTTAAAACTTTCATACAAGCAGCGAGGAAAAGGAAATAAAGCTCCTTTTCCAGTTTGGAAAATCATGTACTACTTTGTAAAGGAATCTTTCATTAGTCGGATGATTAAGGAACTTTTGTGTGGAGCAGGGCGCAAATGGTCAGCGCCCAGCAAACATCCTCCTCAGCACCCATCTCTTGTTACAGGTTTTTCATGTGGTCCCACACCTGATGGTGTGTGGCTTTGGTGCTAGGATGTAATCACATTCACACAGCGTCCCCTGTCCAATCAGGATAATTGGCACCAGACTGCAAACTACAAAGAAAAGCTTGAGCTTGGATTTTTTTTTTTTTTTTTTCCTTCTTTCGGCTCATATTGGGGTTTATTGTTGCATAGCTGGGTTGGAAGAATGCACTGGCATCCATTAAATCAATGCTGTGCTATTTCCTGAGGATTTGTTTTCAACTGATCGCTTCAATATTTCTGCATGATCAGTCTGTTATCGTACTGCAAGATAACAAAGTGTGGAAGCTATGCACAACCAGGGCCAAATACTACAAGGGTGTTACCTCAAACCGATCCAACAAGACTTAAAGATGCGTTTTTCCTTACAAGTTATAAAAACAATTCACTTTTTTTCTCCATTAAGTACAAACATGGTTAGAAAGAGACACTGAACGTCTAATGCCAGCTTATTGTTGCTAAATGCTTATGAAAAACTATCAATACTCAACAGCAAATACACTTTCTTTCTCCCATATCTTACAACTTTTACTGGATCTGTTTTTGTTGTGAACATATGCAGTAAAACTGGACATTTTATTGACTTCAGACAGACTGAGGCTACGTGTTGACCCCAGTTCTTGGTCTTTATGGTGGGTTAGTCACCTGTGTGCTAGTGCATCTCATACACCTCACAGAAAGTTCTCATCTTCTCATTTACCAAAGATATGGACTAAAGCAGACGTATATGTGATCTGCATTCTGCCCAGTCCAACTCTGATCTAATTTTAGCTGGTGAGCAGTTCATTTTAGGTGTTAATGGTAGAGCTGTGCTTGCTTGTGAAGCTGCTGCCTCCGCCTCCTGACATCCAGCTGTGGAAAAGCTTCTGAATGGATGTGTGAGACTGGATCCCTCTCCGAATACACCCTCAAAATCCCAGCCATGTGCACCATGAGGTTCACACAGGGAGGACGTGCTGCAACAAGATAAGAGCGATGGAAAAACAAGATAGAAAATATGCAGAATGAAAACAGGAAATTTTGTGCAAGCACAGAGGGAAGACATGCGCTCCTTTGGCTCATCTGATTTTGCTTAAGATCACTTCACTGAACTGAATTAGATTTGTTTAAGTTTGCATTGCTATTTCGGAGCAGATGTGTGATATTTACAATGCGGTACTATCTTAAACAAAGTCACCAGTGATTGGCTCCTGGACTAGATAACAGATGTTTGTTTTGTCACAGTTTATAAAGGCAAAGCAAATCCAGAGGAAAAGCATAGGAGAAAAACATTCGGCAGTATGTCCGATAACAGCTCTCATCGCCCTGTTACCAAAGAACATTTTTGTGGTGTGGGGATCCTGGTTTGTGGTGGGAGATGCAGGCAGCTCAGCTGCTCTCCTTTGTCCCAGTACTTAATGACAAGGCTATGCCAAAGAGAAACTCCCTGTCTGAGCCCAGAGCAAAGCATCTGGTTTACCAGAGTGGAGTTTCTCATGTTCGAATATAGACAGGAGCAGAAACACAAACTGCCGGAGATAGGACATGCTTTCCCAGCACACACCCTGAAGCCTTCTCCAAAAATGTCTGGCCCTGTGGCAACCCTGCAAATAAAACATACTTGAACTGAGGCCCTTCTCCGACTAACCCCTATTTAAGGCTTTGTGGACGTACATGTCTTCTCCCACATGGAAAGTTGAAGAAAGCTTTGCTTTCCTTAGCGTACAGCCAATATGCTGTCCCTCTCTTGTGTACTGCTGTCCTCAGTGGGTTACAGTGCATGCATGTGTGCGTGTGCAATCATGCTTTTGGTTGATGTCAAGATTGTGCTATAATTGAAGCATGGCTGAAGCAATGGCATTGTAGGAATTGTACCGGATCCAATGGGACAGTTGTTGTGATTAAAGCGGTGGTGCTGGTGGAGTGCACAGTACACCCACATCTGCTTTGCTCTACAAGATGCAGCTCACTGCCAGGTTGCTAAGATACCGCAGGCTCGCTGAGAACACCTGGAAGGTAAATGAGATTTAGCCCACCAACAACAAGATAAATGATCCACAGTCAACCTCATCAGCGCAGCATGGGAACGAAGAGGTGGGCTGAGATGAGGATTAGTGATGGAGAAATATAATACGCAACAAAAGAAAAAAGGTTAAAGCGTTTAGGAATGTTGTTCTTCAGACCATCTTACAGATAATAAATGCACTGTTGCATTAGTAAAGATAAGTAAAGATAGTCATCCAAAATAATTTTCCTCTTAAATACAAAGCAGTAATCTGGTTTGTCTGGATTCCACTTTGATTTCCAGGGAGCAGAACCAAGGGAAGCAGAAGAAACTGCCTCTGGGTGTCATTGGATAGCCATACAGCGCATCAGGAAACAAAGCACCTGTAAGAGCGACAACCAGGATAGTATCAACAAAATAGACCCAAAATGGGATACAGTGGAGCAGGAACGCCGGTGAAGGACTGTTGTCGGTTTTGCAGTGGAAACTTGTTGATCCGAGACGTTTTTAGCAATTCTGCAGCCGTCTTGGTTGTTAGGGTTAGACAGTGGCTCCTGGAAGCACCTGTATGAGTTATCACACAAATCCAACCCTGCCCCTTCGCAACTGGTTCAGTAACCTACATTGTGCACTCATAGAAATGACTGTGGATGGTGCGTACTGGACCCGTCTAAGGAAGTGAGGTGGGTTTGGCTGCTGAGGCTGTAGAAGAGGTACACTGTTACTCATATGTTTGATGTTAAAGGAGTGGGGGATCGATATTTACTCAGACCTAGGTAAAAAAGAAATTCAAAAGGCATTTGATGTACATAAGAAAGGAAACATATGTAGCTTTCAAAGTAGGAAATGGTCTCCTTAGATCCAAAATGTTTGCAGGGTTGTAAAACCGATCATGATTCAACACAGTGGAAAACATGAAAACATTCTAAGCTTCTTAACAGTATTTTAATCTTTCTTGCAGAGCACATTAACTTAAGGGACAAAAGCCAAATGACCTCATATTGTCATTTTGTTACCCCTTACTTACAGTGTTTCAATTCTTCGCAAATCACTGCATTCGGTTTATGAATACATTTCCAGCTGTGACCTGCTTTAGTTTTCTTCTTCCTGGGTGGGGGTGGGGTTTATATAAGTTACCCTACCTGTCATCATGATAGCAAATGTATGTATATTCAAGATAAATGGAATTACTACTGGAAAACGTCAAGCACTGTTAAACAAAGAGTTACAGAAATCAAACGTTTTGACTTTTTTATCCCGTCACAGCTGCACTGGTAACAATCCCGTTTTCCTTCTAAAACGCTTTGACCAGTGAACATCTAGCAGACTTTGTCTTCTGCTTGGTCTCTGTGGCTTCTTTAAAATGGCATGAGGTAAACAGCTGTCTCCAGAGATGTAACAGCGCAGTCCCCGGGGATGCTGCTGGCGGTGTGGGGGGTCCAAGCCCTGGCACACTTCCTTTGACCTCAGGGTTATCACCATGGTAATCCTGGCTACAGCCCCCTTGGGGAGTGAGAGCGGCTGCTGGGCGATACCTGGACGAACCAATCTGCTGTGGAAGTCGCAGAGCGATCTCTGCTCTCTTTCTCACAGCATATATAATAAATACCACCAATGGCAAAATTCATTTAGAAACATTTGTAAGGATTTGCTGGTGTTATTATTCAGTTTTAGAAATTTGGCGCTCCGTTTTTATTTTTGCAGCTTCTCCAGGGCAGGCCTGTTCTAGTTAAAGGAAACTAGTGTTTGTGTTTAACCTCAGAATGACGAATCAGTTGGCTTCTCTCATTTCTTTTTGACAAGAATGTTCCTTTTTTGTTTCAAATACCAAAAAAACAACAAAAACCCAACAAAATAACCTTATAATTGTTACTTCAACTGGTGTTGAAGAGGAATGTGTCCATGTTCCTGCATAGTTCTGAAACAAGCGGCAGTTAGAGTCTGTTTGGGTTGAGTCCAAGGTCAGTTGGATTTCTCCTGACAGTTTTATATATCCAATAGTCGACTGGGTGCTTGCACTGTGATGCTCAGATGTTAACTTGCTCTGATTGAGGGTTTAAAAGCGTACTGCGATGGTGTGTTGCCAGGCTGTATTTACGTTTGGACCCTGGCGGTTCCATCTGACCACAGCTCTGCGTGGGCCCTCACTGCACTGCGGAGGCCGGGATGACTCTTCCTCCCAGGCAGGCTCCCATGTGTTGACATTTGAAAAACCAAACACCACTCAGCAGTGAAACATGAGCCCTGCGTGTGGAGGAAAAGCGAGCAATTTGGTGAGAAGAGTGGAAGGACGAGCGAGGGCGACAGAAAAAAAATATGGTAATAAAAAAGAAAAGCTAATGCAAGGAAATACCCCCACACCCTGGAAGATGGGGGAGATGAGTTTCAAAGCTGCCCTCTCCCACAGTTCCTTCTTCCTCTTCTGAGTGCATACCACTGCGGCTGATAGTCATTTCAGCTGGGCTTCCACTCCAACCAACTGTCAGGGAAAATCTGTTTCCAATATGGGTGTTTCCTGTGAATGCAGGAAACAGCCCTACACACAAAGCAAGTGTGTGTGTAGTAACTCACGAAGCTACTGCACTCCTCTCCCTCCATTTCTACCCGAGAACCTGCTGCTCCATTTAAATCAGCCCCACCTCCAACATTAAAATAGCTGCATAACTCAAAGTTAAGCTTTTTTCAATGTTTCAAACAGAAGCGAAAGGAGAGGAAGTGTGTGATCATATGTTACAGTGCAAAATTCCTCCTCCATAAGGACATTAACAAAGGCATAAATATTTGATAACCTCTAAAATACCTCTTTATGCAAGTAAACCAAGCAGAAATTCCACAAAGTTTCTACATTCATTGATTAAATTGTGTATTTTTCTGGTTTAGATTACACTGACTACAAACTGCAAGCGACCCTTAAATGAAGAAATGAATACTTGCAGCCCAACTGGCTGATCCACTGATTCAAAAATCCTCGCGCCGCAATATCCTGAATCCCATTTCTGATCCAAACACCAGCAGTGTAACACAATATTTCCCAGGGGATGCACTGTCATCGCACCCACCGCATACCAAAACCGGCTTCAAGGCTCCACACTTGACCCACAGGATGTGACAGGAATCAAAGAGGCTTTTCCTGCGTCTTAAATCAGCAGAACCAGTTCTTGCTTGCGCAGACCATCAACCTTGCAGTGCCAGCCAGGATTTACCTTCAAAAGTCAAGGTCAGGTGACCTGGCTAAAGGAGGCGAGGAAGGCAAGGGGGACAAATGTAAGAAAAGCAAAGATGAACGCGTGAATGGGGTACACATTGAAAGAGAAAGCACAGATGGGTGAATTTTCCTCCACTCCATGTGAGCAAACTGCTTGAATAGGTTTACTCATTAATGCCATATAATGTAGGCACACGCTTTTAGTGAAACAACAAGAAAAGTTTACATCAGAGTTCCACCTCTCATCGATGGTGTGTGATGTTTGGTTGATGTTATTCTCAGTCCTTACATCAACTTAACCTGAGAGTGCTGTTACAGTGTTTGTTAAAGCGTTTCTGTTTAGATCATTGAGCGCATAGTGATCAGCCAAGAGGGGCCTTGACTAATAGAGCGATGGGGAGATCGCTGCGCTGAGACTAAGTGTGCAATAACTTCACGCAGCATGCTTCTGGACAAGCTCCTTCAGTCCGAACTACCCCAAAATAAAACTGGTTTGATATCACCACATTTTCCAGGAAGCGTGGAGCGCAATGGAGGGAATGCAGAAACAGTTTTCCTCCGTGGAAAAACATGGCAAACTGTGACTTTTCACCTTTTTCTAATACGGTTGAAATGCTTGTATGTGTGCGTGTGTGTGTGTGTGTGTGTGTGTGTGTGTGTGTGTGTGTGTGTGTGTGTGCGTGTGTGTGTGTGCGTGTGCGTGTGTGTGCACGTGGAGAGTTTGTATGTGATAGGGATGCTCATGACCATTCCCTATTCATATGTGTCATGCTTCCATCTGCATCCTGCTCTCTGAACACATGTCAGGTGAGTTCACGCTGAGTAATAGAATACAGGCACAGATGATGGGCTTTTACGTGCAGATACCTTGCCATATATCTGATTCTTTATGCAAGGTCAGCGGACAGAGGCTGCAGGATCATATGCACACTAGCGCACTCACATGGGGAGGAAAAAAACCCAGACAGTCACGCATATCAAGTTACTCACACCACACAGAGTTTCTTGACATTTCTGATTTATGTCAAAAAAGCTGGAAGAATAAAAACCTGCTTGTACTGAGCCTCTCTGTTCACTTTGACATGGCGATGGCTTGTTGTGTGATAAATGTTGTGACCCATCATTAATGGAAAGCAGGTGAACTGAGCATCAGTCAGCCACTTAAGTCCTGGCACAAGGTCACCAGGGGTTGAAGAGGAAGAGGTCAGTCTGCCCCAGGGGTCTGATGGGGGGGACGTGAAACACCAGGAGTCAGTTTTCAATTAAGTCACGGCTCAAAATGTCCCGAGGATTTATGGACAGTCCACGAGTTTGCTTTAATACGAGACTCCCAATCCGTCTTTCCATTTCAAGCTAGAATGAATCGAAGAAAGTTCAAGGATCTGTCACACTTGACCATGATTCTCCCACCCATCCTGGACACCCAGCTATTACTCTTTATTTCCCTGACACACATGAGCTCTCTTTTTATTACTTCTCTGTAACTCAAAAGATGATCTATCTCTAAATGACAATTAAAGATTAGTGTGCAGCTTTATAAGGAGCCGGAACGATTATCTTTGTGCTCGCTGATCTGGGCTACCTTAAACATGGTCATAAATCTCACATAACAGAGTCAGAAATCTGCTGCCTAAACGCTGACCAGGACAAAAAGTAGAGATTTCAAGACTTAACCATTGGTCTCCTGTCATTTTCATGTAATGGTCGCATTTTTTTCCCCAGCCAGCATGTTTGGAAGTGGACAGTCCCGCAGGTCTTCCACGAGTCATTAAGTTGATCCCAAGTATGAGACAACAATGCCTGTCATGGTGGCTTTTAGATTTAAACATAAATGTGAGGGAGCTTTAAACTTAAAAATGCTCTAATTTGTCAAGCTACTATTTCTAAATCACGATTTCCTTAGATTTTATGCAACCAAACTGTTTCTTTTACCCCTCGTAGTGAATCCTACAATATGCTGTAAGTGTTTAACCCTTCATGTTGCAGTATACTTATGTCTGCAGGTGCTTTATGTGCCTCTGTGTGTTTATGTGACAGAAAAAGCTGTGAAAGAACCTCACAGACATGCGACATCGAAAACCAGCACGCAAATAGGAAAATATAAGAGGAGAGATATTCAGGAGACTTCTGCCTCACTAATGGATGGAAATTCAGACATGCAACCCAGATGGAGGCAGGACTCTCAAAAAGAGCAGTGGTAATGGACAGCATCACAGTTGAGTTTACGTCGGTAAAAGGCTCTTTCCTTATCATCAGTCACCGAATCTATTACAGGATCCTGTACCTAATGTGAACTCCTATCACCACTTTGTAAAGTATAGTATCTATATTTGCAATACTCAATTCTATTCATCAATAAAGTTTGATGTATAGTTGGAAATGCATGAGCGAAATTGATTGTCTAGTTATGTAGTAACTCTGGATGGTGTTCCTTTGGCATCTAGTACTACTTTGAGGAACCGTGCAGCTATTTTCAACCAGGATTTCCCCTTTAAATCACAAATAAAACACATTTCTAGAATGGCCTTCTTTCACCTTTGCACTATCGCAAAAATAAAGAAAACCCTATCTCATGGAGATGCAGAAACATTAGTCCTTGCATTTGTTTCTTCAAGATTAAACTACTGCAATCTCTTGTAGGTAGGATGTAGGATGTCCTAAAATTACTCTTAACATCCACCAGCTGGTCCAACCTGCTGCAACCAGAGTTCTGATGAGGATTAGTAGGAGACCATATTTCCTTTCACTGCCTTCTGTTAAATTCAGAAACAAATTTGAAATTCTTTTCCTCGCTTATAAAATCTTTTAAGGGCTTAGTTCCCTCTAATTTTGAGGAACGTACACTTCCATATCATCCCCACAGTGCACTTCGCTTTTAAACTGCAGACTTGCATGTGCTTCCAAGAGATTCCAAGGGTAGGATGGGAGGAAGAGCCTTCACTTATCAGGCTCCTCTCTTCTGGCACCAGTTAAGATTTAGCTCAAAGCGGTTCTTTTTAATAAAGCTTACAGTTAGGGATGACTTCATTGATGACATGTGCATATTCTTCTTATGCATACGTTTCATCATCATTGTCTCTCTTTCCAAGACAGATGTCCACCCTCCCCAAGTCTGGAGGCTTTTTCCTCCCCACTGTCACCTCATGCTTGCTCAGGAGGAGAGGTTGCGCCGAAGCGAAGATTCAGTGGAGTCTGTTCTTTTACAAGCCTGCCTTTTACGAACTGGCATGGTTCTCTGGCCCTGTGATGGACTGGTGACCTGTCCAGGGTGTACCCCTGTCTTTTCCCTGTCTTTCTGTTTTGGGCTTTTGGCATCAGACTGAAGCAGACTTTGCTGACAGGAGAGCTGCTCACAGCAGCGGGGCCAAACATGACATTGATTAATCAAATGTAAACAGATAGGGTCTTCATAGTCTAGTCTTTAAGGACTTAATGATTGCTTGAGCTTAGCCGGCGTGGGAGGGCAGACAAAACAGACTTATTCTCAGGGTATTTCCTTGCCTGGCTCAGACTCGGTTCTTTCTATTTACCTTGGCCTTGCATCATCCTGTCTTCATGTGCAGTTTGCCCAGCAACAAAACAGCAGCGGTAACTTTTCTGAGGCATACACAGATCATCTTCATCATTGCTTAGTTCTCCTTTAATAAACAACTCTTTTGAGAAGTCACACCAATAGTCTTACTTTATTATTATTATTATGATAATTTTTGTAGCAGTTCAAATCCATTCATTTCAAACTGCAGAGATTTGATAATTTAAGTTATTTAAATGGAAGATACATCGGTCCAGCAACTGCAAAACTATCAGTACAACGTAAACATCCCAACTCTGTGGGGAATAGCTGCATGTAAAAGCCTAAATGTGGAACATTTCATTTACAGTAACTTCTGCCGCTTTTCAATGCGGTGATTTTCTTCCACAAAAATAGCATTACGGTGTAGTATAAACGAATAAATATCAGGTCTGGATAGACTCTAGATCTTAATCCCCAGAGGTGGGATTTGAATGAGGCTGCCTTCAGAGAAATGAGATGGGTTGTCAGCTGAGTGTACAGCAGGGCGTTGGCATCCAGCCCTTGTCTGGGATCTGGAGGAGCGGCGTGAAGGATGGAGGAGTGTGCAAGCAGTCCACAAGGGGTTGAGACATGGTTTCCTGTGTGTATTTCCTGTGTGTTTAATGTGCAGCTCAGCGCCAGGTCCTGTTTCCTGTGTGTGATGGCTGCCAGGCCCCGAGCCCCAACACAAAGACAACACTCACTGTGCACGCTGCGTATGCACCTATGTGACAGACCAGGCGGCAGGGACGCGCATCAGGATAGGTTCATGGGCTTTTATAAACATAAACAGACTCAAAGAATTACAAGGTTTACAAAATGCAGCTCTTGAGAGACAGAGGCTTCCCTCCTCTCCTCCTTTGTCTCTATCTCTCTGTCTCCTTCTGTCAGTGAACCTCTGGTCGAGAAGCCAGACCTCCGAGTGGAGGGCCACACCAAAAAAAAAAAAGCAAATGATGAGCGTGTTCATGTGACATTTTCTTTAGTAAATAAGTTATACATTTAATATTGATTTTTTTTAATCTTTCTTTATTTTTTTAAATTCCAAAGTAACTTACTGAAACAACTTGTTGGTTTTAGCTAAAGATAACCACAGATGACAGCAGACTCAAAAATTCAGTGTTTGAAAAAGGAACCGCCTTTCTCTGAGCAGAACAGTGTTTAACAGGCAAAAATCCCCTATACTTCAGGCTTTATCCACACAGATGCAACATTTGTTCAGAGGCACATCTACATGACAGGTTGTGTACCCAACAACCTGACAAGTGGAAATCAGGTGTAGACTATTTGTCCATAAATATTGTAACGTTTTCATCTTTGTATTGTATTCTGTGCTAATGTTGACATATTTGTCTTTCAACTGTATTGTTATTCGTACAAAATTGCTTTCATTTCAGCTTAGGATCCCACCTAGCTTGATAGGTCAGAGTGTCGTCTTCTGTTCTTCAATTTTTGAAGAAAAAAAATCTGAATCTTTAACTGTCTTGACCAAAGCCGAGTCAAGTGGCCGCTAATCCACAGCTGGAGCCATCTGCACCATTTACATCCAGACTACGGCGCCGCTCCGTTGTCTTCGTGTTAAACCTGCCCTGATCTGATTGGCTCCCCAAGATGTTTGGGAATATTTAATGAGCTCCAGCAGATGGTAGCTAGACGTCGTACCTGCAAAGCAAATTTAAACTTGTTAGTGTCACATCTAGATTTCTAGGCAAGATGTCACCAGCTCCAGCTAGAAAAACAAAACAAAACAAAACAAAACAAAGAAAGCTCTTCGGTTGCTGAAAGTTTAGCTGTGTTCACCAACTGGTCACTAACTTCCCCCATCTGCAAAGAAAGCAGTGAAACAGAAGCCAAATGGCATTTATGTGTGTTAAAACAGACCCAATGAGCTGAAAAGAGCTGCTGAGCTGCAGAGTCAAGGATTTATTCATCTCCTCAAGTAATCCCTTTTACACTGAACACTCCATTTAACCTCATTTCTGATATCAAAATCTTAAGAATAGCTGCTTTAACTCTTTATAACCTATGTTTTAAAATGTCTGTGTGGAATTTTTTTTTATTTTAATCAGAAAATGTCCAGAAAAATGTCCTGTGAGTTTGTGCTTTTACCTGTTTTTCCAGAATACTTAGTACTTTCGATATCTTGCAGTTATTTACAATTTGCTGCATGTTTAATATATCTTGGCCATTTGTGTGTCAGAGCTTGTTTGTGGTGTGTGTTTGGACATGTGCTCCAGTGTGTGTGTGAGGGTGAGACCAGTAGCTCTGAAAATGTGACAAAACCCCACTCAAGAAAACAAAGCGTGTTTGAACAGTAGGAAAAGCTTAAAATACACAGCCGACACAAACAAGGGTGGCTTGTCACCAGATGGGAGGACAAGCGGAGGGTAGAAGAGAGGATAAAGAGCGAAGCAGGATGGGAAGGATGAAGATGGGATGAACATGACTGGAGCTGCTCATTCACCTGGGACAAGCTCAGACACACACACTGAAACTGTGACGTAGAAAGTGACTCTTTCGGGAATTCTCCATGTTGCATATTGTATAATCACGGGGCGAGGAGCGTCAGTGGATGTGTTGTTGTTGTAACATATCTTAACTCAACAACACCTGGGGCAATTATTACACAACGAATCACATTAACGCAGACACAACAAGTGGAACACAAACTGACTGGTATAAAGACATGAACCGGCAGAGGGTGTGGAGTTGAGATTTGTGGGTGAGCAGCTGGTCAGCCAAGGGCCATGGTTATACACACACACACACACACACACACACACACACACACACACACACACACACACACACACACACACACACACACACACACACACACACACACACACACACACAAAGTGATCCAGACAGCCTCCAGCAGGGAGGCCTCTATGGAGAGAGGCTGCCAGTCCTCTGTCATCACGTTAATACATCAAGGCTGCAAATACAAAGCCAATGTGACTTCTTCATCTGTGCTGTAAAATATCAGGAGAAAGATAAGAGGCAGCAGTTTTACCTTGAAGACAAAGTCATTGAGGCAACGAAGGCCAGCTGCAGCAGCAGAGCTGGACATGGGGTTTGGTAAGATCAAGCTCCTCCATCCTGGTTGTTTGTGTTCTGTCTTCAGTTTTTTTTTTTCCTTTTTTTTTGGATAAGCCCAAATTGTAGAGTTCATATGATTTAAATAAGTGATTTCAAACTGAAGTTACTAAGTAAATTGAAAATTAAATAAAAGCACACTATATTTAAATGCTTTTTTAAAAAGATCATATAACCACTTTCTTACGATGACAAATAAACTACCAGAGGTAATAATAAAGGAGCAAGTTTATGTCTGAATAACAGAAAAAAGACCATATATATTAGAGATGGATGGATGGATGGATGGATGGATGGATGGATGGATGGATGGATGGATGGATGGATGGATGGATGGATGGATGGATGGATGGATGGATGGATGGATATCTACAAATATTAAACCTGAGCAAATCCCTGAGCATTGAGTTCTTTAATGTGCATTTAATCCCCAAACACTTCAGGACGGATGAAAGTTGCGATTTCTCAAAACGTCTGTTTATGCGTCTGTGGGTACGTGTACGTGTACGTGTATGTGTATATGTATGTGTGTGTGTACGTGTACGTGTACGTGTACGTGTACGTGTATGTGTATATGTGTGTGTACGTGTAAGTGTACGTGTACGTGTATGTGTATATGTGTGTGTACGTGTACGTGTACGTGTACGTGTATGTGTATATGTGTGTGTACGTGTACGTGTACGTGTACGTGTAGGTGTACGTGTACGTGGATGTGTATATGTGTGTATATGTGTGTGTACGTGTACGTGTATGTGTATATGTGTGTGTACGTGTACGTGTACGTGTAGGTGTACGTGTACGTGTACGTGTACGTGTACGTGGATGTGTATATGTGTGTATATGTGTGTATATGTGTGTGTACGTGTACGTGTACGTGTATGTGTATATGTGTGTGTACGTGTACGTGTACGTGTATGTGTATATGTGTGTGTACGTGTACGTGTATGTGTACGTGTATGTGTATATGTGTGTGTACGTGTACGTGTACGTGTATGTGTATATGTGTGTGTACGTGTACGTGTACGTGTAGGTGTACGTGTACGTGTACGTGTACGTGGATGTGTATATGTGTGTATATGTGTGTATATGTGTGTGTACGTGTACGTGTAGGTGTACGTGTACGTTACGTGTACGTGGATGTGTATATGTGTGTATATGTGTGTGTACGTGTATGTGTACGTGTATGTGTACGTGGATGTGTACGTGTATGTGGATGTGTATATGTGTGTATACGTGTACGTGTATGTGTACGTGTACGTGTATGTGTATATGTGTGTATACGTGTACGTGTACGTGTACGTGTACGTGTACGTGTACGTGTACGTGAACGTGTACGTGTACGTGTACGTGTACGTGTACGTGAACGTGTACGTGTACGTGAACGTGTACGTGTACGTGTACGTGTACGTGTACGTGAACGTGTACGTGTACGTGTACGTGTACGTGTACGTGTACGTGAACGTGTACGTGTATGTGTACGTGTACGTGTACGTTGATGTGTATGTGGATGTGTGTTTGTTGGGTGTGTGTACGTGGATGTGTATATGTGTGTATGTGTACGTGTACGTGTACGTGTACGTGAACGTGTACGTGAACGTGTACGTGTACGTGTACGTGTACGTGTACGTGTACGTGTACGTGTACGTGTACTTGTACGTGTACTTGTACGTGTAGGTGTACATGTACGTGTACGTGGATGTGGATGTGTATATGTGTGTGTATGTGTACGAGTAGGTGTACGTGTACGTGTAGGTGTATGTGTATGTGTATGTGTACGTGGATGTGTATATGTGTGTATACGTGTACGTGTACGTGTATGTGTACATGGACGTGTATGTGTATATGTGTGTATGTGTACGTGTACGTGTACGTGTACGTGAACGTGTACGTGAACGTGTACGTGTACGTGTACGTGTACGTGTACGTGTACGTGTACTTGTACGTGTACTTGTACGTGTAGGTGTACATGTACGTGTACGTGGATGTGGATGTGTATATGTGTGTGTATGTGTACGAGTAGGTGTACGTGTACGTGTACGTGTACGTGTACGTGTACGTGTATGTGTATATGTGTGTATACGTGTACGTGTACGTGTACGTGTACGTGAACGTGTACGTGTACGTGAACGTGTACGTGTACGTGTACGTGTACGTGAACGTGTACGTGAACGTGTACGTGTACGTGTATGTGTACGTGTACTTGTACGTGTACGTGAACGTGTACGTGTACGTGTATGTGTACGTGTACTTGTACGTGTACTTGTACGTGTAGGTGTACATGTACGTGTACGTGGATGTGTATGTGGATGTGTGTTTGTTGGGTATGTGTACGTGGATGTGTACGTGGATGTGTATATGTGTGTATGTGTACGTGTACGTGTACGTGTACGTGTACGTGTACGTGAACGTGTACGTGAACGTGTACGTTTACGTGTATGTGTACTTGTACGTGTACTTGTACGTGTAGGTGTACATGTACGTGTACGTGGATGTGGATGTGTATATGTGTGTGTATGTGTACGAGTACGTGTACGTGTACGTGTAGGTGTATGTGTATGTGTACGTGGACGTGGACGTGTACGTGTACGTGTATGTGGATGTGTATATGTGTGTGTATGTGTACGTGTACGTGGATGTGTATATGTGTGTATACGTGTACGTGTACGTGTATGTGTACGTGGACGTGGACGTGTACGTGTATGTGGATGTGTATATGTGTGTGTATGTGTACGTGTACGTGTATATGTGTGTATACGTGTACGTGTACTTGTACGTGTACGTGTACGTGTACGTGTAAGTGTACGTGTACGTGTACGTGGATGTTTATGTGGATGTGTACGTGGATGTGTATGTGGATGTGGATGTGTGTTTGTTGGGTATATGTACGTGGATGTGTATATGTGTGTACGTGAACGTTTACGTGTACGTGTACGTGTACGTGTACGTGTACGTGTACGTGTACGTGTACGTGTACGTATACGTGTACTTGTACGTGTACTTGTACGTGTAGGTGTACGTGTACTTGTACGTGTACGTGGATGTTTATGTGTACGTGGATGTGTATATGTGTGTACGTGTACGTGTACGTGTACTTGTACGTGTACTTGTACGTGTAGGTGTACATGTACGTGTACGTGGATGTGTATATGTGTGTATATGTGTACGCGTACGTGTACGTGCACGTGCACGTGTACATGTATGTGTATATGTATGTGAATGTGTATGTTCCTAGGAAGGCAGAAAGAACTGCAGGGGGAAGTCGATGCTATTATGTGTAAAAATAAAAAGACCAGGCTGGAGTCTATTCAAAAGGCTCTTACGAATTGAAAAGACCTCTCACCCATTACGAAGAATCCCCCAAAAGCCTTTTTATTTTCTCTTCAAGCATCAATGCGCACTCCTGACAACAGAACTCATTTATCAGTGGAATGAAAGTAACACATCTTAATGGGATATGTTGATTATTATTCTGTATACCAAGGAAGGATTTGTATTCTTCTGCTCTCACAAAATACATGATTAATAAAAGCACAGCAGTGACTTAATGACCAACTGGTAAACTTGTAGCATGATGATGCACCAATAACTCATAATAACATAGACTGAATCTCACAAAACCATTAGGATGGGCTGAGATGGGAACTATTTCACCCACGCCTTGCACTATTATTTCTCTGCTTTTTAAGAGTTCACTGACAGGTCTGAACATGAATGTGGCAAAAGCCAAAATATTTCATTTCACCGCTGCAGTGTTGTAGAACCAGAGCTCGACATCCTGATTTCAATCCCCAAATAATGCATCTGTAAATTTAACTTTGGCTTTTAAATTGTGGATTGTTATCAGAATGTATTTACTTTTTTGGTAAAACATGTGAGGTTTGAGCCGCAAAACGACATTTTTCAAAATAATGAATGAGGGTTCAATCAGTCATGGACTGAATCTCTGCTTCCCTCTAGCGACAGCCCGGTGGTATTACACGTTCTTAAACATAATCATTTAATGTCTGTTTAACCTCTCCAAGGGCTACAATGAAGATAACATTTAGTAGGGTTATGTAATGTGGTAAAAAATCGGTTAAGAAAAGTCCCCTACACATCCACACCTCATGTAATAGCCTCTTGTTCTTCATTTCACAATTTCTGAAACTGAGAGTATTTAAAAATGAACTACAGTCTGCGCAGACTACTTAAAAAATTGAATAATTTATTAATTTAATAAATTAAACCAAACTTTTCAAAGCTAGATTTGGTTATTAACAGACTTGTGTAGGTGTTGATTTCAACCTGATGGTGATCCATTCATTTGAATTAGGTGCATTGAAGCAAGAAAACCTCTTGGACGTGCAGGACAGTGGCCCTACAGGACTGGAATAGGACTTCCAAGGACTATAAAAATTGTCACAATAGCAACAAGCTCTTGTCTAAAAATTTTATATATTGGTAAATATCCTTGTGCCTGGCACACACACATTTACAGCTCATACTGCTTACCTTCATTTTAAATGTCTTGCTTCATTGATCATACATGCATTAAAGGCATATGGCAACTAAATTACTTACGCACGTTCATGGATAACGCTTTCTTGTTGAAAAAAAAAAAAGTACCTCTCCTCTGGAAACACAAGAGGACCTCAGAGAGTCATCGTGTTTATTCTTTGGTTTTAGTGACATTCAGCTGAGCCAGATGGGCTTGTTCTCAAACCACAAAAAGTCTTTTTCAGACATGCAGAATGAAAAATACACTTAGTCAGCCGTCTGAAAATTAGAAAAAGGATTTAAATTGCCACTAATCATTTTCTGAAAACTAAACCTCAACATTTCTAACTTCTGACTGTCAGCATCTAAATGTATTCATGACATGAGAAATATTTACACAGTTACTGTAAGTACATTGCTATTCTATTTAAAAAAAAAGGAGAAAGGATTATGGTTGTAAAAAACATGTGAAGTATATAAGGAAAGGTAAGAAATCCAGGCTGGTACAAGTCTTTTGAAATTATGGGCCATCTAATGAGTTTCAGACTGTACTAAACTCTTGGATAAAAACATTTATTTGGAATGATTTTTATTTTGAATGTTATGTTTGCCATAACTGATCTCGTCATCCAAGCAAAATGCAAAGAAGCATGTAAATAAAAAAAGTGATCAAATGAAAATGAGTTAATTTTTTTTTTACCATGAAATTTGAATGTCAAATGTCTCTTTCAAGCCTGTGAAACCTGCTGTTATAGACAGTTATGGCTGGCAACTTAAAGTGGCTTGATTCACGAAAGCTAAGACAATAGGAAAACCAAGACCACAACTAAAGTATAAATGTGTGATTTCTGAATCAGAATTAGATGCTGCTGAAAATAGGTTGTTTTTCAGCATTTGCAAAAGATGTTTGGGGAAAAAAAAAGTGCAATGTGGAAAAAAAAATTATTTTGCCCCACCAACAAAACCACAGAATCTCTGAGAGATAGAGACTAAAAAGAAACGGCTTTGAACAGCTCCTTCTGACCTCTGGTTAGTAAGGATGGTTAGGAAGACTCGCACATTGGTTAAATCCTGAGGTTCAGCTTTTAAATCTTTTCAAATATGTCACATCCTGCAGTTTACAATGATGATGCCCAGCAGTGCTATTACAGAGGAAACAAACGCTCAAACCAGACGGGTGACTCATCAAAGGCACAGCCAGCGATTCTGTCAGTGTGTTCAGACATGTTGGCTCTTATATTTGAAAGTCTCTATTAACATCAGCTGCACCTTTCCATCTGAATCACACACTGTTTCCTCTGCTTGTTTGTGCGAACATACACTCTTGATCTCTTGGATGTATATTTTGCTGAGCAGCATCCTTCTTCACACATGAAAACGCTTTCTTTGAGGCAACACATAAACACAATCTAAAGTTTCAAATCACCATGAGGTAACAAATTATATAAAGATGTCTTTGGTTGTTATTTTAATCCAAAATAACCAGCACAAGCGCCATACAGCATATTTTTCATTTTGAACACTAGAATAATGGTGAAAACAAGCATGTCTTTGTATTTTCCAGAAGGCACATTAAAGCGTTTTAACAGAATACTTTACCGACTCCTACGATGGGCTGTTACGCAGTTTTAAAATGCAGCTGGTGGTGAGTAGGTTCAAAAGGTTAAATATAAGAGTGCTTTTTGGTATAATATGCTGGCAGAGCAGCTTCCGTAGCATTTCACCTCTTTTAATCACATCACTTCTACAGAATACAATTAGGAATATTTATTTTTTCATGTATTTATTTACTTTATAAAGCAAAAAAAAAAAAAGCTTCCTGGAGTTGAATTTGATGACAAACAAAACTTTTTCGTTTTTTTACTTTCTTTGCAGGGCTGTTAAATGAGTGAAGTCTCGGACATAGACTCATTTCAAACTAAAACTAAACTAAATGTTTCATATAAACATACAAGCTTTAGTAGTAGAGCAGATTGATCATCTATGGATCACTTTTCACTAGTATGAGAAGAAATTCAGATAATGTTTAAAGAGCACATCCCACATTCCCAACGAAAATGAGAGAAGTGTGGAAGTTGTGCTGCCGCAGTCTCCCGTTACCCTGCGTTGGATTAAACAGGTATAGAACCGGGATGGATGGAGGAAAGCTGGAGCACCTGTAGATCATGAAAGGGCAAGATCAGAAAGGCTAAAGTGAGAGCAGCTTTGACGAGAGGGAAGACATCCCTAGGTATGGAAGCGTCTAGCAGAGACAGAAGTTGAGTATTGAACTAAAAGTTTTCAACAAAACTCGAAAAGAGAATGTGTACAAGCACCAGTTTTAAAGAATAAGAATGATGTCCAACGATTGTGGTATTCCATGAGGAAGTCTGGATTGACAGAAAAATATGTTAAAGTGGTACGGGATGTGTAAGTGCAGCATTACAGCAGTCAGGAGTGCAATAGGACCAACAGATGGGTCTCAGGTGGAAATGGGACTGCATCGAGGTCAGACAGGTGTCTGTACGCAGGTGTGGACTCTCAGTTATCCAGCTCATGGTAACACTGAAAGGCTTTAATCAAAACAACTGGACTGCCGTCTCCTTCTTCTCTCTCCCTCTTTCTTTTAAGAACATTGGCTGGAAGTCCACTTGCCTTGATTCAAGCCTTTAATAATAGTGGTCTGGAATGAGAGTAGGGAACAGGTGGAGATAGACACTAGAGAGGATAGAAGGTCAGAATAGTAAGGTCGCAAAGAGGTGAGGTGAGGAAGGGGCGAGAACCTCGAAGTGCAGGCAGGGTGGACTGGATAGAGAAGAGTATATGTGATAGAAAAAAGGACGACAGCGTAAAGGGAAAGACCTACAAGGGTTTAGTGAGACTAGCCCTTCTCTATGACTTGGAGACAACACCACTGATCAAGACAGGAATCAAAGCCAGATGTAGCAGAGTTGGAGTTGTTAGGATGTCTTTTGAGAGGGACACAGATGGAAGGGCTAAGAACAATCACAGGAACAGCAAGGTTAGATTTCTTGAATAGAAAGTAAGAGAGGCTAGATTGAGTTGGTTTGGACACATAAACTGGTGGAATTGTTAAGATATTGGTAGAGGATGCTGGAGATGAAGCTGTCAGGCACAAGAATCCGTTAAAAAACATTTCTGGATGTAGTGAAAGATCTGCTGTGGTGACCCCTGAAGGGAATAGACAAAGGAAGAGGGAGTTTATTCTGCCTGTCTGTTTTGTTCTGTTGGATATTGTTTAATATCTGAGTTGGGTTCCTCAACAAATCTCGGTACGCAATTTATGTTGTTTCATACAGATTAATCCCAACTTTCTTGGGTCAATGGTTTTAACAAGATGAGTTATGTAAAATTATTTTAAAAAGAAAATCAAAATCACAAGTGGTAAGACACATTTTTTAATTCACAATCTTTGAGCCTATTTTGGACAAATGTTAATGATCTATTGCTTATTTACCAAGGAAGGTATTCCTTCATTGACTCTTGTTCAGCTGTAAATTATTTCAAGTTTAATTAGTGCTCACCTTAAAGATGAGCTAAATTCAATTAGAAATCAGTGAGACTAAGAAACAGCTATAAAAAGGATCATGCTTAGCTTGGAGGGTCAAACTTTTCTCAAAAAAAAAAAATTCATTGGAAGAGCTTTGAGATATTTTGTTAGGTCCAAATACCTCAATGAATGAATGACTATTTGAGTAATTTTAGAAAAGAACTTCTAATCTCCAAGAATTAAAATGAGTAACAAACAATTTAATCATCTCTTGCTTGCTTGCAACATACAATTCCTTACATATCACATTTGACATTGCTGACTCCTGCACACCTACCAGACCTCATCCACAGAAGTGTTGTCCATATGCAACTGGCCATTTTCCTATGTTTTTACTCTATTGTGCATGTCTGCACATATTTCATTTTTATCTTCTGTTTAATGTTTTTTTTCAATCTCCCTGAATTTAATAACCTTCCTCTGTTAAGTCAGTATGAAAGCAGGCCTATGTGCTATATGTCACCTGGACAGGTGGTATTTGCAGAGAAAGCTGGAGGCGATCAAAGATTAAAACTGGAGAACCTTCCTCCCCAGGAGGAGGTGTGACCGCCCATGAATTCTTACCTCGGGATGAGGGCAACCGTATCACCATCATGTCCCTGTGGCGATGCCAGATGTAGGACAAAACTGATCTTAAGGAATAATTCAAAGCCAGTACACATCCAGAGCCGTGGTTCTGTCTCAGGAATCTAGTTTCTCGTCTTCTCACTCTTCTGTTGTCACACATGAATACAGTATGTAATCGGAGAACAGAGGGGAAAATAATCACAAAATCCACTCACATAACCGAGTATAAACAAAGTCGGAAGGAAAATGACTTTTCTGCCCTAAGTGCAGTTGTACTAGGAAAACATACCAATTATATCACAAAAATCTGATTATTTCTCTAGTGAAAGCAGATATTCCTAATCGAAATGATCAACTATAACTTGTGGAGGAGATTTTGACGTTTCGCTTTTCCTTATATTGACATTTTTTTACATGATCCAGATGATAACAAGGGTCTTCAAAACTAAGTGAGGGTCATATCTGAATGTGACAGCTATACTGAAATGACGTATAACCTTTTTTAAAGTGCACAACCTCCACCCGCTCCCTCATAAAACCTGTTTGTACTTGTAGGCAGCAGCTCGGTTGTTCATCTTTACGTATTGCAAGCCATGGTTCCTGGTTGCTGCCGCTCCCCCTCTCAACTGGAGGTCCGTTACCATTTGCAAAAGTCTATGTTTGAGATGTTTTATTGCCATTTCACTGATATTTATAACACGATAGTCACCAGAGACAAATCACAGTTCATTTTCTTTCTGAGGGGTTTGCTAAAAGTTTGCGTTGATTCACAGTAAAACTCATTTTCACCTGTACTGTCTAGTCAAAAAGTTCCCTGATGATCCTGCATGTGACATCATCCGCTCAGGTGCTGCCAGGCCTGGGAGACAACACCCGACCTCTGTCTTTGTTAAACTTACATCTTTTCTAATGTTTTCAGGTGAATTTTATATTTATTTATTCTCTCTTACAAAGTGTACACTGTTCATTCAGTTCTTTACTTGGGGACAGGTTAACTGTTGTAATTCCCTCAGCCATCACCAGAAGAGTTCAGCAGGTCTGGAAATTCATGCCATATGTCCTTCCATTGGAACTTTGTGTTGTTTACCGTTGCAGCCTAGTTATTATTCAGACAAGAGGATTATGGGAACAAGATGATTTTTAGGTGGAAAACCATGGCTAATTAGGCCCACAAATTCATCTTGTCTATTTTGTCCTTAACCAACTGCAGCTAAAAAAAGCAGCATCAGGAGAACATGAGCTACATTCTCATGCTGGAATGTGGTTTTATTAGTGCAGCATGGTTATGGTTTCAGTTTTGTTGGCTGTCTCAAAAGATCCAGGGCTGCACACAGCACATCTGCCTTGCACAGACTGCTTTGTACTTTTGTCTGCCTGCCTGTTTACACCACCCTCTGTTTTTGTCTCCATCTTAAAACTGTAAAAGACACTATAGTGCCCAAGAAACACAAAACGCAAATACAAAAGAAAAACACAAAACAAACATCTACCTGAGGAGCGAATGTGTTGCAAAGAACCACACTTACTGCCTCATGGCATTATTTCATTTCAATGAGATGCACTACACAACATAATGTGAAGAAGTTGCACTTTTACAGCTGTATATTCACTTACAGTACAAGAATCAACATGAATAATTGTTAATGTCACTGCTTGAGGGGTATCATGGAACTCGGCAGGAGGAGAAGAAAATTACAAAGTCTTCAACTGCTTTAATTAAAACACCTATGATCAGTCACCCCAACGTCATAGCGCAGGCGTAGTGTAAAAAAACAATGAGCAGTATGTGTGTGTAAAGTATGACAGACTAAACAGTGTATGGATTAATACGCTCATGAAAAGTTGACGAGTATTGATGTGCTTTATCTGCACTAATGCATACATCCAATAACATTTCTAACACTGCAACCACCATAAGTGGACCTCAGTTGTTCAAACGTTGTTTCGAAACAGCTTCGCGAAGAATGATGAGGGGTTTAACTGTGTTGACGTGAGGAAGTACAGCATAGTCGGATTGATTGGGGTCTGGCTGCTCTTGGGGTGCATTGTGTTTATATATATTTACATCTATATATATATATATAACAAGGGTTGGAGTAAAAGTTTCTCTAGTGTATTCCAGTTGTAGCAGGACAAAAGTGGGATACACCCTGAACACATCAGCAGTCCATCACACGGCCACACAGAGACAAACAACCGTGCAAACTCCCACACACTACTATGTCTAATGCAGAATCCCCAGACAACTTAACATGCATGTTTTTGGACTGTGGGAGGAAGCCGCAATCAGTGCTAACAGCACTGACCGCCAAGACAGCCCTACTGGATAGTCATTCATTATACTTAATGACCTCCTGTGAAAGAATGCTATCAAATGATGATTCTGAAGGGTATTGTTTCTAGAGTTGTTAATGATATACTGTTAAAAGCAATCAGCAGTAGTCTCGAGCTCATTTCAGAAATGCACTCGGATCTACTAATTTGATGGACTTTGGAACACCTTTTGTTTTTTTTCCTGATACATATAGCTGAAGCACAGTATCTGACTCAAAAGAAAGAGAAATATATGCTTAAAGTGTTTGAGTTGCAGGGTAAGCTTGTTCTCTCTCTCTCTCTCTCTCTCTCTCTCTCTCTCTCTCTCTCTCTCTCTCTCTCTCTCTATTTCATCTGGTCCAATCTGCTGGTCTACTGGCCTAAATGTAACATCTTTGTTAGAGTGATGTGAACGTTTTCAGATAATCCCATCTACTGCTGCTGTGCTTTACAAAACTATGAATGAACTATGACAACTACATACAACTATACTGTTAGGAACTATTAGGAACAGCAACAGAGAAGTGACCGTTGTCTGAATGACTGGTGAAACCATTAATCTTCTTATCTAATGTCTGAAAGGGCTTAATTATACTTTGAAAACCAACAGTGAAATAAAACAGAAGCAGATCAGGGGCAACTCTGACTCTGTTGCTGGGAGCATAGATTATAAGAAAAAGTGGAAAACCACCCTGTGACATCATCCACCCTAACGAGTGTTTTTGAAGCCTCTTTACCCCTCGTACTTTACGGTGACATCTTGTAAATGGGTGGAATAAGTAGGCATGGAAGCTCCCCGCTGGTGGTTGCAATCCAAATGACATCCAAAATGAGAAGCTCTGCTGCCATCACTTGGGCTGCCGCTCACAGAACTAGGCTGGTTTCATCGAGTGATAGTGGGTCCCAGCCAATCCCCACTACTTTTCTTTTCAGATCTGACGGCACTTGTTTCAGATGTCATTGACAACTTGGAAGAGTCCTAAAATGATTTGAGCTGAGAGTCGCTTAACTAGGGACCCAGCTGCTGCAAGAGGTAAAAGCTGATGAGCTTGAGACAGTCTGGGTGGTGTCCTCAATTCAGATGTATTTAGCAGCCTTAAGGTTGCTTTGCTTCACCTCTAAACCCTTCCAGGCCAACCCAAAACCCATCAACAAGCCATAATATCTTTACAATAAGCATGACTTTGGTCTATAAGGTCTTTATTCACAGTACAGAAATCAAGTCAAGACAGTGCTAAGTGGTTACAGGTAGGCATTGGCTATGTCTGCGCCAAAAAACACACCTCTAATTATTTATTAGTTTGTCGCTTTATGTAATTTGACCTCCTTTTGTGAGCTCACCATTTGCCGGAGGGGCTGTGAACATCAGATGCATTGTGGATTGTGCATTGTTCTGTGGACAGCAGCCTTGGTGTGCTGATCCAAAACTGGCTCTTGGGAGCTGGAGTCTGGTGGGGAAGAAGCATGAACTCGTGTGTGAGTTTGAAAGGCAGCAGCTAGATCTAGTTGTGCTACTCCAACACACAGTACAAATTGTGGAACCAATCTGCTAGAGAAGGGCGGGACCTTATTCTATTCTGAAATTGCCAACGGTGAGAAGGAGTGGGCTAAAGTGGGCTTACTTATATCCCCCTGACTCAAAGCATATACGTTGCACCTTCAGGTTGAGGAGCAGGATCCAACTGATGTTTGTGCTTATGCACCGTACAGCAGTCCATAATTCCAAGCCTTCTTGGAGTCCCTGGTGGGTGTACTGGAACGTGTGCTGAAAAGGTACTTTATTGTGCTATTGCAGGGCTTCAGTGCTTATGTGTGTAATGACAGTGTTACCTGAAAGAGCGTTATTGGGAGGAATAGCCTCTCTCATCTGAACTCAAGTGGTGTTCTGTTTCTTTGACATCTGTGCCAGTCACAGTTTATCTGAAAAATATCATGTTCAAACTTAAGGGTGCCCATAAGTACACCTGGCACTACACCCAGAGTTGTAGTTTGATGATTGATTTTACAATTGTATCATATATATTGTATCAGTATGTTCTAGGCGTTCGTGTGAAGAGAGGAGCTGAGCTGTTAACTGATCTCTATCTGGTCTTGAATTGGATCAGATTGACAGGGAAGATGCCTGAAAGGCCAGAAAGGCCCAAACATCTTTTAAGGGTTTGCTGGGAAGATTTGGCAGAGGCACCTGTCAAAATGATCTTTAACTCCCAACTCTGGCAGAACTTTAAACACATCTCGAGGAAGGTGGGAAACATTGAGTCTGAATTGGGCACATTCCATGTCTCCATGTTTGAGGTGGCTGACTAAGGATTCAAGGTCGTTTGTCCCTGCTGGGGTGTTAACCACCAAACCCAATGGTGGACTCTCCACATGGGAGAGGCTGTCAAGTGTGACTTTCAATTGGCACCAAGAAGTTTCTGGCATAATATCAGACAGCTCAGGTGCAGAAAGCAGCGCTGTGTATGGTGGGGTTGGCATGATCTGACTTAGGATGTCATTGAACAGTGGACTGAATACTTTGAGGATCTTCTAAATCCCATCAACAGGTCTTACCCAGAGGAGACTGAGTCTGTGAAGTCTGGGACGGGTTTGTCCATTGCCTAAACTGAGGTTGCTGAGGTAGTTAAAAAGGTCCACTGTGGCAGAGCTCTGAGGATGGATGAGATCTACCCCTTGTCGGAAAGAGAGTCCAACTGCTAGTCTGAATACCTGAATTCAAGGTTCCCTCTCAGTCTATCTAACTTTGTTAGAGTGCAAGATTGGGCATGGGCATCTGCTCAACCAGTCCTCATCTGCTCTGTGGACTTCAAGAGGGCATTCAGCCATGTCCCTCAGGGTATTTTTGGGGGATGTGCTGAGAGTATGAGGTAATGAGTCTATTTCTACAGGACATTTAAGGAAACATTTCATCTGCATTGCTGGCAATAAGTTGGATTTACGGTGAGATGGCTTGGGTATCAGGTGAGGATGGCTCCAGGATGTGTCCTTTGAGAGGTGTTTCAGGCATGTCCAGCTAAAAGGAGGCTTAGTGGCAGACCCAGGAGAGAGTATATCCATCTGCTGGCCTGAAAATGTCTTGGTATTCCACTGGAGGAGCAGACGGATGTGACCAGGGAGAGTTTGGATAGGTGGAAGTCAATGGATGGCTGGGTGGGTAATTTTGGCTGATGCGGCACAAAAGCTTTGTTGCTCTGGCCCTCATCAGCATAAACATGTGATCCACGAGCAAGAGCCAGTGAACCTGCAGTAATTCACAATGTTAATTATAATGTAACTTGTGGCAGTAAACCTTGTAAAGTTAACATTTTTGGCAGCCTGAAGGATACCAGTGGTACCAATGGAAGATAATTTATTGAGGGGGGTAGTCAACAGTGTGTCAAAGACTGCACTCAGGTTAAGGAGGATGAGAATAATGAGTAATCCAGCACCAGCTGCCATGAGGGGGACATTATTGATTTTGAGTGCAGTTTCTGTGCTATGGAGGGTGAGAAACAGGACTGGTACTGTTCATACAGGTTGTTGTGAGATAAGTGGGAGTGAAGTTGAATAGCTACTGTCATACAAGAATTTTAGAGATGTAAGGTTCAGCACCATTTTTTCAGAACACACACACACACATTAATAATATTAATTATGCACACACATTAATAATAATACATCTGTATTTCTACACCACTTTTGATCACTGATTAAAATAACATAAGGCTGAATAAGGCTGAGCACAGAGGGACTACAGAGGTAACACCATCATGTGGAGCCCTCTGCACTATCAGGAGGGGGATAGCCCTCCACCCCACCCCACAAAAAAAAAACATCAAAACTAAATAGAAAAAGACAGGGATTATAAAATAAATACCACCTGAATTCGATTTAACTGCTTTGGATTCAGCATCCTGTGGTGAGATTCCTGGCTTATTTCAGATGGATAAAACTACTTTCAGTCCTACTTCAGCACTCTCGCTTTAGTGACTGCTGAATGTGGTTTAATTATGAATCTCTGTGAAATTTGCAGGAAGGCAGCATTTTCAAACGGGACAACGAGAACAAGTAAACGTTGTCACTGACGCACCAAATGTGCACAGATGTGCAGAAAGACGGTCTGCTGATTCCCACGAATACCGTGCATCAGCTATTATAATTTTCATACATATTTGTTATCTTTTGTGCAGTTTATAGTGGATCACTTAAAACTTTGTGGGCTGACCTAAATTATGTCAAACTGCGTGAAATCACGTGACTCTGTGCCCAATCTTACCTGGAGAAATAACAGTTTCAAAAATAAAGTTCTACATGAGTTGCTTGCCGTCAGCAGCAGGGAAGGGAGGGTGAAAAAAAAAACAACAGAAAGGGAGAGCTTAGGAGGACTGCCCTTCAGGCATCCGAACAAGTCTGGACTCTTCTGCTCCTGTTTGTGCTCAGCGGCTGCCTCGGGAACCAGAGACTGCGTTTACACCGCTGCGAGTCCTCTGTAGGGATGCAGCTGCAGGAGTTCGGGGTTTGAGCTGGCAAGTGAAAGTAGAGTAGCGCTTTTTGAAGTTTTGAAGTAACGTTGGACACCGAGGACAGCGTTTTTACCGCCTGATCCCCCTCTGAGCGGAGAGCCGGTGCCACAGGTGGAGAGGTGGAGAGGTGGACAGCTGCAGACCGTGGCCCGGTACAACGAGTAGAGATCCATAGGTAAGCTGACACATCAGTGGCTAGATGACTTTATGAGCCTCCCCATGTCTGATTGAAATTCTGCATGGGCTTCAAGCTGCATTTATACATTTCAAACGACAGAATCGGGATGTATCACTGCTAAATCTACCTGAGGCGGCTTTATTTATTTATTTATTTTTGTACATCGTTTTCTACACTCCTATGCAAAAGCTCTAACATTTAGCAGGTAAGGGCATAACTTTCATCTACTAATTTTCATCCTTTCCGACATGTAATGTCAGCTGAAATACTCAGATACAGATTACGAGTAACTATGATTCCTCTGATGCCTCTGCATTTAAATGCAAAGGCATGAAAAATCAGACCTCTCTGCTGCAACAAACTTAAGTCTTCACCACAAGTGCAAAGGGCATGCGGTTATAAAGACGACCATGTTGCCCTCAGCTAAACTTTGGTAAGAGGGCACTGATGCTGTTCAGAGGATAGGAATCTTACTCCCACTACCACTTCCTTCTCTGTTTTAGTGTCCTGACTCCATTCAGTTACTTGCCTTTGTTGTGGTTGGGTTTTGCTCAACAGTGATTTAGTGGGGGAAACAAAACAAACAAAATAAGCACACACACAAAACAACAAAACAGTCCCCCTTATTTTTTATTGTTAAACATGTTTCTGAACGCATGGAATCAGATTCCATATTCCAGAACATCCCTCTCTTCCTCACCTTCACCTTCTCACTTTCTGTCTCTCCTTTATTCAGTGCTAATTTGCAGCCGTGCTTGATTAAAACTACCACCACGGATGTGGATGACTGGACCGGACCCAGACGTTTCATCTGTGGAGCACTGCTGTTTCCTGTTGCTTTGTGCTTCATGGGTTTATTACGTGTCTTCAGTTGAGGTTTAAACAGAAGACATTACTTTGAAATCTGCTTAGGATAAAGCTTAAACAGATGATTACTGGCACTTTAATGCTCTTTTTCCTTATAGTTTTGCAAAGAGCAGACATGAAGTAGGAGGATTGGACATGTTTCTGTCCATTCATGTTCTTGAATGAAAAGTATAAGTCTTTGAAGATGAATGCAGCTGTTTAGCTGATTCAGTCCATCTGGCTTTTAACAGTAAGGCAAAACTTGGGAAATGCTTTAATGGGTAATTATTTTAAAACATGTTCCACTGAGGGGTCATGGAAGATTCTCAAATGCTCCTGTTTTCTGAACTCATGTTTAGTTTAATAAAAGAAATTAATAATGTCGCGGGAGATGTTTGTGCTTGACGTGTGAGGTCGAAAGTGACGGGGTCAGTCCCTCAGACGATTTGAGTGCGGGGCTGCACTGTTCTCACCAACAGCAGTTATTGAGTGCCAAGAACACAAAATCCTGTTTTGTTAACATTGTTTTGCAGTCTTGGGTAATTCACTGTGACATCTCACCCCCCTTTGAACCCTCCATCACCTTGTCCACTCATGTCACAGTCTGTCCCTTAACTGATGGTGTGCAGGAGGAGTCTGGCTCTCACACAGAACTGCACTCCGTCTCACGTTAGTGGCCCGTGGCCCACTACCCCCTCAGGAGAATGGCATTTGTACTACACTGCAGCTCTGAGCTGAGGTTTTAGAGAGAGAGAGAGAGAGAGAGAGAGAGAGAGAGAGAGAGAGAGAGAGAGAGAGAGAGAGAGAGAGAGAGAGAGAGAGAGAGAGACAGAATAGTCCAGTCCCGGCACAGCTCCTACCAGAACCTCTGAGATGAGTCTTGGGTTATTTTTCATCCCTTTCATTTTCTGTTAATACTGCTGTGTACGCACTGTGTCCTTACCTGAATGCTGTCACTAACCCAAACCCCCCCTACACCTTGGTACTGTTCATTTGATCTTTAAGTAAGTGTCTTGATTGGCTAAAACAAAGGTGGCCTTGTTTGCTCATAACTTTCCTACCTGATGAGTTACTTTGTAGACACAGATCAGGTCAGAGCCTTAAAATAAAGTAGGCATGTGTTGTGTAAGAGGCAGGAAGTGGAAGAGCACGGTTGGACGTCAGCTGGTGTTTTTAATGGCTTTCAAATCATGGTGGTTTCTAAATCACAGACTATTTAAATAGCCAAATTCAAACTATTCCAGAAAAGGCCGAGGATATGGAGCGTGGTCACAACACCTGTCTCACGAAACCAGGAAAATTCAGCAGATTTTTTTTTTTTTTTGATGAGATTTAAAACAGGAAAGGGAAATGTAACATGAAAGGTAAGCGAGCTGAAGTGGTTTGTCAGGAGTTACTGGTACATAACTTAACTTTATGGGTGTGTAAACCTTTAAATAAAGCTTAAAATAAAAGGGGGGCAGGGGATTATGTTTGGAACATAATTGAACTTTATGTGCAGAACTGGGACCAAAACAAACTTGCAACTGTTGGGTTTGTGGGTTCTGCACCTTTGTCAGGAGACAAGTATTTATGGTTAATTATGAGCCTTTGCTTTTGTGCAGAATCTGAAATTCTGGGAGAAGCGGAAACTATTATTATTATTTTCTTGCACAGTATTTGCCTTGTATACAAAATATGAAAGTAGTATATAACAGTGGCTAGAATCGGGTACTTTCATGTGTTATGAGTGGGGTTGGTTTTTGTCACATAAATCCAGGCTACAGTAGACGTTTCTGTTCCCAGACTTTATGGTAACCTAGGTAACAACACAAAAGTATTTTGTCTTGTTTTCTAAGTAAGCTTACAATCCAAAAAGTTAGACAATAAAGTAGAAGTTGAATATTTTTTTTTTTTTCAAAAAGATAACATTTAGTTTTTCATGAGGATTTATTTATTGAGGATGGAACATTTATTGAGAACTGAGTTAACTAGTTTATGAACGATTTGGAGGCTACGACTGTATATACAGTATAATTACAAAATATCAATAATTGTATAATTATATTGAATTTCTTTGATGAAGATTTTTGTGAGCTTTATTGAGCCTGTCAACATGTATCAAGTACATCTGTCTTTCATGTGCTCGACTATTGACATTGACTCTTTGACCTTCGGTCTGGTTTCAGTCAGTCTCAATAAAACTCCAAGCCGTGAAATGTTCTTCACATTCCTATAAAGGTACAGAAAATACCCTCTGCCTCCTCTTGTACTACTGATCCCCCACACACGCTTGGTTTAATCAACTTAATATGATCTCCGATGGTTTTGTTTAACTTGTTGTGGCCTTAATACGTATATCTAACATCCGCATGTTTGGTGCAACATCTGTTTGCTGTTGTTAATGGACTCTGCACCTCCCATCACTGTCATGAAAAAGTCTGAAAAGAAGTTGTAATGTAGAGAAATGTTGGACATCCACACAGGATGTGCTTAACGTGACAAAATCTGTCAATGATATTTATCAATAGTGGTAGATTTGTCCTTAACAGGAATTGATCATAGAAAAGAAAGAGCTGCACTTTACGCATCAAAGAACAGCAAAGATATATTTCACTTGGCATCGTGTGTAAGAATCTGGCATCTGCCTCCCAGACATGAAGCAACCTAAGACAGATAGAAGGAAACATAAGCTGAAAATCCTCTGTAGCCAAACTGTGAGTTGGTGACATCGGTGAGTTTTCAGACCTGTGAAGAGAAGAAACATTGTTTTACCTGCTCATGAGGGCAAAGATAGTTGATAAAAAGCTAAATGATATTGTAGCACCAAATTATGTTTCTCTGCATTCATTTTGTCTGAGTTTGCCACGTCTGTGCTTTGATGGGAAGGATGTTTTTGGTCATGACGAATAAAAATGCGGCAGCACGGTGGCTGAGTGGTCACTGTTGCGTCACAGTAAGAAGGTTCTAGGTTTGATTCCCAGGTCTGGCAGAGTCTTTCTGTGTGGACTTTGCATGTCCCCTCCAGGTAACTCGGCTTCCTCCCACAGTCTAAAAATATGCATCTTAGGTTGATTGATGATTCTAAATTGCCCGTAGGTGTGAGCGTACATGGTTGTATGTCTTTGTATGTGGTCCTGTGATGGACTGGCGACCTGTCCAGGGGGACCCCTGCCTCTCACCTATAATGAGCCGGGATAGGCTCCGGCAGACCCCTTTGACCCTGCAAAGAATTTAAAAATAGGTATAGAAAATAGATGGATGGAAATATAAACATAAAGCAAACTGAAGAGATAAATACAAAGTCATTTGAGTTCAAGCTAATTGCCTGACTGCAAATATTCAAACTGAATTTAGAAAAAAGTAGTTGTTTTCATTCAGCTGTACACAGCGAGATGACAACAACACAAAACTCTAATGATACAGCATCATTGTGGATACATGAGGCGAAATGGAAACAAGGGTCTAGTCACTGAATTGATGGATAAATGTCCAATTTATTACAAAAATGTGGCTGCCAAATGTGTTAGAACTAGTTAAGAAAAATGATCAAGGTACAAAAGATTGGAAAAAAGAAAAAGAATCTTTAATCACAGGGCTTTTTGACAGTAGGTAGGTAACATCATCAGTTGATAATCAGTTGTTGGTGCGGTGATTATGACTGGACGTATAAACTGGCCAAACCATCATGTTAAAGATATTTTTTGAAGCTTGTTTTTTTTTCTCTCTCTTCTCAGAGCTCATGTGAGTCCAGCAGCAATCAATCTGACCTGATCTGTGATTCCACCAGTGTTCGGCTAATTTAAATGGCTTTTGTTGGTTTTGTCACTTCGTGTATAAACGCCACAGAGAAAGACTTCCACCTGTGGTTTACCTCCTGGGACTGCAGTCGCTGACAGATGTTAGAGATCCATCCAGATCCAACTAAGATGAGGGAAATAGACACAAAAGAACATACAGTTAAACTGTTATTTAATAAATTATACCCCAAGGTTATAAGTCGGGGTAAGTGAACTGTTTATCTGCCAGTAGATTAAGGATCATAAACAGAGTTTCCATGCTAACAGCCCACATTTTTATTTTGGTCTAATTCCCTTGCATCATCTTATCACCATCCTTGGTACTTTTAAGGCATTTTAAAATATAGATTTCTAACTTGTAATTAAGAAATCATCTACAAAACTTGGGCTAGAATGTCATAGATGTAGATGATGGTGTTCATGATTGAATTGTCTACCTTAGGGACCCAGGGACACTATAGCAAAGGAATATATTAAAATAAAGACTGAACAGTTAGTTGTTGGGTGTGAAACAGTTTCCAGTAAGCAGCAGAAGTGCTGTAGATGTGTGAATCGTTCATTTGAGCAGAAAAGAGGAGTTTTCTTAATATGTGTATATGTGGATCGAATAAATTCATATGACTTCATCCAGCTTGTCTTACTTTTCAAATTTATTTTGGTCAATATGCTATGTTAAGAAAAGTAGTATCAGTGGTAATACAATAATATCAGTGTGAAGTGTAAGATCAAAATAGAGCGAGGAGCTAAAGGAGACTGGTGCAGACATGACATACGTGACTGTACAAGTGGACTCGCGAAAAATGTAAAACATGTTAAACGTAACGAGACAAACAGGCACGGTATCATAGATGCTGCATGATTCAGAGCAGGTGCAGGGGGAGAGAAACAGTAAAAAAAAAAAACAGACAATCTGAGGAATAACAGAGATGAAAGAGTGAACATGCCTCAGATCAAGTTATTAACGGGATACAGGTGATAAGAAATCTGCCAACATCAGGTGACCAGGAGAAACACTCCATTTCTCAGCTGACAGACTGCTGTGTTTGATGTAGGATTTGGTTGCAGGAATTGTTAGAGGAAAAAAAAAACCAAAATCTGCAAAAATGGGGTTTAATTTTTTTTTAAATAAAAAAAAAAAAGATACTTATACATATTTTAATACATGTGAAATACATATTTTGTCTGATATAAAAAGGAGCAAATGAAAGGGTTGTAATTTCATAAAGAAATCATTTTTTAACTGTTTTTAATTAGGTATAAAGTTTGTAATATAACAGGTCTTCCCCCTCTCTGTGTCCAGGCTGTGAAGATGTGGAGCGGGTTTGTCGCTGTCACTGTTCTGCTGTCCTTCATGAAACGGGCTGAAGCTCAGGGTAAAGTGCAAACCTTACTGATGCAAACATCAGCAGTCTTACAGCAAGTTCCTTTTCCTCCCGTCTTGTGATCATAAACTGCAAAAAAATGGTGCATCTGGCAGCGGTTGCGTCACTAACTCAGTATTTTGGGTGACACTGTGACTCTTTCGACTCTGGATGTCTCAGATCTGACTGAGAAACGTCGAAGAAGAGAAGCGAAGTGAGAACAGACTGTAATCTCAGGATTATTTGCTGAAGCTACACTAATTTAATATTCCTGGTTAATACCTGCCTTTTCATATTCTTAAAAAAAGATTGATTAACTAAAATTGATGATCCGTACATAGAGGCATCAATCCTAAATCAGTTCCCAGAAACCTAATGTTTTGAGTCTGTATGTGTAAAGTCATTTATGTCCTTCTGTATTGTCCTATACTTTGGCTTTGCAGGCAGGTGTAACAGCGTGCAAGCAGCAGATATCGTCTTCCTGCTCGATGGGTCGTCCAGTATTGGCCGAGCAAACTTCCAACAGGTGAAGGGATTCATGACTGGAATTGTAAAGCCATTCGCTGGGTCTGTCAGTGAAACAGGAATTCGGTTTGGAGCTGTTCAGTACAGCGACACCTCTAGGTGATTAATCCGATTAATAAATCCCTCACTGTTACTACTGTTACTGCTGGAGCTGAATGATTTAGTCAATCACATTACTTTTACTTTTCTCTTTGTTTTTTGTTGCCAGGGTTGAGTTCACGTTTAACACCTACTTGAATGGCACTGAGCTTGTCAACGCAGTGGAGAATCTAAACTATAAAGGTGGAAACACCCGAACTGGAGCCGGCCTCAAGTTTGTCTCTGACAACTTCTTCAACCCTTCTTCCAGTCGGGATGTCCCAAAGGTCTACGGGAAAGCCATCTTATTATGTTTTTATCAGAATGTATTTCTGTTCCAGTTTTTCAAAGCTCTTCTTGAATTCTCAGCTCTATGTCTTGATCCTCTTCAACTTTCAGATCACCATCCTCATCACGGACGGGAAATCACAAGACAATGTGGAGGGGCCGGCACAGAAGCTGCGCAGTCAGGGAGTCAAGGTTTTTGCAGTTGGTAAGTGGCTCATCTGCAGGCCTTATGAGTAAAAAGACTCCAGATCAATGGGGGACTGTGTAGAAAGGGTTTCCGACTTCAGGTTCCTGGGTGTCCAGATCGAGGAATACCTGACCTGGAGCGTAAAAACTACAGCAGTAGTTAAGACTCTACTTCCTGCGAGTCCTCAGGAAGAACAGCCTACCACAGAACCTGCTGCTGTCTTTTTACCACTCTTCCATGGAGACACTGAATTATCACAAAGATGTTTGTTAAATATCCTGGTGCAATAATTCCCACTTTTAGTTTATTTCTTTCTTTATCTTTTATAATAACTTATAAAAAAAACAGTGCAATAATGTAGATAAACATACATATTGTAAATATTGCCTGTGTGGTTCTGTGTTTATTTTTTATGTGCATTTTTTTCTTTATTAATGGCAGTAAAGCTCTAATCTATTCTATGTAAGACTTTTGCTTTGCATTTTTTGTGATTTTTATTTTATTTTTTTTTTAGGTATAAAAAGTGCAGACAGGAATGAACTGGCTCAGATCTCCTCGGAGCCCAGCAGTGATTTCACCTCCTTTGTTGGAGATTTTAAACTGCTGAACACACTTCTTCCTCTCGTCACCCCTCAAGTGTGTTCGGCAGCGGGAGGAGTCTATGCAAGTGATGGTATGCTTTGTTGCTGCTACTTAATAATTAGTATTCTAAAAAAATCAAATTTAACTTTTAACTTTTAATTTAACCTTTAACTTAACCATTTCTCGGCTCCTTCCAGAGGCGTTTTCTGGTCCATCCAACATTCAGTTCACAAGCCAAACGACGGATTCCCTCAGGTTTCGTTGGAGCCCCGCTGGGGGCCCCGTGACTGGTTACGCAGTCCAGTATGTGCCGCTATCTGGTCTGGGTCAGCCTATCACAGCAGAATTGCGTCAGGTGAGTCCGGTCATGAACGAAAGAACACATAGAGATGGGAATCATCACAGTTAGGCGGAGTAGTTTTTAGTGCAGGAGCCAAAGTCATTCTTTGTCAGAGAAAATTACATTCAGGCCGAGTATAAACCTGTCTAATGGGTGGATCTTCTCCATGTAGCGATTAAAGCCTAGCAGACAGAAATGTTTTGTTCCCTGGTGGTGGTGATGATGGAAAAGTGTCATATCTGAGGCGTTTGTTTTCTCACAATTTACAAAAAAAAGAACTCAAGTTTAGTGTTTACAAAGCTGACATCTTTGTTCTCTCTTTGTAGGAGAGTGTCACTGCAAATCAGAGGTTCTTCACTGCACGGGAGCTCAGGTCAGGAACAGACTACCTGGTTACGATCATCGCCCAGTACCCCAACAGTGTGGGGGAGTCTGTTTCTGCCAAACAGCGAACCAGTGAGTAAAAAGGAGGCCTTCTGCGGGTTCAAGCAAACTAGAGATTATACATTTTAGGACCTTCTAGATGGGATTCATAATTAAACTTAGCACAATAAATAAAACATCCTATGACACTAGTTATTCAGATTAAAGGACAATCTTGCGCAAAACATATGCAGTTGAACACAATGTAGCAGCGGACGTGTTGGTCCAACCGTTTGGTTTTTATCAGATGACTTCAACTTTAACAACAAACATCTAAACAAATGTGTCCTTCTTCATGTCTGTGATTAGTTGCTTTTTGAGGGCCAAACCTAATCATTAAATCTGTCTTTGCTGCATGCAAACTTGTTAGTAATTTCAGGGAAAGTCAGGGAAAATTGCGCACAACATTTCTCCTAGACCTTTGTTTTCACTGTAGGTGTGGTGCTTCGCAGCAGCAGCGCATCCACCACAGGACTTCTGCTTTTAGTGTTGCTGAGGAGCCAAATGTTTGAAGATCAGCTGATGTGGTTATTACCGCCATCTCTGACAGGGACGATGGAGCGGTGCTCTGTGAAAGCACCACAAAAATTGCACCTCCACATGACTAATTAGTTACTTCAGTGGCTGTTGACGGCATCTGCTGATCACTGATAGTAATCATTAGGTAGATATGCTGCAATAAAACGTCCTCCGTGTTGTTGGTTCCACTCATCATAGAAGCAATTGATCTCATTTTTGTTATTTCCTGTATTTTCAGGAGACAAGTGCAAGACAAATGCCTTATTTTTAGATAATTTATCTTTTCTTAATCATTTTTAAGACTTTTCAAGAGTTTGTGGAAACTCTGAAAAAGTGACAGAATAAATGTCAGCTGGCTGCCAAAACCCTTTCGCAACCTCACTTGCCTTTTATTTTCACCTTATACAGGATCGTTGCCAGGTGTCTCCAGTCTGCGTTTGGTTCAGGCAGGCTTCTTCTCTCTCTCTGTCGGCTGGGATCAGCCTTCGTCTCCTGTGCAGGGATACAGGCTCACCTATGGCCCACGAGGTCAGGTTCACATCTTTCACTTCACCTCTGTATTTTAGAGCATTTCAAAAAACCCAACAAACTCCCATGAGCTCTACATAGTATACTAACTTTGCTTAACGGTTTTATCACCATTATCTTTTCACTGTTCTTCCCAGAACAAAGGGTAATAATAGTGATGACAGATGGCAGATGTTACAATAGTTATAAATGCTGAACTTGTTGTTGGCAAGTTTGAACCATGTCAAGAATGTGTCGAGGTTTTGATTGAATATGATGAACGTGATATTTCTCTAACACTGAACTTCCCCTCAGCATTGACTGTAGGTAAGGATTATTACTGCCTCAGTCATTATGTAAAATGTTCAATGCCTTTATCTTCACTGGTCCTGAAATTTAGCCACCCAGAACGACTTTAACCTATATCATAGACTTGGTAATTTTATCCTTGCAATTCTGAAGACAGGGTGTGGCAAAGAGGGAGAAAAGTGGCCCCTGAGGGCTGATATAATTTCTTCCTCTGAACATGTGGCAGGAGTGCCAGTCTCAGTTTCATAGCTGGCAGAATCACACACTACTCAGATTTTGGCATGAGCCTTTCAAATTTTTTACATTTTGTTGTGCTTCAGACTCATCTAAAAATGGATTGCATTAATCATCTGCCTGTCTACGTGCAAACCGTTGCAATGAAAACAAAAGCAAATGGAGAGAAGTGGTATGAAAACAAAAGGCTAAAAATCAAATTTATATGCGTGTTCAGACCATTCACTTTCTACTTACTTAGAGCCTTTATTTAGCAGCAGCCGAAGTGTCGAGATTTCTTGGAAATGATCCTGCAAGCAATGATAAAAGAAAATCCTTTTTCAATTCTAACAATTTACTTCAGGAAATAATAAAACCAGAAGCTTCTTATAAAGTCTTACAAAAATACAACCTGAGATGAAAAACAACACTCGATGTGTTATTTTGTGTCATTATTAAAAAACTGAGCCAAAATCCAGTGTGTAAAAAAAAAGAGTACGTCCATATATCTTTTTATGGAAATTAGTTAAATAGTTGTTGATGATCAAAGGTAGTTGATTAATTGATCATCAGGAAGTTTGAGTGCTTTTATAATAGCTGAAGTTTTATTGGCTGAATGGTCTGGATCATGCTGAAGAGGAAAAACATCAGCAGTGATCTTAGAAAAGCAGCTGCTGCTGGCCATCAAGATGAGGGTAATTGCAGAGGCCATTTCCAAACTATATGGAATCTATGATTAAATTGTAAGAAGGATTCACAATGGAAAACAATAGAAGCCATAATGGAGTGGAGGATGCCATCACCAGAGTTCACGTCTTCTCTGCGGATGCAGGGAGCACCGCGAGAGTCATGTTTTTACTTTTTTGTACTCCTCAGTAATAAATTACTGGACCTGCAGGTTTATGAACCACTGGTGACTTGAAACTACCTCGCAGGCGCCTCCACAGTATGAAAGGCTGCAGAGCAACATCTCTTATATCCTGGTGTGCGGTATGGGGGCGGTATGGGGGCTCTTCAGGGGATGGCCACGTCTACTTCCTTGTTCACACTCGACACATCAGACTTCGGGTACAAGAGAAGCTTTCTGACGATGAAGCTGAGTACAGATGTATGGTGGACAGGTTCGTGGAGTGGTGAGGATGAAACCACTTGCAACTCAACATTATGAGGTGGTAGATTTCAGGAAGCAGAGCACCCCACCAGCATCATGGTTACCAAGGTGGACATTGTGGACTACAACAACTACTCTTCACTGTTTATAGAACCATGCTGCAGATGTTTCATCATGTGGTGGTAGCCAGCATCATCTTTTCCTCGGTAGTGTGCTGAGGCAAAGAGTTGAAGACAATTGTCGCCAACGGACTTTAGGTTATCAGGAAGACTCCCTCTGTCCTGGGAGCAGACCTTCATTATTTGATGGAGGTGTCAAAGGTGAATGTTGAGCACATTTCTGATGGGGTACATTTATTTTCAATAGAGTGTAGACCAATAGACCATCTTCTGGTTTCTCTACTGACCTCAGATCCGAGCTACTCATGTTATGTCTTAATTACTGTTTTGTTGCAGTGTCAGTTATGTTGCCATATTGGTGCACATTTTGGTCTCAGGTGAAGCCGTCTATTAGATCCTGTATTTTGCACCTCATTGATGGATAATTCAGTTTGATGACACTAAAAGATATTTGTGTTTATGCTCTAAGCCACCTGAATAAACATCTTACATGCCTCTGCTTGTCTTGCCTATTGATTAGGTCAACCAGCAGCTCAGCTGTTGGAGCAGTCGCTGTCTTCAGACACGACGTCTGTCACACTGGAGTCACTTCAGCCAGACACAGAGTACGTCATCAGCCTGTACCCTTTGTTTACAAGAAATGCTGCATCCCCATCTATCCTCAATGCTCGCACATGTGAGTATAACCACCGCGCGTTCATGATGAATACTCGTAAATGAGCTTTGCCATAATTAGTTGGTACCATGTAATCCAGTGATAGATCCATCCATCCCTCCATTATCTATACCCACTTTATCCGTTTCCGGGTCACGGGGGTCTGTCGGAGCCTAACCCGATGCATATCAGGCGAAAGGCAGGGGTACACCCTGGACAGGTCGCCAGCCTATCCAGAGCCCAGTGATAGATTTCATAATAAATAGAAGGGAGAAATATTAGGCCAAGAGACAGGACACATGAGCAAATTGTATAATGCCGTCACCTTTTGGTGGGAAAGGCTTTCCATATATGAAATATGTCCTCGTGCATCTCTGATTGCGTCCTTGTTTCAGTGCGTCTGGAGGGGGTGCAGCAGCTGTCAGTGGAGACAGTGTCCGAGGGCAGTGTTCGTGTACGGTGGAGAAGCATCGCTGGTGTGCGAGCGTACCGTTTGGTGTGGGGACCGTTTACGGGTCAGAACAAACGTCACCTCAAACAACATTTTTTATTTTTTTATTTTGTGATAATACGATTTCATAAACTTCACATATGTGTTTTTTTTTTCTTTGTTACAAGGCCGTAACGTGGAGACCATGGAGGTTACTGGTGACAGAGAGTTCTTCACTTTGTCCAGGCTGCAGCCAGATACCGAATATATTGTCACCATCATCCCGCTGTATGAGCGCAACATAGAGGGCCCTGTAGCCTCAGCCAGATTCAAGATAGGTAGGTGTGCTTTGGAGGTTCACCAAACCAAACATCTTTGTCCGCTCTCGGTGAATTTTACCCTGTTTTTTCCAAAAATGTGTTGTTAATCAATCAGTTAACCACAGTAATACCAACAGAAAGAACCTACATTTATCTATGGCTATAAGAGATAGCAATGGACAGAGAAATACTTAAAAAACACAAATCCAAAAAAAGAGAGATATGTTGACATGATGTATGTTTTTAAACGTTTTTTGATATGTTCCACCCTTGACAGTAGAATGTTTTAGACTGCAATCCTGTTAAAAATGAGAAAGTAAAACCTGTTAAAAAGAAGGAGAAAAATACAGATATTTTTAAAAAACAAAACAAAAACAGTCTCACATGATGACAAACCTTTTGAGGTATCAGTGCCACCTCAATGTCGATAAATATGTCCGATATCCAGCATAGAGGAGACCCAGATGGCAAATTCAAACAATTATGCTCATTTTTCTGTATTATAATTTAGTGGCTAGTGATGACTTCTCCTGTTACTTTTCTGCAGTATAATGCTTATGTGAAGCAGTAATGTAAAATTTAACTTGAAAAGGTAGCAGTTTTATTTATACAACTTAAGCGCTATAAGTAGCTGCCCACTCTTTTCTCATTTCCAAGGCTGCATACAGTCACACCAAATATTTACATTTACCAACCACTGTCTTCCCTCCTCATGGTAATCATACAAGTAAAATTACATCCAGGGTCTGTTCTTTTCAGATTTGGAGCTGATATCCACGAACTCAAATCAGTGACACAGAAGCCTAACAGTTAGGGAGCCAGGTTTAACTTCCCCCACTATCCTAATATTTGGGACTTTTTTGTCATTTACACACCCGTTTGACCAAACAGGAAGCCGAACCAAACATGTTTGGCACGGGCACCCCTGGTTTAGTTGACATGGTGCAACTCAATTATTGTAAAAGAATCGTTTTTCTAAAAAGCAGGAAAGCAGGAAAGCAGGAAAATGGCCTGCAATCTTCCCTGCAGTTTGTCTTCCTTCTAAAAAGCCCACACATGTTACTGTTTAGGTACATTTGGTTAGTATTTTAAGGGCACCTACACACATGCGCCTCTCGTGACTATTGCCCATATGGTGCCACTTCACCGGGACCAGTGTTTTTGAACTGCAGGCTGAGTCACTGTAGGTCCACTGTAGCGAGCAGTTAGTACAGAACAAATGACAGAAAACTTTGTGATGCAAAGTCAAAGAAATGACATTTTGTATACAGAATCCATCATACTTTACATCCCAAGAACCTAAACTCTGTTCAGGCTCATTTCTTCCTTGTTTTTCATTGCGCAGACCAATAGAGTTACAACTCTTCTGTTTGTCTTTCTGTCTGACCTTTTTTTTCCTGAAAATATTATGACTCAAATTGTCTAAAACCGCCACTGTCAAGAGAAACTATGTATTGGAAATTAAAATGTTAAAGTTACTTCCTGTTATGCGGCCGTTTTTTTTATTTTCCGTCTTCTCTGTCTTTAATCTCTGAGTACGGCGACAGATGGCACTTTTTCAGACTGTTGCATTTTGACATTGGTTACAACAAACCTATGTCAGAGCGAGTGAGAAAGTGTTGGTTTCACTGACCCCGACCTGTGTAGTTGTTAGTTGCCACCCCACTCGCAGGGGGGGGTGGCACAGGACACAGGTGGGGCTCGGAAATGAAAACAGTCGATTTATTCTCTTGTTATTAGTGCATTTTTAACCTTTATTATCTTTGATTTAATTTCACAACTCAAATTCATCTTAAATGTTAAAACACAAGTTTTGGCATTTATTTATGAAGGTTGTCTATGTAAACACTGATGACCAGCTCTTATACAAATATACTGTGTTGTGGGTGTGGAAGAGCGGCATGTGGGTTCAGGATTCGTTTTGTATGCTGTGGTTAACCCTTTAGGGGTAAAGCAAGCTCTTTGCTATATGTCTTTTCCCCCGATGGCTAATTGGAATAGAGACAGTTTTTGTGAATCTATCCCCGGCACCACATCATGTTGAAGTGTGTTTCGGAAAGAAAAGCACTACATACTTTTGAGTTGGAGTTCCTGTGTCAGTAAAACCCAGCGATGCTTGGAGAAGCACTATTTAACTGTTTCTGTTAAACAGTTGTATTTTGAAAAATACATATAAGTTTAACTTTCCTGCTTCACTGTATTTTCCTAATAACACATTTAGGTCTGATGTTACCTTTTGTTGCAGGTGAATTGACACAGATCTTGTGGCATTGTTGGGTTTTGTTCGCAGTAACGTCTAAGGTTGATTTACATAAAATAATATGAAAGGCTTGCATACTATTTCAGTACTGACAGAATCATTAAAATACATATGTGGGTAAGAATTTCTTTTAACATGTGGTATTGATTAATGGGAACATAGCTTTTGGTATACTACATAATGATGTAATGATTACATAATGTGCTCCCCTCAGAGCGTCAGGAGCAGCAGGTCCTCAGGGCAACTACCACAGGGCCCTCGTCGATCCGCCTCAACTGGAGACTCATTCAGTCCTCTCAAGGGTACCGTCTGGAGTGGAGTGAAGGGGAAGGTAAGATAAGCGGGGGACATGTATTCTTAAACATTCAACTGTCACTTTGCTCCTCAAAACATATGAACGTGGGCAGTGCAGAGGAAACTACAAGTAATAAATCTGGTTATGTTTACTAAATGGAGAATGCTTTCAAATGTCGTTTTTTTATGTAAGTAATCCATGCTGGATCATGGTAGTCTGCGAGTCAGCTGGGTTGTTTAAAGTCAATGTTTCCGCTCCGTTCATGTTATGGATCATCTTAAAAAGTTCAATGGGACCCAACAAAATCCTTAAACTCTCCTCAAAGTGCTTTCTCAGTTACGAATCTTTGAAGTTTGACCCTCGGAGCAAAATTTCAACATTTCTGAGATTCTTTCTAAGCTTCACCCTTACTCTCTTCTCATTAGATTGGGTTGACATTTGCGGTGAACATGCACATAACTCTAAAGATAATTTGCAACCTGCCCTGTGAAGGACTGGCGTCCTGTCCTTGAGTAACCCCTCCCCTCATCCTGTACTAGCTAGGATAGGGTTCAGCATGTCCCCGTGACCATGAATCTGCAACCAAACAACTATTGAGCTTCTAGGTAATCTGATAACAATCATCAGAGACAGTTTTCAAATAAAGTCTAAACCTAAATGCGATTATAATACGTTCAAAAGCCACACACTCCGAGCTGAAAATCAGAGGAGCCAGTTTTGTTGGTGGTAGTGTACTGGCCTTTGCTTGTGCTTATCTTATTTTTTATATTTCCTATCTGGTTTATTGATAAGTGCAGACAAAGTCATCATAGTGGGCGACTTTAACATTCATATGGACGTTGACAGCGATAGTTTTAAGTTGGCTTTTAATTCTCTTCTAGAATCGATGGGGATTTCACAAAAAGTAAATGAACCGACGCATTGCCTTAATCATACTCTCGATCTGGTCCTCGTCTACGGTGTAGAACCCGATAAACTGTTAGTGTCGCCTGTAACCTCCTTTGTATCTGACCACTATTTAATAACGTTTGAATTTAACATTGTCAACGTTAAAGCGCAAAATAGCAGGAATTACTTTAGCAGATGTTTATTCAATTAAGTTATTACTAAATTTAGGGAGGCCATTGCTCTTCATCTTCCTACAGTGGAACATAGTGAAGCAGTTGAGGGCCGTGACCTCAGTTCTACCTCTGCAGATGTTGATTTCCTTGTCGGTAACACTGCAGAGTTGCTGCACTCAGCTTTAGATGCAGTTGCTCCTTTGAGAAAGAGGGTCCTAACCGTAAGAGCTTAACTCCCTGGTATAACTCACATATTCGTATCTTAAAACAGAAAGTGCATAAAATGGAAAGGAAGTGGTTCCCTTGTAGGTCTGTAGATTCTTATCATGCATGGAAAGACAGTCTAGATTAGTATATAAAAAATATTTAAAAAATGTTTTATCTTTTATTGGTTTGAAAATACTGGACCAGATCAACTAATCGCTAAAGGCTAAACTACTTGCAGTAGTTAAACCTTGACCCAGACATTTTAGCTAATTATAGACTCATTTTTAACTTTCCATATATATTTAAAATTCTGGAAAAAGCAGTTGAAAGCCAGCTGTGTGACCATTTGTATAGAAATGATCTATTTGAAATTTTTCAGTCAGGGTTCAGAATGCATCATAGCACAGAAACATCACTGGTTCGAGTCTTGAATGACCTTCTTATGGCCTCAGATAATGGGTTAGTGTCCATACTGGTTCTGCTGGACCTCAGCGCTTCTTTTGATACTATAGATCACAGCATTTTACTGCAGAGGCTAGAGTATGTTGTTGGGATTAAAGGGACAGCTCTAGGTTGGGTTAAATCATATATATCTGATAGATTCCAGTTTGTTCATGTTCATGAGGTTTCTTCAGTACAGACAAGGGTCTGCTATGGTATCTTGTTCAGCTTAAACATCACTATGGAATCAACTTCCAGTTTGGGTTGAGGAGGCTGACACCATCTCCACCTTTCAAACCAAACTTAAAACATTTCTGTTTAGTAAAGTATATAGTTTTGAACTTTAGTGTGTTAGGACCAGTGGTCAGAGCTGCAGCTGCAGGACCAGACTAGAGCAGCTGATCTTAAACACAGCGTCATCCTAGATCTGCTGCTGTAGACCTGCTGCAGGGGGACCCCAACATGATCCACTGACTGGTGCCCCTCACCTCCTCTGTTTCTCTTTCCCTTCTTCAGTTCAATTCTCAGTTATTAATTAGAAGTATCTCATAAGTATAATTGTGCTCCATTGTTCTTGTAATTTGTTGTGCTGGTCTGTTCACTCTTTTTCTCTTCAGAACATGTTTGCAGACCAGAGCCTCTGGAATTGCATGATTCCCTGCAGTCTCACCCTCAGTGTCTCCTGTCTGCACCTGTTTACATATTCGTCTCTGTAGATCACCAACTAACCATGTATCAGTCATATATACATGGAAGTCTTAGTTCTGCTGCTGACGGATATGTTTACTTATAAAACTTGTCTTTTGTACCTTTGACAGTGTGTCTGTGTCTCTCTGTTCTTTAATCTCTCTTTCCTCCTTTTTCTTGCTCTACCCGGCTCCCCTTCAGCAGGAGGGCCTCCCTTATGATCCAGGTCCTGCTCCAGGTTTCTTCCCTCTTAAAGGGGAGTTTTTCTTGCCACTGTTTGGCTTAAGGTTTTTCTCCCACTAGGGGAGTTTTTACCTGTCGTTGTTTATGTAATAATTGTTTGGGGGTCATGTTCTGGGTCTCGAAAAAATGCCAAGGGATAACTTGTATTGTAATAGATGCTATATTAATAAAATTGAATAAAATTTGATTGAATCTGCATAGAGTAGATTTAATTCTCAAAAATACAATATGTTCTGTTTATTTGATTTATATATAGCTTTGGAATAGAAAAAGTATATATTTGAGTATTTTCTCAAGACATCCTTAATTCCTTAATATGTTTTCTAAGAAAACATTACAATTTATCTCAAATATATCTTAAAAGAGATTGCTATGTAAATTATTCATCGAATTATGAATCATGAATTTTTTATTCATCATGACATTTGTTGTAAAAGATTTTTTTTGCACATTTTAATGTAAGTTGATAACATACAGTTGCTTTTTTTTCACTGGTTATTTTCTTTCTCATTTGTTTTATGTTAAATTCAAAGACATTTGGACTCTACTGCCATGTTATAAGATAAAGGTCAGAAATGTGATGCAGTTTGATATAAAAGCTAAAGTCCACTTTTAAACTGTACTGGACTCTGGATGATTACCGCTCTAATACCGCTGAATTATATCTGTATTGCACTGAACCAAAACCCGGTTTCTAGAAAGTAAAAGAAAGAGAAAAAAAGAAACTGCAAATAACTATTTAAAAAATGTAAGATTTGATATTCATATGAAAAAAAAATATATGTTTTGAAAGTACATATGTGAGAGAGTCAGTAACAACTGCTTCGTTACAGATTATAATTGTAGCTGCAATTAGGGCAAATTTCAACTCAGTCCAGTAAAAAGTGAGTGATTAGGAAAGTTTTGAAATAATGAACAATTCTGTCTCACAAGGCCAAAATTACAACATTTATCATTTTTTTTAAAAGAGTTGAGCTTCAGGCGAGTTTTTTAAGTTTTGTAAACTTATTAGAATTTTTTTACCTTAATATTTTCTTTGAGCTGAACTGACTCGGTCAGTTAGTAATTTTTTTGTGTGAGCAAAAGTTGACTGTAATATGTTGTTTTATAGTCCAGCTCCTACTTTTTTTTTTAACGTTACAATACATCGTAAACATTAAAGTAGGAATGACTTAACAGAAACCCACTAATCTCAAAGTGTTGGTCTTCCCTCAAGGAAGCCGTATCCAGAGCCTGTCCTTTCCTAGAAACACCATCAGCTACGAGCTGACGAGCCTTCAGCCTAATACAGAGTACATCATCACCCTCTACACCCTGTTTGAAGGCCGTGAGGAGGCCACACCTGTCTCCACAGCATCCAGAGGTCAGCCTTAATCTAAACCCGTTTATTTTTCAACGTCAAGACAAATATCTTTGTGCTTGTAACAATTTGCTATGAGTGTCCTGACCTTCTAATGATGCAGAGGAGCAGCCAGTGGGAAGGGTGTCAAACCTAAGGGTGGTGGAGTCTCTGGGCAGTACGGTCAGACTTGGCTGGACGGGCGTAGCTGGGGCCACACAGTACCGAATCATCGTTCTCAACACAGAAGGTGCACTGATTTTACTCATCATTGTTTTATTTATTTATATTTTCTAGCTGCTGTTGTACAGCTGTGAATTAAAAACATGAATATGGCTGACGCTTGTGTGTGCTTCATGCCATGTCAGTGGGAAAGGAGGAAATCCGAATTATCCCCGGAAACCAGACGACACTTGACCTCAGAGACCTGTCAGTGGGCGTGTCGTATGGTGTCAGCGTCACAGCGCTGGTGGGAGAAAATGAAGGAGAAACAGTCACGGTCTACATCAAACCAGGTGAGAGAAGCAGGGACAGCTCGTGCTGCTGTAATTTCTAATTTACACATTTACATTAATTTTCTTTTTCTGGCATTGTTGAATTGAAAGATACTGTATGTTCAAGGGTACTGTGATGATACCAAATGAATGCTGAGTTATTTATTATCTTTGAAACCCTAAAGCTTTAGATGGATATCGCTTTTAAATCATATCACCAAGTTAGAAAGTTTACTTTCTTCAATGCAGAGCAAGTTGCAAGGAGAGTGACCAATCTCAGAATCACAAATGTAAACAGTCGGCGAATTCGTATCACGTGGGAAGGAGTTAATGAAGCAACAGGATACAGAGTTACATGGAGACAAGGAAATGGTAAGAGCGTTAGGTTATAGTATACTTGTTATTATTTTAATGTGCCATTCGTCTGTTGGTCTTGTAAATCGTTTACATTGAATGATTTTCTTTTCTTGCTTTATGTGCGAGAGCCAGAAGAGCCTTTGCAAAACCAGTCACAGATTTGGAGACTTAATACCTTTGTGTATCTTTTTGGCTTATTGTCAAGTTTGTACTCATTTTTTGAACCTTACCTTCTGCATTTTAGACGCAGAGCAAGTCCGCTCTCTGGGAGCAGAGGCCACTGCTTTTACCATAGATGGCCTGCAGCCAGATGAGCCAATAGTCATCGGAGTCGCAGTTGTTGTTGATCAGCGTGTTGGAGAGGTGGTCACACTGTCTGCACGAACTAATCCTTCGAATGGAGTTTTGTCTGGATTTCGCATCACTGAGGTCTCATCTCAAAGGATACGCATTGCATGGTCACCATCGTCGAGAGCAACTGGATATAAGATCACATGGCGTCGTGATGATGGTAAAGAATCATTTATCGCTGCCAACGATATACCCAAACACTGTCCATCAGCTCTAAAATGAATGGTATTGTTAAAGTGGAATTTTGTGCCGTGTTTTACTTGTATCAGGAGTGGAAACAGCTCGTACGGTAGCTGCTGACACTTCTTCCTACACCATTGATGGCCTTCAGCCAGCTTCAGCGTACAGTGTGGAGGTTTCTGCACTGTTTGGCTCCCGAGAGGGAAATCCTTCCGTCTTGAACGTCAGGACTGGTATGTTAATGAATTTCTTTCTGTGAAAAGTATCATTGCTGTGAGTAGAGCCATGCGCCGCAAATAAGAGCTGCATATGTCTCCTTGCCCTGACTGGCAGAATCAGATCAGTCGATTGTTGGGACAGTGACATCACTGCAAGTCCAGGAGACCAGAGGAGAGATTGTCCGAGTCACTTGGGTTGGTGTGCAGGGAGCGACGGCTTATCGTGTTTCTTGGAGGAGAACAGATGGTATGATTTCTCTGTTCTTTTATTTGTTTTTGATACAGTTCTTACAAAAAAAGTAACATCTGTCTGACACTTTTCTTCTCGCTTGTTGAACTTCAGGATCCTTGACCACATCCGAGACTTAATTCAAAATAAATTACAATTAATTACACCCGACTTTCTCGTGTTGTCAAATTGTGCTGTAGGTGGTGAAGAGAGGAGCCAGGTGGTGAGTGGGGATGTGACGGCAGTGGACATAGAGCAGCTTGACCCCGGAGTTCAGTATGAGGTTCAGGTCATGGCTTTGGTCCAAAACAGAGAGGGGACCCCTGTGTCCGTCAGAGTCACCACGCGTAAGTCCCGTCTTCCTTTATTCAGACATGACCTCATAAACTCTTGAAAGAGTAAAGGCAGTTCATAATATGTTGAATATTGTCAAATATAACTTGCAACATATTGCAGAGCCCAGCATTTCATGGACTGTCAAATCTTACCCCCTAAACAGTCCTAATCCCACTCGCTGTAAGTCAGTACTGCACCTGACTCGATGTTTTGTCATTTAACACGTATATTCAATATGTCTCACATGTGCACAGCTGGTTTTAATACACCGCCTCCTACGCAACTTAGTACAACTCTACGGGTGGCGGAGGTGACCCAAGAGTCTGTCCGGTTGTCATGGACGGCTCTGCAAGCTGCCACAGGTTACATTCTTCGTTGGAAGGATGACACAGGTGAGGTATATTATCTCACGTCTCACTTATTTGTGGTTCGGTCCGAGAAGATCACCCCGTCTTTAACTGCTGACAATTCTCAGACATCGGGCCGGGCTTGTCCGTCACTCTGCCGGCCTCATCCGGCTCCTACCTGGTGACTGGTCTGCGTTTGGGCCGTCGATACAGGTTTACCATACAGCCCACCTTTGCGAGCGGGCTGGGATCAGAGACTTTTGAAGACCAGCGCACCGGTAAACGTTGTCAAATGCAGTTTTCATATACTTCTCAGATCCACGAAAACCTGATGTCAAACGTGTCAAATTGTTTTTCTGTCAGTGTGTGTGGGTGGACGTCTGGATGTGGTGTTTGTGGTGCCTGCATCCACTGATCGGACGGGCTTGGCGAGACGGCTGCGTGAACTCCTGACCAGTGCAGCAGGGTCCCTTGCAGCTATTGGATCACGCGACTCACAGGTATTTCGGATGAATGATGAATGAGTATCAATAACAGCACTTGCAGTGTTGAAAACGTTGATATGTATATATATATATGTATATATGTTTTTTTTAACTAACATTTTGGTTATGTATTTCAGGTGGGAGTTGTTATTTACGGATTTAGACCGAAAATATGGTTCCTGCTCAGTCGCCACAGCAGATCTGACACACTATTCCAAGACATCCAGTCCACACCTTTTGATGAAAGCCCAGGAAATAACATTGGTATGTTTTTTTTTTTTGTTGGTTTTTTGCCGTCTCTGACAGAACATTATCGGGTGTAGCTGCTATGACATTTCGTGGTGGCCATCGTGACATTCCCTGTCTCCCTCTTGCAGGTGAGGCAGTGACATTCACACGACAGTACCTCCTGAACACCCCAGCAGGACGGAGGCCAAGGGTGCCTGGAGCTGTTGTCATCATCGCTGACAGGAAATCTGCGGACAACCTGACCCTCGCAGCCAACAATCTGAAAGCAACAGGTGTGCTGGATCAGCCATCAGCTGGCTGCGGCCTGTTTGTGTGAAAAATGACATCTACGGCACCATGATTGCACCTGACCAGCCTCTCATGAAGTCTTTAATGCATTTTATTTCTAAGATGTAAATAATGCCATTTGTATAAGTAAGCGTCACACTACACGCAGGACAATAAATTTGACGTGACCCTGAATCTTTACCATTTCTCACAGGTGCACAGCGTTTCTGGTTTAGGCCTTTGAACTGTCTTCAGTTAGTCTGTATTTAGAACCAGTCAGAGGTCTCTCTGACTCTTTGAAAGAAAAGGACCTAAGCAAATAAAATGCCTAAACCTTTCCACCAAACCCACAAATCTCTCAGTTCTGTGACACGAACCTGTTTTTGTGTGCATGCAAGGTGTGACTGTGCTAGCGGTGGGTATCGGCCAGGCAGACACCGAGGAGCTGCGGCGCGCTGTGACGGACGGAAGCACCCAGAACATCCTGTACGCTCAGAATGCAGCGCAGCTAAACACGCTGCACTCCGATCTGGCCGACTTGCTCTGTGGTATTGCCAGAATACCAGAGGTGAAAAGAAAACTGTGGGGGGGGGGGGGGACAATTTTGCTTATAATTAAACTTAATTTGCTCATATTTTAAATTGCAATTTTTAAGACCGAAGCAGCATGTTGCTACAACGTTGTCATTCTCATTTCTCACAAACAAATTATTTGGAAATATAAGGGGAATGTGTTTTCTGGACACACAAAAAGTGGAGACTTACTGCTGTAAATGGTTTGTAACTGGCTGATTTAAAAAAAAAAAAAAGCCAGAAATCTGATAAAACCTATCAAATTTGAATGTTTCTTTTATTATGTTTAGGTTTCTCCAGGTACAGACCAGTGTACTATTCAATGCCCTCGGGTGAGCATGTTTTGTTTTGCAGCTTACATTTATTCACTCATCTTTAACCCTGATTTATACAGTAGAATTAGATTATTGCCACAGAAAATAGATGTCTAGTTTTCTTCCTCTTCTGAGACCTTGTCATTGTTTTGATTTCTAAATAAATTGTTTGATCTTACCAATGTCTTTCAGGGTGAGAAGGGAGATCGTGGAGAAAAGGTATAGAGTTGAAGTTGCACAATATTTTTAAACATTTTTCTTTTTTGGGAAAACAATTTTGTGTCCAGCGAACTTGGGACACTAGTAATGTTATTTGCAGCGGCTTGCATGTAATTTTAGTCAATCACCTGCCGATAGTTAACCTTTAGCTTTACATAACTGTTAAGGCCTTTTATTGTGCCTCACCCGACCTTTTTTTGACAAAAGGTGTTGGAATTTAATTGAAATTTGAAAAAAAGAAGAAGAAAAAAATCTTATTTGTAGATTTATATCCCCAGCTGTCAATGACAATTGTTTTTTTTTAAACTTTTCCACAGGGCGAGAGAGGCAGAGATGCAGCAGACGGACGTAAGGGGGAGCCGGTGAGTCCGTTTTAACCAGTGATCCTCATCATCCTAAACTATGTGGCGTTACAGCAAAGTGCTCTGATTTGACTTTGGGGATTTTTTGTAGTGCATGAGAAGAGTGTGTCCATGAATGTTTGTGTAATGCAGGGTCGGGATGGTTTGCCTGGGAGGGAAGGTCCCAGAGGTCCTGAAGGACGTCCAGGTCCACCGGGCCAAACTGTCCCTTTTGACCCTTCGCTGGTGGTAAAAGGGGAGAAGGGGGAGAGAGTGAGTACTGAGTACTGAGATCACGCTATGAAATAATGCCTGAATAAAAACAAATAAATAAAAAGGATAATAAAAAGGATATTTATATATTTATTAATAGGGTTTCCCTGGTATTGATGGAAATCCAGGGTTGCCAGGACGACCAGGTGCTCCTGGAAATGCAGGTGTTCCAGTAAGTAGTGTTCCTTTTATCCATCAACTCTTTTTCATAGTGTTGTTTAGAAATGATAAAATACTCACTGTCATCCTTAAGGGCTCACAGGGCTTACCTGGAATCAGAGGAATCGCAGTGAGTAATCCCCCGGACCTGCAGCCTTACCCAGTCAGGATCTGAACAGTGTTGTACAGTTTTATTCTTTGTTTTAGGGGGAACCGGGTGGACGAGGCTTAGCAGGACCAAAGGGTGATAGAGGTGAAAGGGTGAGAGGAAAAGCTTTTAACTTTACCTTACATTTACTTTATAAATGTAGACTGAGAGCTTTATCTTTGCTGGTTTTAAAGAAAGCAAGCTGATCGTTTAAATATTTGTGGGTCTGTGCTCGGTGCTTTCTGCAGGGTGAACCAGGTTCAGCTGTATCTGGCGGGGGTCTTCCAGGGAGGAAGGGAGAGCCTGGGATACCAGGAATACCAGTAAGAAATGGACCAGAAAGTCCCACTGTCATATGCATTATTCTGTAATATAGCCATTAAAAAGCCACTTCAAATGTAAATAAATGTAAAAAACCCACACGTTTTTAATGTGAAATGTTTCTTTACTGCACCAGTGGGGTCCACTGTGGTTACGAAAATGTGGATACACTAAGAAAAGACACTTTTATTTTGAACTGTTTTTTTTTTTTTGTCTCATATTTAGGGTACTCCAGGTCAATCAGGCAATAATGGGGCCAAAGGAAACCCTGGAGTTCCAGGTACACCAGGTCAGGATGGTCGCCCAGGGATACCAGGAACACCGGGGCTTTCTATCAAGGTTTGTCCCTGATCCCCAACCTCTGTGGGGACTTTTGAGGATATTGAGGTTATAGATACAAACATTGTATCAGTAACATATATTATGGTTAAGTAGAGTGGGCAGTGGTCATACTGTGGAATTAAGATAATTTTAATTTTAAAAAAGTAGGAAATCATTCATGAAATAATGTATTCACTTAAAGCTTTACTTTCACTTACATTTCGAGTCAAGTATAAAAGGAGATATGACTGTTGTTGTCAGAATCACGCACATGGTGGTAGCATTGAGCCTCGCCAGTGAAAGCTCAGCCACTCTGCATGTGCCAGGAGATCTGCAACACACTATATCATTTATAACGCCTGATTCCTGTTTCAGATGAGCCGGTCAACTGCAACTTTTTTTTTTTTTTTTTTTTTTGAATTAATACATTGCATTACATTTACTATTTTCAGTATGGGAGCAGAGTGGATTAAGACTAGCTGGTAATGTCGCTATCTAACTTCTCACAAAATGCCCAACCTCAACCTGCGTTTGTTCTCCAAAAGTAAATACTTCAGCTACGTAAATGTTCTAGAGCAGCCACTCCGACGAGGCTGTGTCTTTGGATTTGGTGTTTTGTTGATTGACCTAATAGTAAATAATCAGTCTTTGCAGTGCCTTAGAGGTGCACATGCTGATGTTTAATCTCATATTTTTGGTGGTTGTTACATAACTGGGTTGCTGTGTTGTCATTGGTTATTTCTTTCAATCTATAATGAGTCTGAGGTATCTTCCAAACATTCGAACAGGTGTACTCACATTTCTTTCAATACCCTTCAGCTTTTTTATTAATGAGCCGAAGGATGGGTTGTTTGCAAATAAACCATCTTGTGGGCATGTTTTTCATCTGAACAGCGTTTCTGTGCTTCTTCCTTCCCTTTCTCCTTCTTTTTCTGACAGGGAGATAAGGGCAGCTTAGGAGAGCGGGTGAGTCACACCATCACCAGCTTGTCCTCTTACTGCAGAAATATCTTAAGGAGCATGAGAGCATAACAATTCTGAGCTCTTATCTCTCTTTGCTGACAGGGACCTCCAGGAGTAGGCAGCGGGGTGGCTGTGAAGGGCGACAAGGGCTCCCCTGTAAGCACCGTCAATCACTGGCAATGTGCTGACATGCTAAGTCACCAGGTGAACGCTGAGTTTTAACGGGGTGTGTTTTGCATTTTCTAATTGCTTTTTTTATTATCAGGGTATTCCAGGAACTCCAGGGGCTCAAGGTCCCAGAGGGCCAACTGGACCAGAGGGCAGGAAAGGAGAAAAGGTGGAGGCAGATTGGTTTGTGAGTGGGTGATGGAGTGTGAGGTGTTGATTTCAGAGAAATGACTTGTTGTTGTTTTCTAGGGTGATGCTAGTGCTGGGCTTCCTGGACCTTCGGGAAAGCAAGGAGAGCCGGGGGACAGGGTACGTCAGCCACATCGCAGCTCGGAGAGGATGATGGAGCACTAAGACCATTCATTCGTTTTCTTAGCAAATCACAGAAAGGACAAACATCGGCTAAGTCTGCACAGTCCGAAATCTATTAAAAATATATATCTCAACCCAGATCTGTGATAGACAGTGATGCTGTCTAAGAGAGTTCAGAAAACACGTGTTTTTAGTTGATTTCATGATGAAGTAATGCCACAGATAAGGAGCATGACATATATATCATACAAATGATTGACAATATCTGCAATTACCCTTTAAAGTTGAGAAATCAGGTTAACCTTTCAGCAATGAAGCAATAATAGGAAATAAAAACACACCATGTCATAGAACATGTACACTAAACAATTAAATACATATTTCTGCAGATTAGATAAAAAGAAACTGTGTTTTTGTCCATTCGAGAGATGAATGCAAAAATATTTAAAGTGCTCAGTTGATATTCACTTGGTAGCACCAGAGTTACATCTCGGTGCAGTATTGATCCTCGGTCCAACTACAACTAAAGGGATGTCATGAGTTAGATATCCCTCTAATGAACCGACAGACACATAATTTAGCTAAATTAAAACTGCTTTGGTGGAATTGATCTATAAAGATTAAAGCATTTCCTCGTGTTTCTCAGGGTCCCCGTGGGCCTGCAGGTGAAATCGGCAGTAAGGTGAGGTAAAGGTAAGAAAAATTGTTTCTTTTGTTGGATGTAAGATTGATACCAACCTCTGTTCCTGTCTATACTCTGACAGGGTGACAGAGGACAGCCAGGTGAGCCTGGATCGCAGGGAGACAGGGTGAGTCACATGATCCTAGACAAGTATGCACTCGTCTGTGAACGCGTTTTCACGTGGGGGCATCACAGATGGTCTCTTTGCTCACAGAAGCAGCAGCGAGTTTAATGGTCTGCAGAAGGAAGAGGAATAATAATAAGGAAATTGAATGAGGAAGGCAAACAGGAATCATTAGTTTGTCTCATTATTCTCACAGAAGTTTGAAAAATTGTACTGTACTTTTGTCCAATGACAACATACTGCAGAAAAAGCTGCTGTTCTGTTGGTTCATGGGCCATTATTCTATTAAAATTCTATTATTATACTATATATATATATCCCTGAGAAGACCTCTGGATGGGGGAATATGTTCCTGCAAATCATATTAATATCATTCAGAATTAATGGTGCCTTACAGATGATCTCAGGTTGACAGTCCCGTGAATAGTAATGCACCCTCATATACGAATACAAGGCCAGATTGAATCGCTCCCTTTTAGCCTGAAGGAGCATTTGTAATTTCGATTAGGAATTTCAAATTTTGATTCATCAGACCAAAGGGCAATTTTCCACTTAACTTAGTTCATTTTACATAAGGCCATGCCCTTTTTTTTCAAAGGCAGAGTTCCAACATACACCTAATGATTGTGTGCATTAGTGGTTTTAAACACGATCTCTCCAGATTCTCAGAATTTTTAATGTTATTAGTCTTGAAAAAATACCTAAATTGTTGGAGTAATTACATGTTCTGTAATAATTTGCGCCTACCGTTCCTACCGTTTTAGTTAATGTTTTGTGATTGTATTATTTTCACATTCGATTGAGGGTTTAAATGATTTTCAAAACATTGCTTTCTGTTTTACTTCTTTTTTTTTATTTCTAAAAGAATTGAGCATGCTTGTTTGCCCAAAGATCAGTTTACGAATGCCCACGGCCTTCTTTTTCAACGACTTTTGATTCCTGCTTGCATCTGCCTCACTTAAACCTGAAACAATCGCACATCACGTTGAGCAAATTTTACTTAGAAAGCATATAGTTGATCACAATCTTCTTTGGGTCTTTCTAGGGTGAGAGAGGACCAGCTGGTGAAACCGGGGAGAGAGTAAGCACATCAGTTTCTTAATTTGTTTTAAATTGAGGCTGAAGATCCTAAAGTGGACATCTTTTGCTTGTAAAGAGATTTTGTTACACTCTGAATACTTGTCTTCTCAGGGAGATCCGGGGAAGCCAGGGATCCCAGGAACACCAGGGTTGCGAGTCAGTGATAGACTGCTGTGTTTTAATGACTAAGCGCTAATGACTTTTGTGTGTCCTTTCCTTTCATATTTTTTGCTTGGCGCATGGCGGGAGCTCTATGAGTAATTGTTGTTAATTTATTACCAGGGTTTACTGGGACCCGGAGGACCGCCGGGAGAAAAGGTGAGGGCGATTCAGTTCATGAAATTGTAAGCGAAGCGGAAGGTCAAGAGCAACATGATTTCATTGTTAAACATTTCATTAAAATCTAACATAATGAACTTTAAAGCAGAGATCAAAGAACAAGTGAACTGAACAAGTGTCTGTTTCCAGGGAAGTGAAGGTGCACGAGGCGAGCCGGGCAGAAGTGTGAGCACTGAGATATAATGAAAATACTGCATGTATTCCTTTATTTCTCTGGTTTTTAAAGTTTTTCCATATGATTACAAGTCTTTCTTGTTTTATTGAAATCATCAAGGTTCAAGGTCTACCAGGAAAGAAAGGAGAACAGGTAAGATGCAAAACTCTTGCTCATATGAGTGTCGCTCACTGTGAATGCATTGGTTTCCTGACTTTGCTGTCCCTCACAAAGGGTGACCGAGGCCTGGGTGGAAGTGAGGGTTCAAAGGGAGAGAAGGGAGAGCCTGGTCAAAGAGGAGAGAAAGTGAGCCATAATTGTATTATAACTTTAATTTGATATGGAATTCATTTTCCTCTGTGCATCAAAATGGCATTTATTTATTTTATTTTTCTGTCACTCTGCAAAGGGGTCTCCAGGTTCAGGAGGGTCAGGTGTTTTGGGAGTCAAAGGAGAGCCAGGAGAGCGAGTGGGTTTGAGAACAGCAAATGGAACAATAAAAGAATGTTTATGAATGCAGTGATAAATTAAATTTGTGCAAGTTATGTCTCATTTAACCTCCAGTTGCAGATGTATAAAACACCCTTTTCCCCTAGGGACTTCCAGGTATCAACGGACGACCGGGTGCCAAGGTGAGAGGCCAGTGGCGTCTTCTTTATAGCTTCATTTAATCTGTGTCTAGTTAATTTTTAAATCAAATACCTTACTTGTCTGTTAGGGAGACCCAGGCGAACCGGGAGACAGGGGAGACAATGGCCGCCCAGGAATCCAAGGAAGGCCTGGTCTCTCTGGAAAAGAGGTCAGAGCTGTTTACGGCTCTTCAGTAACATCTGTCAACAGTAACTGTAGAGAGTTGTTTCTCTCTGCATTAATAACTTCAAATGTTTGATTTTATGGCTCTTACTCTACATGTGGCAGTCAGTTGAAGTGGGTGATTAATATCCCTTACTGTCAACTGAACTGTGATGCTTTAACTGCTAAAGTCCAGGTAAATGGTTTATTTTTAGATACGGTGATCACACTTTTATTCTGACTAAAGTGACCAATTAATATTAATCATAAAATCCAAGTGTTTTCTGACCCTTTGAAACTCTTGACGATGTCTTCTTGGACTCTGAAGTGATAATGAACCATCCAAGTGATCTGTTTAGGAGTCTGAGCACCTGAGCGGCTGTACTGCAAATCCCCCCCTTATTATTTTCCTAAGCTGTTTGAGCAGCAAAAATAACAATAACCAGAAATATGTGTACTCGTTTCATATCCCCATTTGCATATCATTGCTTAGACTCAGAAGCATGAGGCACGAGGTCTACAGGCGTCCCTGTAACAGACATGTTTATGCCTTTGCAATTATCTTAAAAATATCCTGCACAACTTGTACTGTCAATATTCCTTAATCTTATTATTCTTTGAAATCACTCATGTTATGTTGACCAGCCTTTTCAGAAACTCCTCATCCTGGGATCTCAAAACCAACTAATGTTTATCTGTAAACTTAGCCGACGTCAAGTTATTGAAGAAACTTTGATCATCCTTATGTATATTAACGTTAGAAAGTAATTCCTGTGGGTCTGGACATCCGTTTGGGTCAGACGAGGCTCAGTTATTAATGGGTCTCATGCATGAGCAGAAACGGTCCTCATACAGACAACACCGTCCCCACGTCTCTCAGAGGACACAAAAAAAGTCTTTCACAGCAAATTATATTTCTGCATATTTTTCCCGTCCATTTAATGATCTCTGTTTTTAATTTTGTTCCTGTTTTCTTGAATGAATGTCTCTTCAATTTTCTGTGAAGGACTTTGCAGTCTCTTTCTTTCTCTTTCTCTACTGGTTTGATTGATTTGGTGCTGTTAACTGTTAACGTAGTCATGTAGATTTTGTTGCCTCAAGTTTGCTGTGAAAAAAAGGCAACTGAACAGCCTTTTTTCAAGCTTTCTCCTTATCTTTCCAACTTGCATCACTTACTGATGATGATGACAGTTTAGGTAACAACAAATTCACTTTATGCGCAAATATGTCTCCTGCAATTTTTTTTTTTCCACCTCAGATTTTCTGTTACCGCCATGAATTTAAACCTGTTTTTATAGGGAGAGAAAGGAGAAAAGGGTGACGAAGGCACACCTGTGAGTAAGACCCCTTTTTTCAAATATTTCTGCTTTTTAATTTAGTTCTAATCTTGTTATCTTACATTAGATGATTAAAAGATATCATTGTAATTACGTATTATTACGTTTTATATTACATAGCAAATAAAAAACATTTTGAATAACAGATAAGATATAGATCATCAGTGACCATCAGTGTTTTATTTTTCTCCTTTTTATCAGGGGGAGTCGGGACTACCGGGAAAACCGGGAGAAAGAGGGCTGCGGGTAGAACAATCTTTCTTACCTCAGCTGTGACATTAAAACTTTAAAACTGCCAAGTTACATCAAGTTCAGTTGGCAAACATTATTATTGATCACACACTCAGGGACTGGTTGGCCAGCCAGGACGACCGGGAGAGAAAGGGGACCTTGGAGACCCGGGAGAGAGCGGACGAAATGTGAGAGACGTATTTTTGTTTCATCACACAGACAGCTTTTCAATATGCTCTCATGCTACTTTCACTGATGCCATGAGAGAGCAAACTGTAAATAAGGTCAGCCACTCAGAAGCTTCATCGATCTGTATTCGATCGCAGGGCAGCCCTGGACCTTCTGGGGCAAGAGGAGAGAAGGGAGAGCTGGTAGGCTGTCTGCTTTCATTTTACAAAGCGCTCATGTATTTTTAGATCTGCACTCAGCACATTCTGGCTCTTTTCTTTCTTCTTCAAGGGACCTCAAGGGCCTCCAGGACCTCCAGGAAAAGTAGTAAGTTTGTCACACACACACCCACCCACACACACATACACATATATATATATTTATTGGTTTATTTGTTTGTTTGTTTTTTCAAGAAAAGGTACAGTCTTCAGTTTTTTTTTCAACTTTAATGAAACCTTTTAAAATTCATCTAAAGTAATCTTCCATGTTTGTTTTCATCAACAGGTCAATGTCCAGGGCCAGCTGAAAGGGGAAAGAGGAGACAAAGTATGTCCACTTGCTGTGTATTTTGTGTGTCTTTGCACAATCAAGTATCCTGCGGACGCTAAAAAAAATTCAGTAAAACACAACTAAAAGAACAAGTCACCGTTGTCTCCAGGGCGATGGTGGTGACCCAGGAGAGCACGGCAGCAAAGGTCTTAAAGGTGAAGCGGGAACTCCCGGAGCTCCGGGCCTACGAGTAAGTTTGTTTAACGTTAACAATTTTAAATACTTACTTAAATACTTACCTTATCTGATAGTCCTCCGTAGTGCAGATCCAACCCATCTGTACGTAGATTTGGTGGGCATGCCTGATTTCCCTCTGTGATTTCTCGATCTTTCCCTGCTGCTTAAAAAGGGCACCGAGGGAACAAGGGGGCCCCCAGGCACGAGAGTAAGATTTCTCTCCTTTTCAGTTGATATCGTTCTATCTATCTGAATAATTCTCTCATTTCTTTCTGAAATATTATTTTATTTTCACTATTTTCAGGGTGATGCAGGAGAAAGAGGAGCACCCGGAGAGAAGGTTTGCATTCTTTTAGAGGGGCTGATCTGCGCAGCCTGCTAATGGCCCGTGTCTTTTTATCAAGAGAAAATAAAAGTTAAAGGCTTACTTCTTAGTTAGTTAGTTACCTACTAGTTAGTGGCAAGTGTCACTGTTCCCCATCCTGCAGGATTTGCTTTGCTTGCAGAAAGATTCACAGTGAGATGAACGGCAGAAAGCTTTATGGTAACAAATCGAGGGTGGTGAGGTTTCTTGTTTTTTTTTGTTTTTTTGTTACATATTATTTCCATTGACTTGCTCTGTGTCTCTGAGGGTTTCTGTTCAGATGATATTTTGATGTTGTCGAGAAGGCTGGATGGTGGTTGCTGCTAGAGTTCAACTGATATGTTTCAGAAAGTGTTAGTTTCTGATGCTGTTGGCATACAGAGGATCTTTGATCCTCCAGAGTCTTTAATCAATATGGAGCAGCAAGAAGAACATCAGAAAATTATAGCCAGTCCCGTCTTCAGTGGAGCAGGAGCAGGAGCAGGAGCAGGAGCAGGAGCAGGCTGTGACTCATTTTTGATGCTAGGTTTGCAAAATAAGTCAAGTACAATGGGAACATCACACATTTGTCTCACATCATCTACCATCACCCAGAGCTGAACGTAATCGAACAAGTTAAATGTCAAGCTGCTGCCCAAACCGGCGTCTTACCAGAATCCCATAAAGTTGGCTCAAAAAACAACATCCACTGCCTGTTTCGTCTCAAAACCTGCAGTTTATCCGGTTAATACAACGAAAGATTTGAGTCAAAGTGTGTCATGATATCACATCATTGTTATAAACTCATACCTCAGCTGTAAAAAGACACAGGGCCTGAAAGTTGATGGTCATCTTTGCGAAAAAGCTTGAACTGGCTCACACATTTTTTGAGGTATACGGTATATGTGCACTATATATAAAACATTTTAAGTCTTTAAGTAATGGTGCGTGTATCTATGTCTTGCTGTTCATCTGATGGAGAATTTACTTAATGTTGAGACCTAGTAAGGACCAGAAGAATTGATTTATGTCCTAATATGTAAAACCTTTGAATTAAAAGAGGATGTACTCTCCCAACAACAGTGCATTTAATCCTTAAATTGTTTGAATGTTTGTTGTCAGGGAGAACGAGGAGCATCAGGCTTAGATGGGCGTCCTGGTCTGGAAGGTAAACCAGGTACTCCAGGACCAACTGGACAGAGGGTATCTTTGTTTCTGCCATCCTAGACCACATGAGACAACCCATCATATGCACCACATGTATATTTGGTATATTTGTTTACATCTGTTTTGTTTTCTTCCTCTTACAGGGTGACCCCGGGAAACAGGGAGACTCTGGGAGAGATGTAAGTTCCCAGTATCAACTGATGTTATGGTTGTTTGGAAAAAAACCAATACAATTAGCTCAGTTTTGTGAAATAATTTGAATACAAATGCTTTGGCTTTGTCTGTGCTCCCTTGAGTTAAAAGTATTCAGTATGTGCATGTTTTTGTTTTGATTTGCAAAGCTTCTGCAGTTAACTACTGCATACTGCAGAGGGCACTGCGGAAATGTTAAAAGCATCTCTTTACTCTTGTGGCCAGTTGCATAAGCCATTTGTAGCCTGCTTTCATAGGAGACTGTTATGTAATATTGACCATAATAATGATTGTCGAGGTCCTGAACTGCTTGAAGTGCAAGACTCTAATTCTTGTTTTATAGTTCACATTACAGCTCTATAACTGCTGATATGCAATAAATAAAAAAAAAAGCCAATTTCTGACACCAACAATTATTTGTGGTTATTTTATTTTTCAGGCATAGAATCTTAAATCAAAGGGATATATTTTGGTCTGTTTTTCCAGGGATTGCCAGGATTAAGAGGAGAGCAGGGTCCCCAGGGGCCTGTTGGGTCTCCAGGCAATCCAGGAGCACCTGTGAGCACACACTTTCACATACTGAATTTTTATTTTGTATATTTTTTTACAAATATTTATTTTATACCATGCCTTTCCATCACTCTTTAACATTTTGTTGAGACTCTGTGTTTTCTGACTTTATTATATTTCAGGGTAAAGCAGGTGAAGATGGTAAACCTGGTCTCCCAGGCAAAATGGTAACGCTCACTATGCTGAATATAATATTCCAGTTTTATGATGCACTCAATATGACAGGTTGCACATTTTATTAGCGATATGACTGATTTAGATGTAGTAATTCTGCTAAGTTAAAGTTTGAATTTTCTCTGCATGCCGAGACTCCTCTTTCACCGGTAATAGCCTTGAAGCACTGCACCTTTTCCTGCCAATTGTGTTTTCTCATTAAAAGCTCTTCAGATATTTACTGCTGCATAATAGCTGTGAGTCACTGAAGCAGTGGAGAGGAGAGATCCCTGTTGCAGACTGGCCATTATTCAGTTGGTAAAGCATTTTGTCTTCACTCACAGGGCGAGGACGGCGTGCCAGGTGAAGATGGGAGAAAGGTGAGTGGCTGTTTAAGCTCTCAGGCACTAGCAGGATGAAATTTAGTCAATCCATGTTTCACAGTTTTGCTCTGTGAGAGACATTTCTGTTGACCCCTGGCAGAATTTCTGTTTAAAAACAAAAACACTATGTTCTACTCTGACACTGCTTTTTCTAATCTACAGGGTGATAAAGGAGAAGCTGGAGCAGCTGGAAGAGATGTCAGTTTTCCTACACCTTTTTCAGATATGTATCCTCATAATTTGTTTCTGCCGAGTTTCTCTCCATGCTGCATCCTGTTCCTGTGTTGCACCCCCCCTTCCTTGTTTCGGCATGCGCGCCTCAAGTAAGATTTCTTTTCCACCCATCACTTTACCCATCCAATTTCTAAATTTTACTGACTTTGCCATCACACTCCTCCTCCCTGCTGAATCAATAGGCTTCTTGAAACAGCTATACAAGATTCACCAGCTTCTAATGATCAAGCTTAGCCTTTAAAGGGGAGCCACTTCTAAGAGGAATCCAGAGGGGCACCAAATGTCAGAGTGCTGTTTTCATGTGCAAATTCATATTAATTATCTCTTGAACATCAGTGGAGGGGTGGCAGCAGCCACCTGCTTTGATTTTTAGAGTGCAGGCTGCACTATAGTGCAGTTGGAAGTAACACGTTGTAAAGTGAATCTCAATTGTGCAATCGCATGTGATTTTCAGGGGCGGGATGGGCAGAAAGGGGACCGTGGTCCTGTTGGGCCAGTAGGCCCCGCTGGTCCCCCGGGAACTCCTGGATTGCCTGGAAGCATTGGTCCACCAGGACAGGTGTGAGCGACAAAGCTGAAAAATAATAATGGAAATAGCTTTGCACTTTTATTAATCCTTCCTGTCTGCCTCAGGTTGTGTATGTGAAAGGAGCTGAAGCCGCACCAATCCCAGGTCCACAGGGGCCTCCTGGAACCCCTGTGAGTCCACATGACATCTAAGCTTTCTGACTTGATTACATTCCTGAAAGCCATATTACTGCTAACCCTGCTGCCACTGCCATTTCTGAAATTATATTGTACAAGAAAATATGATTCTGTCTGTCTTTTGTCACAGAAAATGAGATTTTACATAAACCCCAGTTGAAATGCAAATATGATGTCTTTCCCTTCTATCTTTGTGGCCGTGTGTGGTCACATTACCTGCAGCAGTATCACTCTTCCACATGCAACAGCAGTAATATGTGTTTTATCCACCTGTCTGCAGGATATTCCTCTTTAGAGTGTTTTGATGTTTCCAGTTTACTTTTCTTTGTCTTTCAGGGGGTCCCTGGAATTCCAGGAGCTGTAGGAGCCCGAGTAAGTTGCAGGTGTTGCTGTTTTTTTTTTTTTTTTTTTTTTTTTTTTTTTTTTTTTTTTTTTTTTTTTTTTTTTTTTCTAGGGCTCATCAGTTTACTTTGGACAGGCATCCTTAAAGCAGTCAAGTCAAAGTCCCACATCATCTGAGCCCCACTTTTTTTTTTTTTTTTTTTTTTTTTTTTTTTTTTTTTTTTTTTTTTTTTATAATTATCCCCCGTGCATAAGTGAAAGTGAAGGTGATAGTGTCCCACACCAATCCTCTCAACAGCCCATTATTCATCTCCACTAATCCTGAACTCTGTCAAAGAGGACCAACAAACACAAACAGCAAAGTGCAAAGAGAAAGGAGCGGAGGGTAGTGGTGGATGTTGTGTTATTTATGATGATTCAGTGATGTGTGTGTGTGTGTGTGTGTGTGTAGTGTAGTGTGGGTGAGTGCATGTTGTTGTGTTGGGTGTAACACCCCAAGATGATCAGGAGCTGAGAGATTCAGAGTTAAAGAACCACAGCTGGCAGTGATGTTGACCTTCCACACCAGCTGGGCAGCTGCTCATGATAACAATCACATTTCAAGTTGGACCACCGCTGGTGCCGGTGTGTTGGGTCAGTGCAGTGCAGCAGCCCTCCCCAGGTGTTCGAAATCCCCCCCTTCAGTTACCATATACCGGTCCAGCCCCAGCAGGTCACAGGACGCCCGGCCGAGGGCCGCCTACGTTGTCCATGACGGCAGAGCGGGAAAGCAGCTCAGGAGCCACAGGCGGACCGGTCAGCCGGACCGATACATGCCAGCAGCCACGAGAGTGAGTAATGGGTGGAGCCGGGGACCCCCCCACCCCAATCATCCTCCCCGCCACTCGGTCCGGGAAGAGGGGCGGGCCTCACCCCACCCCGACGGCAGGAAGCCGAGCGGAGGAGACAGACCCGCAGGACGGGGTCCAGGGCCGCCCCGCGCCGGCCCCCCCAGCAGCCCGGGCCACCGCCCCTCCCGGAGGGAGAGCCCAGAGAGGCCAGGCCGGCAGAAGCCCCCCAGGCCGTCCGCCACAGCGCCTCCCCCAGCCCACCGCCCCCCAAACCAGCCCCGATGAGCCCCTAGGCCGAGCCCCAGCGGCCCTCCTCCCACCAGATCTGGCCTCTGCCCGGCGGGCGAGACAGGGGAGCGCTGGTTTACCCATGGCAGCCCCAGGTGTCGTTGCTTCCCCCTCCCAGGCCAGCTAGCGCCAGATCCTTGGACCTACACCCTACCCGTGTGTGAACGTGATTTAGATTTAGGCTGTGTTCCGGGTTCCAGATCGGACACAGTGAGTGTGTGCTACCAAACCTGTGCATGTAAACTAAGTGCAGATAAGGTGTGCTAAGGTGCATTAAAAGAAGGGGTGCATTAAAAGGAGGGCACGAGTTGGGGGAGGTATGGAGAGGCGGCAGCGCACTCCTGCCCTGCCGCCTCTCGACCGTAGGGGATGGTATGGAGAGGTGACAGTGCACTCCTGCCCCGCCACCTCTCGTCCCTTATGTGCCCCCAACCAAGCTCGGCACCTCCGGTCCTGTGTCTGGATGTAGTGAGGTGACAAGTGCCCCTGTGTGGTTGTGCTCTTGTCTAGTGATGTGTATTTAAAAAAGGATTGGCAGGAGCTTAGCCTGGGAAGGGGAGGGGGGGAGTTGTTGGTACTCCTCCCCCCCGTCCCACCAGCAAGACAAGGGCAGAGCCCCATGCAGCCACAGGGCCGCAGCCCAGGGATCCACAGGACAGCTCGAGGGGTAGCAGTCCAGGCAGGGAGCCACGACGACCACCAGGACCCCCCCGCCGGTCCCAGCTCCCCGGGGCCCCCCCCCAAAAGAGCGACAGCAACCCGAGGGGCCCGGAGGCCACCACAGCCCGGCCCCAGAGCCAACCCCAGGCCAGTCCCCCCCCCCTCGGCTCCCCACCCCCCGGGGCAGGCGGGCACCCCCCCACCCCCCCGACCGACGGCAGCAGAGGAAGGGAGCGGAGGCGGTCCCAGCCCCCCCCCAGACCAACTCTCCGGGGCCAGGTGGCCTGCAGCGGTGCACCGCCAGTACCCCCGCACCTCCCAGCACTCCCCCAACCCCCAGTCCGGGAACGCAGGGGACCACCACTGACGGCGACCCGCACCCTCAGTAGCTGAGCAGGCACATGGCACCTTTGGGTTAGGGAGGTCATCTAAAGTGATTCCATTACCTACGGTGATAGACCAGAGGTTTATAGTACATCAATTTCTCAATTAGAATAGATCGTAAAGCTATTCTGTAAAATATAATATATAATGGAATGTGCAGAGATCCAGGCCCAGTATTTCATTTTATTTTAAAATGAGCTAGAAAAGGTTTCCAAGTATCAGTAAAAGCTGCTAATTTGCTTTTATTAGTAAATGTTATTTTTTCTAGTGATATATATTCTATTATGAGGTTTATCCAGTGACTGATGTGTAAACAGGTTTTAGATTTCCAGTTAAGGAGAATTACTTTCTTGGCAATAGTTAGAGAAATTAGAACTGGATTTCTATATTTAATTGGGAAATTGTCAAGTTCTTGAAAGTTACCCAGTAAACATAATGACGGAGATAAAGGGACTCTGCAACTTAAAATCGTTGATAGTTTTTCTGTCACTGTTGACCAGAAGCCATAGACAGGAAGGCAGGACCATGTGGCATGATAATAATCATCTGTGTTACCCAGGGTGCACTGGGGGCAGATATCTGTGTTGACTAGACCCATTTTAAACATTGTCCGCTGTGTGATGTGAGTCCTGTGTATTACTTTATACTGAATAAGTCGTAGATTTGTGTTTTTTGTCATAGAGAATATATTATTACAGATGTCTGTCCAAAGGTCGGGGTTGAGAGTAGTTGTTAGGTCGTTATTCCATTTGGTTATTGGGAGGGCTAGTTCCGTGTCGTTACTGGATATAAGTTTGTAGATTCTAGAAACCAGTTTTTGGACCTTTGTGATTTTTCTTACTTCTTCAATAAATAGTGAAGGTTCTAGTAAGTCACAGTTGATCTCTACTTTTGATTTGATTGCAGATTTTAGTTGTTGATAATGTAGAAACTGTTGTTTTTTAATACCAAATCTCTGAGCTAACGAATCAAATGATATAAAGTGGCCGTCAGTGAAGAGATGATGGAGATGAGTGATACCTTTCTTTTGCCATGATGGGAAATAAATAGGTTTCTTGGATATCAGAAAGTCAGGATTGTGCCAGATTGGAGTTAATTGACAAGGTGTTAAGGAAGACTTTGTAATCTTTATTGTCTTCCACCAGGCTTTCAGAGTTGAGTTGATTGTGGGGTTTTCAAAAAGAGGCATCTTCTTTATCGATGTTGGAAGAAATGGTAAGTCAGAAATAGGGATATCCTTGCATTGGTTTTGCTCCAAGTTTTTCCATGAGCTGTGGTTTTCTGTTTGGATCCATTTGATTAAATACTGCATTTGAGTCGATAGGTAATAATATTGAAAATTCGGGGCTTCTAGGCCTCCTTTTGATCTCTGTTTTTGTAGTGTCGCTAAACTAATCCTGGGCTTCTGATTTTTCCAATAAACTTTGTTACCAATGAGTTAATTGAGCTGAACCATTTATCAGTGGGGGTAACTGGGAGTACTGAGAATAAGTAATTCATTTGTGGTAATATCTTCATTTTAACTGAGGCTATTCGACCCATTAGTGAAAGTGGAAGGTTTGTCCATCGTTTTAAATCTTGTGTTATTTTATGGAGTAGAGGGATGTAATTTAGATTGAATAATTCTGATAGTCTGGAAGAAACATTAACACCCAGGTATTTAATGTTGCCAGTTCTGAATGGCAAAGAGTTATTTTGAGTTGCAGAGTCCCATACACTGTCTGAAAGTGGTAGTATAATTGATTTTTGCCAATTTATGGTATAATTTGAGATTTTTGAAAAATTATTAATGGTATTCAAAGTCTCTTGTATAGATTTATTTGGATCCTCTAGATATAGTAATACATCATCAGCATAAAGGCTTATTTTGTGTTGTGATATCGTGTCTCGAATCCCTTTAATTTGACGGTTTTGTCGTATTGCTGCTGCAAGGGGTTCAATAAAAATAGCAAAAAGTGACGGAGAGAGTGAGCATCCTTGTCTGGTTCCTCTCTGAAGTGTAAATCTTTGTGATGAGATTCCGTTTGTGATGACGGTGGCCAGAGGGGATGTGTACAGCGTTTTAATCCAGTGGATGAATGAGCTTCCAAATCCAAATTTGTGAAGAGTACTAAATAAAAAAGTCCAATTCACTTTGTCAAATGCTTTTTCTGCATCTAGGGACACAATTATTGATTTTGTTTGTCTTTTTTGAGCAATATGGATTAAATTAAAAAGCCTCCTGGTGCTATCTGATATATTTCTATTTTTAATGAAACCAGTTTGATCTGGGTGGATTAGCGCTGGGGTTACTATTTCTATTCTTGTGGCTAGGGCTTTAGTAATTATTTTTAAGTCTGTATTTATTAACGAAAGGGGGCGATAACTAGATGGGAGAGTTGGGTCTTTGTCGGGTTTTAGGATGACTGTCATAGCTGCTGTATTCATTTGTGGAGGAATTACTGAGGTGGCATGGATTTCAGCAACGACTTTATAATAGAGTGGTGATAACATTTCCCAAAAATGTTTATAAAATTCTGGGGGAAATCCATCCGGTCCTGGAGATTTGTTATTAGGCATTCCCTCCAGGGCTTTATAGAGTTCCTCAGGAGTTAGTGGGTTGTCTAACATATTTGCTTGTTCCTTTGATAATTTGGGGAGCTCTAAGTTTTGGAAAAAGTCATCTATATCTGATTGTTTGGGGTGCCGGTCTTGTCTGTATAGGTGGCTGTAGAAGTCCTTAAATACATCATTTATTTCCTGTGGGTTCTGAGTTACCTCTCCTAAAGAATTGGTGATGGAAGAGATAGTTGACTTTTCTTTTTTACGCTGCAGCTGGTTTGCTAAGAATTTTCCAATTTTATTACTGTATTCATAGTTTTCATATTTAAGTTGTTGTATAAGGAATTGTGTTTTATTGTATATAATGCTTTCATATTGTAGTTTTAAGTTATCAAGTTTGTTTTTAGTTTCTTTGCACGGCTTTTTGGAATAATCTTCACTTAATTGTTTGATATTTTGTTCTAGATCCGTTTCTATTCTCTGTTGTTGTTTTTTCCGATTTGTTGCATATGCTATTATTTTCCCTCTAATGTACGCTTTTCCTGTTTCCCATAACAATGATGGTGAGGTATTTGGGAGGTCATTCATCTCCAGAAAAAACAACCATTCCTTTTTTATGAAGTCGCCAAATTCTGTATCCTGCAGAAGTGATGTGTTGAAGTACCATCTTTTGCTGGGTTTAGATTGCATCTGAAGTGTGAGCGTTAGGGAGATGGGGGCGTGGTCGCTGATTAAAATTGGGTGGATTGAAGTTTCAGTTACATATTGAGAGAGAGAGTTGCTGATGAGGAAGAAATCAATTCTAGAGAAAGACTGATGGACAGAGGAGTAATAAGTGTATTCTCTCGCTGAAGGGTTCCTAATTCTCCAACTATCGCCAAGTCCGTAGTGTTTCATGTATTTATTGATGGTTTCAGTTGTTTGACAATTTCTATAAGATTGTGGATTTGAGCGGTCTAGTTTTGAATTAATAATGGCGTTAAAGTCTCCTGCAATAATTAGATTTGTTGAATCTTCTATTGATGAAAATAAGTTATGAAAGAAGGAAGGCTCGTCATTATTTGGTCCATAAATATTGACCAAGGTGAAGACATTTTGGTTGATGGAGAGATTGATTATAATAAATCTTCCATCTGGATCTGTTACTGTTGATTGATGCGTAAAAGGTATATTTTTATTGATAAGTATTGCTACTCCTCTCTGTCTACTATTGTATGTGGAGGCAGAGACTTGTTCAAATTGTTCAAGTTTGATGTTTGAGAGTTCTTTTTCTGTAACATGTGTTTCTTGTAAGAAGCAGATATCTGCTCTGTGTTTTATTAAGTGGTTGATGATTTTAATTCTTTTTTCCTGAGTTCTGAATCCGCGCACATTCCATGAAATTATTTTAAGTGGTTGCATTATACTTCTTAATTTTAATGTCATGAAGTACTATAGACGACTCCTGTCTTGGTGTTGTGTGCATATATTTGAGGGGTGTTAATGTGTGTGTGTGTTTAGAGTTGTGGTTAAAGAAGAAAAGAAAACATATAATAAAAAGGATAAAGAAATGAGAAAACAAGTGTGGTGCCCATGCCAAATGGTACACCAGGTGCAGTGCATACAAGTGCATATTGTGATGTAATGGTGGCACTGAGAAAGAGATTACCCCTTTTTTTTTTTTTTTAAACCTCTTTCCCTAAATTTTTACCTGCATATAATTATTCTTATATACATAACTATTTTACAGCAGTTTTGAAGTTATGATTAATCCTTGCTTTAATCATAATATTAGAATAGCAGTTCATACATAACGTACTATTATTGTACAGCGGTTTTGAATTTATGATTAATCATTGCTTTAATCAGAATATTAGAATAGCCATGGGGTGCTATTCGCATCTCGGTACAACTGCCCCTCAATGAAAAGTTTGTCCACTATTATGTAGGCTCTTTTATTGATTTTTCTCTGCTCTTTCATGATCGGATAGAGAACTTTGCGTCTTTCATTAATTTCTCGAGGAAATTGGTCATTAATGCCGTAGTTCGTACCTTTCAGCTCTCTACCACGACTTTTGATGGTCAGTTTATCTTTATATCTCTCTACTTTAGCGACTATGGGGCGGGATGGTTTGTTGTTGGGTCTTCCTAGTCTGTGGACGCGGTCGAACCCGATACGATCGACAGTCTCAGCTGGGAGTTTCAGTTGTGTTCTCATGAAGTCTTTAACGACTTCTTCCGGGTTCTCCGAACGGTTTTCAGGTATTCCGGTAATTATGATATTATCTCGCATACTTCGTGTCTGTAAATCTAGTATCGTTTCCTTCATCGTTTTGTTCTCTTTGACAACATTGTCCATTTTATCTCCGAGACCTTTAACGGTGGCTTGGAGTAACGAGTTAGCTTGCTGGAGTTCTTGAATGTGGCCGTAAGCAAACTCCAGGCTTGCTCGCAGCTCTTTAATCTCGCTGTGTAAAGTTACCAGCAGATCCAGCTTTGTATTAATAGAGTCTAGAATACTAACCTCTATTTCAGCAGTTGGAAGATCGCTTGTATCAGTTGATGAAGTCTTCTTCCTTTTGTTTTGTTTTTTTTTTGAATCAGCTGCGGCGGCGGCGGCGTCGGGATCCATATTAAACTTATAGAAATATTCGTCAATATAGCCTTCAAGTTCCGTCAACTCCTCCAGCGTAAAGCTGCTAGATTAGAATAATATATTTTCTAATGGAAGAAAATAAATGATCTGCGATGTATTAGCTTTATGTAAAGATTAATTTTATCGCATATTCAATTTTCCCTCTCTCAGTGCCGTGTCGCGACGCAAGTCATGTGACCGTCATGTGACCCTACCTACCTGTGTGTCCTGTGTTGCTGTTTTATGTCAATACGTTATCACCCAACCTGTTTTCTCTTCCCTTTTTTTACCTTCTTTCTTTTTCCCAGGGGGAGAGAGGTCCACCTGGACTTAAAGGTGAAGCTGTAAGTCAAACTTGCTACGTGATATATTGAAATTGTGACATAGAGATTTCACATGCTTTGTTGACCCTTTGATATATTGTTATTGGCAGGGAGACCCAGGAGAGGATGGGGCTCCGGGTAAACCTGGAGATGCAGCGGTATGACTAAAACTCATCAGATGTCACATAATCTGTATTTGTCAATATAGATTTAATTTTTCTCCCCCCTGTGTAATGGTGAGTCCACCTTTCTCTCACCAGGATGTACAAAGAGCTCTTGGCAGCCTCGGTATTCAGGTGCGTGGACTACTACTACTGTGCTCCTGGATTTTTATTGGGTTTAAACATGCTGTATTTTTGAGATAAGGATGGGAATGAATGCCACAGACAGATTTGTGATTTGAGATAAGTGCAGTAATGCAGTTTAGACAGTAAATAATGTGATTACATGTTTAAACAGTTTTTAGTTTTTCATATATTGAAAAATACATGAATACAAATTTTAGCATTAAATTCTTCATTAAAATCTTTATTTCTTGCAAATGCTATCATACCATTTTTTTCAGTACTGCCTTTTAATCAATATCATTTTACCATAAAACTACAAATGCCTTGAATCCGGTTAATCAGAATGAATAAAGTTGCAACATTAAAGTATAAGATTGATTAATATATTTATTACTAAACATATCTTATGATGACCCTCGGAGATTATGCTTCTGGCCTCAGCAGTGATTTTGACACGAAGAACAGCAGTGCTAAGAAATCTTTGAAGCTGTTGACATGACCTGCCTTTATTTGACATCTGAAACATTTCACAGACATTGACGAGCCACTGAAAGGTGTGAAGCTTTTCTGTTTCTGATTTCTGCCCTGCACGCAGGTGTCTGATCTGAAGGTGGTGGTAGACAGGAAGGACATGATGTCGGCTCCCAAAGTGCAAAAGGGAGAGAGGGGTGAAAAGGGAGACATGGGTGAAAGTGGACCGAGAGGACCGTCTGGTGCAGATGTAAGTGTCACCCCGAGCATTGTGAAAACAGGTCTTCCAGGCTGATGGCACAAAATCAAAATTGAGCTTTTTTTATGTTTGTGGAAATGTGCATGTAATTAAATTGTCCCTTCTCTCTGTTGAATTGTGTCTTTTCGTCTTTTTATCTTTTTGCATCAGGGCACTCGTGGTTTTCCAGGTGAGAGGGGAAGCAAAGGAGAACAAGGTGAGCGAGGATCTATGGGATCGCCTGGGCCTCCAGGAAGAGCCATCGGAGAGCAAGGAGCGCAGGGACCTCCGGGGCCTGCTGGAGAGCCCGGAAAGCCAGGAATTCCTGGTGTTCCTGGACGAGCAGGGGAACTGGGGGAGGCTGGACGACCAGGAGAGAAGGTGAAGTGGGAAGTTGTTGAAACAAAGGTTTTTTTCATTGATTCAATATAACTCTGGTCTGTTGTCCATTTATTTTCAGGGGGAGAGAGGAGAGAAAGGTGACAGAGGAGAAGCTGTAAGTCATAATGTTAAACAGACGTAGTTAACAGTTTTTACTGTCAGCTTAAAAATTCCTTCTGTTTATCAGGGTAAAGCGGGATTAACAGGACCGGCCGGGCCCCCAGGTCAAAAGGTGAATTATTTTAGCTAATGTGATATAACTCTTAATTATGAAGTATATGACATCTATAGTATAAATAACCTAGTTCAAAACTGCATATGTCCACTTTAGGGAGCTGAATCAGTAATGGTTGGTACACCAGGGGTTAGAGGGCCTCCAGGACTTGCAGGACAGAAGGGAGAGCCTGGTGTTACCGGACCACCAGGACCAAAAGGAGATCAGGTAAGATTTACACATAATGTAAAATCACGTATCAGTATTTTATGCTTTGTTTCTTAATATGAATTAAGCTCATTTAATATATATTACAGGGTTTTGTGGGACCTCGGGGTGTAAAAGGAGACGGAGGAGAGCCTGGAGAGAAGGGACGTGATGGCCTGCCGGTGAGATGACTCTTAGTTTGGATTAGATCTTGACTGGGTAACATAATTTATAAAAAAACATAGTCCAGTTTGAATCCTTTGTTTCATGTCTACTGGTTATTACTAGATGTCACTTTTTGTGAGCATTGAGGAAGCAACGTTCAGAACAGACCCACAAAGAAGAAACAATATTTGTGCTGGTCATTTCGCAGTCTGAATTTAGAATAAATTTGCTGGGACTTCCAGTCCTGAAAAACTGTCTTGAATACTTTCCGCCTCTGAATAATCTTTCTCACTCTATAATACTAAAATGCAAATTGTTTGTAATGGTTTACATACATGTTCAGATTGATCTGAAGAAACGATACGTCCATTGGTTATGTTGTTTTCTTTTGGCAAACACAATGTCAAGAGGGAATGTTGCAGACCTGCAAAATGCCAAAATCTCTGCTTTTATTTGTCTGCACACACCAGATCCCACTGACAAAAATAACTCTGATAGGACTACTTTCATCTAAAAGGTGATTCTAACCTTTGTATATAATGCATTTATCTAAGTTTAGATTTGGTGGAAGGCTCTCGAATGCTAGGCACTCCGTGTTTGTGTACGTGGAAGAGCAGGTAAAGCAGCAAGAAGTACTGAACGCAGCAACGTCAGCTACAGAAATGATAAATTTTGTCCGATATGATTTTGAAAGGAAGAGTTGGGGTGGAACCGAGTTGCAAAGCAGCTTGTAGAGGAAATGAAGCAGGCTGCAGCAGTTTAATGAAGCACTCTATGTGATACAGGAAGAAAACAGCATATTGATCAGCTGATGTGACCTGGTGTTGAAATGAGATGATAAACTGCTTTGTAGCCTGAATTAGACTTTGTGGTCTTTCTAAGTTATTGCTGTTCTTACTTTATTTTACTTCTCAGAACACATTAGATGCTCATTTGTGAGCTGGTTTACCTTTCTCGGTTGCTTGTCTTATTGTGTGGCTTTGCTGTTGTGACTCGTTAGTTTGGATTTGAAACTAAACCTTTTATATCTGAGCTGAAGAATTGTTAGATCAGCAATAGATACGGCAATCGTTCTGTGGCCACTTGTGGGGACGATCTCTCATCCGCAAGGTTTCATAAAGTGTTTGTAGCACACCGGAGCTCATAAATGTAATTACATGTAATTACATTCTAACTAAAGGGACTAGAGAAAAGATGCTTATCTTAATCATTTGTAGTCTTCACATGATAAAACACATCCTTTGATCAATCTGAAGGGATCTACACCAGCAAGGAAGACATTTTGAAGTTTTCTTTTTATTGTTGGAGATGCTTAATGTATTCTATACAAAGTTCAAAATGTCTGTGAGCATTTTAAAATCGTACTTATTAAAACAGAATCTTATATGTTTAAGATGCATAAACAGCAGTGAAGAAATAACATTGTAGTTATATGTATGAATTTGACACTAAACATAATCTATATATATTAAGTTTACTCATTGTAGTGAACAATTACTGTTATCTTTTTGTTGTTATTGTTATAGTCATGTTTGTTGCTGTTTTCTTTGTTTTTTTTCCTTCCAGGGCACATCAGGAGAATCAGGAAAACCGGGTCAGGATGGAAAACCAGTAAGTGGACTACTTCAAGACTGTCAAGTTATGATGGTCAAATTCATCTTAAATATACTGCAATTTCAAGTTTTCATGATGAGATTAATACAGTATAATACTGAATTGTTTAAATATATAGTGAACAATTTTTCAGCGGGGTTGGTAAGTGTTTTCTTTTTTCTTATAAAAGCAACCACATAAAATAATATATTCTGCTTGTAAAATGCATATCTGGTTTTTGTTTTTTTAATATAATTTTACAGGTAAGTAATCAGAAGAATTAATAAGGAACTTTTTGGAATTTTAAAACAAGTAGGATTGCAGGCCTCATCAAAGGACACCGACGTTTTTGTTCATTTCTAGTTAAAAGCAGTAGAAAACACTTTCCTTGGTGTGAAAACAGCAGTTTCAGTTTCAGTTGAAGGAATATTCTCTTACTTTTAGGAAGTGTTGTCTTGCTCTTGGGTCTATTCATGGCAAAAAAAAAAAAAAAAAAACAACCAAAGTAACTGTATCTTTCAATGACTGTCACAAATGAGCAATGATGAAACTAGTTCCCAGAGCTACAGTTGGACACCATGGCAGAGAAGACCAGGAGAAGAAAATAGATGTCTTACAGAAGGGTCTTAACCCAAAAAATAGGAGGACCCACTGAGTTCCTCTGAGCTGCTTTAAGATACAGTACAACCTATGACTAACCACAATGTTGGGTTCTGTAAATCATAATTGCCTCTGTAACTGTTGTTAAATGCAAGAAGAGAAGAACAGAGACATTGAGTTCTTTCTCACCGTTTTTATTTTCCTTCCTGGCATGTTGGAACAGGGCTCAGCAGGGCCTGCTGGTCCTCGGGGCCAACCAGTGAGTAACCCATGAGCCAGTCTACGTATAGGCTTGATCTGCAGAGTTAAACCACTGGGTTGGCTGCAAGCACAAAGCAACTGGAGCTCCTTTTTTCCCCTCCTTGTGCCGATGCTTCATAGGTTCTTTTGCAGCTGTGCAGCTAAACACCTCACCCTCTAACTGTCTCCCTCTCTCCCCCTCTCTTTACGTGTTTGTCTTATTTCTGTCTATTTCCATTTCTCTGTTTTTTTTCTCTCCCCTACTTCGACACTGATTTCTACCAAACTGTCCCCCCACCCTTCTTCCATCGACTTTCCTTTATCTTAAATCTTCTCCAGGGGTTGCCTGGGTTCCCAGGAGTCCTTGGCAGACCGGTAGGTTCTCTGCTGCTGGCTGGCATGCTTGAGCTGTGCAGGTGGGCGGATTGGGAGAATGTGTCCCTGTGGTATCAGATGCGAGTAGGATTGGACCAAAGTCACTGAGATGACAGAGCACTGTAGCTTAGACAGCAAATAGCTCGAAAGGTGTAATAAAAATAAATAAAAAAGAACAATCTATCATCAGGAAGCACACACAGTAATGTCCCTCCCAGACACGTTTTGCTGCTTTAATCTTAATTAATTTGCATTGGAAAGATACCTCTGGGAGCTGAGGTCTTGGATAAGAGTCAGACCTTGATCAGTTTCTCTTGAAATGTCCCCAAAGCATTTATGTCAAACTCAAGAGTTTAAGTTTGAAGTTATATTTTAAACATTAAAAAAAAAAAATGGAAGAGATGAAAGGAAGCTTGATGACATCCAGAGGAGGAGCTCTCATCAGTGTGGAGTGTATAATACCGTCTATGTGTATTTATGTGTGTGTGTCTGGAGGGAGTGGTGGAGGGAGGTGGGGCTGCACTCAAAAAAAGGTCCTCACTGTTGAGTCTGCTTATCGTGCATGCAGCTGTGCTTGGTACCTGTGTGCTTACGCCTGGTAAAACATCCATTTTTTCAGAGCTTCCCATGCAAGTGCCCTTTGTTAACGTTATTGACCATCCTCTGCTTGTGTCCTCGTGTTTTCGTTTGTCTCTTTGCCCATTTCACATTGTCTGTTGACATGAGAGTGTACGTCATGTATTTATGTATGTTGTATGTACAGTAAGTATATGAAAGAAAAAAGTATGTATACAAATCTTAGAGGATGAATTTATGAAATAAAGGAAACTTTAGAAGGAACCCTCAATTCACCGTTTAAAAGCAGTGACTACCTACTACATTAAATAATATATAAATAATATTACAACAAAAATAATATAACTTAAGAACTATAAATTCAGCATTTCTTAAAAGGGAGTCATATTCACACATTTTAATTCACTACCATCTCAAATATCTAACAAAAAAAAGTTTGTCAGTCACTTAGTCGATAAAATTTCTCAGGGCTTGGTACGTCACCCAGTTGAGAGGAGATTATTTCGAGCTCTTCATCCTTATCTCAACTCAAGTTCATCTACAAAAATATGCTGCATTCACTGTATCTCAAAGAGGTCTGAACGCATTGATGCTTGTGTCCTTGTTTTGCTACGAGGAGAAATCCCAGCGAGCAGATACAGAATTCGCATGAGTTTAGTTGAATGCAGCACTGCACCATTACTGTGTGCATTGTTAAGATGTTGCTCATATAAGCAACAATTCATAGCCCCCCCACCCCCATCCTTTTTTTTAAAATGTGGTATATGCATACTTATTTTTTTTTTTTATTGTTTTTGTTTTTAATAACTTTACTGCATTAATTTGCTTACAGGGAAACCCAGGAGAGCCTGGAATAAGGGGTCCAACTGTAAGTATGACATGCATGAAATAGTGTGCACAATAAAATCCTTATTAATATTAATGGTAGCAATTTAAATATTGATAATGTATTGTATTTAGGGTCCCATGGGTCCAACTGGCCTGCCAGGTCCTCCCGGTGTGAAGGTCAGCTCAGATTTAGTTTTTGGGGTTTTTTCTTTTTTGCATTTTTAGCATTTTGCTGTTTTACCGATTCTTGCTTGGACAAAGTTCATAGTTTCTCTCAAATGTAAAAAAAAAACAAAAAAAAAAACTTTTTTTTTTTTAACAGGGCAATCAAGGGGAAGCAGGCATTGGTGTTCAGGTAAGACAAGTGACTTTTAAACTAGGTATTTGGTTGTCAAATCTAACCATACAGCCAATACTTAGAACTATATTATATATATATATATATATTATATATATAGAGTACAGTATGCAGTGTGTGCCTTTATTTTTCCTCTCTGCAGGGTCCTCCTGGTGCTCAGGGCAGCACAGGTCTGCCAGGACCACCAGGTCCCCCAGGAGCTGTAGTATGTATTCTCATGTATACTGAATCTTCAGGGACAATCAATTTCATGTTTTCTCATGAAACTCATTGAAGCCCCCATGGCATGCATCAAAATATTTTCCCTTCTAACACTATTTATTTCCTCCTGCAGGGTCCACAGGGCCCTCCAGGTTTACCGGGGCAGGTGGTGAGTATTTAATCCTGTTCTGGTCGCTACTGCCACTCAACTGTGAACCACAGTGAGAAAATGAGAAAATCTTTTCTTTCTTTTTTTTTTAATGAGGTATTTCACTTGTGACTTCAAATAATAATTGAACTATATAAAAATGTCTGAACATCTGTAATGACAGATTTCACTTCACTACATGTGTTTTGTGGCACCATGAACACAGAATTGCTTAATTTTTATTAATAGAGACCAAATCAACTGACATATCTGCCACACTCTTCATCTTCTTTTTTAAATCTCATCTGCTGCGTTGTTGTCGTCTTGTGAATAAATAAAATAAATATAAAAAATAATAGAAAATAAATAATAGAATAAATTAAAGTGATGACTTCAGTACTGTAAGGAGATTTTGTTGACTGAAAGTGAAATGCTCCTCAGCAGCAAGGGACTGATTTGGAATTTAAAAAATAAATAAATAAAAGAAATAAAGCAAAATTGTAGAGAAAAAAAATAGCTTAAGTTCCATACTTTTTTTTGTCTCATGTATAAGAGATGCACCCTTGCTGATTATGTGCAATGTTCCAGGTGAACAAAAAAGAAAATGCAGCAGGTTTTGAATGATTCAACACTTCTCTAATGCATTAACATCCAAATGTGAAAGTGCATGGAGTTGTTCTAAAGAACATTATGTGCTGGTCTTCAGGGTGAAGCAGGTAAGCCAGGGGTTCCTGGAAGAGATGGGGTCCCTGGTAAAGATGGAATACCTGGATTACCAGGGAAGCAGGTACTGTATGTATGTATGTGTACGTTGTGGCATGCTGTAATTTTTTAATAAAGTCTTTATGTTAATATTGTGTAATGTGCTCCTCAGGGTATTGCAGGATCTTTGGGCCAACCTGGGTTAAAGGGGGAGCAGGGAGACAGTGGCCCTCCAGGGAAGGTGAGAACTTGTGTTAGTGTGCTGGCTCCAGCTGAAATACCTGTTATTGCAGTTGCTTCTATTAGACGTGACTGCAAAAATTCACATCTGCATGCAAATCTATTCCATACAATATGCAATTATTTGCTTCATGAAGTTCAAAAATCTGTATTCCTTTCACAACGTTTCTGCAGCACGGGCCTTCAGGTGATTCTTAGCTCTTGGGGGTCCTGTACCATGTCTTCTTTAACAACCACATCAGGCCACTATTGACTTATATTTATATTTCCTAATTATGACTACCCAAGGGTACCACAGCTGCTGACCACCCACGCATGCTTATGATTAGGAGAATATATCAGTTACATTATGTTAACAGTGAAACAGATGTTAACATAAACTCTCAACCTAATATTGTATAGTAAACAGCAACTTGAAAACTCAAATGATGAATTAAAAAGTGACGCATAGTTAGGTACACACACACACCGCACTCTGAAAAGTAGAGGTGGTTTCTCAAGACAAAACCACAGTCATGTACAGAAACATCAGTACACTACATCATCAGGTTTATCAGAGGTCCAAAGCACTACCAGGAGGAAAAAAGCCTACTCGACTGGTTTGACTGGCACAGACAAGCTCCTTAACAGTAATAACAAGGCGTTTAACTGCACCAGCCTCCACACAAGATGAACTGAAATTGTTTGGTGTTCACGAGGGATCACAGTCCTTTGTGAAAAACAAGAGAAGATTATGGATTTAGGCCGGGAAAACAGCCAACAGGGGTCATACAAGTGACAGAGGCACTCAGAGTGTCTGCAGTGTCCATTTGTGTTTCATAATGCAAAGGTCATGATCTTATCTTTTGTAGTTTTACAGAGAATTTTTGGATGCATTAATTTGTGGATCCAGTATTCCTTAAAAGGTTGAAACTGTCTACAAACTATAAAATATTTAATTTGCACATTGTTCATTATTAGAGACAAAAAAGAAAGTTCCAAAACCTACATGAAGGCCTTTTACCACCGGCTTAACTGCAGCGTGTCATTGGTCATTTCCAGTAGTGCCTACTCGGCTCAGCTCAGCTCAGCTCAGCTCGGCTCGACTCTATTCTGTTTTAAGAGTTTTCCACTAGGTGATAGTGCTGGTTAGTGCCTCCTTTTGTCACACCTACTTGACCTGGGTCGGGCTGAAAATGCAACGTCACCAGACTGCAGGCTACTTGTTGGCCAGATAGTACCGTCTTTGATGGGTCTGAGAGCAACTCCATCACACATATTTAAAACCTGGCAACAGCGACCACAATAATTACTTACAACTGAACTTTGGTACAGTGATACATGGCAAACAAACCTACTCTGTGGTGCAACGAGGAGGTCCATACGTTTTTGACACCATTGATCCCTCACATAATTACCTCTGCGCATGTCATCACAGACATTTACCTTACTTATCTGTGCTTAATTACAAATTAAAAGTTTTTCAGTGACATTTTTAATTTTTACGTATAAACCAACATATGTCTTTTATTTCATCACATAATAGTAAACTGCTACATTATGTCATCTAAATGACAACATAATTATGTACCAAATTCTGCCTTTTCTGAGCCACAAGCCATGAAGCTTTTTAGGTTGGTGCATCAATTTTCTAATGCAAAACTTGAGAAGATCATTAAACAGCTTGCCAAAAGATTTAGTAGTGTCACAGTAGCTCTGAGGACAACGATTACTCACCATTTTAGATTCACCACATGTGGCTAAAACAGGAATGTTCAGTGTAATCTTTGAAGCAAGCTTTTCCCATTATTGTATCCCACACTTAAACACAAAATATTCATCATCTTATACTTATGTTGCAATTATAAATTGAGTTCTGACAAGAATTAATCAGTGATTTGAAAGTCAAACATGAGACAGCATGGAAAGTTGGATCGTGATCATGTGAAACGTACAGAAAGTTGTGAATCAACAACCGGTGCAGGCAGCTGGACAGAAACAGACGAGTCATTTCTTAAACAACAAAAAAAAAGCAGGTTTCTGAAAATAAAGCCTAAACAGACAAAACAAGAGAGGAAATCAAGGGACTGCTTGCTGAATATGAAGAATTGAATAGATCACCTTGAACAACTGGAACCCTGAAAAAGGGTATTATGAGACATAGATTTATCTTCTTATTATTAATTTGATAAATCATAATACGGGTCCCACACCAGATAGTTTTCACACAGTCTGTTTTCCTGGTATGCTGTATTAGGTTGTTTTTTTTAGACATCCTATGACATTTTGCTATTGCTGGTGTTTCCTACGTGCACTGAAGTCACCTTATACAATCCTGATGTTTGTTGTGCCACTTAGCTGCATGTTACTGGGCCCATGCTGTTTAAAATGCTTTTGATTGGTGTGTAAATTGTTAATTGAGTAGATGCTGGTAGTAAAAGAGGCAAAAGGAAAGCACAAAGAGAATGCATTGAGAAGCCAGGACACTTGACCTTCTCTATCACATAGTCAATTAAAGCAAAGTAGTACATCTACATCTTAACATTAATATTATCTCTTAAGAAAGTGCTGCTATGAGGTCATATGACGTTGTTATGTAAAGTGTACTGAAGAAGATAAATTTATTAAAAAAAATTGAAGGAACTTGTTATAATGGTTTGTTTTGTTTTGCCCTGGAGACAGTTTCTAGCCTAATCTTGCCATAAGCCTCTTGTAATCAGATTTGTCATGTCTTTCCTCTGATAAAATTTTTGTTGGTAAAAAAAAACACAGAAAAAATGCTGCTTGCTCCATAATTCCCTCAGCATTCGTCACCAGTTCTGCAGTCAATAGTGTTAACATAAATCGTGATGACATGTGTCTCCAATAGCTCGCCCACTCTTGACAACCTCAGGTTCAGCACCTTGGATAGAGGCACAGTGATGTCGTCAATGAGTTCAAGAGTTTGATAAATGACCAGGCAGCACTTGTCCATATGCTCAGGATCTCCCTTCTGTATTTGTTGTCATATAAACACAGACACACATATTAAGTTGTATTATATTAGGGTAGACGTCAAGGAAATTGAATATGTAATTGAAATGCTGAGTGTGTTTGGGTAAAAGAGTAGATGAAAAACACATTGTATAGTGCTACATATAATCTGGATAAGTTTAAAAATCTATTTATATAGATGTTAGGCCATTTACTATTTTATTTAATTCTGGGAAATTAAACTTAAACTCAACCACAACTCCTACTTTTCCAACCTAACCCCTTTGTCATAGATCTAAACCTAATTCATTTTTCTCTTTAACAACATTTTTACACTAAAATGTTAATCTTAATAAGGTTAACAGAAAGTGTTCAGATTTTTTGAATCTCTTTGTATTTTTATGTTTTCAGACTCATTTTAAAATAAATACCTCTTTATCCTTTTCTCACCGCCCTACTTGAAATACAATAATGAGGAAGCAAAATTTTGTTTTTGAAGTGGTATTATATGAAATAATGTAATAGTTTGCAAATGAAATGCAATTTCTAAAAATTTATTTTAATAAAAGAAAATTATTTACTTTCCATGAAGCATAATACCAAAGGGAAACCCAGGAATAACCTTAAAAAAAAAGCCCCAAAAGTGACGCTGTACTGAATCTGGACCGGAGCTCAGTAGATCATGTTTGAAGACACCTGATCGTGGCGCCACAGCTAACCGGGTTGAACTTGAACATTTCTGCCAAGAAGTATGGAAAAAGAGATGTGTTAAGTTTTTGGGATCATTCCCAAGAAAACTTGAGGATGTTACTAATGACGATAAATGACGATAAATGAAGCATCGGAATTCTTAAACTAATAATGTATTAGTATTTTTTATTTCTATTGAACTCAGTGAATACTTGTGCTGCTGTGTATACATTGATGAGGAGAAGAGATGTTAATGAAACTTACCTAAACTGGAAAATGTGAAAAAGTCTACACAAGTAGACTTTTTTACATTTTCCAGTATGTCATTAGAAGTAATAAAATCACTTCACCCAGAAACAAATAGAAAGTAATACTATATATGTATATATTTTATATTTTTCTGCACTCTTACAGGCTGTGGCTGGACCCCCTGGACCTAAAGGAGAGAGGGTTGGTCACCGCTGACATCAATCTAAAATTGCTAAAACTGTTCTGAAGCTTTGTCTCTGATAAGTTAATTGACTGCAGCTCATCTTGCTTTTCTGGTTCTGTCTGATTATAGGGCCTTCCTGGTCAAACATTGCCAGGCATAGCTGGAGAGCGAGGCCTACCTGGAGAAAAGGTGAGTCCAGCTAAACCGCAGGCTCAATGTCAACACAAGACAAATTTTTAAAAACTAAGAACTTTTCACTTAATAAAATTGATTGGTTTGATGTATTAATCTTGTCATTCAGGGTAACAGGGGAGACAAAGGTGGTGCTGGCATCAGAGGAGAAAGAGTGAGTGTCATTATGGCGCAGAGCTACAGTTATAGTTTATGCTGACATAACAACATAATCACAATGTGCTATCTGTCATCATAACAGGGAGTGGCTGGTGAACCAGGAGAGCGTGGAGAGGATGTAAGTAATCAGCTTCCACTGCCAGTTTGTGTTGTGGATTTAGATTTCAGTTTTTCAGTCAGTTTTTTCCAGGATATTTTGAGTCCTATACTACTGAATATGGTTTTGCTATAAATAGAAAACAAAAGAAAAAATCATGAAAGAGTTCTGTTTTTTTTTCTCTTAAACCTGATGAAGAGGTACACAAAACTAATTTCTTTAATAGTTTGTATGTAGTGTGAGAATACTATTGCAGCTTTAAAAATGTTTAACTCATCTTATTGATCACATTCCAGGTGAGTCATTATTTTTCCATTCTGAGATTTCTCATCAAAAAAATCATATCAACACATAATGAAACAGTAGTGCGATCTATCCCCAAAACAGTGTGATGAAACACTTAGTTTAAGTCTTTCCAGTCAACAATCTGCAACCAGAATGTTTCTCTTTGTTTTTTATGTTTTTTTATACAGGGGGCTGCAGGATCTCTTGGGCCAAAAGGAGATAAGGTGAGCTTTTGCCATGTGTCTGATAAATTTGCTTGAATTCAACCCCCTTCTGCTGAAGCAGGAATGACAAAACATTTGTTACAGGGTGAAAAGGGCATAGGATTTGCAGGTCAGCCTGGTCGCATTGGGCCTCCAGGCTTGAAGGTGAGTGACAGCATGTGTTGCAGTTGAGGTTAATGTATGTTTTTATCCATCCATTCAGATGGAGGCTTATCAAGCATGCCTCAGGATAAAATCTCTGACTGTATTTCAGGGAGATCCAGGGCTCCCTGGTCCAGCTGGTCCTCCGGGGCCCCAGGGAAAGTCAGGGGACCCTGGTCAGCTCGGTGTGAGAGGAGAAAATGGACAGCCAGGACCTCCTGGACCCCCGGGGGAGAGGGTTGGTGGAGGCGCTCATGATTAAAAAAATAAATAAAAATTCACGTTTGCTTTATCTAGGTTCTCCCTGTGTTCAAATTTTCAACTATTTTGGTCACAATTTTAGGGTCTCCAAGGGTTTGCAGGCCGTGCAGGAAATACTGGAGCTCCTGGTCCTTCTGGACCTCCAGGGGAGGCAGTGAGTTCCTGTTGTCATTAAAGAAAACTGTTTAAAAAACTTCATGGATTGTGCTGTTGTAGAGTGCTACCTACAGATGATTATGCAAAAAAAAATTCTTTGATAACTCTTGAATAAATTTGGATCTTAAAATGTATTAAAACGAGACAAGAAAGAAGGAAATAATTGAGTACCAACTGAAATTCCTGATTTAGATGATCAATGCTTTGTTTTTCCAGGGCTCTCCAGGTACAAATGGGGTCAAGGGGGACAAGGTGACTGTACAGACTGATTTGCACACTACTTGTGTCTAGTTCCATATATTGCAATGTCATTTTTTAAATAAATATACATTTTTTATGTTACCAGGGAGAAGTTGGTGTTGGTGTCCCTGGTCTTCGAGGAGAAAGAGGAGATCCAGGACCCAGAGTAAGACGCTGGTTGCACCACAGTATAACTGATCCTGTGTCTCAGTGTGAATTGTCACTTAGATAATGAAATTAACATCGGCATATTTGCATCATATCTTCTTTTGCCTGTTGTGTTTCAGGGCGAGGAGGGTCGAGCTGGCTTGGATGGGGACAGAGGTCCAACAGTAAATATTAGAAGTTTACGTTTTTTCTAATTATTTTTCTATTTTATTTATTTTTTCTTCAAACCACAAGCTAGTCTGTTTGTCATCATACAGGAAGCAGTCAAGCTTCAGCAGAAAATAAACTAAATTGAAGTCTACATTGACAACACACCCCAAGGCATTTTTGTGCTTATTTCCAATGATTTGTCGTCTAAACAGGAAAAACTTGTTAAAAATGCGAGAGACGTGTGTGTGTGTGTGTGTGTGTGTGTGTGTGTGTGTGTGTGTGTGTGTGTGTGTGTGTGTGTGTGTGTCCATCAGGGTCCCCCAGGGATTCGAGGTCTTCGGGGAGAGAAGGTGAATACTGGGATTCCTTTTCTTATTTTTATTTATCATCATGCGGCTTACCCTCTGATCCTTATGCTCATGTGAAGCAATGAATGAAATTGACTCGCTTGAATGACAGGCTTTACTCTCAATCTTGATTTGTGTGTGTAAAGGGAGACGGTGGGTCACAAGGTGAAAAAGGAGACAAGGTGAGTGTATTTTTGCACCCAATAAGCTTTTCTGCCATTTACTTTCTTGGTTGTGAAATTGCTTTAGTATGTCGCATGTGTTGTATGTCGGGGTAAAAACAGATGTTTACAGCTGTACTCCTCCTCACAGGGCGACACTGTGCTAGTGGGAGGATCTCCTGGAGAAAAGGGCAACAAAGGAGAAACAGTCAGTAGATGAGTCAGAATATACATGTTGCTTTATATACAAAACACAATAAAATGTGATCTCACCATCTAAGTCACAATGATAGAAAAACACGGTGCTTAAACTTATAATACACAGACTATAATTACTTGTTTCTTTCTTACGCATGCCCATTAAACATTCACAGTGCTTGTGGAAAAAAATTAGTGAACCCATGAACTTATTTTGCAGTTCGTAAGAAACATCTGCTGATTTTAACAATACCCAACAAAAACAAGATCTTTGAAGACATTTGATCAAGAGCGGTTGATTGTCATAAAGCTGGAAAGGTATGGAACATTTTGGCTATTAAAGTTATAAACACAATTGAACGAAACGAAGATGATGGCGTCCAACCCCCTCCTGCAAGGAGCCTCAGTTACTGCTGAAAATGCCAAAGTCTTGCTCCATCCCAACAGAATGTTGGGCTCTTTCATTTTTTTTTTTTTTTGTCAATATGTACTGTTTAATCACCCTTAGCCTGTGAATGTTTAATTGGTTCCCCCACTGAAGGCATGAGAAATTATCTTTGTGTGTTATTAATTTAAGAACTTTGTGGTCATCTATTAATGTGACGTAGATGAAGTTCAAGTTACATTTTATGGAACATGAATCCAGAGAAACAATGAACAAAACAGAGACTTGTTGATTTTCTGGATCTTACTTTTGTTTTTTTGTTGTTTTTTTTTTATCAGGGTGACCGAGGACCCAAAGGTACACAAGGGGAAAAGGGAGTAAAAGGTCAGGAGGGTCCTCCTGGGGAGCAGGTAAATTTTACTGCAAATGAACTGTTGTCAGCTTCAATGAAAGCTTCAATCGAAATAAAACATGTTCAGTAAAAATGATCAAGGATCTTTGCCTGCTGATCTATCAGTGCAGTACATTGAGTGGATATTTAACTAAAACCAAATCAAAAATCACGATTAAACACATTTATTATGGCATTCCAGTCAACAAAAGCCAGTGAAAATGTAACTTAAAATAGTTAAGAGAGTATCAGTATGACTGTTTCTGCATCTGTGCGTATTTGACTTCAGGGTCAGAGGGGAGAACCTGGAGAGCGAGGATCCTCTGGGTTCCCAGGGGCCCGTGGCCCTGGTGGACAGAAGGTAAGTGACAATGTTTACAGATGATTACTGTGACTAAATCAGTGTCAGTATTGAAAACAAATAGGTCAGCAAAGATCACGCTTTTATTGCTAAAATCACTGTAGTACTGTTCTTGCTCTGCAGGGAGAAGCAGGCCAACCTGGAGTCCCTGGTGAATCTGTATGGTTTTCTTTTCTTCAGATCTTTCTGCATGTTCTGTGTGGGGATTCGTGTCTGTGATGTATGTGAGGAGGCATGATGATTGTATGTTCTTGCAGGGTTTTCCTGGAAAAGATGGCATGCCAGGCCTAAGAGGTGAAAAGGGAGAAATTGGTATCAAAGGACTGAGAGGAATCAAGGTATTTTCATGTGCTTGTATATTATCATGTTTCTTTATTAAGTGGGATTTCAGCCTTGAAGCGGGTGAGGGATGACAGTCGCACCTAAAATTGATGTGACTAATTAACATTAGTGTCACATAAACACATGCAGGTTTTGATTTTAAGCCAGATGATGATTAAAATCCTAAATTGAGGATTTTGCTCACACTTAATTTCTGCATCTTTTTTACTTCAGTTGTTTAATGAATTCTGTTTGAGTAACTAACCAAATTTGGGAGACCAAAAGGGGTGTTGATGCCAAGGTGTGAAGGAAGTCAACGTTTGTGCTATGTTCATTACCATATCTTTTTTTCATCTATCTAATCCCCAAATGGTTCATAATATCTGAGTAATATCCATATCCACTAGGAGATAATATCCATAATATCCTTCCATGTTATACATTGTACTTTACTCAAGTCACACAATTGAAAATGAATCATATGACAAGGGGTTTGAGACTTTTATTATCCATTTTTGTGCAGATCCATGTTTTTTCATTGTTTACTTTTAATTACATTTTTAAATTATTCTACATATTCTGTTGTATAGGATATATTCCATTTATCTACCGGTATTTCCGTATTTTGTGTTTATGGAGGGATTGTAGCATTAATATTTAGGGATGTCCACAGCCAGCCCAGAATTCATAAATGGCAATACAAGCCTTTTATGCATTATGCCTTCATTTATTTTCTACTCGGCTGCAACATAATCATCAAATATTAGAACGGAGGGGGATCTTACCACCAGCACTAGGTGTGGCCTTGAATAGGAAATGTTGAGATCTCAACATTTCAAACTACCGTGAGGAATGTTCAACATGTAAGGTAGCCTTGTAAGTTTGTTTTTTTTTGCATCCATTTCAGTGGTGCTAAAATTGAATGAAGATTTGTAAGCTGTTGCAACAAATGACCCAATTGCATCTTGAAAAATGAGGAAGGAACAGAGAAGACAGAAAGTCAGTTAAAATTATAAATAGGGAGTTCTACTTTAAACGTTTTACTTGAGTCTGACATGAAAGGTTTGCTAACTGAAAGAATAAATTTGTGCTCTTTAACATAAAAGAAAAGATAACTGAAGCTGAAGATAGGAGGTTATTTTAGCACAACATCACAACTTGAAACATAAACAACCTGGTTCTGTCCAAAGGTGGAATCCACCTAAATACATGCTTACCGTCTGCCTGGCATCTTGTCCTGGACTAGAACAAACTAGAACAAACGATCAAATCAGTTTTGGGCCTATGATTGGCAGATTTTGTTGTATTTAGATCAAACCGAAGCAGTTGTTCTCGGTCTTAATCCTAACTGAATACATCTTCAAATTTCCCAACCCAGTGTTTGGACAGGTGTCGCCCTGCTCTAACACACCTGATTGGGTCATCAGCTCTTTATCAGCTTGTCATTGGCCCACTAATATGAGCCAAGTGTGTTAGATCAGAGCAGCGTCTTCTACAAGCAGACCATGTGCTTCGAAGGACCAGGTTGGGAAACGCTGCTTAGAGTTTATTTATATGGTGACAATGGTTGTATTCTGTTCAAGGAACGGATGTTGTTCAGTATTCTGGTGTAACATGTAAGTTAGTTTTTTGACCCACTTCAAATGTTGATTTACATTAGGATGTAAGTATCTGTCTGGCTTGACCTCACTGTACATAGAGTAAAGGGAAGCAAGGATAAGAAGTACAAAGATAAGTTGCAGACAATCTTCATTACTTGAACTCTTTGAACTTTAGTTTTACTGAACCACAAAGCAGCAATTTGTCCACTATAACTTCTGTCTTTGCCACAACATATCGAAGCTAATGGCCCAACGACAGCACACCTAGACTCTAGTCCACCGGTGGGTTTCCAGATCGTCACGAAACCGCTTCCATGTGGCACCAACATGTTATATAATGTAGACCTGCCTTTTATGAAGTGCACCACTACACAAATACAAGCAAAACTAACAGACATGAAGTATCTGGGTGCAAAACGCTAAATATATGATATATATATATATATGATATATATGATACTAAGTGGGATTTTTATTTTTTTATTTTACAGTTCTTAATTATGTTAAACAAAACATAAGCAGTCATAACGCTTTTAAAAGAGTCATTTTACTGTTCATAATATAGTTGTGAAAGTAATAGCAGTGCAAAATGTGAAAGCACACATGTATTTACCCAAACTGAGCCGTATATGATTGCCCTATTTGGATTCCTCCACAACTGCGGTTCCTATCTTGAGTTTACTTATCAATACTGTCACAGCACGCATTACCAGGAGAATAACTACATCCAGCTCTGTGTCTGTGGCCCAGACACCTGCTGCACAATGTGTTTTATGTTCATAGTGTGTGACAGTGCCTTCTAAATTGCCCAAGTCGCAAGTAAGAGAGCAGTCTGTGTGGATGGCCTCTCTACTTGGCTGGTCTGGTGTATTTTTTTACCTTATTTTTTACTTAGTGGTTCACAAGCCTTTTTATGTGTGTCTGTTAAGGATGCTTTTTTTCTGTTTCCAGGGAGACCGCGGACCCAAGGGGGTTTGTGGAAGTGATGGAGCCAGAGGAGAAAAGGTGACAGAAGATAGAAATTGAAGAGGGTGTATATATATATATATATATATATATATATATATATATATATATATATATATATATATATATATATATATATATATATATATATATATATATATATATATATATGTATGAGAAAAAGTAAAAAACAAGTGAGTGTATATATTTTCTCAGGGAGATGGCGGTTTTCCTGGACGGCCAGGCCTCCCAGGGAGAAAAGGTGAACAGGTATGATTGACAATTACAACACAAAATAATGCATCAAGCATTTTTTTGCAAAAATGGTCGTAATCAAACTTTGTCTGTGTTTTCCAGGGGGACGTTGGTCCTTCTGGGGCCCCTGGGAGCCCAGGAAAAGAGGGACTAGTTGGTCCCAAGGTATTGTACAAGCCCTCTTTTTTTTATTTCCTCTTTTTTGTATTTAAGGGAATTAGTCCTGATGACCAATATGACTATTTTCCTTTGTGGATGCAGGGTGACCGTGGCTTTGATGGAGTTGCTGGATCTAAGGGAACTCAGGGAGAGAAAGGTGAAAGGGTAAGCATCTCATTTCAACCTCTGCAGAGGCCGTGCATTGTTGTAAAAACAAATTTAATGGCAACTTATTCTAATGAGAAACACAAAAAATGTGAAATCCCTTGTTAACAGTGTCTGTGCTTCAAACAGGGACCACCTGGTGTTCCTGGACCTCCAGGTCCCAGAGGAATGGACGGGCCCCCTGGCTTGACAGGCACACAAGGACCAGCTGGTGCTAAAGGTCCTGAGGGTCTGCAGGGGCAGAAGGTGACTCTTTGTACCTGATGATTTCTATTTCATCACTTTGGTCTAATTTATCTTCAGGGCTAGAAGCTTTTTAAAAAAAACCATATGAGGTAGGATAGCAACATTTCAACAGCTTTTTGGTCAATTAAATAATATCTGTGGCTACTGTGCACTGATTTGACATTGATCTATTAAGGAAAACAGAAACAAGAATGGACAAAGGCATCATTTACATCACAGCTTGCAGAAAATAGCATTAGTCAGGTCTCTGAGTGGTATGGTGACATCAAACAAACAAAGTAAAAATGTCATACAGCTTTGGCATTTGGAAAATTACACTTTTTTTGTATGTTTCTTGCTTTTGTGTCCTCTTTCCTCTTGACCAAGCTCTGTTTTTATTACAGAGCATTGCTTCATGATGATTGACAGTTTCACTGGTCTGTCTTCATTACCTAAATAAGGAAAGCTGAAAAGCTGGTGACCAGGTGCAGCGCGATGTCAAGCCTCTTCAAGGGATGCATCATTTTTAGACTGAGAGACTCTTCATTTAGCCTGAAGTCTTACTTATTTCTTTTTCCTGCAGCGTAGAGATCTGCTGAGAGAACTGATATCACTGATGTGTGGGGATAAATAGACACAATGGGGGTTATTGTGGGTACAAAAAACTGTGGGCAAAACAACAACAATCCATTTTGTAACACTCGTGATGTTCAAATTCAGGTTTCAAATTTAAAAAGTTGCCAAACCATACTGTTGAATCATTAACATGGAAAAAGTAGAATAGAGCAGAAAAGAGTTGTGAGCTCAGTTACTGAGCAAAACTAATGTGGAGAATTATTCGGTATGTGATTTACTACACTCGGCTTTATGAAATAAATAAACTAATAAAAATAACAGAAAATTCTAATGTTACGTAATGTATTCAGTGACCAGTATAGACAATTATGTTCAATAGCTGCTGTGAACCTTGTCCTAATCTGTTCGCAATTATCTTCTGCTGAGCCAGAAGCCACAGTTCAAAGAGCTGCATCATCCTTCCTCACCATAAATCTCAGATTTCAAAAGACCAACGAGTTCTCAATGTGATTTAAATTTCATAAGAAAAAAAGGCATAGGTCGTTATTCGGTCATCTTTGATCCTGCAGATTCTTTCTGTACCACTGCTTGAAAAAAGTACCGTACAGAATCTGGCAGCTGTATTAAGAGATTGTTTAATCTTTATTATGATAAGGACCAAATAGCTCCCCCTTAACAGTAGCAGCCTATACCAGTGCCACTCTTCAGCCTTACTTGAACCGGATGGGGGTTCTGCCCAGTCTCCATTAGTGACCGAGCTATTGAAATGCCCATCTGCTCCATCAGGAGTCAGTCATTTCTTCTGTCAGTGGAGCATCTGAATGACCTGTCTCTCTGTATTTCTTTGCAAATCTTGATGCTTCGGTTTGTGGTTACTTATGAGTTTAGTTTGTCCTTCCAAACTTTGACCACATGTTGTTAGCTTTATCTTTATTAGTTCCACGTCTTGTGTAAATATTGAGGATTTTAGAATTTTTATGCATTTAAAAAGCTTTTTCCAGCATTTTAACAACATGGACCTTGATACAAAGTGCCAATTATTTTATGTCACGTCCTCCTTAATTACACATGCCAGTAACCTAAAAGGTGATAAAATGAACTTTGATATTCATAGAAGTTGGAATCTGTTTCTACAAATAATTATAAGTTACTGAGTTATACTCCCTCGTCTGTTAATTGCCCATCTACATCTGGTATATAACAGCTCCTTGGAAAAGATGTTCAATGTAGCATAATAATGGGATAAAACTGTTTTTATATAGATTATTTGTGCAAATGAGTGAGACAATGCTGGTAAAAGAAAATATAGTTTTAATGCTTCTTTATTCTTGATCTGCGTTGAATTTGCTAAATTATGTCGTGATGTGTTTTTGCCTGTTTTTCAGGGGGAGAGAGGTCCAATTGGACCAGCCATGGTCGGTCCACGTGGAATCCCAGGGATCCCAGGGGAGCGTGGGGAGTCTGTCAGTATCACACTTGTCTTCTCCTAGTCTATTTAATTTTTTTCAATTCGTATACCGCTAATTCACTACCAAAGTCATCTTAAGGCAGTTTACATAGAAAACAAGTCTTCAAATACAGTCCAATCAATCCCGGTCAGTTCCTTTATATCCCAGTCTAATCCAACTCATGTTAATACAGTTAAACTAATTAATAGCAATAGATTCCAAATTCCAAATACATATAATGCCATTTCATAACCAAAAATTGCATTAAATCCTTAGTTGCAATCCTCCGTCCTGAGCAAGCATGAGGTGCCAGTGGAGAAGAAAAAACATAATTAACGGGATTTTTAAAAAAACCTCCAGCAGAACAAGACTCAGTGAAAGCAGTTATCTGCCTTGAGTAGTTGTGGTTCTGAGATCACAGGAAATATAGACCAACTCAGACATAGGTTCTTTTAAATATCTGTCTATGACACACAAAAAAAACAATATTATAGATCTACCAGATGTAACTAAAACTGTTTGCTCATTAATGGGACCTCATGGTGATCCTATACGTCAGTGGTTGTCAAACATTTTCTGGTGGGCCCCCCCCTTGGTTCATAAGAATTTGTTTTGCAATTTATTTCACACTTCACCAACCTTTTATGAACACTTGATCAAATAAAAGTAAACTGCAATAAATTACAGGTTGCAAAAAAACAAACTACAACCTCTTTTAAATAACAAAACAAGAAACCACATTTACAGTGTCATTACTTCAAGTGTAACTGTTTATTTATTGTGTAACGGTATTATTTGCTGTTAGTGTAATTATGTTCAGTGTAACATTATTTCTGTTTTTTGACTGTGTAAAAATATTCAACATTGCTATCAATACATTTTTTAAGAAATGCCTCTATGTGCAAAATGTGTTTAAAAACATGAACAACCCCCCTTCAAACACCTGTCCATTATGCTCAGAGGTGACTCTAGAGTCTTTTGGGGCCCTAGGCAAGAATTCACAGGGGCCCCTCCAACTAATTAATCAACTTTGTAAATAACCTGACACTAACAAAGTGTGAAGGAATAACTAATAGCTTGTGTATTATCTGCATTACTTACCACTTTTTTTTTTTTTTTTGTGGCTCCTCCTGTGTCCAAATGCTTGTCCATGTTGCAGGGAGAGATGGGGCCAGATGGAACCAAGGGAGACAGAGGAGAGCCGGGCATGACGGTCAGTGCAGGACCCTTACCCCAGGGCACACACACACACACATGCTCACACACACACACACTTCCAGAGTTGATACTGGTGTTGCTCTTAATATTGCTTTGCTTTGCTCCCTTTTTGTTTTAAATTCAGGAAGAGGAGATCAGAGAATATGTTCGCACAGAGATGAGTCAGCACTGTGGTGAGTCTTTTATACAGCTTGCAGGGCTCAAACTGAACTCCACATAATGATCACAGTGCATGAGTCACAGTCTCAGCTAAACTTTATGGGTGTATCATTCAAGAGAAGCTGTAGAAAACTGCAGCATGACCAAGATTATTAAAACTGACCTTAACTATTCCTTTTTCTTTCTGCTTTTTCTTGGTCCATTGGACTGATCCCCAGCATGTGGAGGTGAGTAAACCATCCAACTGCAGCAGAAGACAATTAAAGACAGAGGGGCTGTGGTTTAGCATGAATCACAGCATTATTCTTTACATGGCACAATGGAGGCTGCAGCAATATGTTGTCTGAGTGTAGAAGTGCTTATCAATTACTCAAATCATCTTCAGCGCTTGTAAGAAAAATGTTCAGTCATTTAAACTAATGCAAGCAACCAGTTTTTTTCTTTCACCGCCTTTTATGTCAACACGGACTTCAACATTTGTCCACGTTATCCTTAAGATACGTCATTAAATAACTCCAGCGCAATCTAGTTGTCCCGCTTGTTTGCTTTTTTTTTAAATTAATCTATTTGAAGCCAAAGTAAGCTTTGTGCTATATCTTAAGCTAAATTAATAAAATAGTAAATAACTAAAGACTTCCACCTGGATCTACTTTCTAAAGAATTTTAATGGTTAAATTTGTCGTGAATGCTGCTTATTAATGGAGCTCATCAGTCACAAAGCAGGAGTTACACCAGCAGGAGACAAGTGATGCAGAATCAGACCATGAATAAACGCGTCTTTTGTCTTTTGACATTCTTTTATTGTTGCTGAGGAGTGGGTGAACAACAGTGACTTAAGTCTTTACAAGATTACATCCACTTCAAACAAGACTGCTTTATGTTGACCGGTCTTGCAGAAAAAACCTGTTGGATGCTTTTAGCTGGTGTCTGTGTCTTATTGGTGAAATGGATTTTTGTGGTGTTTTTGGGGGGGTGTTCGTGGCTAATATGTCCAAATGGTATGCAGTGGTACTTATCCAATATTACAAATCTCTGTGTGGCAAACAGAGTATGTGAACCTTTGTGTGATCTCTTTGTACGGCCATAAGTGCATCGCAACATCTTTAGCAACTATTGATCAGTCCTGTACCTCGAAGGGTTTTTAAATAATTCCTTCACAGATAACAGCTTCAGCTCGGCGGTGTGCGTTGTCTTTGCTTAGTGTATTTTTAATATGGTTAATGGTGTATTTTGAAAACATTTGACATTTTAAGTAATATGTATGCAGGATGTTTAAAGAGAAGTTTCAAAAGGGTTCACAAACTTGCAAGCACCACAGTACTAACCACATGTCCTGTCCTTTCCCTTTATTCATAAGTTTGCTTCTCTGATCCCCTTTCCTTTCCTGTGTGTAACACTCACCTGGTCCATCTTGCTCCCTGAATCTTCTTCGCTCCTTTGGTCCCGTTTGCTCTCCTTCCTATCCGGCTCTCTCAGGTTTAGGCCCAGCTACTCGGTCTCAGCCTGCGGTCAGGGCTCAGCTGGCAACAGAGCAACAACAGGTGCTGAATGGTGAGAAGGGTGAGTTTCTTCAACTGTACTGCAGCTGACCTCCGTCTGTGAGTCTGTGTGTGCCCATCCTGAACAAAGAGGCTACACTGGTGGTGCTACATTTGGAGATCTCTTGAGCGTTGGGTGGTTTTCTTAGCAAGAAAACAGAGAACTCATTTGTGTCCCACTTACATTTAATGTATTTATCTGACCAAACAAACACAATTCAAGTTTTTCATAGCTGAGTATTGAGGTTTTTGACCGTGTTTAAAGGGTGAAAAATATTCACTTTGCTGGAACATGGAATTGAGAAAAAAAAAAAAAAAAGTTGTCTGAGGACGTGACATCAAGAACGTCAACCTTCTTGACATGTCAGTTAAAGGTTATAAGACGATCTCAAAGCAGCTTGATGTTCCTGTGACTACAGCTGCTAATTTTCGTTCAGGTGTTTAGGATCCATGAGGATCCATGAAGAGACAAATAATATGAATGGTCACAATCGAGCCAAGAGCAACTTCCAAAGAGATTCAAGGTGAACTCCGAGGACAGGATTCATCAGTGTCAGAAAACACGATAATCCATCCGTCACTGTTTGAGCCAAAGTGAACGACCGAGGAGGACTGGACTGTTGAAAGCATATCATGATAAAAAAGAACTAAATTGGTTCAAATGCATATTTATAAGCAAAAATAAAGCATTCAAAGACAAAAAAGGACTGTAGTTTCTGTAAACCATGATAACTGTTATCCTCTTGAACATCTGTGGAAAGAGCTGGAACATGCAGTCTTCTGGTTATAAACTGATATGTGGGTTTGTGACTTTGGAGGACAGCTTTGGTCTTTGTTGGATTGAAGCAGCTGCACCTGCATGTGTAGATCAGGCCACGTTTGGGACCCTGCCATGGACACTACCTATGATTTAAAAGTATTATTTTTTTTTTTTTAATCTGACTTTGTAAGCTTTGGAGCATTTTCTGTTGGCGCTGTATGTCATCAAGACCCTTCGCTCTGTACCAGTGTCTGTAACAGTGTCATACGAAGGACATCTTGACATGTGCAATGCTGCTCGTCTTTCAGGGCGTGAGCTGCGTGTAGTGGTGAACACCAATGACCCGGACTACGAGCACATCTACTCCATCGAGGCCCTGGACGACCCCACCGATGAGCTGCTCTACTTGTCTACACAGCCGGTCAACCGAAGTGATGGTACTGTTTCTTGATACTAGAGTGTTTCTTAAAAATTTGCGACTGCCATTCTTGAGTCTCATGATTGTATGACGTGTCAAATGTGAGCTCATGTCCATAATCCAGTTTCAGCTGGCGGAGCATGTCATCTTAAGTGTCTTTATTTTATGAACCGCACAGCCTTCAGCTGGTGCACAATATACTGAGTCTTGTGACGTTGGCTGTTGAGGATGCAGTCAGTTTTAATCTCCGTGGCAGTGTGTCTCTCATATTCCGTCAGTGTATCCGTGGCGTCTTCTGTCTGACTTTGTGTTTGTGTGTGGATGTTTTGTGTTTCTGTGTCTATCTCAGGTGAGAATAACAAAAAGGAATCTGAGAAAAAAGTCAAAACTGTACCAAACAAATCAGCGAGTGCTGACAATCAGAAGAAAGCAACAGTTGGTGGTCAGAAAACAGTCAAGGTTTCACCTCCGAAAGCAGTCAAGGACAGATCAGTCAGGGCCAAGAGGAGTGTCAAAGGGGAAGGTAAACCAGCATGTGGTGTTGTACTATTTCGGGATTCATTCTGCCATCCTGCCCGTCTGGTGTCTCGCTCTCTTCCTGTCTCAGGCTGTTCTGGCTGTTTATCTGTTGGCTTATAGTTTAAGGTGGTATGCACATGAAGTCATTAGTCACTTTATTTATATAATTAAAGGTGTGCAGGCATCCAGGAACATCAGAGCCAAAACATAACATTATATTTGTACCCATATATAGTCTTGATTATGACAACATGTTGATGGTTCAGGGGTGATGTGCTCTTGCTTTGCGTTGCCTGCTTCTTGTTGTAGCTCTTTATCTGCTCCTTTTACGTTTAAACCCATCTCTAGTTCTTTGTTTGCGCATTCACACTTTTTCACGTGAATGTGTGTACTTGCAGCTGCAGAAGACCTCTGCCTGCTGCCCATGGACGAGGGGAGCTGTGGACGGTACACGCTGCGCTGGTACTATAACAGTCAGGTTGGAGCGTGCAGACCATTCATCTACAGCGGCTGTGAAGGGAACGATAACCGCTTCCTCCACCAGGAGGAGTGTGAGGAGGTCTGCTTTGGGGAGGCCAGAGGTACAAAAACAAACTGACACAAGCTCGTTAAAGCTCATATTTAATGGATGCAAACTAACGGGTTTTCTGTTGTGCAGGTTCTCATCCCATAAAGACGGCACGGTGATTGTGTTCGACTCCTCCTTTGCAACAGGAATCTTAGCCTTTAAATTGCCTTTTTTCAGATCATTATATTGTCAAATGTCAGTGGTTATGTTTGTTTTTGTTTATTTATTGGTTGTTTAATCCAACCAAACTTTACGTTGCTTTGAAAGAGGATACCACCACGACCCCTTACTATATTTTTGTAATTAAAAAAAAGACAGAATTCTCTTCATATGGTTAAAATAATTCTCGTTTTTGTGCAGTAGCGGAAAATAATATTTAACATGGTCACACTGAAGAAGAGTTTCTTGTTTTTTCAGACTTTAGATAGTTTGTTACAGTACTGAAGTTCTATTGTAGATTTTCATTTCAGTTCATGTGCAACGATAGGAGTAAGTCTAAAGGCAGCATATGAGCCAACTCACTTCACTGTGTGATGGAGTAAAGGAAACACCATTTTTGTGAAGCTTATTATGTTTCAGTAACTGTGGCTGTTTCAAGTTTAAACAGTGGGTGTTTAAAATGAGCTTTTTATTTGGTTTATTCAAAAGAAAAAAGTTTTAAGTAAATTGGAATTTATGGTTAAATCTCCCACGATACATTTGCAACGTTAAAGTTTTATTTTGAAATAACACTTCTATATGGTGCATCACTAAAAAACACACACACACACACACACACACATTCTGCTGCCTGACTGCTCGTGAAATCAAAGTGATTCTTTTAAAATGGTTTAAGATGCTAAAAAATAAAATGAAACATTCTTTTTTTATTATTATTATCTGTGACAGTAATGTCCATGATAACGCAGGTATTTAAATGTACAAATGAAAGTAATTCAAGGCAGCACAAATCTGTGCTGCGGACAGTTCAGTTTGCTTCGTTGACTTTATTCACTTGTGGTAACACATAATCAACACATGCAAGTAATCTTCACTAATAAGAACGCAGACAATTTTGTTAAATGTCAGAGCGCCACTGTTATGAGCTTCACTCAAGTGGTTGTTCCTGAAAGGCTCCTGTGCTCCAGGGTGTAATCTTGCAGTTTTACCCCTCTTCCTTGTATGTATATATTTACAGAAAACTGTTGTCTTGCTACTTACAGTACAAACCCAAAAAAAAAAGTTTGGATGTTCCAAATTTACTTTGACTTTTCTTTCTTTGCTAGACAGCCTTAGATTTCTTTTTTTTTTTTTTTTGTCATTGTTGTCAACCTCATTTTTTATACACCCAGTTTTGCAGAGTACCCTTTTTCTTTTTCAGTCATGTAATTGCAATGTGTGCAGAATTTGTTTTTGCACTCTTATTGAAAAATGCATGGAAATTCTTGGAAAGGATATTCCCTTAAAATGATTGCTTGTCTGCATTAATGTCTATGAAAAGGTGTCAAAGGTGCTGAAACAACTCCATTAAACCACAGACCCTGTCTTTGGAGCTTGTCGCTGATGACAGTTTGGATGAAACTGGTGCCAATTTCTTGATCTGAAATGATGATTCGCCAGACCAAAATACAAATTTACACTAGTAATGGAAATCACAGATGATTCTGATCGATATGTTGACACCATCACTGTACAAGGCTTAAAGAGAAAAGTAAAGTTTAAAGCAACTGTAGCTCCGTATTACAATACTTTTCTAAAGTTTCTTAAAGTAATGGCTTGCCCATGTGGCTATGTCAGCTATCAATTCATGTTTTTTTCCTGATGCAGTCCTGTCTGAGGGATCAGAGATCACAGATGTACAGCTTAGGCTTTGAGCATTTCCCTTTATGCACTGTGATTTTTCCAGGGTCCTTTAACGGTTTAACGATATAATGCACTGTAGAGGACAAATATGTAAATCCTTCCGATCTTTCCTTGAGTAACATTTTTAAACGCTTCAATGATTTTCTCACACATTTGTTAAAGTGGAGGTCCTTCAACATCATTGCTCCTCACTCAGTCTTTCATGGATACTGCTATTGTGTCAATGTAGTCACCTGTTAAAAAAAAAAAAAAAAAAAAATCTTTCACCTACTTACAGGCACTTAATTGCTCGATTTTAATGTTGGATGGGTTTTTGTTTTTTTTTTGTGCCTTTTTTAAATATGTTGCAAACTGTCTGCCAAGAAATAGAAATCAAGGTGTATTTTTAAAAAGTTTTTCATTATTTTATTTTATTCTACTGCTTTGCGGTTGTAGAAAAGAGGATCTGGAGCTTTTATCTGGGCTGACTGATCATTTAAGGTGTTCTTGTAATGATCTCAGTCTTATGTCTGTCAACAAAGTACCACATGAACCTGCATTAAGAGAATTCATGTCTTTTCCGCTTTTGCCTTTTTCCACAAGGCTATTATTGTCTCAAAGACCCACCGATATCAAATTTTTAAATGTTATCTTGCATTACCCATCACCTACGATCTTTATCGGTCTCCTCAACGACTGGGGGGAGAGGAAGTCCTTCAGCTCGTTTATGGTGTTTGGAGTTATGCATTTGAGCCGAGCAATTAAACCATTTTATTCCCTCTTTTTTTTTCCTCTCGGGGAGGGGAAGGGGGCTGGCTGCCCTAACTTCTGTTTTTGCAGATAAAGCCTACATTGAATATGTGGAAGCAAACGGCACTCCGGCAGCCTTTTTGAACTTTGAAAGCAGCCACCGCAGGCATTTCGGCATTCATCCAAAAGTCAACTCATAAAATAATGAACTCGCAAAATGAAATAGTTTTCACACTTCTTTAAGAACAATGACATAGTTACATGTTTACTGTCCCTCATAAATATAGACCATGTGCAATATATATAAAAAAAAACAACAACAACAAATTAATTGTATACTTAGTTTCAATTTATGTGTGCATACTTTGTTACTAATTTTCTTTTCTTTGTTGACATCATTTAAATGAGTTAATTCAGTAGAAAGATATGCCCATCAAAGCTTTAACTAAAATGCTCTTACTGCTGTCTGGCTGCATCCACATTAGTCTATTTTCATTTTAAAACCACAAAACTGTTAATTAATGCTGTGTTAGAAAGTATCTCTGTCATCATTACATCACTGCAAACACATCACATGAAAATCCGAGCTCAGAAGTGAAACCTGAATGAAATTTCCTCCGGGTAATAACTTTTGTTGTCTTATAAAGACGTTTCCTCCTGCGCATGTGGGCAGTTGCAGTTTGATTTGATTCAGACTGGCTGCATAACAGCTGATCGCAAGACCATGTTGTTTCTTACAAAACGTGTTCACATCTGGTGACGGTCTCGTGGTACAGGCTTGGCCAACTGAGTTTTTTTGGTTTCCGAGGATTGAATTTGCCGGAGCAATGTGGATGACAGATGTAACTGTAACAGAAGTTTTTTTTACATTTTAGAATAAAAAAAGTAATTAAATGTGGAGTTAGAGTATGAATGTCTTTACATGCAAATTAGCATCTAGATTTTGATCATATTCCAGATATGGAGTTTTACATGGAACCGGAAGCAACCTGGATTTTCATATCCCTGCATACGTGATCGTTTAAGGATCCAGGTTTCTGGTCATCTTTGTTAAGTTGAGTTTAATTTTTCTCATGATCTCAGCGAGCGTGATATTTCCTACAAGAAAATGTCTGGTAACCTGGATTACGTGTTTTTGCCAGAAACAGTTTCTGAATGTGCACGACATAACCAGGTTGTTCCTCATAATCAGCATACTGGTGTGCATGTAAAGGTCCTCTTTGTAAAGGATAAATAACTCAAATGCCTTCAGAACATTAGATTCCTCAAATAACTTCTCTCACTTTTCCACACACAAAAATAACTTTACGAACAAATAAACTTAGTTATTATTCTGGATACACTTTTAAATATGAAGAATAAGTTGAAATATTCTTTGTACAATTTCTTTTTTTTTGTAGGGAACATTGTCTTACTTTTTTATCACTGCATGTTTACCTGCCAGAGAAAAGGTGCTATTTTTACAGGTGTTTTTATACTGTGTTGAAGCTGTATGCTTTATGTACGTTTTTCATTGAGCATTTCTAATAAACCACATGTCAAAGTAAAGAAACAGTTGACGAGTTGCTTCTTTAAAAACTGTTAAAATGTTAATGACATATAAGCAGGTTTTCATACTGAACACTACAGTGTGTTAAGACTTCTAAATCTCTATATAGTTTTACCTGAAAAAGGTTGGGAGGAAAAGAAAATTGCACGCATGTCTGTGTAGGGGTGTGACTTATTAGATGTTAATTTGATCAGCAGATCTAATTAATGAGAGGATTTTCCACTGGTTTGCCACGGCTCTTTCTCCTCGCATCTCTCCATGCTCCCTGTCCTGGTTTGTGACACTCACTCCAGATCATTTTTATTTTAATTCACCCTGCCTCACACCGCTCTGTGAATTCATCTACCTCTGCCTGGCATTACATTGAAAACCATCTCCTCTGGAAGCTCTCGGCTTTGTCTGTGGTGGCAGGGGATGTGTGACAGCGCGAACAAATTATGCACTCTTTGGCAAGGACACTGCTGTGACATCCTGACAGAGGTAATGCATGTATGTAACACAGAAGTGGGCATTACGAACTCAAACGGACAGCTCGAGACAGGTGGGTTCAAACGTCAGTAATTTATTCAGCTTTAATCTGCACACGTGAGATCACCAGGAAGAAGCATCTAAAGGACAATGCAAAGGCCACTTTTCAAAAAAAAAAAAACCATTGAAGAATCAGAGACACTGGAAGACAAATACAAGGAGAAGGCTGGAATGCTTCACAGAAAAGGAAAGCAAACTCAAACATGAGGAAGAAAGCACACACATTGAGTATGCAGGGAAGGGCGATAATTAGGCACAGGTGAAACTGAATAGTACGCACCAAGGGAGCAGGAGGGAGGAAAGAAACAAGCAAACACCAGTGCATAAATATGTACACCAGAGGAGAGTCAAATAGTTTGAATGGGAGGCTGGATAGTTGGAAAAAGCTTCAACTTGTTCAAGTCTTGAAATGCACTGTACCAGAATGAGAAGTAACATGAAGTAGAAGTATCTTGCCTTTTAAGACTGCTATGGATTCAGTTTATCTTCTATCATTTAGAAGAAATTGGCATGACGATTTCCTTTGGTGGGTGCACGCTTTGCTCCAGTCTGGGAACCCATCATCTATATCTATGTGCTAATGATTATGAGAGTCACAGCCAATATTTCTGGGTTTTGGGTGAAATCAATGAACCTCATTGTTGTCACGAGTCTTGGTTGTAGGACCCAATTGCAGGAGATGAGTTACCAGGAGAGTCAAGTAAAAGACTTTCAATTAAACAAAAAGGCTTCTCAAACAGGTACCCAAGAAACACACCAGAAGGACAGACTTGGACCTGGAGGAAAGGAAAGTGGTGTCAGAAGAATATCTGCTATATCATTGGTTAAAAATTTAAAAAACAAAAAAAAAAGCTCCATGCTGTAACTTCATGTGTATGCTGGCTACATTGACAAAAAGCATCATGCTATGCAGAAATGCACACACAGAATGTGTATTTTCAATAATGACAACTGCATGGAGAAACGAGAGGAATTGTCTCTATGTGGACAGCGTCAAGGCTGAGCTGCAAGTGTGTGTCTATTTCACTTATCCCTGCACAGAGGTTTACATTGTACATAAAAAACTCTTGGATGCAGCCAGGAAAGAACAGAAGTATTGCAGATAGACAACCAGCTATGTTGGTGAGTACACTGGTCTTATGATTTCACTGATGGGCTACATAAAATATTCATATTTATTGGGTTGAACACAATACAGCTTTTTGACGGTTAATAACTATTGCTGCTACGTTGTTGTTTTTCCACTTACTGTGAACAAACACTTTTTTTGACTTTTCATTCATATTTTTTTCCTGTTGAGCTACACTAACATAATTTTTAAATCACACACAATTGTATGTAAATGAGAGTATACCAGAGTCCTATATACACCATAGTAATTTATCAATACGCCGCATAATGTCCTCCTCTTTGGTGTTATGGAAAATGGTTATGGAAATGGTCACCCTACAAACAATCAGGGAAGAGTAGAAACAGGAAAGTCAAACAAGATGTAACCCAGAAGTAACCAAACTTTCAAAATAAAAAAAAGAAACAATCACAATACCAAAACTGAAGAACCAAGTAAAACACAACAAATGAAACTCAAAACCCTGCAGAAATCCAAATGACAATTATTGAGGTAATGATTAAAAACATACATTCTGAATTATTGTCATATAAAGACTAACAGTGTTATTATGGAAAACATGTGTAGCATCATTTGCTCTCTCATATTAACCGACATGTGATTTAAGCCTGCGTCAGTGTGACTGCTCAACCTGGTCAACCAAGTCCACATATTCCCATTCATATACATATGTTTATAGGAATAAGCTTAGCACCAAAAAAAGGGGAAAAACTGCTACATGATTTAGGAAAAGCCATCTCAGATGGAGCATAAACTTAACTAAGGAGATAATTGTAGATTGTTTTGAGGATTGAGGACAAGGAAAAAAACCAAACACTAGTTTCATCTTGTGAGCTGGAGGTGCTCAAGCTGTTCATCTCTTCTACAAGAGACAAAAATAAAAGAACAGACTGTACTTTTTGAGGAAGCTTTGATCCTACAATGTTTGTAGCAAGATGGTGTAAATTTAATATAAGTCTGTGGTGCAGTGCAGTTTTATCTGCAGTCATCTGTAAGGACTGCAGCATCAGAGCCAGTGGCTAAAAAAAAATAAATAAATACAAGCCTAAATATAGTAAAATACTGAGGCTGGCTCTGTGCTGAGGACTGCTTTGGAGCCCCTGGAGCTGATAGTGCAAAGAAGGAAGATGTATAAAATGCAAAGATAATAACACTGCACATCCTCTTCAGAACACAGGGATCGAACAACAGAATGCCCTCAGCCGGAGATGTCTTCATTTCAGCTGGAAATAAGAATGAGTGCTGAAGACCATGACTGCCCACCACAATAAGCTTTTACAATGAGTTTCTGTCCCAGAAGAAAGGGCTAGGGTGAGGGTTGGGGTGAAACAAACTTGTTTTGCCTCTTGGATCCATCCATCCATCCATCCATCCATCCATCCATCCATCCATCCATCCATCCATCCATCCATCCATCCAATATCTATCCCAGCTTATTCCTTTTTAGGGTGACGGAGATCTGCTGGAGCCTTTTCCAGCTCTCTTTTGGCAAAATTCAAAGGCACATCACAAGCCCTTTTTTATGTGGATGTTTGTTAGTCTTTTGTTTATTTATGATACACAGCAACAAACAAATTTCCATATGGAATCCTCAAAACACTTTTCGTTGTAATAGCTCCTCCTTGCAACTTGTAAATAACTGTGATTAACTTAAAGTGTATTTGTGTATTTAGAGGATTTAGAGGAAAACAATGGCATACAAAGTAACAGCATGGACCACAAATACTTCACTGCGTGAATGTGGCTTTTGGATAAAATATAGATGCTCTTAAATTTGTACATTTCAAAGCATTAGTACCATTCTACGCCACAGCTCTGTCGTTTTTTTTTTAAAACTTGTACTGAGTCTGAACACTGAGGTTTAAACCTCCAGCTGATTTATTGTAAATATTATTTTTATGACTGAGCTAAATGGGTTAGATTTGTGCTCATGCTTTTTAAGAGGGAAATTCCAATAAAATATGCAAACACAACACTGCATGCATGAATTTACAAATTTGTTATTTGAAGTAATCTGTTCCCTGCTTTTCTCTCGATCTGCCCACTTCCTCACGCCTGTTTTCTGTAGGATTGTGTTTGACTGCCCGCGTGGGTGTTTGAGAACGCTCATTGGCATACACTTGCATGTATCATCATGGTTTTGGTGCCACAGATGTATTTCACATATTCTAAAAATAGCAGCCATCACTGATTTCAGCAGTCACAACTAGTCAGGTTTACACAAGGCACCAAAACCCTTTGAGCTGTCTCACAAGTCTTTGAAAGGACCTGTGAAGATGGGAGCAGTGTGTCTGTGGGGTGAGGTGGAGTGAGGTGTGGGGGTACATATAAGATTAACTACCAAAAAAAATATTTCTCTACGAACCAAAGGGAGAAGTGATGACAATAACTAATTTTGTATGCACTCTGGCACCTCTGGGGGTCCTGAGAGAGCACTCTCTGAGAGCACAAACAGGCGTACCAATAACTATGTTGTCCTTCACAAATTAATGTTAATGCATTTGTGAATTATGGATATAGTGTTATGATATGAACAAAGTGCACAGTGCGCTGCATAGGTCTGCTGACTTAAAGTTTGCTACTCCCTCAGCAGTTGGGGGGAAACGAAAGTTTCAGTTGGATATTTATAAAGACGATGTACTTCGGTATATAGAACGGGCAGTATTGTATGCAAATGTTCATATATGAAAATAATTAGAACTATGACAATGTCCTCCTGGTAAGACACAAGAAGGATCAAATAGCTTTAAAAAAAATCTGTGACCCATCAAGGGTATTTGCAACCCACAATAATCCTGGCGGTATGTCGGGGGTCGTGTGGAGGACAATTATGTACATGCTGTGAGCACAATAATAGTTGCTCCCTCTGTCTGTTTGAGGCCAGAGCTCGGTCCTGCCCATCTTGGAAAAGAGGTATGCTGAAATGCATCTAGGAGCTGTTCATTTTTCCTCTTAAGTGACCTTGACTGCTTTAAAGCCCTGGGGTCTCAGGCTGGCAGAGAACTGCAATGGTAAAACCTCGCCAAGAGAGGGGATCAAGCCAAACTCTCCTTCTCTCCATCGCTCCTCTCACTCACTCTTGCTCTTTTTTTTCCCTCCCACCCACTTCCCTCCATAAGTACAAAGACTGTTGCTATAGCAATAAAACATGCCAGAAATGTGCTCAATCTCACTTATACCCTCATAGCCAAATTAGCATATGGTCCAGATCGCTTCTGTTGTTATTTCTGTTTTACTCACTCGCACATGATGCTTGGCTCGGCCCCGTTTAGGTTCATCTTTGACCAATATCACTTAAATGATTGACAGGTAGCTTGAACATTAATGCGGCGAAGCAAGCCTGAACTACAAAGAGTTTAACCTGTAGGGCCCCAAAGATATAAGGCCACAGTTCCAGCACCAGATACTGCATGACATGGCTCAGCCACAATAACTTTAACCATTATTACAACTAGAACGACTGAGGGACAGGTGAGTCGTGGATGGACAACCAGAGCGCGTAAGACCTTAGCGGTACAAAACTGAGATGATGACAACGAAATCAAGGAATATAAGCTTAAACACATTAATCCCCAAATGAATTCATAGAGAGTACTGTAAAAAGACAGTATATGATACTTTACGTGAGTTTCCTGAAGCAGAAAAAAATATAAAAAGCAAATAGAAGCACACTCTTGTGTGACAGCTGTTACTGGTGTGATTGCTGCTCCCAGCACATCCTCTCTTTGCTTTGACTACAAAACTGTTTTCTGAAGTTTGATGCTAAGGACAGGGCATCAGAAGTTTTCTCTGCCTTCCTCGCGAGTCCTTCACTTGACCACTCACATTTGTGCTGGTCTAAGCGTTTATTCAGACTATTGATCCGACCATTTGTGTTAACCTCTCTGTGCCTTTGACTGTGCTGACAACTTTCACACAAAGCACTTTCAGTTGGAGATGGGCACCGCTCAGACCCACCGCTGCACACCTCTAAATGTTGGCTTTTTATTTGCAATAGATTTGTGAGTGACGTTAAGATATTAAAAATCTAATAACATGTTTTAAAATGCTAAATAAAGGTCAGACCAGGATACATCTAATTTTTCATATTTTTAATGAAGCATCGGCTGATGGTGGGTAAAACGTCCATTGCCCCATCTGTCTCTCTCTCTCGCTCTCTCTCTCTCCTTGCCATTTCCTCACCTTGTCTCTTTTCCTGAACATCTACTGCATAAAAACAGCAGCAAAGGTATTGTTTACTTTGTTAACCTATCCTCCAGCAGATGAGTCAGCTATTTTGTTCATTACCGGCAGTGATGAGTGTGGACCATCTGCATGTCACAACGCCTCAGCATTATTGAAAGGCTCCCACGGGACACCTCGCGGTTTAAGCCTAATTTAGTGCATGCCTTTTCTCATCTCTTCATGCTGTCATTCAGACACTCGTATTCTATTTTAGTTTTTGTTCAAACTACTGATGGCTTGATATTTTCTTCATTCCTCAGCTCTCCTTATCCATTACTCTCCTTGCCATTTTTTGCCTCCCTCCGTCAGTTTTTCTCCTCTCCAGTGATCTACTTCCCTCTCTTGACGCTATGCAAATCTGTAATCTGTAATTTTGCAGCTGACGAGGAAGCAAAGAGTGCTGGAAATTGTTAGTTATTGTGACTTGAGGAGACAGCAATAAAATAGGATCCTGTTAGGGACATCCGGTTTATTGGAACTGGCGCAACACCTAGACCTGTGCCACGGTGTGGAATAGCAGTTATGGCAAAATGCACCTGAACAGACACACATATTGAGCACTTCAGCAATGGCACATTTTTACATTTCTTTCAAATAAAACTCAAATCCTTCTATACATGTTCAATTCAGAAACAGATTCAGGATACGTAAGTGAGCAACACGATGAACCACAACAGTAACAATTACAGCAGGACATCTCTGGTAAATGTAATGCTCATCACCTTTTAATAGTGTAACATTACAGGTTATTTCATCCTTCAGTCATACCCTATCTATACAAGCTTCTCTGTATACACCCCGTGTTAAAAGATGTGAGAAAATAGTAAAATGCTGACTGAGTCAGAAAACGTCTGCAGCAAAGAAACAGAAATGCTAATAGGTGAATCTCATTAGCAGGGTCCAGGGTAAAGCCTAGGAGGCTGGATCTGCAACGAGGTCGGCCGCTTCCTCAGTTATTTCAGCTGGGATGTTCCCATTACAGGGACGGCACGAGTAGGATCAGAGACTGTACAGGAAGATCTGGACAAATCCTCTTCAATGCCACCTATTGATTTCATAAAGAGTCAGTTTGAAGTGAAGATTGTGATGGTCTGGACGATGCTAAATTGTCTGGAGATGAGACGGCTCAACCTCCTGTTAATCCAAATGTGGACAAATGGGTTTAACGAGCAAGTCTGGAAGCTAACCATTAGCTTGTTGTCAAATTCGTCAACTTGGAAGGGTATTGGAAGTTTGTGAGGCATGAGGCGAAGGCTGCTCGACCTGGTTTTTGCAATAGTACTCTATAAGGCCAACTCTTAAGCATTTGTGGCAGTCAGTATAATTAATAGCACATGAAATATTTTCAAAATAAGAGTGATTCTGCACTCTTGGTTTTAAATACACAGCTCTGATGTCAAATTCACCAAAAATGCTGAGCTGCTAATACTTAAAGTGAAGGCAACTATCAATATAATGCAATGCAGCTATCACTGTAAAGGCCACACTCCTAATTCTGCATTCATTTGTTGCCCTGTATGATTTTATTTGATGATATACATATACGTTCAACCCCCATACAGCTGTTAGGATGTGGAACGCATTTTTTTGTACCAGGCTTTAAAAATGTTCATTTATATTATAAAGTTTTAACACAGGTGGCAGTGGAACTTAACCAGGATAGGTAGGTCCGTACTCCATACCACATGGTGGCAACAGTGCACCAACTTTGCTGTTTGGCAACCACTAAAAAGTAAAAGAAGAGGATGGCAAAATAGCGAACAAGGAAGGAAAAAACTAAAACCAAGCACCAACCGTCTTCCCGATTGAGGGTCAAGTGGAACAAAAAATTATTTTTGCAGTTCATTAACTGGCCGCTAGAGGCTGGCTCCATAAGCAGGTCAACCTCTACTGACTTCTGTGTTAAAACGTTAGAGCAGAAATAAACATATTTATAGCCTGGTTCAAAAAAAAGTTTTGGTGTCAGTCTTTTGATTTTACAACTATGACAACAATTATGTTCTGCATATCAATTTAGCATAAGTTTTATGTTGGATTTCACTGCTCATCAGCCACAGCCAGCCCATAATAACAATAGTGAGAGAGATAGTGCTATTAACACACTAAAACTTGTTTACTAAATGCCAGGTCTTTAGGAGGGAAAACATTTTAAATTATTGGTTTTATTTCAAAACGTAATCTGGATTTTATGTCTTTAACAGAAACTTAGGATACTCATGCATCCCTTCTTGTAGAAACAACCCTCCCAACTGCAGCTTTATGATTAAACCACACAATGAGAAAGGAGGGGTAGCTGCTCTGTTTAGTGACTCCCTTCAATGTCTTTTGATAACTATGCTTCATTTGTATATTTGTCTTCAGTGGAAATACTTGTGTTGTTTCTCAATGTCTACAGACACCCTAAGTACCATGCAAACTTTTTGATTTTGCTGGACTGGTGTCTATCATCTGTGTTGATTCTGGAAGAGACAGGTGTGTACCAAAGAGAGATAAAAGAGGATGGAAAAGGGCAAGAAGGGCGGTTGTATGGCAGATGTGGCACCAGGAGTGAGCTGCAGCCACCAAACCCAGGATCCTTGCACTGGGACGTCACGCAATCCACCACAGTGGGGGAGCAGAGGATACCGCTATTAGAAAACCGCACCTGGTTGGTGCTCCGGCCCGACCCTCTACAGGAAACACCGGGAGGAGCGGAGAACTCCGACCTCCGTCCAGATCAGATCGAGGGTGGATTACATGCTCCGCAGATCCAGAGAGAGTTTTTTTTGTTAACTTCTTACAGCTGATGGATTTTCTTTTTTGTATATTTTGGAAAATCAGGTGTTTGTCGGTTGTAAATACTCAAAAAGAAAATTGGACGGAAACGGAAAAGAACTTGGTTTTGGCAAAGTTGAACTTTCTGGATACCTTAAATGGAAAAAAGGGGGGATCAACAGGGGAATCATAATGGTTTAGGTGATTTGATGACTTCATAATATACGGCATTGTATCTGATATAGGTGATATAGCCCTTTTGTAAGTGGTAACACTGTCCTTTTAAGGAAATTATTGGGGCTGACTGTTACAGATGGTGGCCAGTATGGGGGGCCTGAGAAGGTAATTTTTTGCAGTTAGATTATTGGTATTGCATTCACGGAATTGTGTTCACACAGCATTTAGTTTCCGATGTGGTAGGCATTGTCTATTATTGGTTTAAAAAAAAAAAAAAAAAAAAAGTTACAAACCCTCACTGTGTATATATATATATATATATATATATATATATATATATATATATATATATATATATATATATATATATATATATATATATTTTTTTTTTTTTTTTTTTTTTTTTTTGCACGAAAGTAGTATGGCTGACAGACATGTTATATCACTGGTGGAATATGATGAATCTCAGTCGGAGGTATTGGAGGCTAACACCAGAGCTTCTACACCTACATCAGGGCTGGGGCCTAGTGAACTGCACCATGAACCAAGGGGAGATGCATGGGTCACAAGAAGAAAACCTGTGGGCGAGGTGACATCCCTGATCAGTTCACTTTATATTTCGGAACTAAAGGGGGAGCAGCAAAGTGTTGGAGATGAGGAAAAGACAACTTACCTCACTCCTCCAGCGCTTGCTTCCATCACCACTGATTTACGGATGGTCATGGACCGAGTAAATATCCTTGAGACAGACTTTCAAGATTCAATTAATAGCACATTGAATCGAGAGTATGGCATCAGGACTTATGTGGACAGAAGGGTGGAAGTGCTTGAACGAGGCATGTTATCCATGCTTAAAGAGTTTGAGGAACAATTAGTGGAGTGTTTAAAGAGGCGTGATGACAAGTGGAAAGCAGAAATGGAACAGCTGAAGTGTGCCAGCCTGGTTTCTCTCCCTAGACCTATTCCACGCACAAGGGCTACATTGCATCCACCTCTTGGCCGTTCCACTCAGGCTGAAGCTGGTAGTCCTTTGGATCCTACTTCTTCCAGTGTTTTCACACAAACTCCTACCCCTTTTGACATGGACATGCAAAGTATGCACCTGCCAACCAGAGGCAACATTCCTCCTCACCTCTCCATCATGGCCACTCCTTTGGATGCTTCATACAGCCAAAACCCTTCCAGATCACCTGTGGTCTATGCTAAACCAGCTATCCAGATGGATTTCCCATCCTTCGGTGGGTCCAGAGAGGTGGCTGATGTTCTAAACTTCGTGGAAGGCTGTGCAACCTTCTTCGCAGTTCGGCCATTGACGAATGTAGAGCTCCTGGGGGCCCTTTCCAGTGTTCTTAAAGGACCAGCACATAGCTCGTGGTCAGTGGAAAAAAGCCATGTGCATAATTGGTCTGAGTTTAAGGTCGCTTTTCAGGCTGCTTTCTTACCTCCTGATTACCTCTCGGTGGTAGAAGAAAAGCTAAGGGACATGGTACAGTTACCGGATCAGTGTCTGAGGGATTTTGCCTATGACTACTGTGCTCTGTGTCTCCGTTGGAAGCCGGACATTACTGAGACGGAGTTGGTTTCGCAAAATCCTAAATAACTGCAATCCCAGAATCGCTGGCTGTCTCCGAGGCACCGTGACAACCGTAGACCAGTTGCTTCAGATTGGGACCCTGGTGGAGAAGGACTGCACTTCCTTTAAAGAATACTGGGGAAAGGTGGATCTGCAAAAGGCCAAGGAAAGGGGGTTAAAGAGGACACAGGACACAGTGCCCTCTAATGACGCCAGGGAGTTTGGTCATGCAGTTGTGGTAGTACATCCTGACACAAGGTCACCAATGTCCCTTCTGCATGTTCCAGTGGCTGTGAGGGGCAAGCAATGCCAGGCTGTGTTGGACACAGAGTGCACGTTTTCACTCAAAGCCTCTGGCTGGAGCTTGCTCATGAAGGAGAACAATTGAAGCTGTGTGAGGACCAAAGTTTCGCCCTGGCCAATGGGAAGACGTATGGGGCTCTGGGGAAGATGCTGTTAATATATACTTGGCATGAGATGATATGGTCTTTAGAGACAATTATTTAAATGGGAGACAGGTGTGTACCAAAGAAAAATAAAAGAGGGTGGAAAAGGGCAAGAAGGGCGGTTGTATGGCAGATGTGGCACCAGGAGTGAGCTGCAGCCACCAAACCCAGGATCCTTGCACGGGGACGTCACGCAGTCCACCACAGTGGCGGAGCCAAGGATACCGCTATTAGAAAACCGCACCTGGTTGGCGCACCAGCCCGACCCTCTACAGGAAACACCGGGAGGAGCGCAGAACTCCGACCTCCGTCCAGATCAGATCGAGGGTGGATTACATGCTCCGCAGATCCGGTGAGAGCGTTTCAGTTTTTGGTTATTTTTGAAAGTGGTATACCACTAAGCAACCATCGCATTTTTTTTTTTTTGTTGTTGTTGTTCACTTTTTACAGCTGATGGATTTTTATTTATCTTTTTTGGTACATTTCAGAAAATCAGCTGTTTATCAGTTGTAAATACCGATTGGACGGAAACGGAAAAGAACTTGGTTTTGGCAAAGTTGAACTTTCTGGATACCTTACATGGACAAAAGGGGGGGATCAACACTGGAGTCATAATGGTTTGGGTGATTTGCTGACTTCATAATATACGGCGTTGTATGTGATATAGGAGTTAAACGATGTGGAATGTCTTTCCTGTGGTACTCAATATTCTTTGTAAAGCCTTCTTAGAACCCTTTTGTAAGTGGTAACACTGTCCTTTTAAGGAAATTATTGGGGCTGACTGTTACAAGGTCCATAAGGACATTCACTGCAATATGAATGAAGACAACATTTCAGTCTTGGTCGTACTGGATCTCGGTGCTGCAATCGACAGGATCAACCATAACATCTTGATAGACCTATTAAACAACTCGGTGGGACATTATGGCACAGGACTTGCCTGGTTGGAGTCCTATCTAAAAGACATAGATGATTTTGTGTCTTTAGGTAAATACAAATTGGAGCTAAAAAAAAAAACAACATCCAAATTCCTCAAGGTTCAATTCCGGGGTCTCTGTTGTTTAACATCTATATGCTCCCACTCATTCAAATCATAAAGAATAAAAGTGCTACGATAACTATGCAGATGACACGCCAATCTATTTAACCATCTCAACAGGAGCGTATAATCCAATTCAAACATTGATCAAATTAAAGAGTTGATGTCTTCAGTTAAATGATGACAAAACAGAAATATTACTGTTTGGAGCCACAGAAGAAAGACTAAAGGTCAGCACTCAGCTACAAACAATAAAGTAAAAAAACCAATAGCCAAGCTAAGAATCTGGGAGTGGCTCTGGACTCTGGACCTGAATTTTAACAACCACATTAACGTCAGCCTATTATCTCCTAAAGAACACATAGAAGATTAAAGGACTGATGTCTCAGCAGGACTTAGAAAAACATGTCCATGCTTTTATGTCAGGTAGACTGGAGTGCTGTACTGCTGTTCTCACGGGTCTTCCTAAAATAAATCCATCAAGCAGCTGCAGTTGGAACGCTGTAGCCTGAGTCCTCACTTAGACCAAGAGTGGACCATATAACTCCAGTTATTAGATCTTTACACTGGCTTCCTTTCTATCGCAGAAAAGACTTTAAAATCCTGCTGTTGGTTAATAAACCACTGAATGGTCTTGGGCCAAAATACATCTCTGATCTCCTGGTCCATTATGAACCAACCAGAACCCTCAGGTCATCGGGGTCACGCCTATTTTCTGTACCCAGAGGTAATTTGTTTAATTCTTTTTATTATTAGGTCTTTAATCTCTGCTTTTGAACTCTTCTACTTTTTTATGCTTTTCTTTTTCATTGTTTTATGTACAGCACTTTGAATTGTCTGAAATGTGCTATACAATTAAACTTGCCTTGTTGCAAATGATGTTAATGTAAAGTTCTGTGTCCATTCTTACACCAGCTCGGCTTATTGTCTCATGTCTTCTTTGCATTAACACTTTTATGGTAGTGTAGCAGGTGTCTTCTTTGTTCTTTAATGAGTTGAACCAACTCATCATTATCAGTTCACATTTTATGGTAAATTAATGCTTACAACAAGTTAATTCCACAATGCTCACATACTTTTTCTTGCCATTGTGTACACAACCAGTGTGCCTATCTGAGATTTAAATTAACAGAAAATATTGATTATCTGCTGGTTTCATATTGACCCCCTGTGAATTGCCCACTTTGGTTCACTTATGTGGTCGGCCCAAGTGCGACCCAGATAAGACATTCAGTTTTGGTCCCTGCCCATTCATCAACCTTTCAGCACCTAAGCATGACCATTGTGTGAGCAATTTACATGGGGTCAATGTGAAACCAGGGCACAATCCCATGTGGGGTCCTATTTTTTTAGCCCATTCATATCTCAGACGGACCACTCACACAAATACTGGTCGAGAATATAGGCATAAAGTTGATTGAAAAAGAAAGCGCACCCTTTATCGCTTCTAAGATTTTCATATAAAGACTTAATTAAAAACCGAGATGTATTCTCTCCAGCAGGTTGTGGGTTTGGCTCCTGTCCAGTGAGAATATCTTTCTTAGAAGTTATCTGGCAGGCATCCAGATGTGGAGAACAGGTGGTACTGACTCCTGCAGCTCTCCAGCCGATCGTTGCAGGGTATGCCTGACGCAGGTGAGAGAGACAGAGAAGCAACGACCCCCTAGCAACATCAGATTGTCACAAGTGCACCTGATGCACGGAAGGTTAAAAAACAACTAGAGAGGACGCACTGCGGGATATGAAGAGGGGAGAGGTGAGCTTTACCTCTTCCACCAGTTAACTAATTGCCATTGCTTCTATTAGATAGCAAAACTCTACTGAAGTCTAATAAAAGTCTCAAGATAGCCTAAAAGAAAAGAAAACAAAAGAAAGAAAAACAGCCAGCATACCTCAAACACTCAGGTTGTTTGTCTTCCTTTTGCAGTGATAATTGTGTTTGTTCTGCCAAGAACATTATTTCCTTTATTGATTTGGAGTATTTGATTAGTTTGATTTATTGATATTATTCAAAAGCTCAGTGCTTGGTGGAACACTGGCTGCAGCTTTGCTATCTGTTACATACCTGTGAGGGACATTGGGAGCTTTTGTTAAAGACTAAAAACCACGTTCTGAATGTGGGCTCCACAGTCCTCTCTCTCCACAATCTGGCGGGCCCAAACGGGCACAACAGAGAGCTGGCTCTCCATTGAGACTGAAAGCTGATGCTCAGACTGCCATTGATAGAAAAGAGACGTCTGGTCTAAACTGTTGTATCTTTTATCTTAATTGTTTTTGAATAATTTGACTATTATGCAAAAACCCTTTATCTACATGTCATGTCAAACCTATTGTTGTGCACAGAAGACAGTTTAAAATACAAAATCAAGGTTTCAGCATGTGACACAATAAACAATCTGTAACTACAGTCTCCAGAGAGCAACAGCACATGACGTGTTACACTTTGTCATCATTTAGTACAAAAAAAAAAAAAAAAAAAAAAAAAAAACCTGAGCCAAAATGCAGAAGATGATGGCAATAATAAGTCTAATAGCCATGTATTTTTTTCTGGTGTTGAAATTAATGATGTCAACCCTTACTTAGATGACTCTCAATTCTTTGTTTTTCAATTAATTACTTTTTTTTTTTTTGTTTAGTTAACTAAAACTCTAAAAAATTCACGACAAGCTGAATCAGGTTGTGGTCTCTGTTGTTCGGTTGCCTGTTTTACGAAAGGATTTCCCAAAAGTCAAAATAGAACCAAAAAAACAAAAATCTCAAAACTCCTTGAAAGTGAAAGAAACTGCTAATCTGTCATTTAATCCCACAAGGCTTTGAGCTCTTAGTTTGTTTATGTCCCCAAAAATGTCACAGACTCTCAGATGCGTACAATCAGCTGGCCTCTGGCCCCTGGTAGCCACAAGCTAGATGCGCCAGACGACCTTGTCAGTGAGATCCCGCTGCAACTCACCACGGTGGCTCGCGTGAGACTATGTTTATATTTTCAGTTTTTAATTCTACCTCATTCCTGTATTAATCAGGGGCAATGGGGTTTGGAAATGTCATTTGCAACTTAATTACATATTCCCTTAACTAATTGCCTATTTATTTATGAACATTTGCTTAGAGTAAAGCATGTGTTGAATAAAAATTGTAATAATGCAACTACTTAACTTTGAATGGACGTATAGGGGGGTATCAGCTTGGATTACTAAATTTTTTTGGGACCCCTGGCTCTTATTTAGCATATTATATCTGACAGTCTGCAACTAACATCTCTACTCTGAAATAAGGTAGAGGAGAACCTGCTGTTGCAGTTTGGATGTAGAAGTTAAGCGTTTGTATTTGTGGATATAGAAGGCCGTGGCCAGGATGGAGACAAGACTGCTGAGATGTTAGGTGATCTACAGGGGGAGGAGGCCTCAGAGGAGGGGGGTCAGAGGGGCCGGTTGAAGTGACAGGTCATTTCGTGCCTCATAGTCCATCCATCACAGACTCCATTTGTGGTTCAATCAAACCACAGCTGTCTTGACTGAATTTGACAGGTGGAGCACTGGTGAACACCTGCCAGACAAAAATAACATTTTCCTCTCTCGACAGAACCTATAGGTCTGCATCTGTGCACTATTTAACCTTTTGGATTAAAAATATTCTTTAATACTGTGGTTAATGATGGCAAGAAAATTGTTTTTTTTTAAGTCAGTAACGACTTTACAGTTGAGAATTGTCTGCACCCACATTGTGTGCAGATAAAATTCATTTCACAAGCCATTAAACGTATTTGAAAAGCAACAGCCAGACTCACAGTGGGTATACGGCATCAGGAAAATTATAGTTTACAGTGCCTTCAAATACCAGCTAGAGATGATTGGACAGCTGTGACAGGTCACGCAGTCGTGGTGACACTGTCAATATTGGACCTACTGTGCAGGTCCAGGGCAACTTCCTGAGTACACTAATGAGAGGGTAAATCAAGCTGTCAGTCTACCCCCTCCTAAGGTGAGACACCATGAGCTATACAAATGCACTTCAGAGGTGGCATTTGGTGAAATCCCTCTTTGTGCCTTACTTCCCCCTCTTTCTGGTGGTAAAAGGTACAATTTCCCTCCTCATTCATAATGCAGGGCTGTAATTGGCTGGACACCGATCAAAGAGAAGGATCTTCTTTTTTTGTCGTTGTTTTTCTTCTGTTCATTTCTTTCTGTCCTTTATCTACTTCCCTCCCTTTTCTCTCCTCCTCTTTACTTTGCTTTACTGGCTGTCTTTCTCACTTCATCTCACACATAATCCTCTCCATCTGCCCACTACCCCTGGCTCAGCATTTGCCTCATTCAAACCCCAGCTCAAGGTCATTTTGTCAAGCCACACTGGCTTCACAAAGGTTTTTCTTTTCAACCAGGATCCAGGATCCTTTTTTCCCTAATACTATACCATGCACTAAGTTATTAAGTCACACATTTTGATTGATTTTTTTAAAAAAAAATCTCAATTGTTGCCTTCACTCCACTTCTTATTTTATTAACATTTCTTACTTGCATTAAAACTCTTTGTTTCACTCTACCAATTCTAATTCAGCAAATGAAAGATCCCCCTTTGACACTGCTTTTATTGCTTCTTCACCTCTCCGGTGTATCTGATCAATCTCGCCTCTTGTGCTTGAATGGTTTTTGAGCAGGAAGTGTAGCTGAGTCAGACATGCTGCGACATTTTGACATTTTAATTTGCACTGGCTCAGTTTTATAGGACACTGCTGTTGGTCATCTTTTCTGTCTGTGTCTGTAATAAGGTCAGCTTGTGTTTACAACATGTTTCTGTCACATTCAAAGGTACAGCGAACTGTGTCTGATCATAAATCAGTGCTTAAACACATCTCAATTTTAGCCTTGAAAAGCTGTACTAAGCATTGCTCTGAGTGCTTAAAAGTCTGTTTTCAAAGCTTGTGAAAAAGTGACAATTGTTCCTGTGGTCACCACCCCAGGTTCTGATAGAGATCCATCTTGCTTTGAGACAGCAGCAACTGCACCATCATGCTTGAAATATGGATCATCTCCAGAAGATAAGTGGCTCTGGTGATCCCAGCCAATTCCTTTGGACAAACCCACTACTTTGAAATATCTGTTTCGAACACAAGTCTTCCGATCTTAAACCATCAAATAAACTGCTTGTGCTCCATGTCAGATACACCCTCAGTTAATTGTTTCAGAGACAACATATACTACCATTTTTACATCTCAAAAAGGTCCTGGGTTGAAGGTGAAGTGTCAGAATGGCATCCAGTTATCTGCAATGTACAGTCAGCAACCCCATTATTACCTTGTGGCCTTCCTGAATCCACCTAGGTCTGCTCAAATCTGTGCTCGTGCAATCTTTTCCATGCAGTCGATTGAAAGCTTGCCTCCACCATGGCTCCACCTTTGCAATCTGTGTTTGAACAAATCAATGTCATGTCTCTTGTCATTGATGTTGCTCCTTTCTGTCTTTTATAGGGTCTTTTTTGCTGCTTTCCCTGCTTCAGGCAAAATACATATGCATAAAGGACGTGGAGCTCCCAGAACAGAGCCACCCATCCATCCATTATCTGTACCCAGTTATTCCTATTCAGGGTCACGGGGGGAGCCTATCCCAGCTCTCTTCAGGCAAAAGGCAGGGTGTAGAGGCAGGAATGTTTCTCACTTATCATTGAGGGCAGTAGGGGTGTGTGTGTGTGTGTGTGTGTGTGTGTGTGTGTGTGTGTGTGTGTGTGTGTGTGTGTGTGTGTGTGTGTGTGTGTGTGTGTGTGTGGGTGAGGCAGGGTCCCAGTATTTCTGTTGACTGCTACAACATTACCATTCTGCAACCCACTTCTGCTAATACACACAACGTATGTTTTTGAAAGTATGTTCATAAGAAGGAGGAAATAAAATTCACTAAACTGCAGTAGTGGACCCAACTTTTGTTGGTGCTCATTGAGAGTCGAAAAGATCTTTGGAGCAGTGAAATCAGCCTCAGATCCACGACGAACTCCTACAGAAAGGAATAAAATGGACGTTTTATCCTTCAAGTGGTTCCCACCATGGGGGTGCCTAGGAGAGATTAATTCATTCATTTAGGTAAGTTTTCAACTCTACTTTAAAAGTACAAACTCTGGATGATGATAGTCTCCACACTTGTGTTGTGCAAAACTGAAGCCCTAGAGGCTCAAACTCCGAACCATCTTCTCCTCCTCCTCAAAGGTCAGCCACACTTGCAGCCTGGTGTTTTCCAAAAGGATGACTTGTATACTGTACAGTACATGTCCAACCTGTTTTTAAAAAGATGGACAAAGGAAAACTTGCCACAGCTTCAAGAATGCCAAACATGGAACAAACTCAAACACAACTTCATCCCTGGAGACACTGTGCTCGTTGTGGATAACTCTGCAGCACGCAACTCTTGGTTCATGGGGAGAGTTGTTGTAGCCGCTCAAGACAAAGGAGGACGATCAGGACCAGGACGAGCCATCTAGACAGGCCTGTCACCAAGATTTGTCTGCTTCAAGAAGCTGAGCACACCTGAAGGATTACCTGCTGACATGACTTGACTTTGGACATGAGACGTGTGACACAGACCACGCACTACTGCGCACAGTAAGTTGTGGGACGTTGAGACGCGTGAAGAATCTGTTTATTCCTCTCTTCGGGCAAAAGGCAGGCTGTAGAGGCAGGAATGTTTCTCACTTATCATTGAGGGCAGTAGGGGTGTGTGTGTGTTTGTGTGTGTGTGTGTGTGTGTGTGTGTGAGAGAGAGAGAGAGAGAGAGAGAGAGAGAGAGAGAGAGAGAGAGAGAGAGAGAGAGAGAGAGAGAGAGAGAGAGAGAGAGAGAGAGAGAGAGAGAGAGAGAGAGAGTCACTGGGGCTTAATGAATATCACCTGCATTGAGCTGTGAATCTGTTTGCTTGGTGCAGAGAGGGGGAGGCAGGGTCCCAGTATTTCTGTTGACTGCTACAACATTACCATTCTGCAACCCACTTCTGCTAATACACACAACGTATGTTTGAAAGTATGTTCATAAGAAGGAGGAAATAAAATTCACTAAACTGCAGTAGTGGACCCAATTTTTGTTGGTGCTCATTGAGAGTCGAAAAGATCTTTGGAGCAGTGAAATCAGCCTCAGATCCACGACGAACTCCTACAGAAAGGAATAAAATGGACGTTTTATCCTTCAAGTGGTTCCTACCATGGGGGTGCCTAGGAGAGATTAATTCATTCATTTAGGAAAGTTTTCAACTCTACTTTAAAAGTACAAACTCATTATTCAAATATATTATATAAATGATTATATTCCTGCTGCAATTATCTTTCCACTTCTGCAGTATCTAGATACTGTATGAGTTGCTGGTTCCTTGATGGTCATTCCTTGGGCTGAAGCCAGAACAGGCCCTAGGTCTTGACTCGCGTCCAGGTTTACTAAAGGTTGTCCCAGTATGTTTGTTGCAAGACAGACGGAGATATAGACCCCCCACAGCCCCCCTGCTGTCACACAGGACACAGTAATCCACACCACAGAAGCTACATTTAACACACAAGCCCTTCTCCAGGATTTATAGACTAAAGATAGAAATTAATAAACATTTTGCTGTTTGTTTCTTCAAGACTTTTAAAAATTCTTGCAGTTAACTAGTCAAACATCAACAACCAGGGATGTTTCTACAGCTACAATAAGTCTTAAAAGAAAATTTTGCACTGTGGAAATACATCCGAGATAAATGTCATAGTTTGATATCAGCCTTTTAAAATCAAAGAGAAAGGTTTTCTTTGTACTCTTATCATTTCGTACTGACATTTAACAGGCCAATGTAAGGGGAGATGCTGTGCAGAAGAAGGACAGATATGTCAGTCTCTGTTGACTTAGTCACATGGGGTGTTTGGAGCTTCTCGACAGGAAAATCTTGGACTCTGTTGCTGCTGCTTCTCCTCCACCAATAGCTGCACGGTGGAAGTTCATGCCTCAGTCTCTGTGTTCCTAAAGGGCATGATGGTGAACATAGAGAACTGGTGAGGTAGACGAGCTGATGGAGTGCATTCAGAATAAAGCAGAAGAACTAGAACGATAGAAGGAGAATCTCTCAATAGACAATGTCTTTGAAATGACAAATATTACAGATACGGGCTGAAGTACTGTTCTGTGAGTTCAGTGAGCGAGGGTGTGTATTTTTCTTCCAGCAGTCCCATCCCATCCCATCAGAACGCAGAAACACGTGCTGACTGGAGCCTAATATCTTTGAGTATTTTCAATTTCTTTCAAGTGTTGTGTTTGCATGTTTAGATGTGTTTCTCTAATTATTTTTTTCCTTTGGCTAAGACACGCAGGCATATGGTATGTGGGTGCTTGGCAGATGCTCCTAATCAGTGGCTAGCTTTGCATTTGTATGTGACTGTTTTCACAAGAGGTTTAGATTGGTAGCAAGGGCAAGTCAATGTTTTCGCGTTTGTCTGAGAAAAAAATAAAAAGAGAGATGCTGCTGTGGGGCCAAAGAGTGCCCTCTGTGTACTGTAAAATATGCGGTGCAGCGAAAGGAAAACGTGGTTACCGAGGAAGAGTAGGGTTAAGGTGGATTAAGAGGCTGCAAATATCCTGAGAGAGTGTGGCAAAACTATGAGGCAAAACTGAGCCTCTATTTGCAATGTGAAAAGATTGGCAAAAATCCCATCTTTCTTTGCATCCAAATTAAAAACACTTTGCAAAACTTAAAGTACAATGCTGAAGGTGAACACGGACTTAATACATCAGAGAGAAACGTCAAGGACACTGAGACCTGTAGCATTTAAAATTCTAATCATCATCATGGTGTAGTGCCGTTCTCATACAGTCAAACAAGAATGAATAATTAATACTTGAGGGGAGGGATGTAGTCAGCGAGAGGGTCTGCGTCAATTCAATTTATTTTTGTGGCCATTAAATGTTTTTGTTCAAGGTTATGTACACATAAATTTATTCCAGGATGTGTTTATTAGCATACAACTATAACACAGATGTCTTTGTTTTTTTTCTGTTTATAAGGCAAAAAAAAATGTTCTAGGGACATTTACCCATGTTTAATATTCAGATTTCTGCCTACTTATATTTGGGAAACATACATTTATTAAGCCAAAGTGTGGATTTTTTTTTTCCTTTTGATATTGGTACACACTATCAGGAGAGTTAGTGAGCAGCAATTCAGCTTTCCCAACTCTCCTCAGAGACACGGCTGTTCACACCTTTTATCTTAATCCCCCTCTGCACATTATCTCATATATTCACTTGCACATTATTTTTTTTTTCTGTTGCTAAAACCAGCCGTGTGTACATCAGCGAGAGAATTACACTAATAGGAACCTTCTTTTTATTGTCCTACAAGGTCACAATTTTGACAGTTTTATGTCAGTTACCATCATCCATGCGGACATACTGCTCTGCAGATGGAAGAATGCTCTTCGGAATTGTTAATACGACTTCGTGAATCTGTGCTTTAATAACCACACACCTGCCACGAAGTTGTTCCATGCAAATTCCTCCGTGGCACAGCCCCTGGTGTGCAGCAAAGCCTACTTTTAAAGCCTCCTACACAGTGGAGGGTAACTGATATTATCTTGTCAAGCCTATATATCCAGTCATTTTCTGTAGAGGGAGATCAAGCGAAGTATGCGTAATATGTTTTGAGAGGGAGAATGAACGGCAATGAGGCGCGCTTGGAAAATCTTGCTGAATTACTACGGAGGAGCGTTCACCCTTGAGGAATTTCAGGTCGTCCTTGTGAAAGGACCCATCTCACACATGTACAGCCTACACACCGCAACCCCCCATTCCTCCTCCCATATTCTTGTCTCCTCCCTCTCCCAACAAAACCCTCTCCATCCTCCTCCACTACCCCCCTCCTCCTCCGTTTGCAGATCACCGTATTGGTCGCCGGGATGGAGCGACTGCGCTCCAGCGGACGGTTAGCGCATGTTCGTGCGCTTGGCCGGTCCGTGTGTGGGATGCTGTGCAAGTCCGCGGCATAAACGTGGACAGGTACAGCGCACCGTGTGGAGTGGGATAATTCAAAAGAAAGAGCTGGGGAGAGGAAAAAAACAAAAACAAAACACCAAAATTACGTGATTTGTGAGTAGACAGTATCAACTGCATCGCCCTGCGTCTGCAGGCGCGCAGGGTCCCCCCCCCCCCCCCCCCCCCTCCCTCCCTCCCTCCTTCCGCTGTAATATTTATGGCAAAACGGAGGCAAAATATTCCGGTCACGTTTCTGGCTGACAGCCGGCTGTCCTGGAGAGCGCTGAAGTGAAGCGGGATCCAGAGCTGGAGAAAGCGCAGCGCACCGACACCTGCAGTAAGATGTAAAGGGAATTCCCACAATCCAAACTGGTAAGTTTAACTCCTGACGCTTCTCACGAGACTTCTTTTTCTTTTCTTTGCAAGCAAATAATCCAAACTTCCATAATTATTTTTTGATATGTTCAAACTGATCATGAGCATTTTGATCTGGGACAACTAATGTAGTCCAAAGGATTTGGGCTTTCAAATGGATACTGTAATCAAACACAGTAACAGTAACAGGGGACTATTTCGGGACACTAGATTTTCCAAAGCTGTTGTGATTGTGGGGGGAAGGGGGGGGGGGGGGGGGGGGTAAACAAACAAATCCTCTCAGCGTCGGACTTGGAATAAGCTTTTGATAGTTTTGCATTTAATACAGAAAACGAATCTGCTTGTGTCCCTGTTGGAGGCAATTCTCAAAAATTCTCAAAAATTAAATCACTTGGGGCTGATACTCTATTCTCTCCTCCCTGTGTTGATTTTCCAGTGACTATTAATATGCTCCAGTCACATGTATGCGCCATGATTAACACGGAGGTGGCCTCTTCGATCATTTTAAGAGCAGTGGCTTAGTCCATGCAGATGAATGTTTTTGACATTTTATGTTGTAATCGGATAACATTCTTCCTCACGTCATCCCGTTAGTTGGACTTGAGCTGACATATCCCCATGCTGCCACCAGCTCAGAGGTTTCTTTACCAAGAACCCCCTTGTATTTATTTATCTTCATTAGAAAGACAGGAAAAATGTTTTTGCACCACGCAGTCTTGCAGACTTCTTTTTTGTTGACTGACAGAAGATTTGCATCTCCTCCCCTGTGCACTAAAATCTTGTGTGTGTGTGTGTGTGTGTGTGTGTGTGTGTGTGTGTGTGTGTGTGTGTGTGTGTGTGTGTGTGTGTGTGTGTGTGTGTGTGTGTGTGTGTGGCAGTCCGCCCCTTCATCTGTTTGAATGTGGAGCAGGCTGTTTCGAGGAGATGGGAAATTGTAGCAGGAATGTACAGCAATGATGTCTGAAGGGTTTCTCGCTGTGGAGAAACTTCGGGTCTGCACAGCAGTTTTCTCTGGAAGTTATGCAATCCGTTTAATGTCAAGCTGCACCCCATTAGTGTTAACCGCTCTGTGTTAGAATGTATGGAGAATGCATTTTACTGCAAACTCCAAATTACATTCTTTTAATTGTAAAAAAAAAAAAAATCATGCTTTGCTTTAATTTGTTTTTATTACACAGCAGTTTGTATTATAGAAATTTCTTTATTATTAAAGCCCTTAATCATTTAATCATTTACTTTTTTTATTATGAACACCGTTGTTTATTCATTCTTTACAACAATGTTTCATACATTATTTAGAAAACCCTCTCACTTTATTGCAGTGCATCCCACTTTGAAATCCCTCCATTCATTCATCCTATGCACGTATTTACTCCTAATTAGGGTCATGGGGGTCTGCTGGAGCCTCTCCCAGCTCTCCTCAGGCAAAATGCTGGCATACACTTTGGGATACACATCACATGGCCACATATAGACTCACCCACATAGACAACTGAAAACCACCAACTCACCTAACTAACATGTTTTTTGGCTGTGTTGGAGTACCTGGAGACAACTCATGCAAGCACATGGAGAATATACCAACGTCTCAGAGAACGACCCCTGATGGAAGTCAAAGCAGGAACCTTTTTGCTGTGCGGGCACCTAGCTGCCCTGGTCTGACATACAGCTCGACATTGATTTTTGACTAATTTATTAACACTAAGTTCTATATATTGCTAATTTGTCAATTTAATTATTTTTACTCCAGACTCAGATTTTTAACACTATTACTGTATTTTCTCATAGTAAGTGAGATTATGTAATCTGCCAACATTTAACTGGAGACTCTCAATAATGTTATCTTGGTTTTACTTGCAAATGTGAACCAGTTAAAATGCATAATACAACCATATCAGTGATTTTTAACTCACCCTCATTCATACTTTGAAAACATGCACCATCCACTTTATTTTGAAATAATATACAAAAAAGTAGCTATGCACATGCAAAAAGTAAAATCTAAAAAAAAAAAAAGATCATAACTTCTGTTTCTGTACATGTTTTGCACATATACAATACCCACATTTTTTGGATTTGCCTGATAAAGTGGCCGGTGAGTGTTTGAGCATTGCCTTTACTTTCAGGATGGCACGTTGGGCGTTCACTTTGCATATGGGTCGCTGTACGTTTGTATCTATTAATGTATTTATATTTATAGAGGCTTTGATGATGCTGGTGGGTAAATATTCCACCACACATATGTCACTTTCCAGCTACACGCCGCAGCACAGTTGAGAGAAGCTGTCATATTTGGTTTCAGTGTGGTGAGAAAAAAACAGGGTACTGTGGCTCTGATCTGACGTCCTGATTGAGAGGTCTTACTTTTGCGTAACAACTGTGATGGTTGATGAGGGTATTTTAGGACAACAAAAGGATGACAAAAACACACAAGATTCATGTAAGAGCTGCTCCTCAGGCGCAAATCGTTTTCAATAGCTTGTGTATTTGTTTTGAACATAATTTATGGGCTGAAAGGTTTTCTGAGGGAAAAAAAAGGTTTAAATCAGATAAACATTCCTGATCTGCAGGTCTTTATCTGTAAATGGATATGAATGGTTTTTGTATTTTTTTTTTATTTTTACTTTTACTTTTTATATTTGTTCTTGTTGACAAAATACACAGAAGCAAGTTGTCTGACTTAAGCATTAAATTTAAAAGCATGATTATCCTCCCATAATATCATTAAAAATATAACAGAAGAGAAAGAAACAGATAAAAGGCAAAACCTAATAAACACCAGCAAATGTTACCGATCCTTGAAATTACTCATCTTTTTTCTTTTTTTTTTTTTGCTTGCAGTGTTCATTGTTTGAAATTGAAGTCACACTGAGCGTATACCCAAACCTTACACGGTAAATGCAGATGTATAAGTGCAGGGAAACAGAAATCTGAATCAGATCTCAGCTCTAGATGTGGGATAAAAATGGGGCATGATAGAGGAAACACTACAAAGGAAGAGCAAATAGAGGGAGTGTATGGAACAATACATCACTGAAAGAGCAGAATGGTGGAGTGATCACGGGGACCAGACTCTCAGGGAGACGGGGCAGGATGGAGCAGAATATCCCTGCACTCAGATTCACTTTAATGCTGTCGACCATTTACGCTCACCCACTCTCCTGCTTATGTATGACATATAGATTTTATATACTGACTTCGAGATTGTTATGCTGCTCATATATATCCGTTAAAAGTGATAGCCTAAAGATATATGATCGTATGAGTCCAATTTTCTACTTTTACAAAATAAGTATAATCCTTTGGCCCAGACTGTGCATTATCATGCAGTTGAAAATGTGTAGGTCTCCCCTGTCTGTGGTTTAGACCTGTCTCAGTCATTATAGCGTGATGGCACAGATACCTGTACTAAAGCACTCCTGGCCTGGCCAACAATGTCCTGATAAATTATGCTAATTGAGATCTAATGGCCTTCTAAAGTGAAATAGCTTCATCATTTTAACCTGGCAGGATACATCAGCAATTTTCCCCCTTTCATTTTTCATCAGCTCACATTTCTCACTCTGTCTTTTGTTGGGCCTTGAAATATATATATACATATACACATATATATATATATATATATATATATATATATATATATATAAATATATTGTAGTCTGTAAAGGTCTGTTCATCTGCTTTTCAGTTCTTTCACGGACACGAGTCTGCTTCAGAGATGTGGTGTACAGAAGGAGTCTTCACAACAGACTCTAAATGGAGGCCTGAAGCAACGTCTGATTAAATTCAAATACAAGGTGAGCATTAGATGAGCACTGAAGCATTCTGATTAGGGTTTTTTGTTGTTTATTTCTTCTTTTTTTTTTTTTTTAAAGTAACTGCTCTTTTGGGTGCCACGCGGTAAGTAGTTAAATAAAAGAATTACCTTGAAGTTGCACTGCAGTGGAGTACTATTTTTAATCGGTGGTCACGTTTGTTTTGAGATGCTCATGGACAAATGAGACGGCAGCAACACGTATGATCCTGTAAGAAGTTTCACATTGCTCTCCCAGTCAACGTGTTAAAAACCGTGTGTTGTTAAACAGAGAAAAAAAACTGTCTATTGTATTTCAAAATAGACTTTGTTTATGACACTACTTCTCAAATCACAACTGAATAGTTTCATTTTTCCATATGGCAAATGAAAAGAAGGCGCCTACGATCCAGTTGGCGGTCTTAACAGAATCAAAGAGAGCAAATGAAATCTTCAAGGGTAAATTGATTGTGGAGCACATGGGGATACCTTGCTTTAATGCAAACATTTAAAAACAAAGACAAATTTTAAAGCTTTTATGCTTTTTGTGTGACATTTATGTCTTTTTTGGAGAACTCAGCATGCCGGCCAAATGGATTTACTAGTTAAGTTATGCACCTCAGATGAAATAGAGTCAGTTCATTGGTATTCTAGCTATTTAGCACTACAGTTTCTAAAAGTTAGGGAAACCAGAAAAGACAGATTTTTTTTAAGCGAGCATCAACACTTTGAGGTTTTTTGAGGTTATTTTCCCTAAAGTAAGTTATCAGACCAAAACCGCCAATTACTTTTGAAGCATAGAATCTAAATTAACTTGACTGCAAGATCTATGTTAAGAATTTAAGACTACATTTTTTTTTTTTTTTTTTTAAACCTCAGAATTTTATGAAGCTCCTTCTGTAATTGGAAGGCATGGTCACACTGTATCCACAGGTTGTGTAACGCTTCAGCTCAAAGTGAAAAAAAGGAGGAAACGCTGATTGGGAGGGATTATCATAGCTGGTGTCTAGATGTGTTCAAAGCAGCGATAACGGTTTGTGTCTGGGTCTGAGAGGAGGGTTGCGTTATGACAGAAGTCCTGCTTTGCTGCAGTGTCACCGGAGAACCATCAAAGTGGCGGCAGGTCTCACTCTGAGACTTGACTATTTATTCACCACGTTCCAGCACAATGTAAATCAACGCATTTGCGTACAGCACACAGACTACTTCAGTTTGATGACTGCATTCAGGCAATTAATTTAACTCCTCTGAAAGTGCCAGTTGATTCAGTTCAAACTTTATTAAGAACAAAGCTCATGTGGTGCTTTGAAATGGAGAGATGGAGGTAGATGCTGCTAATCACAAACAATCATTTCAGAGCACATATGGAATAGAGGCGTAATTATTGCTACAAAAGAAATATAATGAGGGCTGCTTCATCTTTTCACTTTATCCCATTTTTATTTTCTGAGTTTCATCATCACCAATCATTGCTATTCTTTTCAACGATGCTGTGAGCAGTTTCCAAGAGCTCCAAAACATTTCAAAGACTCCACTTGTTTAGACCCAATTTTGCAAGCTTTTACAATTGGATTTCTTTTAGTTTTAAAGCGCTGTGATTGCATGACAGCCTAGATGAGTGTGTCTTGATGGGAGGTGTTTGTAATAGCAAAATTAAGGGCTTTGGATGCCACAGCTGGGTAGCGGGTACAGAGAATGGCAGAGCCAAATGAAATCCATCAAGTATGCTGTGAGGTGGTAATGATGCCTCACAGCCTGTGGTCCGAAGCTGTCTTGGAACCGTGGTCCTACATCTATGCAAAGCCATACCAATATATTGCAGGCTGCACTAATTAATCTGGCAATTCCTTCCTGATTTATTCTCTGGTATTGTTGCAACCTGTCAGAAATGAGGGACAAAAAGTGACTCACTATGTAAGTCTCTTGTGTACTTCGAGCAATCTGTGAGAAGCTGCACGCACTGATGCATTATGAAACACTAGTTTAATATTGAAAGTCATGGCACAGTCTACCCAGACGGTCTGAGGGGGATTACACAAACATATTGTACAGTATAAAAGCAAAGAACCATGTGCTGGTTTCTAGATGGATGGGGAAGACGAGAGACAAGGCATCACAACTGGGACTATTTGAAACGAGATGGATAGTAGTAGTGAGCAGGAAACAAACACTCCCCTCCAGCAAGCGCACTACCCAGCATCCATCTGCACACCCAAAAGTCTTCCTCCCATCCATCACCCCCTCATTGCACCTACCACTTCTTTTTTTTTTTCTTTTTTTTTTTCTTTTAATATCTTACCTCCTGTTACCGTCCTTTTCACCCAGACTTGTCTAAGTACGGATGGGATTCTGCAGTGTCTCAAGCACACAATGCATCGTTCATCTCAGATGGCAATCCATCTTCGGCTGAATCTGCAGGGAGCACACAGTTAGGCAGTGAGTGCAGAGGCGTGGGCAGGCAGTGGGTGGTTTGTGTGGGTGAGTGGCAGTTAGCAGTCCTGTTGTGCACTACGTAGTGTGCTCGTATTCTTTGGCAAAGCCAGCAGGATTTATGATAACCCATTATAAAACTTTCGTGTGTTAAGAGTTGTTTGGCCTTTCGGGAAAAGCACAGGGTTGCTCTTCTGTGCATGATAAATAACTCAGTAATGTGTGTTCTCTCTCATTTTGAGCAGTCTTATTCCCGGCGTTCATGATTCTGTCTTGTTCTGAAGCACATAAGGATGAGATGTTCTTGCTCTTACTGAGATGGTTGTGTTGCTTGCCTGTCCAGGCTTATTTGTTGAGTGCCTCGCTGTTAGTGCTGCTAGATGAATTGAGTGGGAAAATTAAGCCTTTGATCGATTGTCTCACTGCGGACATTAGGAATACCTAAGACAGCCATGAGTCAGCGTGCTGCATGCATCATCATCCTCTTTTGCTTTTGCTTTTTTCTGTCTTTATCTCCTTGAGTTCTCTTCTGTGTTTCTTTATTCCCTAAATGTCAAATTCAGGTGTCAGTCTCATCGTATAAAAGCGTTCTCATCATTCTGCCTGACATTTTACAATTTAATAAATGAAAAAGGAGACTGTTTACTATGGATATTAGCCTAAAGAAACCATAATACCTTGGAGTTGCTGCTTTCATGTCTTTATAATCAGACCAGCTGCCCTCTTGATACTGCTTTCTATCATCGTACTTTCATTTATCATTGTTATTTTTGTTGGAAAAAGTCAAACACATTTACTTAGGTCACATCTGCTCAGGAGGTTAAGTTGCTATGTCAATTTGTGAACAGAATTACAAGAGTCATGAACCATTTGCATAAAAATGTACTAGACAGTGGCCATGGCAGAACATTGAACCAATCAACCTTTAAAAAAATGTCTTTTCTATTGACTCTTGTTCTCATTTGCATTGATAATCAGTGTCCCTGAGGTGGACCTAAGAGCAGAAACTCACTTAGAAGAGCACAACATAAACAGCTTCAATCAGAATTCTGATAAAAATCCAGAAATTCTCACAAAAGAACACATCACTTAGATATCAAAACGTAAACCTTTGTATACTTGCCATATTTACAAGGCGATAACGTATTTTGACCAAATCTTGGTTTGTAATTACATATATTTGTGATGCCTCTTCTTATTGACACCATATGTCAACGCATGTAGAATTATTAGGTCATTTCTTTATACCTTAAAATATTAGTCAAAAAAGACATGCATTTTCAGCTGGTTTGCAAAATGACAAAGGTGTAGTGGAGGGAAGATTCCTGTAAGGGATGCTGCTGGTATTGAAGATAAGCTGGTTGAACATTGTCCAGTGCTGGTGTGAGTTTCTCGAGAAAGCAGTAACACGCTGAAGCCTGAAGCATTGAGGAGGACCGGGATCTTGAGCTCCCTGTTTCCACAACTGACTAAAAATATCCAGCTGAGCGTTTGCAGGCCCTTCACAAAGTGAAATTTGAAGATTTCCCAGAAGGAAAAAAGGATGTTTTTCTTTTATAAAATGTTAGATATCTCATAACCTCATATTTTATTACCAAGAGGACATAGGAACCTATCAAATGTTAGAGAAACACTTTACTATATAAAAAAAACTTTTTTTGAATTTGAAAAAAAAAATGTAGGGATGGTTGTATGTTGGGGGTATATATGAGCAGACCAGTTTCTGGTCTCCACACACACACACACACACACACACACACACACACACACACACACACACACACACACACACATTGGCCACGGTTATATATATATATCATATATATATATATATATATATATATATATATATATATATATATATATATATATATATAAGTGGCCTATAATACACTAATGAACCCCCGTGCCATCAAAGATGCAGGCTTTTGAACTGAGTGCTATAACTGCCTGAAATGTCCTCTCCTCTTTTGTCTAGAGGACATGCCATTTATGGTTTTCAAATAAAAATTTTACATTTCAGTTTGTCTGACCACAAGGCCATTTTCCACATTGCTTCAGTCCATTATAAATTAGCTTTGGCCCAGAGAGGACACCAGTGTTTCTCAATTGTGTCATAATTTCACTTCTTCTTTGGTTACGGAGCTTTGTCCTGCATTTATGGATCCATTTGCACAGCAAACTGGACAGCGATTGCCAAGCGATCCAAGCTTATCCAATGATTACCGTTACTGAATCTTGCCTGTTTTTAATATACTGCTGCCTAAGGTTCTTAAAATCACAGGTATCCACTAATGTCCAGTCTTATCCCTTCTGCACAGAGATTTCTCTAGGTTCTCACAATCCTATGATATTATGTACTGTAGATGGTGAGGTATTCAAAGTCTTTGTATTTTTTCATTAGGGAACATGTCTCAATGTTTTATGAGATATTGCTGGCATCAAATTCAAAGTGAGCTAATATTTCTCTTGAAATAGTAAAACGTCTCACTGTCAAGATCTGATTTGTTTTCTATGTTTTATAGCTGATAGAAGAAGGGTTTATGCATTCTAAGACATCTGCTTATGTCTGAGGTAGTTATCAGGCCTTCCGAATTGCTCCGACTTTCTTATTAAGGCTGATGATCAAACAAATCATCGGGAAAAAAATGGACCAGGAGGAAACGGGTCTTACAGGCTCTCATGCCACTGAACAATGCACCAATGTGTTACTCCCTCAATACTGTATCATTTGGGAACATATAACATTCCTAACAGGTGGCATCGGTTATAAGCACGTTGTTGTAAATTTTAAGCGCAGCATCCACAGTCACATTGGGTCTGACCAGGACTGAGGTGAAAATGTGAACGTGCTCTCCTAAAAAGGGCAGCACTTTCCAGGGCAGCAGGTAGAGACCCTGGCACGCAGCAGCAGAGCGATGGACAGTGGTTATGACACAAAGGGTCAGATTTAATAAACTGCCTCTGACTCATTTTTAGACATGAATGAAAGCATGCGTTGTTCATCAGAAAGGTGTGCTGACACCGACTTGCAGCTTCCTTGTCAGGTGAAGTGTTCCTCTGAGGTACAATGACATTATAGTGTTTTTACAAGTCGGTGTGGTTCACTGTCTGCTGCAAAGTAGCAGATGCTGTGGCCATTTTTTTGTGTGTGTTTTTGTAGTTCACGTTTGTTGTTTGACCAAGACATATCCAGCAAGCATGCCAAAAAGAAAAAAAAAAAAACCAACACTTCACAAAGCGTTGAGTTAGAAGCCACCTGAAACAAAGACAAGCCTGCTCTTTGTCTTTGTGATGGGAAAAAGTAATCAAGCCTCTGGCAGGAAACGTATTACCAGGGGTCCGGGAATTAAATATTCTGATAGCTCGCGTGAATGCGCCTGTGCAGGCGGAATGTAAAAGTGGGATGGAAAAGGAAAAATTTGGAGGAACATAAGAGGCAACCTCAACTTTTCACACTGTCACAACACAATCTGCTTTAGTGTTAACCCCTGTGACATTGTGAAAAGAGGTGTGAAAACTTGTCATCTCCTTCCTGACATCTATAATAACCCTGACAGCAGGGAGCTGGACACTGTCAGTTTGTTGTTTTGGAGCAGGTTACAGAACCTACAGTAAATGAGACACCAAATGTGATGAAAACATCTGCCGAGCTCATATTAAGTCCTAAGGGGACATTTACTCATTGGGCTGTGCACTGAACCAACCAGTCAGATTATTTCGCTTTTAACACATGACTGGAAATGATGCTGTTGATTGACTGGCGAGTAGGGGGCCCACATGGTCAGAGCCAATTTAAAGGAGACGCATTATCCTCTTTTTAAAAGTGGACACAATTTCATGACTTATTCATGAAACACCCGTGGCTTGCTTTAGTTAAAATGCCGCAGCAACAAACTACACAATCCCATTTTCAACCACGTCTTTACTCCACTTGAGAGAATCACGTGACTTGACTTGACTCCACCGTCCGATTTCACACGGCCTGTCTCGTTGGTGTTACAGTTTTGTGCCACCCACTTCTGAGATACAATAGATGGAACTAAACGTGAACTTGTGCAAAGATTAAGACAGAAAGCTGCATAAGGCTAGTCTGGGTTGGTGACGTCACAACGATGTGTAAACCTGAACGGCTCATTGAATTGCCAGTTTTGAGACACACACACGTAGTCACTTCACCCACAAGCTTTCAGATCTTTTTGCAATATATTTTTGTATCCAACAGCCACTACTCTCACATATTTTGCTACTTATTCTTAATGTTTCGGTCACGTCCTGGTATATAACACGTTTTTACTCTTCCGTCTTCAATGACAAACTCTCGTTGGGTGGATGTAACTCAATGCTGCGAGACTTTTACCTCGTTTCCTGCGATTTCTTATTGCCACAATTCCCTCAGAAGTCCACCAGATTGCTAACAAAAACACAATGCCTGATTGCAGCAAGCAGGATACAAAAATGTAACAAACAAATCGGATGAAGAAAAAGGAAAATTCTTGCTGATTACAGTTCAATGACTTCTCTGCAGCTTGCCCATCACTCATCACACGTACAAATTGCACTAACTGAACTGCAGCCTCAGATGAACTGTTATTTTCAAATTTAGTCATGGCACAAACACCGGGGATTACTTTATAACCAACCAGAAGTTCAGCATCTTGAAAAACATGTTTGATTGAATTCCTTCCTTTTATCCTTGTGCAGTGGTTACAAAGCCTAGCTGATATTTAGTCTTGCTGAGAGCAACCACAAACTGAAATATGTTTTTTAAACCACTGCTGTAGCACTCACCTCACTTTCATTAGAGTCCCCAGTGTTGTTTATCATCGAATTCGATGAGGACAACTCTTCTGTTGCCGCAGAATGGCATTACCCTCTACTTACCCTCCATGAAAGCTCCTCTACCTGCCCAGAACACAATCATCCTCTCCTAATCATTTGCAAGAGATCGAGGGGACACCAACGATGGCCTGATATTTAGTGACACTGATCAACTCATTGACTACAAAATGCCATGGCTGATTTTATTCTTTTGAAATATCCAGTTTATTGTCACCGCATACAATGTAGATCCCGGCTGACAGGTGTCCAAAATACCATTCGGTTTTTGTCCGCTTCCTTTTGTGGTTCTGCCTCTCTCCTATCAAACCGAAGAATGCATGCTGTCCCTTTTTTCTCCCAAAATTGATTAAACCGCAGTGCTCCAGACAACATAAGCATGAGCTGGAAGATACTGCCTGGCTGGAGTAGTATTGACCTTTATTTTTTCTCTGTGACTCATGAAAGTGTTTGACTCTCTTTGCCCTGTGATTCTCTGCAGTGTCATGTTACTGGCGAAATCAAGTCCCATCCAATTGTATATATCTTTAAAGGTTGTCACTACAGTGTCTGTAAAGTCAGATTACCATCCTGTTATTAGTTGTGGAGAAACACCACAAATGCAGAAAAAAAAATGCATTGGCTGATCTGTTAAAAGAAAATAAATGAGCATATGCACAACTATATTTGCATCACTTAAAATGTGACCACAGGTCTCTGGGAGAGGATGGAGAAGAGAGCGTGTGTTTATGTGCTTCGTTTCCTCAGGCTTGTTAAATTGGCAGATCGATGATGCTTTAAATCAATGTTCCAGCAACACCGCAAACCCCATGAAACCCATTAGTGAATTAAGACAGACCACTGAGTCCTGTTCTAGCTGCAGGTTTTTTTCCACATGATGAATAGATAGAAAAACTTTGAAATACAACCAGTGGAAAAGGGCAAGCAGGAGAGTGGGAATAAAGGTTGTGGCAGAGGAAACGCTGAAAGGACCGGGGTCAAGTAAGGACCTGTCGCCTCACCAGCCAGACACTCGCTAAACATTTTTGCAACATACTCCACCATTCGCAATAGGTGTCTTCACAAACACCGTGAGGGGAGATCTTCCTCCCCGGTCTTGACATGCACCGTTAGACTGTCTCAGGTAGGAAACTGGAAATGGAGACGCTTTGGAAAGAGTGTGAAGGATGCAAGAGAGAGAAAAGCAATAAGAAAAGGAGAGAAAACACTCTTCTTCTGATTGCATTCTTTATGTTGTGTTGCCTTTGGATGGTTGATCCATTTGTCTTCATTACGTCCTCGTCTGAGAACTTTTAGGTGCCAGCACTCTTTGTTGGGTACCAGCTAGTTTGACATCCACTGCATTGACGCTTTAGCAGTCCTCCGATGTGCCTGCCACATCTCCTTATGAGCCTATAGACTAGCAATTATATGGCACTTGTGGTTTAAAAAAAAAAAGCTTTATATAGGATCTACACAGCAAAGAGAAAGAAGAAACAGTTTTAGACATGTAGTGTATGATTTACATTTCAACAGTACATGAGTGAGTGTTTATGTGCACATGTTTTGTCCTCCACACGGAGCATCAGACTCCTATAATACACGTTGCATGAGTCTGAATCAACCATCCACCCACACATGCTTGGGAGAGAAGGTCACCCCTTTACAACTGAATTATGCATTATATATTAGCTGTAAGTATGGCAAAAAAGAGAAGAAAAAAAATAAACCCCTGCTGGTTTCCTAACAGGTCAGGGGTGATTGGTTCAGACCCAGCTAAATGCACTTGCACCTGTTAACGTCCCTCAGGACATGTCCTGCTCCAAATTCTCTCTGAACTATCATCACTGTCTACATGTCTCACCGCTGAGCCCTGTGAGACATTGTGGGTCATCGGCAGCAGTTTAAACTGCACCTTAAACAATTGTAAAGATTACTTTCAGCTCCCTCGTCTACTTGTAAAATCTCATCTGTACTCGTTGTGCTGCGTTATTTTAGACTAAATATGAGACACGCTGGCTGGTACATTGCTTAGTCGTTCTCTGTTCCCTTTTTTTTTCTTCTCTTCCTCACCACCTTGTGTCTTTTCTCCGGTTTCTACCTCGCAGATACAACACAGATCTGTTCTTCATCGCTGTCTCGACGGAGTCAGAGGGGACGGAAACGTAGATGATGGTCTGTTGTGGTGGCCGCCGTTGCTATGTGTGAAAGACTGCTGTGCTGTCAATGGAGACCGAAGCCTATCGTGAGCTCCTGGAGACCAGCGATGGTCAGGAGGCGGGCCTGCTGGACGGCGGGAGAGAGGCGGGAGTGGAGGAGAGCTGGAGCACACCCTACCCTCTTGGCTTTCAGGTGTCTTTGACCACTGTGCTGATGTTGGAACTTGTGTTGGGCTTCAGCAGCAACCTTACCGTACTTGTGCTCTATTGCGCCCAGTCCAACCTGGTGGATTCAGTCAGCAACTTGGTCACAGTCAACCTCCACGTGCTCGACATTCTGGTCTGCGTGCTCTGCCTGCCGCTGACTGTGGCCGTGATCCTCCTACCAGCTGATGAAAACGGAGTTGGTAGTCTGGCCACACTTTGCTGCTTTCATGAGGCCTGCGTCACATTCACTAGCGTGGCCACAGCAGTCAATGTGTTAGTAATTAGTTTGGACCGATACGACATCTCAGTGCGCCCGGCCAGTCGTCTGCTGACCCCAAGGCGTGCTGCACTGCTCCTGGCAGCGGTATGGGCTGTGTCTCTGGCTGTGTTCTTCTTACCATTCCTTGAAGGCGATTTCTTTTCTTCAGCAGCTGAGGATGGCGAGGATGAAGAGTCAGAAAGGCAGAGTAATGACTCAGAGCTCACTACCAGACTAACCCCCATTTTTCCCTCCTACCCTTCTTCACCATTGCCCTCTACACAACCCTCCTCCTCTTCACACCACCTGCCTCCGGTATGGCAGAACAGAACTTTGCTGTGTGTAGGAGGGCAGGGATATTACACAGGCCTGGCTATGTATTATCACTTGCTTCTCCAAGTTCCCTGCTTCTTCACTGCTGTGGCAGTTATGCTGTTCACTTATTCCAGGATCCTGCAGGCTCTCAACATCCGCATTGGCTCCCATATGATGAGGAATACACGTGCAAAGGACTCCACCTGCAGGATACGGTGCAGGAGGCAGAAGAGGAAGGAACTGAGCCTCCCAACAGAAGCAGTGTCCTCCAACCAGAACCAGAACCTCAACCATCCACCCCTCATTCCCTCCGCCACCCCCACGCCAACATCACCCCCACCACTTTCGTGCATGCCCCAAGGGTTGTCTGACAGTGGGGCAACAATAACTACTGTCAGCACTGCTGCCACCACCCCCATTGCAACCACACCAGCCACCCCAGCTTCTCCAACCCCAGCTTCAGCTTCAGCTTCAGCTCAGACTCACGCCTCCACGCCTCTGCCTGCTTCAGCCATGGGCGTGCAGGCCTCAGTATCTGCAATCATCGCACTGAGGCGGGCAGTACGCAGGCACAGAGACCGACGGGAACGTCAGCGTCGCGTCCTAAAAATGTCCCTCATCATCATATCTACCTTCTTAGGGTGCTGGGCCCCTCTGTCGGCAGTCAATGTTCTGATCCTGTGTATGGGTCCCAGCGACAGCCTGGTGCGGCTCCGGCTGTGCTTCTTGGCCATGGCTTATGGAACAACCATTTTTCATCCTCTGCTCTACGCTTTCACCAGGCAGAAACTGCGGCGAGCGCTCAAAACACGCGTTAAGAAAAGGGTGGTGTCACTTCTGCAAGTCGACCCCGCTCCCAGCGGGGGGACCGTGATTCATAACTCTTGGGTGGAGGGCGGCGGCCAGAGAAAGAATCGCAAGTCTCGGGTGGAGGCCAGCGATGGCACGGATCGATGCCTCACGGAGGCCGTGAGGGAATGAGGCTGTTATTCAGCGTGTGGTTGCATGTCTGCGTGTGAGCGTGTGTGAGTGCGTTTGAAGATTTGTACGAACCTCACTGAGATGATAGGGATGGATTGTGAGTATATTTATGTGTGGGTGTGAGGCAGTTAGTTTACAAAGGTCAAGACAAATCCCATGGCCTCTGGATCCCTGCAGATGAGGAAACAGGGGCGCTTTGTGATCATTTCAAAGCCTGTTTTCTTCTCTCCTAACAGAGGCCAATATTAGTCCACCTCTGACTACCAATTTGTGTCTCCATGGCAACGCTAGCCAAGCATTATGACAACCTAGCCATGACGACTGAAAATACTAGTGTGCACCCTACGTGTATGGTGAGGGGTAGACGACTACAAACAAACAGTACAATATTGCTCCTGCGCGCATTTTAACTTGCATGTGCATGTAGATATGCACAGTTAGAAACACACATACACACACACACACACACACACACACACACACACACACACACACACACTTACTGATATCTACTATCTGTGAAAGCACACCAATATCTACCTGCACAGATCTTCTCAGTGACAAAATGACTAATGGAAGTCTGTATTTCTCTTTCTTTACCTTATTTTTTTCATGCCTTAATTGAGTTGTTAGTATATTCTCATGGTGCTGAATGTCCGGATGTATGTTTACAATAGTGTATAATCATAGAGTGAAAGCATTTGCACTTACAGTAAATGGTGAAACAAAGTAACGGCGGATCAATGAAAGCATTCAGACTGAAAGTTTACAAGGTTCAAATGCAATTACCATGAAACAGCAAAACAAACAAAGCATTCAATTTTCATTTCCAATAAGCACCACTCTGTGTTTCAGAAGAACATGGGCAATATACATCTAAAAGGCATGTTTTTTCGTTTTTTTTTTCCCTTATCATTTTAACTTCCACTGATGATGGAGGAACATGTGTTTGCGTTTGTGCACAGATTTGCACACTCGAGTGCAACGAACATGTGCTTGTGTAAATGATGAAATAAATGTTTGTCCATGAGTATGTGCAATAATTATGAGCAAAGCAATGACCCCGAAGATGTGAACAAGAACGTGAACACAGAATGGTTGGTTTTCTACTAACTGTATGGTAAAGGTTGCAGATGTATAGATGAAAAAGACAATAAAAAAAGAAATAAAAGGGGGCTGAACTTTCCGATTAACAGCAGCAGACTTCTAGACATTCAAAACGATTATTCCATTTGTAACCATGTGTATATGACAGGCCACTGTAATACTACTGAAAGCGCATCTGTCGCCGTTTTAAAGAGGAATTTCAAGGGCAATACTTTGTGGAAACTTCATAAAAATCATCTCTGAACTCACTTCAGGTTTACTAGAATCACAAACTTGAAAAATATCAACATGGAAAACAACCGGTGTCGTGGGGCATCTCCTCTTGATAGCCGTTTTTGCCAGTTTTGAATGACTGCAGAGACAGACTGCCACTTGACTAAGATCTGGACATGTTACACTATCCCGTGTCTCTCTTCTTTCTCAGGGCTTCATGTCTTATTTCTCAACTTGCTGAAAAAAAAAAAGAAAAAAAGAAACTACAAAAAAAAAAAAAAAAAAACCCCACAACAGTAAACCACCCCTCAATCAGCTGTTGTATTAACGGTGTTAGAGTAAGTTATGGTTTATGTCACCACGTAGAAAACACACACTTTAATACTTGTATGGACTCAAGCCAGAGTGCTCCTCTGGCTTTGGCCTATATCCTCTTTCACATTCACCCACTTTTACACTATTTGGGAGCCAGAAGAAGAAAATTATTCTTGTGGAACCATGTACATTTTTCAGGGATGTAAATACTTCAGTGATTGATTTTGGGTTTTAGTTACAAAACCTTTTTTTCTTTGACCACAATCATCTGCCGGACAGAAAATTAGCCATTGTGATAAACTTTAAGTGAGATGAAGCATTTCTGTAAAAAGAAGATACATGTAATTGTTTTTGTGTTAATGCTGTATGTGTGTACACTGTACATTTATGATCATGTGTATAGAGAAATATTAGTATTGTATAAGATTTATAACATGTGTTATTGTATAGAAGAGAACAAAAATCTGTATTAAAAAGGTTTCTCCCAGGTTACTGTGTCATTTGATACATGTTTAAAATAAGCATTTTGCTTGCTGAATTTTATATATTAAGCTGTATATATTTTTGTTTTTTTTTAAACGGTGCGTTTATCTACAATGAGAAATTCAGTATAACGTTATTTCATGCAGTGCCTTCATGTCCTGGACAATTAGAAGTATCTTCCCACGGTCATCCTGTGAAACACGTCGTCCGAATCCTCCTTTTTATTTCAACAACTGTCCCTCTCTTTCTACATTTTCCGTCTTCACTCGATCTTTCTCTAATCCCTAAATTTAGAAACTCTGTCCCAGATACTTGCAGCATTTAGTGCTGACTGTAGCAAAGCCTCACATGCCTCACCGCAATGTGACAACTGTGCTAATCACACGTGTTAATGAAGATGAAGCATGTTAGTAAAGTAAGCATCTGTGGAGGCAGCTTTGATGTTGACAAATCTGTCTACGCATTTGGTGTGTTTACTGCCTAATGGATTTGTGCGATTGAAAAGAAAAAAATTTAAATTTCCTCATTCTGTGTGATAATCTCAACTGTTTTTTTTTTCCACACTCCGATTTTCCCCCCTTGGTTTTCCCTCTTTTTTTTCCCCCCTTTTTTCCACCGCCAGTCTGCATCTCTCTCATCTCTTATCCACTCTCAGGCCTTCCAGAACAAAAGCGAGGAACAGCTGCAGCGTCTGAGAAGGAAGGAAAGTCACCTTGGGGGATGACAGAGGAACAAAAATGAAAGAGAGAGAATGAGGCAATATGGAGGGGAGATTGGGGGAAAAGAAAAAAAACAAGGAAAGCAGAGAAGCTGGCACAGAGACATCATATGACTAATAAAGAGACAGCACTGCATCATCGCAGAGCCCGTTTAAAAGAGGAGAAGAAAGGGAACACTGAGTGCAGAATGATACAAGTGTTTTCTATCACTTTTGACCGAGAAGACCAGTAAAAAAAAAAAAAAAAAAGATTATAAAATTATCTACACATTTAGTTGTCATCTAAAATAATATAGGTACAAATTTACTGACAAATTACAGCCACTTTTTGCTTTAACAGAGTTGAACACATAAAAGGCAAAAATACTGACAGTATTTTGAGTGAATACCTCGCTCACCCAATTTCTTTTTAGAGGTCTAGACTCAATGCTATCTGAGCTGAGACATTTAATCAATATGTTCAGATCTATGACTTGGAACACTGAGAATAGAAAACTATCTTCATCGACGTACAGGGCATGACATACCAAATATACTTCAAATATCAATATCTACTTTAATATAGTAGAACTACGTCAGATTACACGTGGGACTGCATATGACCACAGTTATGGTTCATTTACTCACAAAGGTACTGTTTTAGTTGATTTTTTTTTGGAGGATGGGGATTTTTTTCCCTCACTACATGTTTTATTTCTAGTAACAAATAGTAAGCCATTAAAATGCTTTAGCTAGAGGTTTAGATTAATACTGCATCTTATCTGAGGCAATGAAGCTATTAAAATGTATAGTACAAGCTTTTTGATTAATTGCAGCTGGATTGTGTCATTAATTCTGAGCAGTTTCAGGATGGACGTCTGCGGACTCCTCCACTCAGCAATGGCGCCATCTCGTGTTCATAAATGCGAAAGACATCAAGCTGAAAAACGAGATAAAAAACCCCAATACTTGACGTAATTTTGGATATATTATTTCCAATTGTATTTTTCGCAAACCTTAATATTACTTGTTATTCTTGTATCCATATGAGTATAGTTTTTTTCGTACAGCGTTAAACAAGGCCTCAATCTAAAATTGATACACTTCAATTGTAGAGTCAGGTTAGATAAATCGTGGTTCGATCCTTCCAAACATAATGCCACGATACAGGACCGTGTCCGGTCATTATTTCTGCCGTGTTTGTGGCTGTGATATCCATCTGCGCCGAAATAGCTCAGTTGGGAGAGCGTTAGACTGAAGATCTAAAGGTCCCTGGTTCGATCCCGGGTTTCGGCAGCGCTTGGGGTTAACTTTTAGTTTAACACTTTTTCCTGACCCATGTAGTAAAGCTATTCCGCATACTTACGACTTTGTAATATTGTTTGATTTTATATATATATATATATATATATATATATATATATATATATATATATATATATATATATATATATATATATATATATGTATGAACATCCCCTGCTGATTTTAGCCCTTCACAGGGCTACGTAGAAACAAACAAACATACACATAAAAAGTATTCACTCTAAAATGGTTCTACACTATTTGTCTTCCTCTCCGAAGATGTATTAATTAAATTGCCATAAATAAGATGCGTGCAAAACTCGGCAGGGTTTAAAAAAAGAACATTTTAAATAAAGAGAATAGTTTAGATAAATGTCCACCAGGGGGTAGTCTTGCTCACTAAATGATTAACATACGCGCTTGTTTCAGCTTAATATAAGGGCAACTAAATGTGCTGGATGGATTGATTTAAACACACATTTAACGGTTAGAATTGAGCTTTCGTGGCTGATATTACTTTTTATTCAAAGCGTTTAACATCTTGGAGGCCACAATGACAATAAGACTACATACTGATAATGACAAACAAAGTTTGTGGTAGAATATACATATAGGCTTTTGTGCAAATACAAGTGCATTGATGATAAAAGATTAAAAGAAAAATGACAACTCAAATTTTTTACATCTCTCTCTTTCTAGTTGCCCATAACCAAACTAAGAACTTTTTGTTGACTTTTTCTAATGGCTCCTACATAAAATATTTTCTAAAAGGTCACTTTTATGACAACTATATTGACATGTTTTTTATGTTACTGTGAAAAAACTACTGTCTTGGTGTTTTACTGTGCTGATAAATGACACAAAAAAAACATTTCCCTTATGGTACAAATGAGCTGCTTATCAGACACAAACAAATGCACATATTATATATTGTGGCAGGAAAAGTAATATTTCTTAAATATGTTAAAGCCAATATCTTAGTTTTTTGTTGTCTAGCTTTCTAATGATTTAATGTTTATTAATAAAGAATTAATGCTTAAATGTCCAGAATGCTTTGAAACCAACATGAAACTATTTTTTTACCCACATTTTAACTTGTGTTCTCTTCATGTTCTTCTTTGATCATTTCATTTCTCAACTTCATAACAAAGTTTTGAAAAAAAATCTCTAATTGAATTCACACAAGCATCACAAAACTCTATAGTTACCCATATCTTTGTTTTATAAAAGTATGGCCTTTCCAACAAACAAAAACACTAAATATTCAGCAAATTGCAATGATTTCAGTTGTGTTAACACAACATGCTTGCATCCTGCGGTGTTTACATGCAAATTTCTGCTCCAATTTAGTGGAGAGAAAAGAAAGAAACACATTTTGGTTGCAACTATAAATATGTTTCACTGTAAGTAACAAAAACATGTTTGACGAAGCTCTTCACTGCTTATGGCCGGGAGGATGCCAACGTCTGCAGCGTCTCTGCTTTCCCAAGATGCTGAAGTTACCACCTCATCCATGATTTCTATTTTAAACATAATGTCTGTTTACCTGTTGAAGTTCCTCATTTCCCTCAAAGCATATTACTTACATGTCAAATAAAAGTAATAATAAATTCCTTTGTGTAGCTCATTTGATGCCCAATCCTGCAATGTCCTCAGGAAATGTGCGGAAATACAAACAAAGAATAACAAGAACACCTTCTCTTTCCAGTTAATGTGGACCACTTGCAGGCCCATCAAGTAGAATATTTTGTTACGTATACATATATATTATGCTGCACAATGGTGATTTATGCTGTCATGAAGTTCTTAGAGCCCTTTAATTATTTCTCAGAAGGCCATTAACAGCTATGTTGTATTTTGGTATCTGGATATTTCATCCTCTGCTCTAAAAAGACTTTCACATGAAAACTCACCTCATCTGTGCATTTTTATCTCATCATCATCTTGGTGGTATCAAGTTACACTCCTGTCACGACTAGTATGCCAATAAAGCACTCACGTAATCACGCCGGGACTCTTTTGACATCCATAATAAATAGTAAATAAGTGCAATTCACCACTATTTGATTTTACTGTGGATGAGTCCCAACCTTTTTTCTTTTGTTTAATCTTCTGCAGTGTATGCAAATACTCAAATGAAAACATGCCTACAGACACAAAATAAGTAAATACATGCTGTCATACTCTTCACTTTACATATGTTCACCCGATTCACCTGGTTCACACATTCCAGGCAGTGGGCTGACCAACCATCTCATCTAACACTGGCCTCTCTCCTCCTGTTGGGTTTGAACATTTTGAACACTCAAAGACAACCTAGCCATGACTCAAAGACTCAAAACTAGAAGACACTCGATCCCTCTTCCTGCTTGCACTTCTCATGTCGACATAAGCTGACCTTTGTACACAGTTCACAATTTTAAATGTAATGTATCAGTATACAAGCTTTGGCTTCCCTTTGAATAACTTGTATATTTTCTGGACTTGCTTCTTTGCGAGACACCACTCGATCCTGTAGTTTATTTCTTTATTTATAGTTTATTTCTAAACACCTTCAGGGGACGACTGAACCCCGTGCACTCTGATGACGACAGATGACTTGTTTATTTTATATGTGTGCCAATGTTTATGCAAGACAGACAGAGGGAGAGGCTGAGTTTTAACTTGCTTCTGATTTGCAGAAAAAATACTTGTTTCTATATTTAACTGCATGTTCAGGGTTGATTGTAGATAAGATATTACCCTGGACTTAAGCCCACCCCTCATTGCCTAATGTATCATGTTTGAAACATGCATTTTTGGAGACATCTCTACCACTCCCATATTCAAAACAAAACAAACAAAAATAATGTTTTATACAATAAAACAGATATTTATTTTTGCTTGAGAAGAAATAAAACATTTTGAAATTCCCCATGAACGCTAAATATTTCAAGGTTGTACTTTTTGATTTGTGAATTGTAAATGCACTGTTTTTTAATTAATTTTATTAAGGCTGAACTTGTTACATCTTCATGGACATGCAGACAATAAAAGAGCACATGAAACATACAAATAGTTCTAAAATAAAACTTTTGAAAATTAATAATAGCTTTATGATGAAACGGTGTTTAAGGCCGTGTTTGCAAAGGAAAATAAATGGCAGGCATCACAGACTATGTTGTCCTGTAACAACTCAGCAAAACATGAAAAATTGTATGTTATGTAACGATTATTTCATCGTTGCTCTCACAATGGCCACAAAATACTATTTCTTGTAAGTAACTACATCATCTGGATTTGTTTGTGACTTATTTATACATTACGGTTTACACACTGCGGTGTATAAACGCAGAAGTGTTTCCATGTGTTCAGTTCAATCGTCATCCGTTTGCTTTGGGTCAAATGTCCGCGTTTGTTGCGAGTGGAGCAGTAAACAAATGTCTCGCGTTTGACAGTTTGACAACTAATGGCAACTCTGACTGCTGTGTTCGAGCCAGTTTGTTGCACACAATCTTCACAGAGGACAAGATGCTGTGATGTCACTCAGAAACACTGTCTTTATTAGGATTTAGTAGAAGATTATGTGGGCTGTTTGAATCATGGAACGTCAGTGTGGAATCTTCTGTCTAAAGTGTGACAGCCCTTACTTTATACCTCGTTTTGTTGTATTCACTTATGTGTCCAAGCTGTTCTAACACTGCGACTGTTCTCTCTCAGCTGCATTCACTGTTCACATTTGGACACGTTTTCGTTTGGTATTCTAAAACGCGATCGCGTCCCGTCTGAATTGTACGCATCCAGTCAATGAAACCGGTGCATTTCTTTGCAACAAAAAGTCATAAACTCTGTGCAGCTGTGGGATTTAAACTCAAGAATGCTTTAATCAACAGTTAAATTGAATTTGTATAATGTCAGCACTGTGCAGAGGACCGGATGAGTTGTTTGTTCTGAGCAGATGCTCAGGATAGGCCTACTTCCTGTATTTACCCAGTCCACTCCCCAGCGTGCTTCCTCTTTTCAGATCAGTTTGTCCGTCTCAAACGCTCAGTGCATTTGTCTCGAAACAAGACACACAGCCACTGATACTACGTGAAAAGCAAGAATGACTGATGCAAGCTTAAGTTAAAGGAAGTCCAAGACAGGCAGCTGAAAAACACATGCATGATGTTGCTTTCGAATGGATCGACGCGGAAGGTTGAGCATTTTGAAGTTCCTGAGCTGACACGATTAGATGAAGTAAGATAATATTCTCACAGCTTCACTCGAGACTCAAGATGGGAAGTTTCATGTAAACTCAGAAAGACGGTAATTGTCTGTTTCTACCTGTTAGGGTTGCAGACAGCTAACAGTCACCCGTCTGTGTCACGATGCCACGAATCCAAAATCCCCACAGTCATAAAAGAAAAAGGCCTGCGGCTGGGCTGACCTATACAGCCTGCACTTACATTAGGTCACCTATAAGCCATTTAGTCATTGCCTTGAGGATTTATTCTCTTATTTTTCTGCATATGTCAAGCATTTGACATTGTTTGACTCGTTTGTTTGGGGTTTTTTCGGTGTTCTTTTTAATTATTACTTCCCCATGAGCTCCTGTGACATGGAATGTCACCTCTCTGGTTACAAGGAAAATTGAGCTTATGTGTTAGGATGCAAGTTACTGACGATTTTTTTACCTTAACACATCCTGCAAGTTAGAAAACCCACGGTTGCCCAAGAGGAGAGCAGTCAGGCTCGAAGGCACCTTCATATCTGAGGCCTTGGTCTTCAGTTGGAAAAAGGTGCAATGTGTTGTCCAGTTTGGGAGTGAAGTGCTGCTTGGAAGTGGAGGGGTTCAAGTATCTGAGGGTTTTGTTCACAAATATCGACAGGATGGAGTGGGAGAGCAACGTATTTAGTAATGTGGTCGGTTAAGGTGAAGAGAAATCTGAGGAAAAACGTAAGCGTCTTTGTTGATCTACCCTCGCAGTTGTCACAAACACCTGAAGGTCATGAACAATACAACAGGATTACAGATAGAAGAGCCTTCGTTAAGCTTCTTCAGTAGAGTGGCTGAGCTCTCTTTGAAGAGATTACATCTCTCAGCTGGCCCGGGAACGCCATGAACTCCTGGAAGAGCTGCATGAGGTGGCGGGAGAGAAGGAAGTCAGAGCCTCTCTGGTTTGGCTGTTGCCCTATGACCTGAAGTTATGGATGGATGGATGGATGGATGGATGGATGGATGGATGGATGGATGGATGGATGGATGGATGGATGGATGGATGGATGGAGGGATGGATTTACTCATAAAGAGATGTACATGTGGATCGTAGACGTCATCAGTGACATTTATCTTTCTCCATCTTGGAAAATCTGCTGTTCTGAGATTAGACGGATTTATTTTGCTTCGTTATTTGTTCTGAATAACAAAAGCAGCCTCTTTTTGTTCCTACTTTCCCAAAGTGTTGCTACTAATGAATGCTTCAGAATTTGATTATTTGTAGCACCTGTTCTTTATCAAAGGTGCAATAAGGGTTGAGTTCAACCCTCCACGTGACATACTTAACTCAGTAATTTAATCTATCACAACCATTTTGACGTGATTTGACTGTACACATTCCTGCTCCATTTTACAGCATCACTTAACAAGTTGCTTGTGACCCAAATCCTGTCTGCAATGATGAAAAAGTCAGGTTGACTTTAGCTCAAACTAACAGCACCTGAGACAAAATGGGGAAATTGTACAGCTGAAACACTTGAATTCTCTCCAGCACATAAATGAAATGTGCTCTTCCAACCGTTGTGCCTCTGCCAAACAGCCTCTTTTTCTATCAGGCACACTTTTACAGGAGGAAAAAACTAAATGCAACTGGAAGGTTTCCCTTTTTACTTTTGCTTTCAATTCACAAGAAGCAATATTGAAAACTAAGAAGCTGCTGCCTCTCAGTTTAAGCGCTTGACTAAACTACTATAATTAACTTTTTGTTTGTTTTACTCTATATTATACTTTACTTCTCTCTCTTGATCTTACATTTCTTAGATAATATATTGTAGAATTACAATTAATGAAAATAATTACATTTAGATTTAACAAACATTTTGGAACAGTTAACAGATTTTACACTTGCATTTCAGCATAGAAATTAAATACAAAAATCTGTCTCATATGCCAAGAAAAATAGAATTCACAGTCAATAATTCAGTTCAGTTCTTTAAGCTTCTAAAGCGGAAAATCCACATCTTTGGAAGCATATTTTAGCATGTCACTAATGAAGAAAATTGCAGGAAGCTCTGAGTATTCAGGGTCTAAATTACAGATTAGCCCAAATGTTTCCTGTCAGCTACTATAATAATGAAGTGAAAGCTGCAGTTTAAGGTCCCTTTGATGTGTAGCCATGGTTCCCATTGTTCCTTTGTAAGGCAACATTAAACAGGAAGAAAAACTATCAGATTAGGACTGCATGTCCTAATATTATTATTATAGTTTGTTTTACAAGATTTTGTCTCGTAATACTTTTGCAGGGCAACAGTGAATAAAACGCAGCTCGGAGAAAGAGCAGCAGTGTCCTGAAAGCCGATCTGGAACACTGGGAGGAGGCCATCACATTTGTCCCGAACTCGTCTTTCACGTTAGCAATTTAGAAAATGACCAGTTGTGCGCATCTGTCACATACTCGGAAATTTCACTGAAATAATACAGAGATGTCGTTGTATATTTAGCATTTCACCACTCGCACTCGAAGTGTTTCAGCGATTAGAGACACGTGCCACTGTGGTAGTGACTGCTACCGCATCATGGGGGTCTGCTGCAAAGTTAGAGGGCTTCCGTGTGCTTGGACCCCTAAGTAAACGTGTTCCTTCTGCAGCCGTGTCTCGTGTTCAGATCAGCGGGTCACACAGCAAAAGTGTCGGCATAGTGAAAATGCACACCTGTGTGAGACACTCAGAGACGGAGTCTTACTCAGCCCTGACTCAAGCAAAAAGCAAATTACATTCGAAGCTCTAACAGGGCCGTGTATCATTTGCCAGCTTATCCGCGCGCTGGCAAATGATTCCTGTAAGTCCTCTGATGATAGGGAACGCGGTCCGGCCTCAGCCTCATGATGCTCAAATGCTGATGTTTCAGGGAGTCTTAGGGGAAGGGGTGTCATCTTTTTAACACCTGTGTCAACCAGAGAGCATTTAGCATTGCAGTCGCCCAGTTACATACTTTTAGTGGGACTCTTAGCTCAGCAGATATGAGCTTCTATCAACACAAGGAGGAATAACCGCATTTCTGTAAACCAACCAGTTATCATCCTGTCTGTGTGTGTTCATGGAGACCTAATGTGTATTCACCAGCTCTGCCTGCTGTTCACACAGGTCTTCGCGAGCCAGGAAAACAAGCGGCGAGTGGGCTGTCAAGTCTTTGACTAGACTGCTTCAGCAAAAAGAAACACAAAAACAGCCAAAAGACTAAGCAACTTTCCAATATAAGATCACGTCTAAATATTTCATTAATATTTCTTTCTGAGGAAGAGGTTTTGAAAATGAGAAAACATCAATTCCAGCTCTGTTTGATTCTGATGAACAAGGTCTCAGTCCTGTCTCTTTGAAATAAGATTGCATCTAAGATCACAAATTAACGGCTGGTTTGCCCCAGTTAGCAGGATAATTTAAAAACCTCCAGGTCACGTCTTTTGCTGGCGTTGTAACACAGCCGAGGTCAGATCTGTGATGAGATCGTTTTACTCTCTTTTTACCCGATTCTCAAAGGAGCCTGAAAAAGAGTCTATTGGGTCGGCATAATTAACCGCCTGAACTCATTTTATTTTCACACACCGAGAGACACACGGTGGTACACAAGGTGTCGACTGTCTGCAGTGCTGAGGAGCAGGCTGACGCTTCACAGAGGTTTCCTGGTGTTACGTTACAACATCTCAGAGGGCAAGGTGACGAGGTTAAGATGAATAAGTGATGCTCGGCTTAGCACGCGGTCACGCGCGCTATCACGTTAACGCCTGCACTACAGCTACTGTGCAAGTTTGACAGGGAGTTGCGGGTTGGAGATGGATTGAAGCAATATACTGCATGTTCAAATGATTTAGTTTGACTTTGTCAAATATTTGTCACTGAGTTTGTCTAGTTAGTTGGGAAGTCTTCAAACAACTCACAGAATGGGAAACTTGGCCCAGTTATGCATTCCTACATGCTTGTAAAGAGGCAGAATATATTACTCTTTAAACAAGCATATTTAAATAAACATAGAACATTACGTGCCCAGTGGTTGACTTCTGCAGAGGCCAAAAGGTCACTGTGAATAACAAAACATGTAAAAGATGGCTAGACAAACAAAAGGCAAGAGTTTAAAGATTAAATGTCAAGAAAGATTACTTTTCTTATGCCTATGATCCTTATGAAATAACAGAAAAATAACACAAAGCTAAAGTTTTGGCATCCTGTATGGCTGTTAGTTAGTAATAACTGTTCTGGCAACTGTCACAGCTTGTAAACACATTTTTCTGAGTGTTTCAGTTCTTGTTTGGGGGATTTTCATGTATTCCTCTTGTCTGTGAAATTATCTGACCATCTTCTGATGATCTGAGCAGAAAGGTACTCCGGTTGCCCTGTTTCAAGCCATTGAGAACTTTCAAGAAAGTCTCCAGCCTTTTCTTCTGAACAGATTTCTTCATCAGTCAACAAGACTTTATGTTGTCATCTGCAAATATCTGATGCTGCTTTTTGAGAGGACATAAGGATTCTTTTCATGGTAAGGTCATACTTTTGTAGGTAGATCACCAGAGTGGAACAGCACCTCACAACACATTGGTTTTCTAAACCTGCCTTCAGGTCTTTTGCAGGTTGACAGGAAGAAACACTTACATAAGGAGTTAATTCAGTGACTTCCCATCAGATATAATCTTCAGCAGCACAGCGCCTGTTAATTGCCATTTTTTTTATTTCCATCATGAACCGAGGAGATAACTGTTGTGGAAAAACGTATTAATACCTATGTATAATATGTTTAAACCACTGGGTGACTATCTGGACTGAAACTGAGTTTATTAGATTATCATGAATAAAGATGTGGGAGATGATCCAAGTTTAGTAGATTTAATACAGCTGTTGCGCCGAACATACATCAGGCGTCTTGAGATTCATTAGTACAACACTTTTACAGAACAGAGCTCCATGCTCTTTAGACAAAATAACGTGCAGATCTTTACAGCTGAGAGGACAGCTAAACCCAAACTGCACAGACACAATACTGGTCTGAACTGAGAGGACTCATAATGACCTCATCACAATAACTACCTAAAAAGCCTTTGTCATCTCGTTGTAACCTCTACCTGCTTTTGCAGGATTCGGTTATTTAAATCCATGAAGTTTAAAAGCGGCTGCTTAGAGGAGCCTGTGGCTGCTTTGCTAGGAGTGTGTGATCATTTTTAGCCATGTATATGATTTTAAGCAAACACATGTAGATATTAGTGAGAATAATCAGATATGCAGGTTATTTTTAGTTGTTTTAAAAAGATGGAATTGGGACATTTACTGGATGAGAGTCTTTTGCCTATATATCATCATCACATGTTAGAGAAGCACTTTTCTGTCTTCTTCCTCTATAGAAAGAATCTAAATTAAATTAAATGAGCTCTGTCCTCATTCCACTTTCTCAAGTTAAACTTGTAAAGAAACACTGTTCTGAACCTCAGCTGTTTCCTGAAATGTATGTGACCGTGCAGCAAAGGGTCACGGTGTCACTGACCCTTCACTTGTGCTTACGTTTGCTCCCTGTGGTGATGCTTCCTTGGGTTTCTGTCCATTTCCGCTTGGCTTTGCTGACGCATGGTAAAAGAGAATTACTGGCTGATAAGAGCCAGACATGCACACTTTAACACTCATTTGCACAACTCTTCATATTGATACAGTGGACCTGTCCTCACATGACCAAAGTGAGACATGGCTGGACGTTGACGGTTCTTGGTGACAGGATATGTGAAAGTTATCATTTTCACATTTGTCTTGTGAGATAGAGACAGAGTGCACTTCTCTGTGGGCTTGTGTGACCCTAAACTTATGTGATGGGAGGGTCAAGAAGCACAGACTGAAATCAAAAGATGCAAATGACTGACAGAGAAGTTAAGAAGGCAGAGAAGACTTAAAGATGAAGGAGGACTTTTTTTCTCTGAATCTCAGGAAGATATTATGCTCTGTAACTCTGTCGTCATCTTCTTTGGAATTCTGGATAGAAAAACCTAATTAAAAGAACGATAAAATTATTAATCACCCAGTTGCAATTAGTACACGTGGTGCATTCTCACACACTTTGTCACCCCCCCAATGGACAAGTCGCCTTCTTCAACTCAGGGTTTATCCCATCCGCCTACCCCCACCTACTTCCACTTCCATTAAGTTCTTCATAAGGCTGAAAAGAAAACCAAGAGTTTTGTAGTAAATGTTTGCAAACTGCATAAGACTGTTTTTGTCAGAGACATTAGAGAAGGTCTGTTGTATATTATTTCACAAGAGTCCTTAGACTCCTGCATCCTGCAGAGGAACACTGCACATGTGTGCAGGCAGACTGACATCGGATACTCGGGAGCAAAGGTGCAAAATGTTCAGAGAGCCAAATGGAGAAAGCAACAGTAAACTCTCAGGGGTTCTGTCGTGACTCCTTACTTCCTGGTTATGTTTAAGTGTTTCGTGTAAAGAGCATCACCTGTCAGTCTCTAACGCTGCACCATCTTTAACTTTAATGATCTCTCCCTCTGTGTATGTAGATACTTGACTTATTTGTACAACTCCTGCCACCTGTTACTAACAGGATGGTAAATGGACATGCTGTTCGTTGAAAATTTGTATTGGCACTTGGTGCGACAGTATAAGCAAGTGTATTTTCTGGCAGCACCCTTCGTCTGCAGCCACAATGCTCTCACCCAGTCTGTGTTCCCATAGGAGAGGTCCAAATGTCCTCCGCTGCCTGCCAGTCAAACAGCCTTACACCCAATGCTTCTTCTATTTCACCCCGTCTCTTCATTGTTCTTTCTGCCCTGTGTTCGTTTGATCCCCTTTTTGATCTCTGGGATTTACCACTGGTAGTTGGGATGGTGGGCTTGCTGGTCAGGGTTATGCAACACTAGGATTATTCCATGGGACTAATTGAATCAGACAGGCTGAAACTACAGTGCATAGACCGAAAGGTACATGCTCATTCCTATGGCTATGTTTAGATGTTTTAAAGATTGTACCAAAGTCGCGATGTGTAAAAGTTGTTTAAATGTTAGATTGTTTTATTTTCAGATTCTTACATAGCTTGCTTTTGCCCTTTCTGCTTTGTTTGCTTTGGTAGGGTCCAAGAGCTTGTACATACAAGGACAGATGACTGGGACCTGTGACAGTGGCCTACTTCTGCCTTACTTATGCGTCGCCATCGAGTTTTCTTTCCCATCAGAAAGTGGCAGCATTTAATGTGAAAGCAGCATTAATGTGTGATGATGTAATTAAGATTTCTCACATGCATATCTATATACACATAACGCATATATGCCAAACTTCAAAAATAAAATTTTGTTCAGTCGGATGACAGTTGTCCACTCATCTGCAGGCTTGGCCAACACATTTGGTTTTAGCACCTTTTACTGCTATATTTACAAACTGGAATAGGTGGGTGGAAGTAATTACACTCACACTTCCAAACCAGTTTAAGGTCTGGTTTTGCAGTTCTCCGTTATCACTGATCCTTTCAGTCCAATTCACAGATGGCTGAAAAACTAAAAGTAGAAAATTATCTAGGCCCTTTCCAGAGACCCAGAACATGACCCCTGAGCAATCATTAAATAAACAGTGGCAAGGAAAAACTCCTTTAAGAGGGAATAAACCTCGAGCAGGACCTGGCTCATGAGGGGGCACCGTCATGCCGAAGGCCAGCCGGGTGGAGCAGGACAAGGGAAATTGGAGAAACTAAGCCACACTGAAGTGTACAGGTCCTGTACAGGTCTCTGTACAGTGCTGGAAAATCTCAAAAAGCGGGTTCACATGGGCCCTTGGGGCTGACACCATCTGGATCTGCTGCTTTGTTCTGTTCCTTCTCTGTGATGGTGTTGCATCCATGACTAAGGTGCAAAATGAGACTGTAGGGGTATGACAGGAAAGTTGTCGGGTCGAGAGAGTGCAAGGTCTGTACTTCTGGGGTGTAGAGAAGATTGTCAGCATGTTTCTGAGCTGAACTTATCCAAAGCCGTGTTCAGCTCGTTCGGCTCTGTCCAGGCTTCTATCAGTCTGAACACATATCAGTGGTCTTATTCTGCTGGAATTTGCTCCCCTGGCTTTGTACCATACATCTCATTGCATCAGCTGGCTTTAGACTCTCTCTGCACACTTCCTGTCAAATTTTACTCATCACTGGTGACGCAGGACAATGCCCACAGTACAAGGTTGCACAAACCCTAAACTTCCCGCACTCCACATTTACGTCATCTTCCTCGTGCTGACCCACCATACTGCAGCAATCATTTAGCTCAATCATTTAACCACAAGACTACTCCAGTAGAAGCATCACACAGAGACTAAGTGCTCCACACTCGTCACAATCACAAAATGTCATTAACACAATTCTAATCACCTCCTCCACTTTCACACCAAAGATGCTGCAGGATCTGACTGTGACTAGACCGTTTTCCAAGGAGATATTTATCAGATCACGTGCCAAGAGAATGTTAGGTAATCATTCTCAATAACGATCTCTGTAATGCCGACAAACGTACATCCCCCGTCTATATGTGAAATGAGACATACTTGATGTTGTCGAAGAGTGGAAAATCAATATAAATTCAGTTTTTCTCCTGAAGCAATGTTTTGTTCTGTTTATTTGGGAAAATGTAGGCTCAGTATTTTGGTATTTAGGAAATGTGTGAAGCAGTAGGGTCATGTTTGGTCAGTCTAGTAAAATGGATCAAAAGTAACAGAACATTTCACATAGTAATCCATTATAAGCTTCTTGATGCACGTAATACTTCTCATAACACCATTAGGACACAGATATGTGAATACACTGCTACAATTACTGCAAATAAAGCCATTTTTACATTTAAAGTTTCTCTCCAGCATTTTCATTCAAAGAAACTCGAGCATGTCCTTATCCACGGTGTGCTCTGCATGGTCTCCTTTCAGCTTCTCCTGCACCTGCTCATCTGCCCGGTATTTTTCCACTGATTTGTTAGAAAACAAAGTAATGGTTCGTTCCCCAAAAATGATTTTTGCACTGTGCGTTAAGCAGAGCGTGCCCAGGCTCCTTGCTTTTCATCTGCCTTTATAGCATCACTTTGAGCCCCAGCACTGCAGCACTTCGTGTGCTTGGAAAATTCCATACTGCAGCAAAGAGAGGGGTGGCAGTGGAGAGCGAGAAGCAGGTGCTGCGAGAATGGAGGGAATGAGAACAGAGTGCATTCAAACCAAGCAATCGATGATGGACCATGACAATACATTGTGGGGTGAAGACGTTAAAAAAAAAAAGACTTATTAAAGAATTTTCTTAAAAGAATGAAGTGCATGAGACTAGAGATGCAGTTTTAGTAGAACTGAAGACAATGAAAAGAAATATGAATGATTTGTGATGATCCAGTGAGAAGAAGAGAGCCCTTAAAGAGAGTGAGTGATGAAAAGATGTTGGTGAAAGTAGCTGCTACAGAAACGTGATCCATCATCACGTGCCTTGAAAATAGCCAGAGGAAAAAAAAAAGCACTGCAGTACCCCAACAATGCTGCTGAGAAAGTGACCCACAAACACTTACCTCCTGAAGCTCCAGCTTTGATTCACACCGACATAACATACATTTACATACACTTAAATGCCTGCAACATTTATAGCCTATATTTTCACAGATTACAGCCTTTATTTATCTAAATCATGTATGTTTACACACACACACACACACACACACACACACACACACACACATACATATACACGTGTGTGTGTGTGTGTGTGTGTGTGTGTGTGTGTGTGTGTGTGTGTGTGTGTGTGTGTGTGTGTGTGTGTGTGTGTGTGTGTGTGTGTGTGTGTGTGTGTGTGTGTATACATATATAGTCTTTAATTTAATGTCAGCGAAAGGTTTGAAAGTAATAGGATGGAGCAACAAAAGAGAGTGGGTCTGTGACATGATTATAAATAAAGATATCTCAGTGACTGAGTCATTCAGAGAAAAAAAAGAAGATGTGGAGGATTTGAAGCTGTGGAAAACTACCTCTGAAAGTAGTTCCAAAGCTCAAGAATGTTGTTTGTATACATACAATGAAAATTTGTTACCCATAATATACTATATAATTTCAAGATTTAGAGAGTATAGAGTAAGGCTGAACACTGTGGTTAAATGACCATGATCCTCAGAGGCTGTGGTAACAAAGCTTTAAAAATAAGATTCTGCTATGGAGCAAGACGTTCATGGGCTCAAAAGCACCTAAACAAAACAACCATTAGTGTCTGTGGTTCATCTGTGCATCCACGGGATAATGGGTGCATCTACCAAATGCATCACTGATTTTATATCATTTATACAGGTTTTTTAAGCAACATGTCCTGCTGCATTTGGCACTATTTTACTGGTGCCTTCTGACTTTAACAAAATGTAGTACGGAATGTGCCGAATGAGAACAAACACAATGTGGAGTATATGAAAAATACCCAGTTGGTGTGGCACCACTGTAGTAGGCAACTAATTAGTCTACTCCATACATATCCCATAATATAATATACCAACACAGTGGTCAGTGTTCATGGCAATGATAAATACAAAAACTGGAAACCACAAATTGCATTGCGTTTATGGTGGCTTAAACAAATGACCCTATTCTTATCTGAGAATTCAATGTTTTTGTGGGTTTTTTTTACATGTTCTGGTGTCTGTACTATTTTGAGTTTGTTTAAATTTAGTCTGAGTGACTTGCAAATCACCATATTCTGTTTTAATTTACTATTGAATCAAAATGTAAACCGTTTTTGTTTCAGAAATGACATTGCATTTATTTTGTATTAAATGTGATAGCAGCTTATGTACTCACATTAAATTAAACTTTGTGAAAATGTTGCACAGTCAGGGAGGAAATCATTTGTCAAAGAGTTAAAAAAAAACAACAGTCTGTGCGTCATAATGATCTGTTCATACGCATTGATTCAGAACAATGGGCCAAATAGATTATTGATCAACAACCCTTGTTATGCAGCTGGAACTGACTAGTAATTAGAAAAATAGGGAAGACCACAACACGTGAGCTGAGGGTATGTGTGTGCTACTGGCTCTCATTATAGAGTTCATTATAGTTTGAACATATTTTTAGATACTTCCACTTACTCTATAATGATGGTCTTAAGTGCCACCCATCCTACTTTACTACAGTCCTGTTATAGGCGTCCTGTGAGCCTGTACAGGATTAAACGGATAAAGGAGATGGATGGATGGATGGATGGATGGATGGATGGATGGATGGATGGATGGATGGATGGATGGATGGATGGATGGATGGATGGATGGATGGATGGATGGATGGATGGATGGATGGATGGATGGATGGATGGATGGATGGATGGATGGATGTTATAAGCTTAATTTAATTTGCAAATAGGGCTCATGCGTCAGGGATGTGCAGAGTTGCTTTTGAGTCAGCATTTATTTTTAGGTTTGATCCGACAAATACATTTCATGTGAAGCTGCTGCAGGAACAAAGCTGCATGTGTGACTCAGAACAGGGAGGATTTCTCCAGGTGTTGGATTTCCTCTGTTGTTCAGTTTTCTTTACAATAACGGATTCTTCTAAAATGAAAATCCTACTGTCAAAGAAAGCAAAATCAAAAGCCATATACTTACAACCGTTTCAATCCCAAAAGAAGGATTTTGTACACTGCTATGTTTTGGTAAAAATAAAAATGTGACAAAAGCGTCTATGTTAAAATATTGTTCACTGGAATCCAAACCGGAAGTGGCTGATAAAATCGCTGTTTGCATCATGGAAATGCTAATCGGCTCCTGCTTTAAATCTCTGAACTATTCAAATATCAGGGGAGCTCTTATACATAGATAGCCCCATTAAGTAAAAAAAAAGATTTATTTGAAGACAGTGTTAAGGTATGGTGTGGTGCTTCACAGTTGAAGATCCTGGTCCTGGATTTTCTCTGTAGTCTTTCTGTGCTTATGGATGTCGTTTCTCTGTATTCCAGCTTCCTCCCACAGTCCAAAAACATGAGTGTTAGACTGATCAGTGATTCTAAAATGACCATAGGTGGGAAGGCGGGTTCTCATCTCTGTGTGACCTTTTGATGGACTGGGAATGTGTTCAGGGTGTATCCCACCACTCACACAGTAACAGCTAAGATAAACTCCAGCAGACCCCTGTGACCCCAGATAGGATGGGTGGATTGGGTTTACATGTCAACCAATCATTTTAGACATTTTACAGAATTTACAGAATTTGTAAACAGTGGTTTTATTACAATTTGTTTTTAAGGTTTAGAGTGGACAACCCATATGGTCTCCTTAATCCCTTCATAAGTTTCTTAACAGATTTCTAACACAATAGCATGTCATGCGGAACTAGGAATTTTCTGAAGAAATTTTGAAGTGGTGCCAAAGCTACTGCCTATTCGAATGCCTATTGACGTCACAAAATTAGGGCACAGAGGTCACTGCTGTAGAACAAAGAGACATTTTTTTCAAGAATGCTGTGGTTGATATCATGTAGAGGGAGTTACTGTGTGTGAACTCAGTAGAATGGCAAGGGAAACTTCCGTAAACATCACAAAAGTGAAAGTGGACATTCGTAAAGATTGTAAACCCCATCTAAATATGACCTCAATATACTGTGGTCCAAAGCGTCCCGGGTCTTTGGTAGTTTGAATGATGTCTCTATGATAAAGAACGGCCGAGCAAAAGGCCTCCAAAAGGAGCATGGAAACGTGTTCATTTTTTACATGTTTACACTCCTTATCCAATCTGACAAATAGTAATAAGGGACTTCTAGTGTTTTACATTGGCATTAAGGAGAAGAAGAAATCTGAGCAATAGTAATAATGGGCCTGTCAATGTTTTTTACATCGGCACCCCTTAATAACTAAATATCTTAACTGCCCCCCCCCCCCCCCCCCCCCCCCCCCCAAAAAAAAAAAACCTGAAGACTTCAGAGTTAAACTGATAAACGTATATTCCTGTATCACAGCCACATACTGTTTCAATAGCAATCCCAAGAAATGGATTTCCAAGAACTCCACTTTGGTTTTTGGATCAAAAATTTGTATTTGGGGAATACATGATAGCTCTCAAAACACCATAACTTTTCCCTGTCTGCAGCCCTGGCTGCATGTACTAAACAAGCCTCTCTCCTCTCCCCAGTAAACAGCAGAGTTTTAAGGAATGGTATGACTTTTTTTTAAATAGGTACTGATGTTAATGTTACTGGCAGTGCCCCACTAAGTCAATAAAACATCTGGATAGTATATCTGGATAGATTTCCATTACTTTCTGCATTTTAGCTTTGTCTGCCTTTGGGGAACCATACCAGATGAATACTGCATTCGCAGCATCAGCTCATGTAAATGGAAATCACAAATCTTCTGGTGATGTGAGGTAAGCTTCGTAATAGCAGAGGTCATCTTGTTGATTGATTATTCTTAATTGCCCGTAGGTGTGAGTGTGCATGATTGTTTATCTATATATGTGGCCCTGTCATAGACTAGTGACCTGTCCGGGGTGTACCCCTGCCTCTCACCTGTAATGAGCTAGGATAGGCTCCATCAGACCCCCATGACCCTGTACAAGATTTAAACGGGTATAGAAGATGGATATTTGTATGTTATTCATGATACATTGCACAGCAAAGGAAATATTTTCTAAACCCGAGTCTCATTTTAGTAGGGACTTTGTATAGAAATGGCCTTTATAGAGGTTTATATACTATCTGTGTAAGGGATAGCCCTTGGGAGGTTCGTTCACAGTCTTATTCTACTGGGGAAAATATCTACTTTCAAAAACTCAAACTCCAATGTAAACCCGACAAGGTAGAAGGAGCTGAAATGATTTTCCTCCGGAATGTGGTGGGACTCGGAGTTGCTGCCCTGTACCTTGTCATTAACCAAATCACAAATGCATGATACAGTCAATATGCTGGTGTGCAAACTAGAGGTTGCCGAGTCTGTCTGTAAGAAATATGGTTGCCTGTCTGTACTTGCAAGGCTGCCACCCCTGAACAGCCTGTTCTCCCATGTTAATATAATGTCATGTGGTTTAAATACAGTCAGATTTGTTTCACTGGACTGTTACATAATACACTAGGAGAACACAGCCTATATTCTCTCCCTCCTCTCTCTCACAGACATTGCTCAACACAAGTATGCACACACAGACGTGCACACTCTTACCTCATTCCATAACACACAGACACTCACTCACACATGTGAAGGAACTGCAGAATCCATTACTTCTGCAGACAGAAAACAAAACACACCCACTATGTGCAGCCAAGTAGAGGAGGAATCTTGGTTCTGACTCCCAACAGATGATGTTTACTCCATTTTTCCTGGAAAAGGAAAACGGGCTTATGCAAAGAGCACACAGTGGTGAGGAGTTCACTGTGCAAAGCAGCGAGGACTCATGCATGAACTTTGTACTTTAAAATAATTTAACTTTGCAGCACTACTAAGGAAAACAAAAAAAACTATTAATCTCTGATGGATTTGTTGTCCCTGATATGTGACCACACCCCTAAACTAGCCATGTATTTATTTTCTACTTAATTTTAATCTTGTTCACTGTCTTGTGAGATTTAAAAACTTTTTAAGACTATAGACGTCCAGGAGTTGAGCTCCACTGCACATATAGGGAAGAACTCCAGCAACAAAATTCAGGGAAATTATGTTTAAATGTCTGTTACACTCCTTCGCTTTAAAGCTGTAACCATGAGTATTTCCATGTGACCTAATGAACTCTAGTTTCATGGAACTCCTGGCTTAAGTTGTCCCCGTCATGTTCATTTGGGGCTGAATCTCTAGTCTGCATGGGACAGAACTCAGCAAGTATATACATTTTGTGCATGAGCATTTAAGCGTGTGCATGAAAGTCAAAATATTATGGTTTCACATCTTGGCAGCCTCACAAACCATGTGACATCCTGTGCAACACGAGTTGAGAAAGAGGAGGGGATTTGATTTTAAAAACAACTTCTTTTCCCCTTTCGCTCTTTCTCCAGACGCCTGACCATATGGAACCTGTTATGTACAGTACGCAGCACGACCGTGGCTCCCGAGGGCCTGGGAGAGTCTCATGACAGTCGAGGATGTTGGTGGCAGTAACCAACGCAATGATGATAAGAACCAACAATGTCACTGTAAGAATAACTATCAAAATTAGGATGATAACAATTATTATATTATTCTTTTTGTGTTCATGTATGTATTTATGTATATAAATGTGTGTGGGCAAGTGTACGTATATATATATATATATATATATAAAATATTGGTATACCTAAATATGTATGAACAGTTAAAAGACTCTTTTATATATATTGTCATATCAATATCAATACTGCCCCCCCTTTCCAAACACTTAAATATGCACACAGTCCGACATGCATCTCAAACACACTGCAAACGCACTGCACAGTCACCAAACTGCACCCATCACTGTCTGGTCTTTTCTTTTCTGCTCTTTCATGTCCCATGTACGGTGATGTTAGTAGCTTTGACAGAATTTTTTTATTCCTTTTCTTTTTTTTTTCCTTCTGTAGCTATCAACAAAATATCGTTAGACGGTCAAGAGGGCTGGTGAAGGGAACACACTTATACACACCTATCCGCACATTTAGAAAAAAAAAGGGAAAAAAAAGAGCCTCTGTCGCAAGGTTAAAATGCATGTATATGTAAATGGCTCTTGGGTTTTACCAAACTTGATATTAACCGTAAATATATATATCCAAACAAAGAGTAAAAAAAAAAAAAAAAAGTACAGTACACAGCAAGACAAATGCACAGACACTTTACCCGAGTGACTTATTTATACCGTTGCATACCTTTGTCAGTGCCACAGTAAACTCCACAGACTGTCGTGTCTGTGTTAGTTCAAAGGCAGCAGCAGTAGATATTTATAACTCTCCGTGGCTGTTTATTAACTCCAGGTTTTGAGCAACCCCTAACAGAGAAAAATATGTGTTACTCTCTGATCCAAAAAAAGAAAAAAAACTGATGAAGGCCACATGGTTAGAAAGTTTGTTTGTTGCTTTTTACCAACTTAGATTTCAGTGCACGTGGGACATGCCGAGACTGGATCCAGAACAACTTATACAACATTTCTTTGAGAAACTTCTCTCACCACTGCAAACTCTGGTAGTTTGCGTTGTTTTGTTGATTTGTTGTCCGGCTTGCTGCACTTACAGAGGAAATAACAAGCACCCAGCTGCAAGCGTGTGACCTGAGCACCTGCACTTCCTGTCCTTTTGTAATTTAAGTTGGAAAGTTGGATGTCAGTTCCTTTAGGAGTGAACCTTCAGGAGCAGATATTTAGACTTGTATTTGTTCTCACAGATTATTGCAATTTTAACTTATCACCTTGCTTTGAATACCTTTGTATCTGATTGCGTAGATGTTTATGTGCTGCAGTAAAAAAGCAGTAGTGCTGCAGTAAAAAAATTACTGCAGAATGCTTCCACTATAATAGCGATAGTAACAGCCAGTTGGACTGTTAATACAGAAGTTAAAGTAAAAAAAAAAAAACAGGGTTCTTTTCTCTTTTCTTTGATCCAAGAAGCGGTAACCTGTACTCCTACAACTGTATGGTGATAATTAGTTACCATCTAAATAGTGAGCAAACTTCTAAAATTCAAACAATTGTGTACATATGTGAATAAATTGCATGTTCAGATATTCCCTGTCAGCATTGATTCACCGTGGTTCACCTATTAGAAAGTGCGACCTACAATCATTTGACTTCGTCAGGCTGTGGGGCAGCAGAGAGCCCGGCTGTCGTTGACTGACCGACTGCAGAACATGTGAGGTGGACTTGGTGTTGCTACCTGGACTGAACCCAAAGTCCTGAAGCAGGACAGCAGACTGGCCAGCCAGTCCTTGGACTGGGTGGTGGAGTTGGAGGGGGGTGGGGGTGGAATCTGACCTATTTTTTACGCCAAGTCTCAGGGAAATTAAAGCTTGAGAAGCCAGTATCAACGCATAGCATCCCGCTTTTAGTTATTTATCAGACATCAAGAGTCAAAAGTAATGACAGGGAGGACTGTGGCCAGTTTGGCAGAGTGTTTGTGTGTAAAGGTGTTTCAGCAGAGCTAAAAGTGATGGGTAAACATTATGGGGGGTGTATTGAGAGTAGAGAACAGGAATAAGGACACCCTTCTGATATATCATAACTATATATATATATAACTATATATATATATATATATATATATATATATATATATATATATATATATATATATATATATATATATATATATATATATATATATATATTTAGTATCGATTCCCCGTCCTCCAAATCTTCACCAAGCGCGACGTAATAGAGGCGTTAACCAAAATAACCTCGTAAAAATAAAAACAAATACGCATTTAGTGCGAACTAAGGACCAAACAATTAGATGCGGATTACTAAATATACGATCTTTAAGCTCCAAGTCTCTATTAGTAAACGATCTAATTACTGAGACCCGGAGTGACATTTTCTGCCTAACAGAAACGTGGCTCCAAGAGGAAGAGTTTGTTAGTTTAAATGAATCGACGCCGTCCAGTTACGTTAATTATCATATTCCTCGAATCACAGGTCGAGGTGGAGGAGTAGCGGCGATCTACGACTCCAGTCTTACAATAAAATCCAAACCTAAATGCGATTATAATACGTTTGAAAGCCTCACGCTCAGTTTAAAACTGCCGAGCTGGAAATCAGAGAAGCCAGTCTTGTTGGTGGTAGTTTACCGGCCTCCTGCTGGAGCTTATCTGGAGTTTCTGTCTGAGTTCTCAGATTTCTTATCTAGTTTATTGATCAGTACAGATAAAGTGATCATAGTGGGCGACTTTAACATTCATATGGATGTTGACAACGACAATCTTAAGTTGGCTTTTGATTCTCTTCTAGAATCGATGGGGATTTTACAAAAAGTTAACGAACCAACGCATTGTCTTAATCATACTCTTGATCTGGTCCTCGTCTACGGTGTAGAACTTGATAATCTGTTAGTGTCACATGTTAACTCCCTCCTATCCGACCACTATTTAATAACGTTTGAATTCAACATTGTCAACGTTACGCATAATAGGAGGAATTACTTTAGCAGGTGTCTATCCGATAAAGCTATCACTAAATTTAGGGAGGCTGTTGCTCTTCATCTTCTTACAGAGGAACATAGTGAAGCAGTTGAGGGCTGTGACCTCGGTTCTACCTCTGCAGACGTTGATTTCCTTGTTGGTAGCACTGCAGATGTGTTGCATACAGCTTTAGATGTAGTTGCTCCTTTGAGAAAGAGGTTCTCTAACCGTAGGAGCTTAACTCCCTGGTTTAACTCACATATTCGTATGTTAAAACAGAAAGTGCGTAAAATGGAAAGAAAGTGGTACTCTAGTAGGTCTGTAGATATTTATTATGCATGGAAAGATAGTCTAATAGTGTATAAAAAAGCGCTTCGCAAAGCTAGAACAGCCTGTTATTCAGTGTTAATAGAGGATAATAAAAATAACCCACGTTTTCTGTTCAGCACTGTAGCCAGGCTGACAAAGAGCCACAACTCTGTTGAGCCGTGCATCCCTGCAGCTCTCAGTAGTGAAGACTTTATGAGCTTCTTTAGCAATAAAATTGTCAGAATTAGAGAGGAAATCGGCCAGGCCCTCCCGGCAGTGGCTGTGGGAATTTCTTCAACCTCGGCGACTCCCTTATGCTCCGACCTGACTCTAGACTGTTTTGTTCCTGTTGACCTCTCTGAGCTGACCTCAGTCGTCAATGGATCTAAATCATCCACGTGTCTGTTAGACCCAATCCCTACTCGACTACTCAAAAATGTTTTCTCTCTGATTGGACCGACAATACTGAAACAGATCAACTTGTCTCTAGTCTTAGGATATGTACCACAGGCTTTTAAAGTCGCAGTAATCAAACCATTACTTAAAAAACCCTCTCTTGACCCAGACATTTTAGCTAACTATAGACCAATTTCCAACCTTCCATTTATCTCTAAAATTCTGGAAAGGGTAGTTGCAAGCCAGCTGTGTGAGCATTTGTATAGAAATGATCTATTTGAAATTTTTCAGTCAGGGTTCAGAATGCATCATAGCACAGAAACAGCACTGGTTCGAGTCTCGAATGACCTTCTTATGGCCTCAGATAATGGGTTAGTGTCCATACTGGTTCTGCTGGACCTCAGCGCTGCTTTTGATACTATAGATCACAGCATTTTACTGCAGAGGCTAGAGTATGTTGTTGGGATTAAAGGGACAGCTCTAGATTGGTTTAAATCATATCTGTCTGATAGATTCCAGTTTGTTCATGTTCATGAGGTTTCTTCCGTACAGACGAGGGTCTGCTATGGTGTCCCGCAGGGTTCAGTGCTAGGGCCAATCCTGTTCAGTTTATACATGCAGCCCTTGGGAAGTATTATCCGGAACCACGGCATTAATTTTCATTGTTATGCTGATGATACGCAGCTGTATCTGTCTATGAAGCCAGATGAAACAGAACCATTAGACAAACTTCAGATGTGTCTTAAGGACATCAAGGACTGGATGTCCAGAAATTTTTTGCTACTAAATTCTGATAAAACAGAAGTTGTTGTTTGTTGTCCCAAACAGCTTAGGAAGGGATTAGATGGTCTTGCGATGGCCTCCAGTAAAACTGTGCGAAACCTTGGCGTTATATTCGATCAGGATTTGTCATTTAAACAGCATATTAATCAGGTTTGTAAAACTGCGTTTTTCCACCTCCGTAATATCGCAAAGATCAGGAGCATCCTCTCGCAGAGTGATGCCGAAAAACTAATTCATGCGTTCGTATCTTCTAGACTAGATTACTGTAACGTGTTGTTGGCTGGATGTCCAAGTAATTCTCTTAAAAGCCTCCAGCTGATCCAAAATGCAGCAGCGCGAGTGCTGACAGGAATCAACAAGAGAGACCACGTCTCTCCAGTTTTAGCTTCCCTCCATTGGCTCCCTGTAAAATTTAGAATCCAATTCAAAATTTTATTACTGGCATATAAAGTCCAAAATGGCCTAGCGCCGCGATATTTGCAAGACCTTATAGAACCGTACGTTCCTAATAGAGCTCTCCGTTCTCAGGGTGCAGGTTTACTCGTAGTTCCTAGAGTATCGAAATGTAGATTTGGAGGACGGGCTTTCTGTTATCAGGCACCATCACTCTGGAACCAACTTCCAGTTTGGGTTAAGGAGGCTGATACCACCTCCACCTTTAAAACTAAACTTAAAACATTTCTGTTTAATAAAGCATATAGTTAGTGTACATTTAGTATCTTAATGTGTCAGGGCCAGTAGTCAAAGCTGCAGTTACAGGACCAGATTAGAGCAGCTCATCTTAAACATAGCTTCGGTGTAGATATGCTGTTATAGGCCTATGCTGCAGGGGGGCACCAACATGATCCACTGAGTGGTGCCTTTCACCGTCTCTGTTTCTCTTTGCCTTCTCTGTCTCTTCTTCACCTCAACCCTCATTTATTAACAATATCCCATAAACTTAATTGTGGTCCATTGTTCTGGTAGTTTTTTGTGCTTGTCTGGCCCTTCTTTTCCTCTTCTTTGCATGTCCTGCGGACCAGAGCCTCGGGAGCTGCTTGCTGACCTGCAGTTCCACCTCTGACCATCCCAGTGTCTGCCTTCACCTGTCTGTGTGGATGTCTTTTGGATGCTTGCTGACACCCCGACCTGCAGTCCTCATCCCCTTGTATCACCGTCTATCCATATATCACCCATATTCACAGAAGTCTAATTGGACTACCAAGGACAGTTACTAATGTATCCTATCTTGTACCTTTGACGGTGTCTCTATGTCTCTATTCTTTCTTATTTCTTGCTCTACCCGGCTGGCCTTCGGCAGGAGGGTCCCCCCTCATGAGCCAGGTCCTGCTCAAGGTTTCTTCCCTCTTAAAGGGGAGTTTTTCCTTGCCACTGTTTTGGCTTAAGGTTTTTCTTCCACTAGGGGAGTTTTTACCTGCCGCTGTTTATGTAATAATTGCTCGGGGGTCATGTTCTGGGTCTCTGGAAAGCGCCTAGAGACAACTTGTGTTGTAATAGACGCTATATAAATAAAATTGAATTGAATTGAATATATATATATACAGCGGCTGGGTAGCTCAGTTGGTAAAAGTGCAGGACTGGCACACAGGAGGTCAGGGGTTCGATTCCCGGGGGGAACATGAGCTATGAACAGCACCCAGTGCGGGTCCTTGGGCAAGACCCTTCACGCTAATACCGCCTACCTCATACCATGATGAGAGACAATGAAACAGATGACATGCCGGCTCAGACGTCGCCCGGCCAAACAAGGTCTGCGTCAGGTGCTGGGGAACCAGAGCACCTTGATGAGAAGTGGGCTACTGGAACCAGGCGGAAATGGGCGAGATGCGAGAACAAGGCTCTGCTGGAATGCTACTACTCAAGTAACCCTAGTCAGAGGGGTTACATGCAGAGAATGTGGGCACAATGGTTACTTCGAAACCCACGGTCACAGTTGACAGCTAAACAACTAGTAGCTCAGTGTTCCAACATCCACAAACGGCAACTGCTATCACAACTTGAGGAGGAGGTACAACACAAATGCAAGGTGAATACCTGCATGGGGGAACCAGGACGCCAGGTCAGAGGGGAGGTTACACAACCTGCCCCTCCAGAGATTGGGTACCAAGCCCCAATAACGCTGAGCGAGGCAGCGAAGGACTTGAAAGATAAGATCATGGCGAGACTAAACACAAGGCAACCCCGGCAGCGATTACCAAGACCAAGTGAAGCACCATCTGAAAGTCTCCTGGACAATGTGAATGCAGCACACAATCACCGAGACCAATGAGCTGATATACACTTCAGCAGCAGTGATCCTGGAGATGCTTGGCTATAAGAGCAACCATGGGAACCATGAGAAACATGACCCACCATGGAAACGAAGGTTGGAGGTAAAAATCAAGGTGGCACGGAGAGAAGTGAGTCAATTGACAGGGGCCCAGAAAGGTGCAATGAAAAGACCAGTACCCAAGAAGTACAACCAGATACCCATACCTGAAGCACTCGAAACTGCCAAACAAAGGCTCCAAGCCTTGGCTAGCCGCCTAAAGAGATACACTAGAGACAATGAAGCCAGACGAATAAACAGGCTGTTCGCAACTCAACCTGCGAAAGTGTATGCTCAATGGCAGGGTAATAACAACAGAGCAGACCCACCAAGGCTGGAAACTGAGAGGTACTGGAAGAGCATATGGGAGAAGGATGCAGCACATAACAGCAGTGCTCAATGGCTAGTCTCCCTAAGAGAGGAGCACAACAACCTCCCTGAGCAGAAACCAGTAACCATCACAGTGGCAGACATCCAAGAAAGAGTCTCAGGTATGAAAAACTGGACAGCACCGGGCCCAGACATGATCCAGGCCTACTGGCTAAAGAAACTCACAGCACTCCATGAGCGCCTGGCAGCACAAATGAACCAGCTGCTAAGAGATGGGACTCACCCAGAATGGCTAACCGAAGGGCGAACGATCCTGATCCTGAAGGATCCCACAAAGGGTGCAGCCCCATCTAACTACCGACCAATAACCTGCCTCTCCACAACATGGAAGCTCCTGTCAGGCATCATTGCGACTAAGATAAGCAGGCACATGGAGCAATACATGAGCAAAGCACAGAAGGGCATAGGCAGAGACACCAGAGGAGCCAAACACCAACTCCTGGTTGACAGAACAGTCGCCCAAGACTGCAAGTCCCGAAATACCAACCTGTGCACTGCCTGGATTGATTACAAGAAAGCCTACGACTCGATGCCACACACATGGATCACTGAGTGCTTGGAGATGTACAAGATCAACAGAACTCTAAGGGCCTTCATTGCAAACTCGATGGGCCTGTGGAAAACCAGTCTCGAGGCAAATGGCAAGCCACTTGCCCAAGTGTCCATCAGATGTGGCATATACCAAGGAGATGCGCTGTCCCCACTGCTGTTCTGCATAGGTCTGAACCCCCTAAGCCAAATAATCAACAAGACTGGCTACGGATACCGCCTCAGGAATGGAGCTACGATCAGTCACCTCCTCTACATGGATGACATCAAGCTGTACGCTAAGAGCGAGCGGGACATAGACTCCCTGATCCACACCACCAGGATCTACAGCAACAACATCGGGATGTCATTCGGGCTTGAGAAATGTAGGAGGATGGTGACAAAAAGAGGCAAGGTAGTCCACACAGAAGGGGTCTCAGTCCCAGAAGGAACAATAGCAGACATTGAGGACAGTTACAAGTACCTTGGAATACCACAGGCAAATGGTAACCTCGAAGGGGCTACAAGGAAAATGGCAACAGCCAAATACCTCCAGCGAGTAAGGCAGGTCCTAAGAAGCCAGCTCAATGGCAAGAACAAGTCCCTGGCAATAAACAGCTACGCCCTGCCAGTGATCAGATACCCTGCAGGAATAATAAGGTGGCCAAAGGAAGAGATACAGACCACAGATGTTAAGACAAGGAAGCTCCTCACCATGCATGGTGGGTTCCACCCCAAATCCAGCACACTGAGACTGTACGCAAGCCGTAAGGAAGGAGGCCGAGGACTAGTGAGTGTGAAAGCCACTATCCGGGACGAAACTGCCAAGGTCCATGAGTACATCAAGGACAAGGCCCAAACGGATGACGTACTCAGTGAATGCCTCAGACAATGGCAAGGTGAAGAGGTGCTGGAGGAGGAAGCATCATGGGAGGACAAGCCCCTACACGGGATGTACCATCGAACCATAACTGAAGTGGCTGATCTCAAGAAGTCCTACCAATGGCTAGAGAGAGCTGGCCTACAGGACAGCACAGAGGCACTCGTCCTGGCTGCACAGGAGCAGGCTCTGAACACCAGAGCAATAGAGGCCCAGATATACCACACCAGACAAGACCCAAGGTGTAGGTTGTCCAAAGAAGCACCGGAAACAATCCAGCACATAACTGCAGGGTGTAAGATGCTGGCAGGGAAAGCATACATGGAACGCCATAACCAAGTAGCGGGCATACTCTACAGAAACATCTGTGTGGAGTATGGGCTGGAAACCCCAAGGTCAAAATGGGAAACACCTCCCAAGGTGGTGGAAAATGACAGAGCAAAGCTCCTGTGGGACTTCCAGATACAGACAGACAGGATGGTGGTGGCAAACCAACCAGACATCGTGGTGGTAGACAAAGGGCAGAGGAAAGCCGTGGTGGTGGATGTGGCAATACCAAGTGATGGTAACATCAGGCGAAAGGAACACGAGAAGCTTGAGAAATACCAAGGGCTTAGAGAGGAGCTGGAGAAGGCCTGGAAGGTGAAGGTGACAGTAGTGCCCGTGGTGATCGGAGCACTCGGGGCAGTAACCCCCAAACTGGAAGAGTGGCTGCAGCAGATCCCCGGAACAACCTCAGACATCTCAGTCCAGAAAAGTGCAGTGTTAGGAACAGCAAAGATACTGCGCAGAACCCTCAAGCTCCCTGGCCTCTGGTAGAGGACCCGAGCTTAGAAGGGACACCACCCACGGAGGGTGAGGAACGAGTTTTTTTTTTTTTTTATACATACATACATACATACACACACACATATATATATGCAATCACAGTGGTTTTATTGGATTCAACTCAGGAAGAAAATTTGACTAGGTTGTAGTTTTATTCAGTTGTTATTAAAAAATGTCCGTAACTTTAACAGTGGGATTGTTCAGTGGAATATTTTCCTTTATTGCCCACCTTCTAGAAAAAGTGACTCTAGTTTTCTACCAGGATTTTCATTTATCAGCTCGCCTCAATTGTGACATATATATATATATATATATATATATATATATATATATATATATATATATATATATATATATATATATATATATATATATATATATATATATATATTAATCGCCCCAACTCTTTATGCACCGAGCAGCTCAATGTTGTCATATGCTGCTCAGTCATTTGTCATTTATTCTATTGGCATGTGATTTAGAAATGTCATGTCATCTTTATTTCATTTTCTTTCCGATTTTTCATGGATTTTATTTTTTCTCAAATGAAGTTGATTTTTAGTGGTAACTGATGCACCAAGTCTAGAACATGTGTCCGTCTCTCTAAGTGCTCACTTGTGTCACGTTTACTTTTCTGCAAGTACCCACAGCTCAAAGCTCCAAAAGTCAGACATTTTTGCAGCTGTAATATTTTTACCATCTTTGTGCTGCATTGCAGAAATGGCAAACGCATGTTTTCTCATCTTTTTTTTTTCTTACATTGATCAAACATTTTCAGAGTCAAAGATTTACTTTTAGGCCTATGCTTTCAGTGTTGTCATTCTTATCTCTGATTTCTTTAAAAAGGGAAACAATTATTTACTTGTCTCAGTTTTGAAATGATGCAGATATTCTGAGGTGATAAGATGTGGAACAACTTGACATTCAAGAGGTAATGTAGAGAAATGTGCTTACTTCTGCTGTACACTGTTATTGCTGTAAGCTGTGTGACAATGAATAACGAATGAAGCAAAGGACAGAGAGGAGCCCGTGTCTTTGAGTTATTTATTAGAGAGCACGTGAAGGGTGGCAATAGAGGCAGCTTATTTGGCAGCGTTTGCATGCATAGCAAGAATGTCAGCAGTCATACCAGACCATGGGCCATAAGTCCCAGTGACTATGTATATTTTGAGGCAGACGTGTAGTGTGTCCCCTGTTTATTTTTACAGAGAGGATGAAATAAAGTGCATAATGGATATTAAAAATAAGTACCCAGCTAAACTCAGATATGGCCAACATGAACACCTTCTGCCGAATATTTATTGTTGGTGGTTCAAATCTTTCCAAACTCATCTCCCAACTTGTTGCAATGCAGTAAAACCTTAAATGTCACACACAGACTGTCCTCTCAAAGCTGTTCCCATGGTGATTTGATCGTGCCGACCTAGCATCAATGTACTGCATGTAGAAACTGGGACATAACACTAAAGGCGGTTGAACTTGTCTCTGCTTCCATTATTGTTAATACAGATGTGCAAGCAACAGACAAAAGAAAGAGGACACATAAAAACTGTGACACACCTTGTGATTTGTTTACCCACGCACTCAGCAGTCATTCCTGTTTACATATTCTCCTTGGCTCACTGTGCAGCATGACGTGTGTGTGTTTACAATACATCATGTGTGTCCACAACCTTGAAACAGCTCAGTATTTCACCTGACTTAAGTTTTTTCATGTGACCTTCTTTTGAAGATTATTATTCCAGTAAATTACCTCTGAAAATAAATACCAGATGAACACTATTTTATTGGACCAATTATTTAAAAGTAATTTCAGTCATTCTGGAATAAAGCTGTGTTTTCTATGCTTTATCTCCGGTATTTGCCCTCCTTGCGGCACAACATATTGAGCTTATTCCTGCTACACCTTAATTGTCAGTTTTAAGGGAGCTCATTGTTTAGCCAAGTTATTAACAAGTTTAAAAATGCTCAAGAAAATTCCCATCCTAAGTAGAGGGAGTCTCATGATTGTGGTGGATTACTGGTATTCACTTACTGCTGTGTTGCTCTGACTCAAATTCTGTGATTTGTAGGACAAACATTTTTCTTTTTGTCCAAATGCTTGTTTTTTGTGTGTGTGTGTGTGTGTGTTTTCACTGCCCGACAAGCAAAATAAATAGCAAAGTAAATAAGTGTTGTTGTTTTTTTTCAAAACACATTCAGTTTTTTTTAATCAAAACTGCAACTTTACTGTGATAAAGTCATATTGTCTGATAGTAATAGAGGTCTTTTTGCTGTAGATAAGGAGGCCCTGAAGAGAGCTCCTTTGTCAAATTTAGTTTGCTTTATGATTATGGCAGCTGTGCACAGAATAACAAGCAGGTGCTTTGACTGTATTCCTGTCATTAAGCAGTCATTGTGTGTTTTGATCAATTGTTTTTCCACTATGGATAGGGAAAGTCAGCGTGAGTGTTTCAAAGTGGGGGAATGTAGAAGTAAACAAGATTGTCCTTGACTTGGCGTGTGAGTGTTGTAGCCAAGTGCCTACAACACTCCTCACTATCAACACGCTTTTATTTACTTGAGCAGTCAAAGGGCAAATGAATTTAGCGTGTCAGCTCATCTTTTTAATGTGGAAAGCTGTCATGCTCATACTCGTGTTTCCCTCTCTCACATGTCTGCAGGAAGGAGAGGGCAGATTTAAAGACCTGATGAATGTGGCTCCTCACGTTTGTAGAACACTGTTGAGAATTCCTCAACACTGGAATTTCAAGGTACAACTGCACACATGGGACAATTATCTAATCCTCTGTTCAGGCTGCAATGAAACTGTCATGTCATTCTGAAGAGGTATAAATCTATCACTTTTTAAGATTCATAACTAGATGAAACATTATTACCTTCGTCTTCTTCTTATCCACCGCTTTTCTTATTGTTCATCTTTTAATACACCAAGACCCGCGCTGATGCATACACATTAACCTTTGTCCTCTGTATATTTGGTACATTCTGAATATCTCCCCCGATGATCCCTCTAAGACGTTCGTTCATTTTCAGTTTAAATTGCCATGCTTGTCATGTCCCGCGCTGTCATTGGATTTGAGCTAAAACTTCGACCAATCAGATCGATCAGAAGGGTCCCCGCCTCCAACTCCACCCACTAAACCACCCACTAAACACAGAGCGAGCAGAATTTTCCCGCGAGAGCATACAGACGGATGCAGGGGGCGTGGTTTAACGCTCGCCATGCTGCATGCATGCGCCCGCGTGTAATTCCAGTGCGCTCTCTTGATAAAGAAACGCTTCCGCGATTAGAGCTTGATTAATAAATGCGCTGTTGTAATCGATGGATACGCTCCTCAAGGTATGGCAGAGATTTGATGCCATACGCAATAGAATAGCAGTAATCAATTTGTTTGAGAGCATTTTTTTTTTTAGAATAATGAATCAAACAATGTTACATTAAGTTCTAAAACGCAATGCGGGTCGTATTTTTAGGCTCCAACTGATTTGTTCTTTTATGAATCGTTTATTCTCTGAGGTAAATATGTGCAGGAGCCAATAAGAGTCAGGTCCTGTTTAATCGTATTCATTACTAATATCTCAAACCTTCTGAAAGTAAACTTTGAACCTTTTTATTGAACTGATGAACGTTTCATTCATAAATGAACAAAACATTCGTTTCTTTTTTTTAATGAGGATGAATCTTATCATTGTCAGAACCAAATGGACAAACATCCTTACTGAGGTCAGTATCCAAGCTGATACTGCTGATGCTGAGACAGTACAGGTTCTTTCATGTCTGGAGAAATGAATTTTAAAGTAACATGTCTGCTCCAGCACATTGGAATCCACCAGTTCGATCATCATTGGTGATTTCACACATGGCTTGATTTCTTAATATTGCTGGAGGCTGCAGTGCCAGCTGTGTTTGTAGAACAGCATGCATTATGAATCATCTATGGAGAAGGTTTGGACGGGCATTTTATTGATGTCTTGAGTCATAGCTGGACTGTTGGCTTTCTGGTGAAGTCTGGATCTCTTATTTTGGGTCACTGACCCATAACAATAGAGGGGAAACTGCCATAACTCTTACACAACAGTGAGGCTGGTATGAATCAGCTACAAGGACTACAATGTGCATTCATGAGCATATGCTTTCAACCATAAAATTGTGCTATATATTTTCTTCACTGACTCTCAGAGAAACCTTAAAAAAAAAAAGAAAAAGTGTTGGTTTGCTCAATGAGTACTGAAATCTACAACTTTTAGCACAAACAGCCAAACGTACACATATTCGGTCCCCACCACAGACTACAGCTACAGTACTGCAACATGATTAAGTCTGTACTCTGTTATATCCTGGGATCAGGAAGTCAGGGAAGCTTTGCGCTGGTCCATATATAACTGTACGCACTCATTCTAACTTCTTTTGTTGCTGTTCACATTTCACACCAGCCCACCATCAAGACCCTACACTTCTGAGACCAAATAGTTGCCTACTTCACGTGCAGATAATTTAGTCTCTTTCCTACCTGGAACTGGGATATTTTCTTCCCAAGGGTAATCCTGGAAAAGAACTGGAACATCAGAGATTAGTGCATAATTAGGCTGCAATCATCCTGTGACCTGAACTTGACTGTAGTAAGTCAGCTTGGTCTGCCTAGGCATACCAGCCACACTCATTAATTTCACTGCCACTCCAAAGAAATTTCCAGTTCAGACTGCCAAGTAAGTCTCTGGATATGTGGGGAGACCACACCAGTTAGAGCTCTTACCATGCCTACGAAAGGCATCTTTAACATTCACTTTAACCATTTGCTATTCATGCAATATTTATCTACAGAGAAATCAGGACTTAAAATGCTTTGTTGTTGCTGGTGCCGTTTTTAATTATTATTATTTGTAATATTTTCTTTTACATATTTAAAGGGGGGTAAATCAGACACTTGGTTTAGGATTTTATGTCAATTGAATATTTTCCATTTATGGCAACTAAGTAATTTGCAGTGTCTTACAATGTTCTTACTTTTTAACAAAAGTTCTTACTTTTTAACAAAACCTTTATAAAGACATAAAGATCTCTAAGATATTGATGTATGGAATCTATCCATCCATTATCTATACCCGCTTACTCCTTCTCCCTCACGGGGGTCTGTTGAAGCCTATCCCGATGCATGACAGGCGAAAGGCAGGGGTTCACGCTGGACAGGTTGCCAGTCCATCCCAGGGCCACATACAAAGACAGACGACCATACATGCTCACACTCAGACCTATGGGCAAATCAGAATGATCATTTAACCTAGTATGCATGTTTTTGGACTGTGGGACGCAGGCACAAGGAGAACATGCAAACTCCACACAGAAAGACCTACCGGTTGGGGAATTGAACCAGGAACCTTCTTGCTGTGAGGTAACAGTGCTAACCACTAAGCCACCCTGCTGCCCTCTCTGGAATCTATTTATAGTTAAAAGGAATGTGGTTATTTACCACTGGAATGTACATTATATTACAAAAGCATGTTGTTTTGTTATAATTCAGAGACCCCCCCCCCCCCTTTTTTTTTATTTTAAAGTGCTGAATTTGTTTGTGTTTAGTTCTCCAATAGTGAGGGAAAACACTTAAAGAGTGTATTAGCAATACACTTTACATAAAGAGATTTTAGTCTAATTGGCTTCAAGCTTCCTGTGTTTAAAAATAGATCCCTGTGCCAAAACACTGCAGTTCCTTGTATTTCACTAGGGGAAGCCCAGGGACTCAGTTTCTGTAGAGATCTTCCTTATTCATCCCAACTTCAAAGCTAAAGTACACACTTACACCCTGTTTCTGTGCACACAGGAGCTCGCAGAAGAGGCTTTTATAGGATCTTTTTGGCTTCGGCTTCTGGGCTGGACCTCTCCTGGGTTGAAGCCACCATTACAGAAGCGGTTCATGTAAATACTGATGAAAATTCAGCTGCGCACACAACAGTTCTTATACATTACCCTCTAACCAAAAGGAAAATGCACAGAGGAACAAACTGGGATGGAAGATTGGGTTTAATGAGTCTATAAGTAACGCAGGAATTACCACCAACAAGCTTCCCATGACGTCAGTTTGGCATTCCTCGCTGCAGTGCAAACGTAACCAGAGAAAAAGGCCTTTACAGTTTGCTGCCCTACAGAGCTTCTCATTCCCAAAAATGTAAGGACCCACTACAACTGGTTTTACTTGGTTCAAATGTGGCCATAAAATGAAATATAAAATACATAATTAAAATGTTGAATTCAATTCATGAACAAGTGGATGCTCCGTTTATACATTCACTGCTTACACTGTTTTCAGACAATCACTGTAGCCAAATTGCTTACAAATGTGCATGTTTCAATTATTTTCCTTGGTTTACCGCATCAAGACGCACATGTCACAAAACGTTAGTGGCGGACAACCACTATTCCTTTTTCAGTGATGTGGATCAGAAATGTGTGCAGCTCTGTTTGTGGTCTGAACTTGGCCTTTAGTTGCCTGTCTATCTAAGACGTAAATATCACTATCAGTATGAAAAAAATCCCTCTAGCATGGATGGATGGATAATGTTGTTTTGTAAATACAGAGTTAAACCCCTCACATGACAAATCCTAAATCATTTATCTGATTGTATGCACGCTTGATACTTGTAAATACAGGACGCCTTCCCAACTTAGTTTTTCGTGTATAATTCAAACACAGCTTTGGCCACTTATGCTGACCTCTTCTGTCTTCGGTGTAAAGAGAACCTTTCAATCATGCTGAAAGATTGGATCATCAGCTAAGACAAATACTTCAGCATCAGCTTATACTTGACACCAGTGTATTGCATCCTCCACACCAGGGGTGTCCAACGTCAGTCCTGGAGGGTCGCAGTCCTGCCTTTTTTAGATTTTTTCCTGCTTCCACACACCCTGACAGAAACGACTGTGTCATTGACAGACATCTGCAGACCTTGATGACAAGCTGATGACAACCGTTAATTAGAGTCAGGTGTGTTGACGCAGGGAAATATCTAAGACATGCAGGACAGCAGCCCTCCAGGACTGGAGCCCTCCAGGACTGGAGCTGGATACCCCTGCTTCACACCAACACACCTTTCTCTAGAGCAGGGGTGGCCAATCCTGGTCTTTAAAAGACCCTATCTGGCATGTTACAGATGTCTCCCCGTTTCCACACACCTGATTCAAATGAATGGTCGTCATCAGCTTGTCATCAAGGTCCACACAACTCTATCGTTGACACAGCTATTTGTATCAAGGTGTGCTGTAGCAGTGAACCATCCAAAACATGCTGGATAGGGGTTCTCGAGTACCAGGATTGGCCACCCCTGCTCTAGAGACTCAATATCTGCTAAGATATGAAACAAAACAGTGTGAGGACACATTTAACCTTACGAGTTTGACTCCAATGACTCTCTGATGGCATGAGAACAATGTATAGACTTACAATGCAAAAATGCTGCCTAACCTTCCTTTAACAGTGCTGAAACATGCGAGTGCATTAAAGAAATGTCTTTTATTATTGTGTTTTGGGTGCCCAGTATTTTTCCTGTTCTCCCCTCCCCCCTTGTTTTCTCCTCTTCCTCTTTGTCTGCTTGATCTGCTTGATCCTCTCCTCGGTCCCTTGTCTCCTCCCAGCGACAGCTACGGCTACGTGATTGGCTGATTTCTGGGAAAGGGTGGGGCCTGTTGGAAGCGCTCCTGTTTTTCTAGCTAAGTAGCAGCTCTGTCGTCAGTTTCGGTAACAGTAAGACGAGGGCGAAGTGAATGATTGTGCTGCTTAACATCCGCCTCGGTGGTTGCATAAGTGTTTAATTAAACGTACAAACACGGAGAACAAAACGCTAACCCAAGGAGCTTCATTGTTTGTCCTTCTATTTTTTTTTAAAAAAGGAGACGGATTTAAAGGACATCGTCGTTGATTTCATCTTCCCCGTTCAAGCCCTTTGTTTTTCCCCTGCTTCGGTCAAACGGACGAGCAACAGCGCCCCCTGCGAGGAGGAAAGGAAACGGTCCGAGGATAGGGAGCCAAACAAGTGGCCGAGCAGCTAGACTCCCCAACGACGTGGGTCCCCACAGCTCGGCTGTCCGATGCGGGGTGACGATGAGTCCCGCTCTGGAAGCCCTCATGCAGGCGGACGGAACACCTTATCCGGGAAAAGGGGTGATGCTTGAGCCCTTTGTGCACCAGGTGGGAGGCCACTCCTGCGTGCTGCGATTTGGGGAGCAAACAATCTGCAAGCCCCTCATCCCCCGAGAGCACCAGTTCTACAAGAACCTGCCGCCAGACATGAGGAAGTTCACCCCTCAATATAAAGGTAAGAAAACACCACATACCAAGCAGCTGTCAAGCCAGCAGTATTTTCCGTCTTTTCACCTGTACAATCTAAAAAATGCTGCTTGACTGCATTCTCCGTGAAGACGAGGAGATGTTCGTTTTGCTTGATTGCCTCAAAGAACACAGTGTGCATTAGACATATTTAGAGATGGTTGCCTTCCTGTTTTGGTAGAGACACACAATGTCCCTAGCAACTTTAATTTTGTAGATGTTGGCAAGCACACCTCCAGCCTTCTGGATTCAAGTAGCATGATCTCAAGAGCTGATCGTGGGCCAGGAGGATGTGTAGCCAGAGTCTTCTTGAGCGTCGATCCTGCTTTAAAGGCAGATCTGGTTTCAGGATGGACCAGAGAACCGCGTGGATCAAAAATAACTGGGCCGGATCATCTGGAGTGCGGAGAAACTCGCACAGGTCATTTGAGGAGGCTCCCAGCTCTGGTTTCAGGCCCTTCACAGAAACCTGCGTACAAACGCACGTTTTTAGGGCGGGTGTTGTGTTTCCTGGTGCGTCCAGGTCCCAGGACCCCACATTCTCACGCTCAATGACACCAAGTGCTTGCGGTTGCAGACGCTTTCACGAGGCCTTTTTCACGGAGCCCAGACGCACGAGTGGTGCATCTGACTCCTCAGTTATGCAGGGAGTCTATAAAAAGACCCTGGGTGACAAGTTTGGATTTGGTCAGTGGGCTTCTGGGATATTTGAGTTCAAACCACAGAAGCTTTTGCATCTAGATGGATGTATGCTGGTCCCTCTTACATCACCACACATATACGGTGATGTAAGGGAGAGCTGTTGAACTTTAATGTAGAGGAACACTGGGAAAGGGTCAGCTTTAGATTGATTTAGAGTTCACAAAACAATGTCAAGAGAGAGGTTCAAGGCAGTCTTATGTGGGAGAAGTTGATATCAAGGTTTCGATTTGGACAGCCAGAACTTTTGAACTTCAATAAGATAAGAGTGAATTATAAATGTTCTTTTAACATAGTCATTGTATGACATTGAGTTGTAAAAAAAACGTCTTTGATAAACGTTATCACTTCATGAGGCCTTCTAGATTAACCAAGAATGACTCATAAGTTCCCACACTCTCTGGTGGTGTGATGACAGTGCAGCTCTGAGTGGAAAGGAGACCTCCCTCCGGACAAATGTAAGGGGCGGGGCTTCCTGCAGGAGGGTGGTAATGATGTCGGTGCTCATGACATCAGGGAGGCCTCTTTCTTGGTGGAACAAACATAAATGCTGCATCTGCATCCTGCTCGTTTTGATGAGAAAACTCGTTTTAAATGCTTTTTCCTGCGGTTCTTGCTCTGTTGCATGACCGTGATTACTTGTGTGCTTGTATCATGTATCTCGGATGGTTGGGCTCTTATCAGTGAGGCGTTCAAGCACATCCCTCTTTCCTGTCTCTGTTTAATCGGTGTCAACCTCTGACGCGTTTTACATGTTTATTCTCAGCGTTGACACCCCCGCGCTCTGCACAGGGACCTGCAGTGCACAGGTCCTTGTAGGGAGTTTCATTAGATGATTTGGGGGGGGGGGGGGGGGGGGGGGGGGGGGATGGGCTGGGTGTTTTTGACTTGGCTTCATGTTTGTTAGTGATGAAGAAATAAAGATTGTGTTCAAGATGCAGAGTTTGTTTGTTTTGTGTTTTTGTTTTTTTGTTTTTTTAAAGATGAATTTTTATATTTTTCATAGCCTTATTTCACTTTGCATCATTCTTAAATGACAATAATAATTACTACAGTTGCTCATAACCACAAAAAATGTTTTATATATTTTTAAGTGTATCTGAGATTTTGATGTCATTTCCTGGGCTTAAATTTATGAACTTTAAGACGGGATCGTAGTTTTATTACTGAATATCTGCATTTTGGCCATCCATTTGTTCATTTTATGCATGTTTGAACCCTTCTTCTTCTTTCAGGTGTCGTGTCTGTGAGTTTTGAAGAAGACGAGGAGGGGAACTTGTGTCTCATCGCCTACCCCCTCCACAGTGAGTCGGGGGACCTGGAGAACAAAGACCCCTCAGCAGACTGTGAGCCCAAGAGCAAAATGCTGAAGTGGAGCAACAAGAAGCAGTCCTCTTTGCTTCTGGAAAACGACAAGTATAGCAAAGACAGGGCTCGACACAGCCGCAAAGAGGAAAAGATCATGAGGTGAGTTTGTCCTCGGCACTACTGTGGCTTCATAAGTGATGAGATGTCATTGCTATGAAGTTCTGTGACACCAGAGGTGACTTTTTTTGTTTACTTTTCATTTTGTCACCTTTGCAGCTATAATCGCGACGAGGTGTCGCAGCAGCAGGCTGAAGTTCTGTACTTCAGCTTGGAGAAGGGAAACGTGGTGCCACAGATAAAACACAACCCGTGGAGTCTGAAATGTCACCAGCAGCAGTTGCAGAGGATGAAGGAGAATGCAAAACATCGCAACCAATACAGTATCCTTTCACTACAGACCAGCTTGTGCAGGGACCTGCCCAGTAATGGGGGAGGGGGCGGGGCTTCAGCTGTAGTGCATATGTTATATGCGTCTTCTTTTGCTGTGTGATCCTTGACTCCACCCTTTTCACAGAATTTATTCTGTTGGAAAACCTAACATGGTGTTATAGAGTGCCATGTGTGTTAGACTTGAAGATGGGAACGCGCCAACATGGAGATGATGCAACAGAGGAGAAGAAAGCCAATCAGATCCGCAAGTGTCAACAGAGCACATCTGCATCTATTGGGGTGCGACTATGTGGCATGCAGGTACAGTATAGATCAGTCACAGCTCAGCATGGATATTGATTTGTATGAATTTGTTGCTCTGTCGTGCTCACGTTGCCGTGTGTCCCCTTCAGGTGTATCAGTCAGACTCCGGCCAGCTGATGTTCATGAATAAGTACCATGGGCGTAAGCTAACCCTTGCAGGATTCAAGGAGGCTCTCTATCAGTTCTTTCACAACGGGCGCCGCCTTCGGCACGAACTGCTTTCTCCGGTGCTGCGCAGACTCCGGGAAATGCAAGCGGCCCTGGAGGCTTGCGAGTCCTACCGTTTCTACTCCAGCTCCCTGCTCATCATCTATGATGGAGACCCTCCACGGACTCCCACTAGACCTAGACATCGAGGTGGTGAAGAAGGTGACGAGGACGAGCCATCTGATGATGATGATGAGGACGAGGAGGAGGAAGAAGAAGAAGGGGCTTTTGGTTTCCCCTGTTCGTCTTCAGCGAGTGGCGCCACCAGTGTGGCTGGAGGGAGCGGCAGCGGCAGCCGCTCCTCCCACAGCGCGGGAGAGGCCAGCAGCCCGGAGGTGGACGTGCGCATGATTGACTTTGCTCACACCACCTGCCGGCACTACGGAGAGGACAGCGTGGTTCACGAAGGCCAGGACAGTGGCTTTATCTTCGGCCTCCAGAATCTGATCACAATAATTTCCCAGCTCGAGGATCATGGCACGGACTGAGGCTGCACTAGAGCCAGCGTTGTCTAAATTTCAAGCATGGGAAGAGCTCTCTGAGCTGAAACCCGGCTACACCCCCACGGTGCTTTATGCCTACAAAGGGGTCTGCTCTGCTTGATGGAAGCCTCGGACACCTCTTTGGGTTGAGAGGAATCTGTGCAGTCAATCGTGCACTCCCACTTTACCTGCTAGAGGACAGGGCTGCTTGTGCCATCACTTGCACTTTTCTCTTTCTGATACTGAGACTTTTCTTTATTATACATGCTGAGAGAAATGTTGCTTGAGGCAGAAGTCTCTCGTAGGACTCTCCTCCCCTTCCCTCCTCCGGTACAGATGACTATCTTTATTGGTTACGTTCTCTCTGAGAGAGAGGCAATGAAGGCTGAAGGTGTAATTGACTAGGAGGCTGTTGTGGTGCTTTACCTGTGACATTGTTTGTTGTTTGTTTTTTGTGTTTTTTTTGTTTTTTTTCCCCTCATGAATTTTGGACTGCCTTTCCCAATCAGCTCAGCACGACTTGTGGGGAGGTTCACTAGTTAAACGAACGAGCTGACCTTGGCTGGCTGGGTCAGCAGCTTTTGCACCATTTGGCAAATTAAGAATCTGTACATTTTTTTTTTTTTTTTTTTTTTTTTTTTTTTTTTTTTTTTTTTTTTTTTTTATATATTGATGTCTCATAAGATCCTGATCTCATGTAATAGACATGCTTTCCGTGCCCTCCAAGCACTTGGATTTATACTTTTTGGTGGAAGATTATTTAGGTCTAGAAGAAGGGATTTGCCTTTTCTTTTCTTTTTTTTTTCTCCCTACAGGTGTTTCTCACCTGCACATCAGGCCTAAACCAAGACTTTTGGAAAGGGGATGTTTTTTTTTTTGTTTGTTCTTTTGGCTTTTTCATCAGATCTTCTCATTCATTCCTTTAAAATTTGACTTAACAAAGAGAATATATTGATAAGAACACTAGCAACAAAGACTATAGACTATTTATTTGAAAAAGGATTGTTAAAAAAATGGAAAACATTCCATATTTGCCACTCTAAATGTTCTGTCCTGATACAGACTTTGATTTATTTTGTTATTGCAAGAACTTTTCTTGTATACCTGTGTGTTAACAGTGTCATGGAAAATAAAGGCATTTCATTGTGGTAAAATGCATTTTCTGTGTTGTGTTCATCATAGTAAAATATCGACCCACCACTTGTGTGTGTGTGTGTGTGTGTGTGTGTGTGTGTGTGTGTGTGTGTGTGTGTGTGTGTGTGTGTGTGTGTGTGTTGCAAATGAACAATCATTTCATTACAGTAATTGAAGTTATAGAAGTTAAAATGACAATTTCCTGTCATTGGCTTGTTCTCATGTGTATCTCATATAAGGGATGTTAAACTATTTACATTTATATACACACACACACACACATATATATAAATATGGGAATTTAAGTGATATATGAGCAGCTGTGACAATTCCGCTGCAACAAAAGGAAGCTTACACTTATCTTGGTAGAAAACAAGCGACATCTTCCAGCAAACCTTTCTTTATATTAAATATTAGAACAATACGCTTAAATGTATTATCCCACATCTTTGACTGTAATGCTAAGCGTGGGGTTGATTTGGTCTTTGTGACGCTGTGACTGAATGTTTCATAAACCGACACTAACAATAATTTGGTTTTGGGTGGAAGTCAGTTTTCTTTATTTAAAAAAGAAAGATCTGATCTCAAAGAATCTGAAGTAGTATGATAAGATGTGATTATGCTCCAAAACTTCACAGCCTGGTACTTTTATACAAAGTGCAAACAAAATTAATCGCATGGGTGAGGTTCAGATGAACGACCTTCAGAGCTTTTTCTTTGCTTTCAAAAGTTTCTTTGAAAGAGCATAATACCAAAGAGTGCCAAGCTCGCTTTTCATGCGTCATCATAGTTGCAAAGTTCAGTTTCAAGCAGTTTAATCAAGCCTCTGGACCAGTTCCTATTCAGCTGTGACATCGGTGACTGATCTGCATTAGGCCCGAGTACAGCTTAGATTATGTTCTTGGACATGAAAAACATCTTTTATAGTTTCCCAGTGATAAGCAGGAAGCATTAGCAGGTGTCAGCAGCAGCAGCTCAGATGACCAGGACTTGTTAAACATAGAGTACTCGCAGCTCTGTGTAGTAAAAACTGTTGCCTATCATAACTCTACTCACCCTATTAAGCTTTGCAGCACCGGCGTCTCCCAGCTAAAGAAAGTCTGCTGAAGCTCCATGGAAAGTATGCGTAGAATTTTCCAAGTCTTTTCAGCCACTCGGCCACACCTGCTTCTCACATGAAGACCGGAGTGACTTGTGAGGGAAGTACACATTTGCAAAGACCCCAAAGTGTAGCAGATTCAGATGTGTAAACTGACTTTCAGCCACATGCGGCATGTAGAGCGAGTACATAAACACGCAGAGGTTGTTTTGGAAAGATCTGCTTGTACTGCAATGGTTTTCATTTTTCATTTTCTTCAATTTTAACAACACAAATGCCGCGGTTGCATTGCGCAATACTGACATATCATGGCATAATAGAATTCAATTTAAACTAGAGACATGCTTTGGAGTAAAATGTGCGGGAGCGTCGTCATTGGAATCTCATGAGAAATATCAGTTTGCAGCATGTTTAGACCAAACACCACCAGACTGAAGTTTCCTGGAAAGGAAAAGGAAAAGGAAAAAAGGAAAGGAAAGTATGCAACGCTCTGGAAGAACTAAATAAACCTGGTTTACCTAAACAGATATGAGTAAAAAACAACATTAGTCTCAATACAATAGTTGTGTGACTGAGTTTAAAATAACCAAACGGGAACGGAGTCATTCAAAATTATTTTGACCAGAGGCCAAAGGTTCAAGTTATAGACAGATAAAAAGACGTTGCTGTCAAGCATGCCACAATAAAAAAAATAGAGAATAGAGAATATGACATGTCGGTTGAAAAGCAAAGCTCTGTTACAGCACTAATTCATCGAGGACATGACAACTGATGCCAAGACAAGACAGAACTCTCATAATATCTTTTTAACTGTGTAAACAGATATTATCGATTAAGTCGTTAGAACAAATGTGCTTTCCGGAGTCACGGAGACCATTAAGACATCACACAAAGTACAAACGAATGAAGGACTAACTACGTTTTGCTTTTACAAGAAATATGGTAAAAATCCTGATCCTCTAAGGAAAGATCAATAGGTTAAGAAAGTTTTTTTTAGCAGAAATATTGACTCACCTTCTGAGATTCAAAGGAAATACTCTGACTGGAAGTGTGAGTAACACAAATGCATGAGGGTTCATGTTGTTGTCTAATCAGGGAATATAAATGTGTTTATGAAGCATGAAAGTTTTATCTTGTGAAGCATTTAACCAGAAAAATGCGTAAGACAAAAAAGACTATCGTGTCGACATTATTTTCAGACCGACTCCACAAAAGCAAAGAATCACAAACATTATGTCATAGATTCAAGCACGGCGATATCAAAACATATTATGTAACCCTCCTTGAACTTTACTCAAAAAAGAAGAAAAAAACAAAAGCAGTCAGATAACTCAGTCATGGGGGGAAATAAAAATGCATTTTATTGGACGTAGGTGATAGTAAATCTGAACTCTGTGTTCTTATAGGTGTTGGACTGTTTTCATATCGGGTTTGTTTCCCAGCTTACTGCTGTGGTTCTAGTAAACCTGCGTGCTGAATGTGAGGCCTTATCACATCTATAACGTGTCACTGAACAGTTAGTAAACCTTCATAGATGGATAGATAGACGTTGGGGCTGTGTAACTACTCGGTGGTGTCACAGAGCTTTTGATTCATTTCTGTCCATCTCCCGCAGGTATTTCTCAGTGGTGTCAGCAGCTGTTTAAACTAGACTCACACTGGTAACATGGATATGAATGCCTTCGGAGCCTTTTCAACAATGTCAACACTTCTTGCAGCGCCGTCCTCCACATTTCTGCTTGAAGGATGGTGGCTGTTCTTTCAGAAGAAATTTCTTCATTTGATTTTTTTTTTTTTTCCAAGATCGTAATGAGAGGGGTTGTTGAATGGAGGGTCCAGCCATAATAAAAGCACAGATTATGGACCTGAATTTATTTGCAGTGACCTTTTCTTTGAGGGGGGTCAGAGGACTACACCTGAAATGTATCTGACTGGGCAAAGAAGAGCAGTGTACAGGCCAACGACAACGTCATGTATGTTTAGTCAGGTCAGGTGGCTCCACTCACTTCTCACAGCACACAGAGAAACAAAATTCATTTAGAAAAATAATCTATATTTAAATGAACTGCTTTCTGCTGCTATTGATACTTTTAAGGCAATGATGTTCTATAAATATGATCTGAATCGGTCCAGTGTGACAGACGGTTGAAGGAAACTGAGGCGAGACAGATTGATGTGTGTGGAGGTGACAGTTCTGGCGGGCCTAATTTATCATACGCAACAACAGTTGTTAAACTCATGAAGAAAACTATCCACTGTTAATCCACTGTTGATACTTCAGAGATGAAAGAGAGAAGCTGAAATAATTGCTGCTGTGATGTGCAGAAGAGAGTAAATTCTGTGTACGTGCTGCAAGAGAGGAACCCTTTCTCAGCCACGCCGAAACTGTGAGCAGCAGGGTAAAAAAAAAGAAAAAGAAAAGGGAAAGCAATCCCACAGGCACATTCTTTCTTCCTGCAGATATCACAATAAGAGCAAGACAATGTGACCTTAAAATAGCACAGCCAGGACAGCAGAGGCAGAGAAAGCGTGGGGTGTACACTAGTTCATGGTCTGGAGTAATCTGGATTAGGTCTGATGCCTTCAGTCTGGTTAAGGGCAGTCAGCTATTCTGAGTTTATGTCGTGGCTTTTCCCATCAGAGGGACAGCTTTAGATCTCTGCTCGTTTCCTCGTCGTAAGATGCCTGCATAACAGTAGGTCTCATTAACGGATTACAATGAATGTGAGGAGGAGGTGCAGGCAGGATGCTTCAATGAAATGTTCTGCTCACATTGTAACAACAGCCTTGTTCACAACAATGAACAAGCGTTTCATTACAGTAATTGAAGTTATAGAAGTCAAGATGACAATCATTTCCTGTCATATTGGCTTGTTCGCTGACGCGTCCCGATTTTAAGAGACTTTAATGTGAAATTTACTGTTTATGGGACAGGGAGTATGCCTCAATCAGCAGTTGACTATCCAATGTGAGGGATGTTAAACTGTATATATTTACTATACATATATAGGCACACACATATATATATATATATATATATATATATATATATATATGTGTGTGTGTGTGTGTGTGTGTGTGTGTACTTTACCGTTATCAACAACAAACAGCTACCCACATATCTTTTCCAGGTTCACTTGGCTTTAATGACTTTGTTTATGTTAGGAGCACAGATGTAAATGAACTTTAGTCAGGTTACATAACACATACGCTGAGGCCTCACACTACGTGGCTGTCATAGTGAGATTAGCAGGACAACAGAAGGAACACAGCAAGCCACTCCCCGCCATGCTGCGCTTTCTGTCTCTTTAAAGACAACAGCGTTTACAAAGATCTATGACCACATTTCGTGTTTCTACAGCCACCCCGGCGCGCTCTATAACACCAGCTGCCATAAAGTTGTTGAGCACACAAACTTTTTAACCGCTATAAGCTTATAGTGCAGCACCAGATGCAAATATCTCTAGTAGTCTAGTCTAGTGCATTTCTGCAAAGATTTCTCCAGACATTTACAGCTGCTATGATTTACTCGGCTGCTGCACACGCCAAACATTACCCTTAAATGTCACTGCTTTACCGTAGCTGCCATTAACATCTTCACACTCTTGTTTTTAATCAAACTAAAATTTAATTTCCAAAAGACATGAAAATTGTGAAAAACACACAAGTGAAAGCAGATTGCAGAAACCTGCATGACCCTGAACTTAACTGAATATAGTCCAGTCATGACATATTCATGATATAGATAGAGAATAAAACTGATGTTAAACATAAAGTATATGCAAAATGTAAAAAAAAAAAATAAAGTTAAAGCTTTTTATATTTGAATATATATACATATATGCTGGTCTTTGAGCAGTTCTCTCAAGATGCTAAACGTCCCTGCGGTCTGACAGTTGGAAAGCCTTTCGAAGATTTGTTTTGGAAATCATGGACATTGTGTCCTGCAGGCTAAAGACCAGAAGGAGCATCCAGCTTGTTATCAGAACACAGTTTACAAGCCAGCATATGTGATAGTAAGGAGGAGCTTTGTTGACATGGTAAAAGCATCTGGTGCATCAGTGAAAGCATCGTTTATGCTGAAGAATATTCACAGGATTTGGAGCAATATGTTTCGATCCAGATCATATAATTTTCACAGAAGATGTTGGTTATTCCAGTAAGACATTGGCAAACAAGGCTGTGCAGGAATTACAGGAGCTCTGCTTCGTAATAAGAGTCCAGGGACCAAACTGGACTGCTTGCGGTCCAGACCTGTGTCCCACTGATACTATCAGACCCATTATGATGCTGCAGATGCTGACAAGTATCATTAAAAGATGAAGTGAAATAATACAGTTGTGAAGACACCGTTGTCCCAGCCGTCTTGAAAACCTCAAAATATTTCAACATGTCTTTGTAAGTTTTAGGTACAAATTAATTTTCAAAGATTGGTCTGTTATTTCATTCTGTTTTCATTTTCATTTCACTCGTACTGTATGTCTTCAAACTGCGAGCTTCACTTTCCCCTACATTTTCCCTAATCACATCAAATGATGCCTGATAACACTGTGATTTGAAGTTGAACCTATTCTTTATTACCCTTTAATGCTTAGTGTGGAAAAAAACACCCACACATGGGGAGGAGATAGAGGTCTTTGATCTGTAGATGTTTATGCAACCTGAAGTTCGAGATTAAGGGTGTAATCTTCCCTCAGCTTGATGGCTGTAGTGGATTACTGGGACAATTAAGTCCTCCAGTTAAAGCACACAGACACCAAGCCCTGAACTCAAGCAGTAACACTAAATGACAAACATAGTGGCATAGTGTTTGTTAGCCCTCTGTGGGTCACCCACAAATCAATGACCTCCCGGTTCAGAAGTGTCATTCTTCAACCTCGCCTTTAGAAGCCATCAATGGACAACATTTGAAATGAAAAATTAGAGGATTTACAATATAATGAAAATGTATGATGACAAAAGATCTGGCAGAACGAGCCCGTCTTGAGTTACAGTGTGCTGCAGAGTGACGGTAGGAAAAATGGAGCGACTCCCACTCCTACGTAGGTCTCATGGAGATCGTGTGACTCTGTACTCTCATACAGGTTTCTTGTGTACATTTGCAGTTTCGCGGTCCCCCAACTCAGGGGGGATGGCAGATGTGACTGAGAACATGGTATTATCTTGTCCCAGTAAACATCAGAGCGTTGCCTTTAGAAAGTCCCTGGTAACTGATTCGCCCTGCCTCAAGACACCCCCCACCTTCCCACCCCTGTTTATGCATTTGACCAACCAGTCATCCACATGCCACGCAAATCTGGTGACTGAAGGACAGACCGACAAGCAGCTTTAATTCCACACAACGGTGGGGCTTTTGATCGCACTAATGGAAACTGGGATGGATTGTGAGTGGTTAGTGACCTGGTTTTAATGGAGGATGAATTGATTAACCTGCCAAACAAATGAGAGAAATGCTCTTTCGCATGTCACAATGACTGAGGTCTCAGTGGCAAAGAGAAGCCATGACTTCAGCGCTGCCACTAACTATAGTTCAAGTTCAATTTTTTTTTTTTTATAAAATCTGAATATTTTATAGTAGAACTATAGTTTCAAACGATTTTGCAGCAACAGCATGGAGATTCTGAGCAAGATATTGTGAGCAAAATGCTGTAAAATCATTGTTTTATGCCGTTTTCCTTTAAATGGCAAACCTTTTCATCTTTCATAAATAATGATAAAATGCTTTCCAAACCTATGACTATCCATTAATACACTCAAGTTGGCTGGATTATGCTCCTTGCTCTCACCTCCTCTCAAAAGCAACCTGTGGCTTTTCTGTTTACTCTGAAACAACAAAGAAAGTGGATTCATTTACACAAAAGTGAAAAATGCGACAGCTAAAATACACCAAACCTCTGTCATCTACAGGTACACAGAACATTATTGTTGAATTTTCTTCTTTTTTTTTTTTAACTTTTAAATTAAACACTAGCTCAAAAGCAGGAATGAAATGTGTGTATACAAGTGGTTATTAACAACACTTTGGAAATCCTGACTTTAACTCTTTGTTTTTGGTGACTTTGGCTTCCTTATTCTAGTTCATGGGCCCTTGAAATAATGACTACAAGTTCAAACATGTTCCTTCTTCTCTAGTAAGACATTAGTTAGTTACTGGAGAACGACATCTGTATTCACGTGACCAAGAGTTAAATAGATAGATGATAGATAAATAACTTTATTCATCCCTGATGGGAAATTAAGTTGTCATAGTAGTCTGGTATGAATACAGTAAGAATAAGAATATACTTAAAGAACCAAAAGAAGGACCTCTTGTTGAAGATTTTTACCTGTGATTCAGAAAAATGGCTAGTGGGTGGCCACAGAGTTTGAACCTTTTCTAAAAAGCTGAGCTTCTCCCCCACTGTATATGTTCCTCCTCTTTCAACTGTGTGAGAAATGCTTGAGTGACATCATGCCAATGATGAATAAAAGTTGATGTCAAACATGGAAAGTTTTCTTATTATTCTACTAATTTGTTTGATAATAAAAACATGCACATTGGTGGAGCCACAATATATTACAACAAATGAGTCTCTGCACTTAATCAAAATCAATCTAATCTCGTGTTGAGTTTAAATCAAAGTACAATAACATGTAGATATGTGTATGTAATTGTTTACAACAAACAAAATATGTATCACACTGAATGCAATGATGTGTGAATGATTAAAGAGCACATTACATGGTAAAGTATTTAGTTATATCAAAAGTCATTTTATCAGAATTCAATAATAATGAATAATGAATAACAATTGACTAATAATATTCAAATACAAGCATTCCTTGAGTAATACATATATTCTTTCATTCATTTAAGTTTTATTGAAAATCTTTTTCATTTGGGAGCTGTTTTTAGGAATTGTTTATTAAATGTGTGGGACAAGGGCAACAAAACACTGACAAGTTTTAAAATGCTTAGAAAAGACTTATTCCTTCATAAGTGAAAATGGTGAAACCCGTCTTTCTCCAGGTGGAGCTTGCTGCTGGGAAAGAACTCTGTTTTTATTGCTTCAGTTGTTTACAACTAACAGTGTCTTACTGTTTTAACATGAGTCAGACTACTTACTGAACATGAAACATGATAACCTTGAAAACAAAAGTCTTTATCATAATTGCAGGGCATTTGCTTGATATTTATTGACACTGTAAACTCTGTGTGTGTATGTGTGTGTGTGTGTGTGTGTGTGTGTGTGCGTGTGTCGTGTTGTTTTCTTGTGACTGCTGCCCTCTGGTGGAGGCACAGATTAGTGAAAAAGCCTGCCGTTCATAGACTTTTGTAATCGTGTAATGTCAAATATTCAAGATAGATCCATAGTTCAGCAGATACTTGATTTCCTCTCATCTATACTTCCTGAGATCTTTTTTTCTAGTCACTAATAAAAAGAAAAGTTAATAATAAAAATACTGAGAACTTGTCCCATTGGCATTTTCATCTTATGGCATTTTTCAGTTTTTATCTTTTGTGAACAGTAGTCTATTGGTAACTGGTGGGAAAGTTCAATTATCCCTTAATGTAGAAGTTTTTGTTTTGTTTTGTTGTCTCAACACATTTTGCAATTATTTTAGTTTTCGTGATTTTTAAAATGATCTTTTCAAAGAGCAATTTTATTTAATGCCTTCCATGTTGTTCTGTACTTTGGTAAACACTTATTGTGTAACTAACACTAACAATATTACATAAACACGTTTACTTGATTGATTGTGACATGATTTTGACACTTCAAGTTCAAAAGAAATGACACTACAGATAGAAGATGGTCCTGGCAGCTTTCGAGTTGAGGTCCTGACTGAGAGACCCCTTGCGGTTATTGTGTGAACTGTAATTAGTTAAATTAGTAATATTATTGCCATTTTAAATATGACATCTTTTTGGCCCTCAGGGCTGCACATTTCAATGATGAAATACGAGAACCTCACATTTTTCAGGAAGACATAACAAAAAAGACAAATGGGCATACTCGTGTATCCAAAATAAACGTAACATTACTCCTTTAAGTGAGTGGTCTCGTGTCTGTAGTGGTGACGTGTCTCTACGGTCTGCCCCTCCCCCTGCTCCTCCTCCTCCTCCTCCTCTTCCTCCCGGAGGCTCCATCAGTCAGTCAGTGACTCCGGTCTGATTTACACCGTAAAGAACAGGAATACGCGGACATTTGGGACACGATGGGCAGTAAGTGTACCTCCGCGTGAGACTGGCGCCTCTAGTCCACGAAGAAACAGCCGTGTCGTTGTTGAAGCCGCTAGTTAACTTAGTTAGCTCCCGGAATCAGCGCTGGCTACGAGAGCTAGCCGTCGCCGCTAGTTAGCTGCGTGTTAGTTGCCTTTTGACGTGTTTAAAAACTCTTTCCGATCTGCAGTGAGTCGTTGATTTCAATCCGTGACGTGTGTGTTGTTTTTACGAGCCGACGTTCACGCGCTTGGCGTCGTTTTGAGGGGTGCCGCTGCGGACCGAGCCGCTGCTAACTGGTTAGCCGCTCATTCAAAGACTCTGACGGTCTAGTGATGACGACGCATAAGACAGCTGCTGCGGACGCCGCCGCTCCCGGAACACTCCCGATCCGCTCCGTATACGCGTGAAAGGCTGACCGTGAAGGGAAAACGTCTGAAATACTGCAGTTTTAAGTGTTTAATTACATACTGTACTTTGATGTGTGCCTGCGCCGCCCCCCCCCCTCCTCCCCCCTCCCCCATCCACTGCCACGTCCCATTGATAGTCGGTTATTACTATTTTATGTAAAAAAATGTAAATAACGTTCATGTTTGTTTGTTTTTCAGTCAAATTCTTGGAGGTGATAAAACCGTTCTGTGCAGTGCTACCAGAGATCCAAAAACCTGAGCGAAAGGTGCATATTTTCAATTTTACGTTTAATTTTAGTAATAGAATTGCACATGATCATAAATAAACGTGATTGGTGGTTGTGTTATAGTTTCCTATTCTCTTCTTGAACTCTTCGCAATGTGCTTGGTCAACAGATCCAGTTCAGAGAAAAGGTGCTATGGACTGCCATCACTCTCTTTATCTTTCTGGTGTGTTGTCAGGTAAGAACCACACAATGTGTATTTTTTGTTCTTCTCACAGCTGATACAAATAGGTGACAATTTGGGTTTCTTAAATTTATTGCTTAGTTAACTGTTAATGTCCACTTGCAGGAAAACTTAGCACCATGGAAAAAATATGTTTGTAACAAGAATGAAAATCTAGATGACTGTACCAATATAAGAAGAATAATGATGGGAACTTTGTAGAAAGAATGGCTTTTAACGGTCTAGTTCAAGCGTCAGTTAAAGCTCTGATTTCTGCTGTTCCAGATTCCTCTCTTCGGTATAATGTCTTCAGACTCCGCAGATCCGTTCTACTGGATGAGAGTCATTTTAGCCTCAAACAGAGGTATTTTTCAGATATTGAATAAAAGATTAAAAGCAAGTGTGCTGTCTTGCTGGTATGGCCTAACAAGAATATCTCCCACTAGGTACCCTGATGGAGCTGGGTATCTCACCCATTGTCACCTCAGGCCTGATAATGCAGCTGCTCGCTGGAGCCAAGATCATTGAAGTTGGAGACACTCCAAAGGACAGAGCCCTCTTTAACGGCGCTCAAAAATGTAAGTAATCTTAGATCAGATGTTGCTTTAAAAGTGTTCAGAATCTAGAGCTTATTCTATCAAACCATTCATTCATTAATTTATTTTTATTTATTTTTTTTTCCAGTGTTTGGGATGATCATCACAATTGGCCAGGCTATTGTGTATGTGATGACCGGCATGTATGGAGATCCGTCAGAAATGGGTGCAGGGATCTGTCTGCTTATCATCATACAGGTGAGAACTGCAAGAGTGGCTCATAGCTGATGTAATAAAAAAACAATAACGCATATGTAAATATGAGCTTTGAATATGCACCTGTAATAAAACCATTAAACCACATACAAGCATCATTACTTCCTGCTATTAAAATCTAAAATTTTAATATTTTGTGTGTTTTGTTTTAAATAAAAAGTGAAGAGAAATGCATAGCAATAGGAAACATTTTTCAACAAGGGCGTCAGCACTTTTCCACCTGAGTGTGTCTGCTGTGCTCTTGTAGCTGTTTGTAGCCGGGCTGATTGTGCTGCTGCTGGATGAGCTGCTCCAAAAGGGCTACGGTCTTGGTTCAGGGATCTCGCTGTTCATTGCCACCAACATTTGTGAGACCATCGTCTGGAAGGCCTTCAGCCCCACCACTGTGAACACTGGAAGGGGTAAGGAGCCACAGACTGGTCTGAAAAAGAGCTGCATTGGCCTAAGAACTGTGCATGTTATGGAAGTGTGCTGCTGCTTTGCTACAGTCTGGACACATGTTTGAAGTGTTTGACCTTTATTGTTTCCAGGTACAGAGTTTGAGGGCGCCATCATTGCCCTCTTCCACCTTCTCGCTACAAGGACAGACAAAGTGCGTGCTCTACGAGAGGCCTTCTACAGACAGAACCTGCCCAACCTCATGAACCTCATCGCCACTGTATTTGTATTTGCTGTAGTGATATACTTTCAGGTCAGTTGCTGCCTTTTTTTTTTTTTTTTTTTTTTTTTGCTTATGTGATCTCATTCTAAAATAATTATGGGTTAAAGTATAAAGGATTATGTAAAAATTGACATTGTCTCACAGGGATTCAGGGTGGACCTGCCCATCAAGTCGGCTCGCTACCGTGGCCAGTACAACACCTACCCCATCAAGCTGTTCTACACTTCTAACATTCCCATCATCCTGCAGTCTGCCTTAGTCTCCAACTTGTATGTTATCTCCCAGATGCTTTCCACACGCTTCAGTGGCAATTTCCTGGTCAATCTGCTCGGAACGTGGTCTGTAAGTATTATTAATCTTGTTTACATTTCTTTGTAAAATGTATAAGCAGTTTATTGTGTAAGAGTCTTCTTCAGTTTGACCAGTCTAATGACTTGGAAGCAGCTTGAGAGATTTTCTTAAAATATGGCACAAAGGATGAAATGATTTTAAATTTTAAAGGTCATATTTACTGTGTCCTCGGATTTGATAACTGAAGGATTTATATTCTAATTATGACATCATTTGAAATCAATGTCAAAGGGGGAATGAAGTCATGACAAAGGTTATACTGAGACATTATAATAGTATTTTTAAGCCATTATTGTTTTAACAGTTGGAGGTTGTGAACATGTTTGAGATTTGCTGAATTCGTGACGCCGACCTGCTCTTTGGTCTAAAGTCAGATTACGTTTACAGGAGTTGGTACTCTCATTCTAGTGACTCGGCCCAGACACACAGACTAAAATGTGCTACTTTTAAAAGCAAAGTACATTTGTCCCTTTTGTTAAATTGTTTAGCGAATTCAGAGAAACAAATATGACAGAAGATTTTATACTTCAATTCAATTTTTTCAATTCAATTTAATTTATATAGCGTCCATTACAATACAAGTTGTCTAGGCGCTTTCCAGAGACCCAGAACATGACCCCCGAGCAATTATTACATAAACAACGGCAGGTAAAAACTCCCCTATTGGAAGAAAAACTTTAAGCCAAACTGTGGCAGGAAAAACTCCCCTTTAAGAAGGAAGAAACCTGGATCAGGACCTGGCTCATGAGGGGGGACCCTCCTGCTGAAGGCCAGCCGGGTAGAGCAAGAAATAAGAAAGAATAGAGACATAGAGACACCGTCAAAGGTACAAGACAGGATACAATAGTAACTGTCATCAGTAGTCCAATTAGACTTCTGTGTATATGGGTGATATATGGATAGACGGTGATCCAAGGGGATGAGGACTGCAGGTTGGGATGTCGGCAAGTATCCAACAGACATCCATACAGACAGGTGGAGGTAAACACTGGGATGGTCAGAGGTGGGACTGCAGGTCAGCAAGCAGCTCCTGAGGCTCTGGTCCACAGGACATGTACAGAAGAGGAAAAGAAGGGCCAGACGAGCACAAAAAACTACAAGAACAATGGACCACAATTAAGTTTATGGGATATTGTTAATAACTGAGGGTTGAGGTGAAGCAGAGACAGAGAAGACAAAGAGAAACGGAGAAGGTGAAGGCCACCACTCAGTGGATCATGTTGGTGCCCCCCTGCAGCATAGGCCTACAGCAGCATATCTACACCGAAGCTGTTTAAGATGAGCTGCTCTAATCTGGTCCTGTAGCTGCAGCTTTGACTACTGGCCCTAACACATTAAGGTACCAATTATAAACTAACTATATGCTTTATTAAACAGAAATGTTTTAAGTTTAGTATTAAAGGTGGAGGTTGTATCAGCCTCCTTAACCCAAACTGGAAGTTGGTTCCATAGTGATGGTTCCTGATAACAGAAAGCCGTCCTCCAAATCTACATTTCGATACTCTTACATACTTAAGAATTTTTTATTTTATTCTGTTTTTGCTAATGTGGCTGAAATCTTTTCAAAGCTTGCAGATGACGTTTAATCTTTGACAGTATCGGAGTTGCGATCAACCTGCGGGTTGTAGAAATGTAATAATAAAAGAAAAATAGATCCATATTGATTTAAGGTTTGAAATATTGGTCCTGGAGCTCTGGGGCCCCAGATGTGCTTTTCATTACTCTGCTTTTGTTAGCGCTTCATAAATGAATGTTATACTTCCTCCTGAACGCAGAATCTTCCTCTTGATTGCAGGACACATCGTCCGGCGGCCCAGCTCGTGCCTATCCTGTGGGGGGTCTCTGTTACTACCTCTCTCCCCCTGAGTCATTTGGGTCTGTCCTAGAGGACCCGGTTCATGCACTCATCTACATCGTCTTCATGCTCGGTTCATGTGCCTTTTTCTCAAAGACTTGGATTGAAGTTTCAGGCTCATCTGCGAAAGATGTAAGTCATACGAGTTCTCTACCAAGTCGTGCTGTATCTCTTTTGGGAGGGGGGGGATTCACATTTAAGCAACGCTCTTTATTATCCTCCAGGTGGCGAAGCAGCTGAAGGAGCAGCAGATGGTGATGAGGGGACACAGAGAAACCTCAATGGTTCATGAACTGAACAGGTAAAATCAAAAACTCCTCCACACGTACAGACCGCCACTCACATGATCATTATGGGCTGCGCCAAGCAAAATTCTGTTTATATTGTTTCCATACTTGGCAATTAATTAATATCAGTAACAGCAGAAAGTATGATCCGATGTTGGAGTGCTTCTCTTTACTGAAAACCATGACAAGCTTCTTTCCTTTTTTTGTGTTGCCTAGTTTACTCTCTGCTTCGCAAACATAAGTTATCTGAAAGTCTCCCATCGGGATTTATGGTTAAAATATCGTTTTCTTTGTGATAAAGTTCTCAAATGTTTTTTTTTTTTTTCCTTTCCTCTCAATAAAGGTACATCCCAACCGCAGCTGCTTTTGGTGGACTGTGCATTGGCGGTTTGTCAGTTATGGCAGACTTCCTCGGTGCCATCGGCTCTGGCACTGGTATCTTGTTGGCTGTCACCATCATCTATCAGTACTTTGAAATTTTTGTCAAAGAACAGAGTGAAGTGGGAAGTGTGGGAGCCCTGCTCTTCTAGAATAGCCATGATCCTGCCACCTTCTACCAACTTTTATTAGGATCACCAACCTCGCATTTATTTTAGATCTATGAGAACCCCCTGCCTCGTCACCTCCGCAGTTTCCAAATGTGGGGAACCTTCAGGAAACTCGATTGCAATGAGATACTGCGAGTTGGTCGAACTACATGTTGACTCTCGTTTGCTCCCGCTTCATATCTTCCAAAGGGAAGCAAAGACCACCATTTCAACTGTACTTCATCAGATTTCTTTTTTTATTTGATTTTTTTTTTTTTTTTTTTTTTTTTTTTTAAATAATGTGACTCTAAATTAAAGCTCCCCAGGATTCACTTAAAGGCTCCCTGTGGGGGTTCGGTCACTTTTTTCCGGTCCAAACTGACTAGTGAGCGCTTTGGTATGCAGGCATACTTGATGTGTATGATGGCGGTCAGCTGCCTGCTGTGTGCTTAGTGTTATCTTAGCCTGTACTTTTACTGTCAGATGTATTTTTATTTTTCTGCTAACCTGCCAATCAGGGGAAGATGTGGACCAGAAGTTGAACTGTCAAGATGCCGAGTCAAGTACTGTACATGTTCCTTATTTAGAGCTTGTCTGCGGTCAGGGTCCTGGAAGAGGAGGATGTGGAGCTCACATTGGGTTCCAGCCTCAAAAGGAAAGTCTGAAGAGACACCTAGTGAACCATTTAAGAGAAGCAGGGGTTCTTGCTTAAACGTATGGCATTCCCAAGGATCTACAGTATTAACTCGTTTTTCTTTTTCATTCTTGTTACCCACATACTTTGATCTTTTTGAATTCTCTGCTTTACATATACAATCACTTTTACAAACAAATTTGATTTACTGTACATAGGCCATACATTAAATAACTTTGAAATTGTCTTATGTTTAAGATGAAGTCTTTGAATATGTAAAAATAAATGCATTTCAGAACAAACTTGTATAAAAAATAAAACTCTCAATAAAGACTTTTGTGGGGAAAAACATGCTCGGTGAGTAACCTCTTCCATCTCACTTCCCTCAAAGTAAAAGGCTGGCTGTGAAGGTCTGGCAAAGCATCGCCAGTGAGGATATTCAGAATCTGGTGATGTTTGTGGGTTTCAGACTTCAGGCAGCTGTTGATTGCAAACAAGTTTCAGCCAAGCATTACAAATTATGATTATATTGTATTACTTTTTCCAAGTACGTTTGAGTCTCTAAAAAAATGAGATAATTTGCTTAAAAAATGACTTATTTCTGAATGGTACATGTTTCAGTCAATCCTCTTACATTGAAGTTGAAATATAGATGAAGTCTACATTTCTAAATATGTATTACTAAACATTAATCTATGCCCAAGTTTA